>CM050906.1:5000-1205000 GCA_027726005.1 Juncus effusus | reverse complement strand
TGTCTTGCTTTCTGTGTTTGCTGTTGCGTCTCGGTTCCGAACAAGTGGTACCAGAGCCAAGGTTCGAAGAAAATTCCCTTTGGGTGCGAATGAGGAGGTGATACGTAGACGAGCGATGGACGAGAGCAAGGTGTCGGTGGGTCAGTTCGACGGGCGAGACTTCAGCTATTGGAAGATGCAAACAGAAGCATTGCTCTGTCAAAAGGATCTAGAAGATGCGCTACTCGAAACAAAGCCAGAAGGGATCACCGCTGATGCATGGAAGAAGATGAACCGCAAGGCGCTAAGCTACATACAATTGTCCTTAGTCAAGAACGTGGCGAAGGAGACGACGGGTTTTGGAATCATGAAGGCGCTATCCAACACGTACGAGAAGCCGTCTTCATTAAACAAGCTGCACCTGATGCGCCGTCTTTTCTACCTGAAGATGGCGGAAAGTGGATCTGTGGCCGAGCATCTGAACTCTTTTCAGATTATTTCAAACCAGTTAGAATCGTTTAAATTGAACTTGGGTGAAGAGACGACGGCTCTTATATTGTTGTCATCATTGCCGGAAAGCTGGGCGACGACGGTAGACGTTATCGGCAGCAAGGAGGATCTGTCTTTTGAGGAGGTATGAGACCGCATCCTGAACGAGGATATTCGGCGAAGGGAGCGGAGTGAAACCTCGAGTTCCACGAATTCAGCCTTGAATGTAGAGAGTCGGGGTCGTGGAGGTCAGAGAAATAACAACCACGGAAGATCGAAGTCGACAGGTCATAGCAAGTCAAGGCCGCGTGACGAGTTGGAGTGTTGGAACTGTGGCAAAAAGGGCCACATGAAACGGGATTATAAATCCCCGAAAAAGGAGCAAAAGACGGAAAGAAGTTCCGCAAATGCTGCCACCGAGGAGAATTCAGACGAAGCACTCGTTCTATGCATCGACAACCCTATCGAGTCATGGGTTTTGGATTCAGGTGCAAAGTTTTTGAATTTTAAATCTGGAGAATTTGGAAAAGTTTACTTGACGAATAGGAAACCGCTATGCATATCAGGCATGGGCGATGTCCAAATAAAATCAAGTAACGGATTTAGATGGACTTTGCAGGGAGTTCGATATATTCCGGGTTTAAAGAAGAACTTGATATCCATTGGACAGATGGATAGTGAGGGGTACAAAATCGTGTTTGGAAATGGATTGTGGAAGATTGTAAAGGGCGCTATGATTGTGGCGAAGGGTACAAAAATGGGAACTCTCTATCTGACGGACAACAAGGCAGATTTGTTGGCGGTTCCGGGAGCGACAATAGACCCGATGTTATGGCACAATCGGCTCGGTCATATTAGTCACAAAGTATTGAAAGTGCTGGCTTCAAAGGGTTTGTTACCCAAGGTGAAATCGGTAGAAACCGATTTCTGTGAGAACTGCGTGCTCGGCAAGCAAAAACTGGTTAGTTTTTCGAAGGCCGGACGAGAACTCAAGACGGAAAAGCTAGACTTGGTGCACAGCGATATGTGGGGACCGGCTCCAGTCCAATCTTTTGGCGGGTCACGCTACTATGTTACCTTCATCGACGATTCCACTAGGAAGGTATGGGTCTACTTTATCAAGCACAAGTCTGATGTGTTTAATGTGTTCAAGAGATGGAAGGCGGAAGTCAAAACGGAAACCGGTTTGAAGTTGAAATGCCTAAAGTCGGATAATGGAGGAGAGCACGACAGCGCCGAATTCAAAGCCTTTTGTGCGGACCACGGGATCAAGCAAATTCGGACGGTTCCGAATCGACCTCAACAAAATGGAGTTGCCGAACGGATGAATCAGACCTTGAATGAACGAGCGAGGGCAATGCGACTACACGCAGGACTACCGAAGATGTTTTGGGCTGATGCAGTTAACACAGCTGCATATCTTATCAACCGTACCCCAATGAAACCTCTAAACCTCTAGTTGCCAGAAGAGAAATGGAAAGATAAAAAGATTTCTCTAAATCACTTAAGAATTTTTGGGAGTATTTCATATGTCCATATTGATGCGGATAAAAGGGATAACTTAGATGCTAAAGCCCAAAAGTGTGTGTTTATTGGTTATGGATCGAATTACTTTGGTTACCGGTTTTGGGTCGAACAGGGAATCTGAATCTAAGGGTAGAGTCAAATAAAATTCCGCTGCGGGAGAAGTCCTGAGAGAGTCCGAGGTGGTAGAATTTTCAGTCGGGGAATCGACTGAGAATGAAAATGAAACTGTGACCGAAATAGTTGTAGACCAAAGTCCAGAAACTCCGGTTGTGAGAAAATCAAACCGAACTATCAAACCCCCAAGCCGTTATTCACCATCAATTCACTACCTGTTGTTAACAGATGCTGGCGAACCTGAGAACTACCATGAGGCGGTAGAGACGGGAGATTCGGTCAAGTGGGAGGGTGCGATGAGAGATGAGATCGAGTCTCTCCGAAAGAACAAGACTTGGGTATTGACTCGGTTACCAAATGGTAAGAAGTCGCTACAAAATAAGTGGGTTTATCGGGTAAAGGATGAAGCAGATCGCAGCAAGCGATACAAGGCGAGATTGGTAGTAAAGGGGTTCCTACAGAAAGAGGGAGTTGACTACACAGAGGTATTCTCGCCGGTGGTGAAGCTAACAACCATTCGTACGGTGTTAAGTATTGTAGCGGCCGAAGATTTGCACCTCGAGCAGATGGATGTCAAGACGGCATTCCTCAATGGCGATTTGGAGGAGGACATCTATATGGTGCAGCCTGAAGGTTTCGAGACCCCGGGAAAGAAGGGTCTAGTGTGTAAGCTTGAGAAAAGCTTGTACGGTCTAAAGCAGGCACCCAGACAATGGTACATGATGTTTGATAAATTCATGTGTGATAGTGGTTTCCAGAGAGGTGATACTGACCATTGTTGCTACTACAAGAACAATGGAGATACATACATTATTTTGTTTTTGTATGTAGATGATATGCTCATTACAGGTGCAAATATGAGCGAGATCAACAAACTCAAGAAGGAATTGTCGAGAGAATTCGAAATGAAGGATTTAGGGGCAGCAAACCAGATTCTTGGGATGCGGATCACTCGAGATCGAGCGGCGGGGACACTGACATTGTCGCAAGAGAAGTACAACAAAAAGGTGTTGGAGCGATTTCGAGTAGATGATGCCAAGCCGAGAAGTACTCCACTCGGCGCACATTTCAAACTCTCGAAGGGGCAATCACCAAAAACCACGGAGGAGAAATAACAAATGACAAGAGTGCCATACGCGTCGGCAGTGGGCAGCCTTATGTACGCATGGTGTGCACAAGACCTGATATCGCACATGCAGTGGGAGTTGTGAGTCGATTCATGGCGAATCCCGGCATCGAGCATTGGGAGGCGATCAAGTGGCTACTGAGATATTTGAAAGGCACTTCAAATATGGCGTTGTGCTATAAAAGGAATGGCACAATTTTGCAAGGATTTGTAGACGCGGATCTAGGAGGAGATGTGG
This sequence comes from Juncus effusus, assembly GCA_027726005.1. Taxonomy (NCBI): domain Eukaryota; kingdom Viridiplantae; phylum Streptophyta; class Magnoliopsida; order Poales; family Juncaceae; genus Juncus; species Juncus effusus. The sequence continues at coordinate 1,201,527 of CM050906.1, read as the reverse complement.
ATAGTCAGAAAAGCACTTCCGGTTATGTCTTCACAATGGGAGGTACAGCTGTGAGCTGGATATCGAGATTGCAGAAATGCGTGGCGTTATCAACGACGGAAGCAGAGTACGTGGCAATTTCAAAAGCCGAAAAAGAAATGGTATGGCTTTTGACCTTTCTAAGAGAGATTGGAAAAGATCAAGGATGTAGGGCACTCTACACCGACAGTCAAAGTGCCATGTATCTTGCGAAAAATCCGGTATTTCATTCCAGAACCAAGCACATCCAGCTCAAGTATCACTATATCCGAAAACTTGTGAAAGATGGTACCATATCATTAGAAAAGATCCAAGGTACGAAGAACCCTGCCGATATGTTGACCAAGGAAGTCCCCATCGACAAGCTGAGGCTGTGCGCTGCCTCAGTGGGGCTGGTCGAGTGATTCAGTGGGAGCATGTCGCCGGGCTCAAGGAAGATACATGGGAGAAAGGAGAATGGATTCAATGCAAAGGATTCGTATCTTTATGAAGTCTCCAAGTGGGAGATTGTTTGGTGTGGAGACTTCTGGAAAACTCTAGATACCGTATAAAAAGAAATGCTGCGGAACATATGGAAGATCTCCATATTTAGTTGATACTATTCCTTAATTGATAATTAGAATTTGGAATATGTTTATTTACCTTATATTTGTTTCCATGAATTAGGTGTTAATTGGGGCAGTAATTCTTTGGGTTATTTCCTTGTATTAGGTATGATTATCCTATAAATAGAGGGGTAGGGTAAAGTTTTATTCATTCCAACAAGCACAAACAATTGTATTGTATTTTCTCTTTCTCCAAGTATAAGTGCCGGCGATCGTGGTTTTTATCCTTTAGAGTTTCCACGTAAAAAATATCTTTTTTGTTCTTGTGTCTTGTTTTCTGTGTTTGCTGTTGCGTCTCGGTTCCTAACATAAGTTTGTTATTATTTTCATGCAATTTTCTTAAATATCTAAGCTTTTGATTTGAATCTGAATGATTAGACTATATCAATTGTATTAGGTAAGTATATTATAATTTCTTTTTACTTGAAACCGTAGGCTTTTACGCGTTAATTAAACAAAAAAGTATATTATAATTAAAATTGTACTAGTTGTCATATGGATATATATATCAATTACCGATCTAAAACCATCCGACCGACACCACTTCCCAACCGAAACTTCTGCCAAAAAATAATATACTAGAAGAATAAATTGATAATTGTTCCAAAAAATGTTTGAATGGAACCGCCAACTTGTCTAACAAACTATATATTTTTAAATGAAAAGATTTGTTTAACTATATTAAGTTTGGTTCAAACCAGCATGCATGTGAATTTTTATTATCGTGCACGGACAACTCACAAGTTAAAACATGCTATGCGTAGTTGTTAGAATATTCCTAAAGATAATGATAATCTATTTTTGGTTGTTATGGAATTAGAAAAGCGAGCTGATACTGTACGACGTTACTATAGCGACTCTGTAGCGACAATATATAAAAACCAGTATTGCAAATAGTGGTTCGTAGCGGCGCAATAGCAGCATTATAGCGGTTTCCGGAAGCTAAATACTGCGCGCAGCGGTTTTGTTGCGGTGTAGCGTTTTTCGACGATTTAGCGGTGAATCGGTCCGCAATAGCGGTGTTGCGCGTGTGTGTTGCGGTGTAGCGGTCTGAATAGTGTTTTTGATGGATTTTTTTTTTAATGGATTTTTATTAATAGATATTTTTTTTAATGGATAGATATGTTGTATTTTAATATTTTAATAGTAATCATATTTTGATTTTGAACATGTAACTTTTGACAAGAACATTTCAAACTTTTATTGTTAATATTTTAATGTTAATCATATTTTAGTGTTGCATATTTCTTCTTTTAGATTTTGTGGTGCATATATTATGTAATGGTATATAGGGAAAAAAATAATATTTACACATATTATTCATTATAAAAATATATCTCCGCAATATCTGCAGTATACGCAATTCGCTACATGAAAATCCTATACGCAATTTTCTCTTGAGAAGTAAAATACCACCAATTTAACTTTACACTCAAGCAGGACTTGCATTTTTTTGTTTATGTATCAACTCTCAAGCGGTATTTGAAATTTTTGTTTCGAATTTTATGTGGTATATACAAAATTGTTTCATATAATTATAAATCATTATTATGTAAAATCAGCAATTGAACCGGTTGATCTGCTGGTTTGACCAATGAACCGGTGACCCAAACCTCCGCCGGGTCGATGTCCGGTCCGGTTCTGATAACATTGCACTTAATTAACTAAGCTATAAATCATTAGCTTTTAACTATTCATTTTTCACATATTTAGATCAACTCGATGAATGCACATATTAGTTTTGATATTGTAATTCTTTTTAAAAGATTTAATAAAATGAACAATACGCTGACATTTCAAAAAAAAAAATAATAAATAAAATGGACGATACAAATTGATAAATTTATCATCCGATAATCAAGTGTTACTAATGAACTATTCTGATCTGTCTAAATTATATTCGAAGCTTGATTTATCAAGAAACATATAATGCAACCACATTGTATAAGTCTACTACATTTCCAGCGAAACAAACATCCAAATACATTATCAAAATAACACTATGATTTATCTCTCCTACATGTTAAATCCATGTGGTAACAACATTAGAAAAAGGAAGGAACATTTGTTAGAACTCATAAACACAACTGTTTATCCATTTCATATTTCTCGCATTCACCAACTCTCCAAGTCAAACAGTAGTATTGTGCCATCCACGTTCTTTCCTGTCTGTTTTATTATTCGCCATGCATGTTCAGAGTTTACTTTTCTTCTTATCATTCACTCGGAAAATAAGTTCAAATAACAAAATTTACAAATGGCCCCTCAAGTTTTATGGAATCCCTTTTTCCTCATCAAATCATGTGTTGGATTAAAACAAGAAGGTACGTATCATGGTACAATATAACAGTCAGGGGCGGAACCAGAATTTAATCTTAGGGGGGCCGACTAACGGCTGACTAAGACTAAAAGTAAAGAAAGATTTTTTTAATATTGACACTTAAATTACAGTGTTTATATGGTATTATTCGTGCCAATTTTAAGTTTTTTAGATAAATCATAAAAGTATATTTTTATAAATAATTAAAGTGAGTCTCTTTGGTATTAGAAAAAATTGCATCTAATATTAGAAACTCTGTCCCAATTTCATGTGAAAAAATATAAAACTATTTATATCGTAAACAAAATTATAAGATATAAACATGTGAACAAATGATCCAACTAATTTAATGTGCTTCAAAAGTAACGAATGATTCACATCAATCAAATATTTTTTATATGCAACAATTATGGATAAGTTTATCTTATATACAAGTATGATTTAATTTACATTGAGACACATCACCAACTGTATAAACTCTTTGTACTAAAAATATTTTTTCTTTTGCATAAATTTGTACTAGAAATGTAAGCTTTGACCGGAGATAAGCTTTTTACTTTTTGTTTCTTTACCACTGCTTTTACTTTATACATTACTTATATAATCTTTCTTTTTTTTATTTATTCAAGAATCTCAATTTTAAATACCATTAGAATGACTAGAAAAGAAATCATCAAGGCTTTATATTGGATTTTCATTTTCATAAGAAGGGCCGAGCCTCCTCCTAGCCCCCCCCTCCCGAACCGCCCCTGATAACATGCAAACATAAATGCAAATTTTAAAATTTAGGAATCCAAACAATATTTTTCAAAACTTGGAGGGTTTTTATGAATATACTCAAATTTAAAATCTCAGTCTCTATGCGTTTGTCATTGGGAGGCGTTATTCAAAGAGCTAACATGACTTAGTTGAAAGTAATTTCAAATAATTTCAAGTAAATGACAATTGTAGCTTTATTTATTAGTTACTATCTACATTACTCTATTTGTAATAGCAAAATACCTTCCATAATTTTAGCATTTAAATATTTAAAAATAGAAACAATCAATATCACTATTCTCTTTCTTCTTTATAATTCTGAAGATCATTAAGCACGATAATTCTGAAGATCATTAATAAAATTCATAATAATATATAAAAATAAAATAATAATAAAATAGTATGAAATAATTATACAAATGTAGCTTTTGTATGTATTTTTATCAGCCAATTATCGTAGCTCGTAGGTAAAGAGAAATTGATTCAATGATATTATTATTTTGTTTCTAGATTTAAAGATTTTTTACTACAATTATGGTAGGTGATATTGTAGATACTAAGAGCATTAAATATTAATCATTAAATAAGGATATAATTGTCATTTGTTCAAATATTTTTGAAATTGCTCTCAATTAAGCCATGTTGGCTCTCTGAATAGCGCCTCCCTTGTCATTTTATCAATCATAATCTAATGTATAAATAGCAAGCCAAGGCACCACACTTCTCATCATCCATTCTCACTTGTCTCTCTAAGCCTTAAACTTAGCTTCAATCTTAGAGTGAGAAACAAAGATGGCAAGTAGGGTTTCAATTTTGCTTTCATGTCTCATTTTTTTCATGGTTATCCAAACTATGGTTCCAGTGTCAGACGGTCTAAGGGTCGGATACTACAAACGCACAAGGACATGTCCTAAGGCTGAATCCATCGTGAAAAGTGTAGTGCGCAAATTTGTGCGTAGGGACCCTGGCTTGGGTGCTGGCCTCATTCGCATGTTCTTTCATGACTGCTTTGTTAGGGTAAAAAAATTCATATTACTCCTTTTAACATAAAAATATACCTAATTAGAAATAATGAAATATACATACTATTCTTTTCAATATAATCTAAGATAATATAAACATTTATATTAACAAGTTGTGTTATTTTTGTGCTTGCACTAGGGTTGTGATGGTTCCATCTTGCTCGACCCATCGCCACTCAACCCAAATCCTGAGAAGCTCTCCATCCCTAACAATCCGAGTCTACGAGGCTTTGAAGTGATTGACGCAGCGAAAGCTGCATTGGAAAATGCATGCCCTGGTGTTGTCTCCTGCGCTGACATAATTGCCTTTGCAGCCCGTGATGCATCTTACTTCCTTGGCAGAATCTCATACAGGATCCCCTCAGGCAGGTACGACGGAAGGATCTCTGTCAACGCTGAGGCCCTTGCAAATCTCCCCGCTCCATTCTTCAATCTAACCCAGCTCAAGGCTAGCTTCTCCTCCAAAGGGCTTTCTGATCTTGATCTCGTAACTCTCTCTGGGGCCCACTCTATTGGACGGTCCCATTGCTCGTCATTCACCAGCCGTCTCTACCCAACCATTGACCCCACCTTGAATCAGGGATTCGGGGCCTTCCTGAGGAAAAAATGCCCGCAAAATTCAACTATCGACAGAGTTGTTCCTTTGGATTTCGTTACACGAAATATCCTCGACAAACAATACTACAACAATGTCAAAAAACTGACTGCTCTTTTCTTCTCGGATTGGAGCCTTTTGACTAGCTCTGCGACTTTTAACCTAGTGGACCAATTCAGTAAGGTTCCGGGGCTTTTCGAGGCAAATTTCGGGAAATCCATGGTGAACATGGGCAACGTCGGGGTGAAAAGTAAGGGCCAGGGCGAGATCAGAACATCGTGCCGTGCCGTACTGTAAATTAAGAAGAGTTTGTTTGATATTGTGCTGTCCTGCCGTCTTAGGTGTTTTTAATTGTTTTATTATGTTCTTTTTGAATGTTCGATTATGCATTTGTCTTTTCCAAGGATTTCATTACTTGTATGGGAAATAAAATATTTGCCTTTTTTTATATCGTTTCATGAGTGTATGTTGACAAAATCAAATTGACTATCATGTGTGTCTAAACTAATTGGTCTCCTACTTAAGTATTTGTCCTTTAAGTATTTCATCCAACCACCTAAGATATTTGCAAATGCAACGTGTTTTCACATTCACAAATCAATCCACACACAAAGAAACAAACCAAAGAGAAAAATACAAGAGTGAAACTACACTTCAAATGTATGAAAGTATGGAGTTCGATTACATAATCATGCTCTGGTGGGAATTCCCAGAAATTATAATAAAACCGATGTTCATTGCTTCTCTTCTCACTAAGAAACTCTTCTCCTTACAAGTATAGAGCAGCAATACATGAAATAATGAAAAAAAATGGAAGAGGGAACTATTTCATTTTATTCAAATAGTATTCGCCTGTTCGGTGAGTTGAAAGACTACAACAGTACAGAAAGGGTTTACATAATAAACTTTTTATTTGGAATCAAGATTTCTTTACATAGTTGTTCAATTCGCGAATAATTCGCGTATTATACACGTATTTTTCGAATTTTTAAAAATTCGCGAAATTCGCGTCTCCATTTCAATAATTCGCATTCATTCGCGAATTTTTGACATGACAAAAATTCATCCCGTATTTTCCGAATTTTTACCAAATAATTATATTTTCTCAATTATTTTTAAATAAAAAATATATATTTACATAATTTTGTATACCGAATTTTTCCGAACAATGAACCAAGTTCACGAATTATTACCGTCTCCATTTTAGTTGACCGAATATTTGACCGATTTAGAAAACGTTAAATACGAATTATACACGAACGTATCGCGAACCGTATTATTCGCGTATTACGAATGACTAACTATGTTTCTTTATTCTACGATGGGTACCCAACCAGAATGGAGCGGGCCCTATCTGAATAGTTTACATATATGCATTTGCTAGAATTTGGATATATTTGTTGTCATCGAGTATGCTATTTGGACTTCTATAAAATCTTTTTTATGGATTTCTTTATTAATTTGGGTCAAATTAATATTTTTTTAATAATTATCATTGTTTGGCACTTAGTGGAGGTACACACTTTCTCCCATTTATAAGTTAAGTCATTCTTTCACTCATTTATTACATACATTTCCATCATAATTCAAACTAGTATTTTAGAAAGAATTACATCTGATCACATATTTCGTTCTTTTTAGATGACTCATATATCTCTTTAATTTGTTTAATCAATCGTGTAATCATGATGGCGTGGAATTTAAACCACTCACTTATAGAATGATGGAGAGTACCATATCACTAGACTATTATAGTGTGGTTTGTTCTACTTTATTCTACAATCACGTTAGAATTTTGTTGTAAAAAATAATCGATCGTGTCAAAAATGGATCAAACTCACCTTCTTAAGTCCCTTAAACCCTACTTCTAACCCAAATGTCTCAAACTCCTTTTCCATCCTTCCCCTCCCTTGAGTCTGATACATACTCATCACAAAAATGTCGATTTCTAACAAAGCACGAGTCATGCTGGTAAAGTCAGTTTTGTTTGGCAAAATCAGCTCACAATATAAGTTAAATCACTATTTCACTCCTTTATTCTATACTACTTCATCCTAATTGAATGATTATTCCACGTTATTCTAACATTCTACATGTCTCTCCCTAAGGGAAAATAAACTCTTTCGTAAACAAACAATTGGTCGTAAAAATACAAACAGTTACAAACGAAAACAATAAAACAAACAAAAAAACAAATCCCTTCACTTTAAACCCCACTTCCTTGAGTCCGATACATAGTCATAACAAAAATGTCGTTTTCTAATAAAGTGTGCTTTCTACTCGAAAAGTCGGTTTCGGTTGGTAAAATGGGGTAATATTATAAATTAAATCACTCTTTCACTCATTTACTTCATACTGCATCATCCTTATTCTAACATAATTAAATAATTTATTATATTTTGTTCTACAATTCATTCGTAAACAAACAATTGATCGTGAAAATAACAACAATTACAAAGCAATTGAAACATAAAAGAAAAATCAGAACAAACAAATTCTATCACTTTTGAAACACAAGAACCGTATAAAACGGGTCCAAATAAACCGTCTTAAACCCCTTAAACCCCACTTTCAACCCAAGTCTCTCAAACTCTTTCCCACTCCTCCCCCTCGCTTGAGTATGATACATAGTCATAACAAAAATGTCGTTTTCTAACAAAGCGCGAGTTCTGTTTGAAGAGTCGGTCTTGGTCGATAAAACGGGTTCACACGCGATGAGCTTTCCACCAGCTGGCAAGGCTGAAAGACAGTTTTGAAGGATTTGGAGGCATTCTTCGGCCGTCCTGTCATCAAAATCCACTGGATGAAAGTTAGGGTTTGGAATTGAGTTTTTTTGGGAAAAAAAGGTTATGATAAAAATGAATTGTGAAAGTAATGTTTGTATGTTTCTGAACTTCTAGAAATCGTAAAATAGTTATTTTTTGCAATGTTTTATTCTATTACTTTTTCTCACATTATAAGGCAGGATATTTAGTTTAAAATTTAAATGATGAAAGTGTATGCTTGGTTTATGTTTTATGGTGATGGTATTTTATGTTATTGGGTTGGGGCATGTAGTCCAAATTTGATCGTCAACTAATCAAAGATTAGAAAACAGAAAAAAAAAAAGTGATGATTATTTCAACAAGTTTGGCATGATTAAAAATGCATTTCAAATGAGAAAAGAATCATAAAAGTATGTGTGCACTACATATATATATATATATATATATATATATATATATATATATATATATATATATATATATATATTATACATATTATGTGAAGTTCTAGATTTATTATTAGTTATTAAGATATAAATGAAAATATAGTGGTTTTCTTTATATGTTGTTGAGTACTTACATCATATATTATATTTTTCATGTAAAGATTAGTTTAGTATTAGTCTCAAAAGCCAAATTTTGATTAGTAATCAAAATTTCAACTGCAAAAAGATGTGACGGTTATTTCAAAAAGTTTGAAATGGAAGCTTTTATTGAGATGTTGGGGAATACTGATTTTATATTTTACTTAATCGGCTCAATTCGCAAAAAAGCAGGGGCGAGGCAGTTCTTGTTTCACCAAGGGTTCTGGTTTCTGAGCACTCCGTGTCAGACTGCAAGAGGTTCATAATTAATTGGTATCCCGAAGTCGGCAAAAGACGTTATCACATGAATTTAAAGAGCATCACACACCTTCCATAAATCAAAAGTGCATGGAAGTGTCAGGGAGGAAGAGCATTTGATCGATAGTCAATTTTTGTGCAAAACTGGCTCAGATTATAAGTTAAATCATTCTTTCACTTTTTTTGTTCCATATTGCATCATTCTTACTCCGACATAATTAAATGATTTATTACATTTTTTTCTACAATTCTTTCGTAAACAAACAAATGGTTGTGAAAATAACAATTACAAAACAAAACAAAACAAATTCTATCACTTTTGAAACACAAGGACCATATGAAACGGGTCCAAATACACCGCCTTAAACCCGGCTTTAACCCTACTTTCAACCCAAGTCTCTCAAACTCTTTCTTCCGTCCTTCCCTTTCCTTGAGTCCGACACATACTCATCACAAAAATGTCAGTTTCTAACAAAGCGTGAGATCTGCTTGAAAAGTTTCTTTCATTTGACAAAACTAACCCGCATTGTAAGTTAAACTAGTCCTTCACTCATTTATTCCATAGTACTTCATCCTTATTTTAACGTAACTAAATGATTTGATATTTTGTTCTACAATTGGTCGTGAAAATACCAACAATTACAAATGAAAACAACAAAAACAAAAAAATCCTCCACTTGCTAAACACAAGGACTGTATAAAACGGGTCCAAATACACCTCCTTAAACCCCTTAAACCTCACTTTCAACCCAAGTCTCTCAAACTCTCTCTCACTCCTCCCCCTTCCTGGAGTCCGATACATAGTCATAACAAAAATGTCGTTTTCTAATAAAGCACAAGTTCTGCTTGAAAAGTCAGTTTCGGTCGGTAAAACTGGTTCATATTATAAGTTAAATCACTATTTCACTCCTTAATTCCATACTGCATCATACTTTTGTTCTACATTTCTTTAGTAAACAAACATTTGATCGTGAAAATACCAACAATTACAAACGAAAACAACAAAAAACAAAAACATCATTTCACTTGCTAAAAACAAGGACCGTATAAAATGGGTCCAAATAAACCGCCTTCAACCCCTTAAACCCCACTTCAACCCAAATCTCTCAAACTCTCTCTCACTCCTCCCCCTTCCTTGAGTCCGATACATAGTCATGACAAAAATGTCGTTTTCTAATAAAGCGCGAGTTCTGCTTGAAGAGTCGGTTTCGGTCGGTAAAACGGGCTCACATGCGATGAGCTTTCCGCCAGCTGGCAATGCGGCAAAACAGTTTTGGAGGATTTGGAGGCACTCTTTGTCCGTCCATGTCAGCAAAATCCACTGGACGAAAATTAGGATGTGGAAATGAGATTTTTTTTTTTTTTTGGAAAAAAGGTTATGATAAAAACGAATTGTGAAAGTAACTTTGTATGTTTGAGTTTGTGTAAATAGGGTTTCTAAACTTCTAGAATTCATAAAATACTTATTTTTGCATTTTTTTTTTATTATAAGGTTATTTTAAAAAAAATAGGTTTGAATATTTATTTGTATTTTTTGAAAATTAAGAACCTTCATGAAGTGCATCGCCAGAAGGAATCGATTTAAACATGTCGCCACCAACATGTGTAACTCCTGTATTTTTTTATCATAATACTAAGATTAATATTTAATATTCATAGATCAAACTTGATTGGATTTTAAAGGCTCTGTTTAAAACAGGGAATTGAGAGAGAAACACTTCACAAAAAGTGAATTTTGAAGTCTCATTTTGACTCGTTAGATATATTAAGTACGGTTTAACAAATAACTAAAATTAAGTTATATTTCACATATATCTGTGAGCTAATTTATAGTTGAGGGGAATTTCATATTTACCCTTCCAAAAACCCAAAATATCATATTTACCCTCCCAAATTTTAAAATATCATATTTACCCTTCAAAAAATCCAAAATATCATATTTACCCTTCAAAACTTTAAAATATCATATTTAGCCTTCTAAAAGTCCAAAATATCATATTTACCCTTCCCAAACTTATAAAATATCAAAAATGCCTATATTACTAATCAAAAATGATATTTTAGGTTTTTGGGTTTTTGGGTTTTTGGAAGGGTAAATATGAAATTCCCCCTTAGAGTTATTATCATTAAAATTATTAGTTATTATATTAAAACAGCCTTTTTTTAGCCCAATCAAATAATTATCACGGTATCTAAATAAAGCAAAGTAATTAACATATCCATCATAATTTTACGATTTTACAAAATAAAACTAAAAAAAATATATAAAAAATTCTTACCAGAAATATCTGGCGCAGCCTTAACCACATCTGGTAAATCAAAATTAATCCCTTCCTTAATCGTCTCAACCGATTTCATTATCATCTCCAAACACTTCCAACATCCACCAACCTCTCAACCCCTTCAAACCCTCGCAAAAACCTCTCCATGAACGGCTCCGAAACCCCGTTCATGGCCCTCAACATCAACTCATTCCCTTCTTTATCATTACAATAGTACTCATAAGCCAGGATTCCCCCATTCGCCCGCCTGAACGGATCTTGACCAGTCGGTTCCAAAACCGCCTTATGCAGCTCCGGCCAGGCTCGAATCAACGCTTCCTGATGATGCTGCAGCACGTAACACCATACGAATTATCTCCGACCAAAGTCTGCCCGACGGGTGTTAAAGAATACCGCCGCTCAGGCTCGCCGGAATCGGACTGGGTGATGTGTTCGTGGAACACGTTGTAGGAAGAGAGAAGGCGGAGGGAGCTTTGCAAGTTGGTTCCATTTGGAAGTATTTTTTGGTTGTTTTTTTGGTTAGTTTGATTGATCGGGGGAGAAGGAAGGAGAGAGGGGATTTGAGAATGGGGTTTTGGTTGTTGTTCGTGAGATTTTGATTTTGATTTGTTTATTTTTAGTTGTTTTGTATGGCATGTGTTTGAGGAGAGTGGAAGGAAGTGATGGCATGCAAGTGGTTAAGGTGCACGTAGTTTAAATGTGAGACTGAAGCATGGGGTTCATACAGTACAATAAATAAAGCTGCTTTGTAGATGAAAAGAGATTCACACACAGTCACGTTATCCGATTTTGACATTGTGATCAACAAATCAATTATGTGATATCCTGTTGTATAATTTTTTAAGTATACTTTGTGATACAAAACTGAGCATTACATGTAGTATCAATATCAATATCAATATCAATGTGATGTTTAGGGGAAAAAAGAGGACATTGTGATGTTTCGGCCCACATGTAATTTTGTTCGCTATTAATTATTCGGCTCAACATTAATCAGGCCCGGATGATAATTTTGTTTATTAATTATTCGGCCCGACCCAATCTTGCTTGTTTTTCAGTTTCTTTTGTATTTTGTATTTTTTCTTTTTTTTTCTTAAAATGCTAAGCAAAAATCTAATTTGTGGAATTTAGCCTGAATTCAAATCTATGTAATCAGATGGTTAAAATAGGACTGCAGTTTTGTGTTACGTCAAGACAAATACAGAGTTGCTTATTTCAATTTGAATGAGCTCTTTAGGACGAGTTTCAGAACAAAAAAAGCATATTTCATACAAAAAGAAATAAAAACATCACCATTAATATTTGTTGCTAGATTCACAAACAAAGATGGTTTCAATCAGAAGATAAAACATATGTTTCCATTTTTCAGTAGCTTAAAAAGTAATATTACAGATCTTCAATCATTCTTTTTTTCCACCTCAGAAACCGGCTCCTGATGCGGATTCACAACCTTTGCTTCATCTGAATCCTGAAAAATAAAAAAGTCAAATTTGAATTAATTCTTGGAATTATAAAACACAAAAATCCCACATTTTTATACATGTAGAGAGTGGGAGAGATTTACTATTTGCATTCTTTGATTTACATAACACAAAAATATCATTTTTCTTCATAGAAACTAGAGAGAGAGTTCAAATTTTCATTATTGGATTTACAGAACACAAAAAATCACATATTAGAAAATGTAGAGAGAAATTTCAAATTTGCATTATTGGACTTACGAAACACGGAAATTTTATAGGGAATGTAGAGAGAGAGAGATTATTTCAAAAATTAACAAAAAACAGTATTCTGAAAACTATCTTAATCTTACTTTTTCATCATTATTTTTATTTGTGACAGGCTTGTAAGGGCAAGCAGGCGGGACACGCTCAGGCTTCTTATACTCCCATCCGAAAAGACGGTACACTTTACTCTGTTTTTATCAAATAATAAAAAGAACATCATTAATCGTAAAGAATAGCCAAAATTAATAATTGGAATTTGAAAACAGGAGAATGATAATTCGGTTTTTCTTGTGTTTTATTGAGTAAGGGCTGATTTGGGGCATTCTAATATCGCAATTTGGGGATTTAAAGACTGAGTTAAAATTGGGCGTATGGGTTTTTTTAATTTTAGTTTTAATGTCCACTAAAGACTTCATTTTGAATTTTCATAATAGATTTGATTAGAATTAGAGGTAAAAACCTAAGATTCAGGCTAAAATAGGATAAAAGTACAATTCAAGTCAATTATTGTCAATTTATGTCAATTGCCCGCAAATTCAATCAAAATTTGAACAAAATCTAACATTACTTCTACTCAATTTCGCTTTTCTTTAAAACTAATTTCACAATAAATAAAACAATTAAACAAATTTTAGAAAAGAACTTACAAGGATGAAGCTGAAAAGCAACGGAAGGGCGTTGACAACAGGAATCAGAAAGAGAGGAAGCAAACAACCAATACAAACCTGCAACATAAAAAAGAATTCATTTCAAATCCAAGCAAATAAATCGTCCAATTTCGATCGATCGAAGTGGAATCCAATCAGTTAAATTAATCCAAATTTAAAAGAATTTATTTCAAACCCAGCAAATCAATCGTATAATTTAGATCGATCAAAGTGGAAATTCAACCGAATAAGGTAAAACCATCGAGATTTAAAATAATTCATTTCAAACCCAGCAAATCAATCACCCAATTCAGATCGATCAAAGTGGAAATTCAATCAAATCAGATAAAATCATCTTAATTTAAAAGAATTTATTTAAGACCTAAGCAAATCAATCGTCCAATTTAGATCCATCAAAGCGGAAATTCAACCAAATCAGGCAAAATCATCGAAATTTAAAAGAGTTTATTTCAAGTCTCAGCAAATTAATCGTCCAATTCAGATCGATCAAAGAAGAAACTCAAATCGAATCAGGTCATAATATTCCAAATTTGAAATAGAAATTCAGAAATCCATACCATGGTATCAGATCGATTAATTCAAAAATAGAAATTAAGATCAGAGAGAATGATTTTTTTTCTCAACGGAAATGGAGAACTAGAATTTAGAATCGAAAAGCAAATTTTGATGGAGACTTGTTTTTATGCACTTATATCCTGAAAAAGTTGGTAATTATGTTTGTTTTATTATTGGGCCAACATTTCGGCCCATATTGAATTTTGATGGGATTGATTGGGCTGATTTTTGTTTGGGGGGATAAAAAATATGGATATTTTTTTATGTACATCCTTTTTATTTTCTTTAATTAAGGAATATTGAAGTTATTTCAGTTTTTAAATATAAAAAGGTTTTGTTATTTATTATGTATAGTATATTTTTTTTATATTTTTTTTTACATTTTCAAAAGATATAGCACTGCATGCTTTATCTATTATACTCAACAAAGTGTTATTTTACATTTTCTGAAACTACCGGATTTAAAAATCTGATTTGTAATTTCTTATTTCTTAGATTTGGGCTAAGCCGATAGTCTCTTTAGAATAGCCAAGCGTTTCTTTTTATCTTTTTTTTTCTTTTTATTTGCAAATGTATAAGAAAAAAGAAAACTAATAATTTTTTCATATTATATATATAATATTTGGAAGGGGGGCTTAGCCCCCTCCAAATTTTTTCTTACAAAAAAAGATTTCGAAAAGATAACATTTTTATTTTCTAATTTAAAAAATAGTGTTTCTAAAGCCAGGAGTTCGAAAGTGCTCCTTTTACTTTCTAGAGTTTCTATTTTTTTTAAATAGTAGGCGAATAGCCTATGTTCAGACTTTCATCAATATGAAAAATTGCGGCTTACATCGAAAGTTCACAAGACATGAGAGAGGAATCTATCTTTTATAAAAGAAAGAAAAACAAGCCCTAGTCTGTAGGTGTCATCGGTCTGACCGGTCTCTATGTTCGGATCCACTCAATCCAGTTAAGCCTGGCTGCATTGGCGGTCTGAGAGTTGTTCGGCCGAAGCTCAGTGAAGATCTTCGCATTTCGCGCATTCTAGATTTCTTAGCAGCAGACGCCCAAGATGGAATCCCATTCCGTTTCAAAATATTATTTTTAGAAATATTATATATATAGTTTCAAAATATTATTTATAGAAACTCAAACACAGAAGTGTTATATCTTCACAAGTGTTTTAATATTCAAGTTATTTCAACAAAGAAGTGCTAACTAATTTCCAAAAATATCAGAGAGAGGATCCAAGACTGCAATGATTGTGAGTTATGACCACACAAAAAAGCCATCAAATGACATCCCGCCACATCATTCAATTACTAAATAGATTGCTCTCATTGGGTTGGTACACCATGGACCAGGATTACATGACAATTTGCAAAACACATGAATCCGTACGGTCCTTCCAAATGTTCATCAATTAGATCTTGTGCTCCGACCCACAATCCTATCAATGGAGTAATGAAGAACCCCACACGCTTTCATCCTGATGAGAAGCCAAAATCAATGCCACCTTTTTTCATAAATGAACAAATAAAATTAAGGGACATATGAAATCGTGACCGACGTGAGGACGCCCAAATCATGATAATGTATCTATTAGGATAAATTTCATTCTAAGTTATTCAATTTTTAAAAATAATCAAATAAGTTACTTAATTTTTAATTGTCTCATAAAATTTACTAAGTTTTCAAAAATTATCAAATAAGTCATCCATTTTTCAATTGTACCTTGTAGGTTACTCAACTTTTAAAAAATGACCAAATAAGTCACCCGGTTAATTGAACTTTGAGTGACATATTTGATTATTTTTGAAAGTTGAATGACCTATAGGGGACAATTGAAAGTTGGATGACCTATTTGATAATTTTTGAAAGTTGAGTGACCTATAAGGAACAATTAAAAATTTAGTAACTTATTTGATCATTTTTGAAAGTTAAGTGATTTATAGTGAAATTTATCCATTATTATTTTATTATTATTTTATTATCTTTTTAATATATTTTATGTTTTTATATATTGTTTTTACTGTTTTATATATATAATGTTTATTGTTTCAACATATTATTTATCTCTAGAAAAAAATTAATGCCAACTTTTCATAAATTAAAAAATAAAAATAAATTGATGTCACCTTTTTTTCATAAAGGAGCAAATAAAAATAAAGTTGTCTTTCTAAAAATCTATCTTTAAAAATTATATATCAATCAATCACAACAATCGGATTAAATTTTTGTGTTTTTATTCTTAAATAAATGGAGAATGGAGACGAAGAAAGATAGAGCCATCTATCTACAACGGCTACGTGCCTTTATGTCACATCACTTACTCATCAAATCTACCGTTTACTTATTAAATTGGTAACATGAAGTCCCCACAAAACATGATAAAAATACTACAAACAATTCTAAAAGATTTACTTATAAAAAAAAGATAAAAATAGTACAAAACCTACAACATTTATATACTAACACCCTTCAATACAATTTAGTTCTTTAATAATAAAAAAAATCATTTGTATACAATTCAAATATTTAAATTTAACTAGTAATTACTTATTTCCTTCTTCAAATTCATCTAGTTCAATATTCTAATGGAGTAATACTTTGAATCTCTACAGTAATTAAATATCATATAATGTTTTTGCGCCTCGTATATACATGAAAGCATTACGAAACCCAAACATTTACATACTAACCATCTTCAATACAATTGAGTACATTAATACAATAAGCAATATACTATAATTCGTCTACATACAATTCAAATCGTTAATGACATAAAAATTACAAAAATAAACTAGTAATTACTTATTTCCTTCAAATTCATTTGATTCAACATTCTGGGGTGAGGAAATGATTTCTCTTCGGGTCTCTACAATAATTATATATCATGTGATGTTTTTGTGCCCAGTACATTGCCATGGACTGTCGAGTGCTGAGCCCACTTCCAAAAGGTGGAGCTGCACGGCAGCGGTGCGGAGAATCAGGACTACATCCTCGTACGGTAAATCGGGTAAAACGCGCAATAAATGGTTGGTAACGGTAATCAGCTTTACGTTTTCCATTATCAGTGGCCCAGGAAGAAGCGTCCCAAATGGATCCGTATAACCACATTGGACGTGTGGGAAACGTGTTGTCGCTCTTTTTCGGATACCTTCTTACCGGAATGTCATCTACGAAAAATCTATACAGATATATTATTGTATTAGTTATGCAAAATAATTATGCGACATTACGAATTTTGATACTAGAGATTTCCATATTTCATCCTTTTAAGCAGCCATGATGGTGAAATTAAGTTGTAATGAATTTTATTGAAGGGATTTGACAAAATGATTATGCAACTAATGATAGGGGGCGTAATAAGAGCCAGATCCAAGAGATAGAGACTCACGTGTATTTGGTTTGGTATCAACCTATCAATTTGGCTCTGTCTATATAGCAAGAATAACTTTTAAATTTTGTCCTCTGTTTTCTTTCAATTTTTAAAAGTGTCATTTTTCTCCATATGTAAATATGGGATTTAAAAAAAAAAAGTGATGCTACTCATATTATAAATTTCAAAAAAGGACGACTTCGAAGAAAGTACACCCTATGACATAACAATTTATTTACCTTATGAATTAGCATTAGCACATTATATGATCTAAATTTGTATGTAATTCTAACAGCACAATTGTACATTGTTAATTACTTGGTAAATAAAAATCAAGAACAAATTAGGTCTTAACACACTATATATTTGGAAGGAAATAAATGGTAAAAAAGAATAGTGTCAAGTTCGTGAGACCAGCTAGTAATATTATGCATTTCTAGAATAAAATATGGTATTATTAGTTCAAAAGTCACATCATCATTCACGTAAAATTCATAATTTTTATATGGATAAATATTTTTTTTTGTTATACCAATCATGAAAACTAAAACTTCAATACTTACACAAAAAATAAACCACTTACATAATCTCATAGGGGCTCCAAGAAATTGCGTAATTATGAAATGCTGCAGTCGGATCGAACCACAGATGAAATTTCATCTCCCTGCCAATGATTCTTCCGTCTCCGCTCCCTCTAATATACACATTTGTCTGTAACGTGTAAGGCTGACCAGGCGTAGTGCCCAAAAACTCTATATCCACTTCGTCGTGAAATCCCGGATGTGCTTGATTATTCGACAGCTAAATTATATCAATTTAACAAAAAACATTATGACAAAAAATAAAAAAAGTATGTAAATATTTTAGGCATTTATTTTACTACCATCAATTAAAAGAAATGAATAATTTTATAATGGCTTGAGTTGAGTTGATATATTTGGCTATGAAGTCATTTTTGGAAAAGAAAAATGACAAGTCAAACCATTGTGGAAAACATTGAATACATGTATATATATATAACTTTAAAAGTGGACAAATGAAAAAAAATGTATGATGCAAGAATAAAATTTTAGATGAAATCATTTTAGATAACATACATAAAACGCGGTGATCACGCCGGCCGTATAGCCGGGCTGGAGCTTAATAGACGCACCAAAATAACCGCTCACAAAAGGATGCTTCGACTTAAATCCGCTCCCTATAAATAAAACTCATAACATTTTACTCTCAACTAACAAAATATAAAAGATTGTGTATTCAAATCTCTTTAACAACAAATAATGTAAATAGACTCGACCTGAGTTTCTGTCGAGCCAAATCATCACAGACGATTGATCGCCTGAGACCGACTGGTGTTGTGGGCCCCAAAGATTGTCGAACGCTCGGTAAAATTGTGAGGTTTTGAACCGATAACTCGGGTAAAACCCTGGATTTGGCTGTGCATTGCTCAAATGAAGGGATGAAAGGAAGAAAAGAGAGAGAATGAACATAAATGGAGGCATTTCCTTTCTTTTTTAGCCAAGTTGGAAGTAAATGTATTGGTTTTAGAGGGGATAAATAGAGGAGGAGAGAAAGAGAAGGTACTGATTGTTTATTGGTGCTCCTAACTTCCAATCATTTTTTTTTCTTGGGTTCTTTTTTGGAGGTTATTGGTGTTTTGCCAGACAGTAGAGGGAAAGGGAAGCAATTGTTTTGTGGAGGAGAGAGCCAATTGGAACAGGAATATTATCTACTGTTTTTTTGCTCTAATTTTCTTTTTTCTTTTTTTTTTCAATTGTGAATGGGAAATCACTCCACCAATGTTATACTTATTTACATTTTTAATGTGCGGTGGTTTGCTGCCAAATCAGGGTTTAGGAGAGAGAAAAAGAGTTTTGATTGATAGTTAATCTCTTTGATATTAACTATGTATATTTTATATACATTTTTTTCTAATATATTTTTTTTATGACCATATATATTTCTTTTACATCATATATACTTCTTTTATATTTTTATATATTTTTTTTATAATTAATTTTTTTTTATCACTATATGCTCTATTTGTGCATACATATACTTTTGTACCCCATAGATAATTAGATATTATATATATATATATATATATATATATATATATATATATATATATATATATATGAGCTTGTCTACAGTACTTCACATTGAAAATTTTAGTCTTGATGAACGGTTCAGATAAGCCTGAAAGTGGAGTACCGTAGACATTTTTTTTTACATAAATTAAATGATAAAAGAGTAAAATGGTAATTTTGTGTCTAATTATTTTGCTTTTTTTTTTTTCTATGTCCAATGTCTTTCCATCTCCAGTACTCTCTTCGATCTCCAGTAATGTAAAAAACGAAAGAAAAAAAGAGATCTAACGATAAAAGAGGAGACAGATCGTCGTTGCCATGGAAGATGAACTCGAGCTCCGATTTCTCATCTCACCGAACTCTTCTTTTACTGCGAACGCTATCACGTTGTCTTCTTCCTCCTCTCACGGCGACGGCCGGGGGCTGTGCCGGATGTTCTTGAAGAATCTTTCAGTCTTAGATTGAATGATTATGTGTTTTGATTGTTCTAGTTAACGATCGATGGAAGAAGAAACGAGATTTGAAAGATTCCCGCCGTATGGAAATGATTATGCAGGCTATTAAGAGTATTAAGCTGGAAATTATGCCCAATCTTCAACTGCTTGGATTTCAGGATCGGATTGGCAGAACTATGAAGACTGGTAAGAACTCCCCCAATTTTTTCAATTGATCCGTTAGTTTAAAGTGTCAAATTACTTTTCTTGATTCAAATTGAGATGGAAATTGAATTTTAATAATATCAACCTCTCTGCTTGTTAATTTAGGATGAATTATTTCAGGTGCATATGTTCGATTGAAGCACTGATCATAAAAGAAATTTGTCGCTAGAGATCTCGTCATCTAGTCGATTCAGACTCGCGATTAGTTGTCAGTTGTGAGTTTTTGTTGTTGTGATTAAAGATAAGTTAGTTTTGTGTTGTGTCGTTTGTTTTCTGTTTTTGTGTCGGTGTAGGTTTAGTTAGTAAATATTTAATTTACTAACTGATAGTCATGTAGAGGTTTAGTTAGTAAATTATTTTGCTAATTGGTAGTAATGTTGTGAAGGCATAGGGTTAGTTGGTAAATTGTTTGGTTTACTAACTGATAGTCTAGTCAGTCATAACTCATAGCTGATGATTCTGTTTTTTGAATTTCTCTTTTTTTTATGTTAAGGTTCAGTCGAATTATTTGTTGTTGTTATGTATATGTATGAGGTCAGGGTCTCCAATTTCTTCATGTTAGAATGTAAGTCTGTTTTTTTATGAAATCTCGATTTATATGCTTCCGATTCATGTAAAAATTATTAAAATTTAGAGTTTATGTGATAATTAATATTTTGATTTATTTTTGTTTAAATAGGCAGAAAATGGTGGAATTTTAATTGTCTACAGATATTTATTATATTTTTCTCTACTGTTGAAATTCTTGTGTAATAATATGGATACGTTATTTAAAAGTTATTTTGTTTGAATAAATATGGATTGATATATTTTTAATATTTTTAGTTGGCATTTTTATTTAAAAGTTATTTTGTTTGAATAAATATGGATTGATGTATTCATGTGTTGTTCAGTTTTGAACCAGTTTGTGCTTTCTGTTATGATTTTAGTTCATTGCTTAATTGTTTATTTCGGAAATATTTTTTGCCTCAGGTTCTGTCTGAGTAATTGTGTTTATCTTGAGTTTTGAACCATTTTGTGCTTTCTGTTATGTTCTGTGGATTTTTGCCCTTAATCTATTTGAGGCTCAATTACCCCCAATTTTTACAATTAACACCAATAAATAATTGAAAATTCAACTATGACATTTCTTATTAAACAATTATTTTATCTGAAGAATTCCATTGAGTCAGCTTGCATTGAACTGGCCTCCATTCTAATGTGGATTTTCCTTTTTCTCTCTCTCTACCAAACAAAAATGCATAACTTACGGAAATATTACTAATTAGTCCAAATCATTATATTCTCTAAAATGTTGGAACATAAAGAAGGTTTTCCTTTCTTTCTTTTTCTGAAGGTATTTTCCGTTCTTTCTCTACCAAACAAAAATGCATAACAGGAATAACTAATAAAAAAATTGCAATGTCATGATAATAACAAATCAAATCATATAGTGAAACTAAAAGACCTCTAAATTCTTTGTTTTTTTGGTTAATTTGTTTTTCTTTTCTTTTCTTTTTGGCACATCGTAATTCAAAAGAGACAGTCCAAACCGGAACTGAGAACTAAGCAAATCCAAAATCTGATAATCTGAACTCGATCCAAAAGAAAAAACAAAAATCTAATAATCTGAAGAGTTGGGGCTTGAGGTGGATTTGCGAAAGGAAAGGTGGAATTGAAGAGAGTTGGGTTTGAGGCGCCGGCGGCGGTGGCGGTGGCCATCGGAGAGAGTTGGATTGGTGACTGAATGAGTCCATGTCCGGTTTGGAAGGGGAAAAGAGAGAAGGAGATAAAGAAATAATGGAGTTCTCCATTAATTGAAGAAATGAAGAGCAAAAATAAAATAAAATGAATTTAAGATTGGATACCGAAAATATTCCTATTAATCTAATGGTCTTGATTAAATCTATCATTAAGTTAAAATATGAAGTGGAGTACCATAGACAAGCTCTCTCTCTCTCTCTCTCTCTCTCTCTCTCTCTCTCTATATATATATATATATATATATATATATATATATATATATATATATATATATATATATGTATTGAACTTTTCATATATACTTTATTTTACTCATGGCTACTTTTATTTTACTCTATATGTTTTTTTTTTTACTAAATATTTTTTTTTCCAAGAGGTAGATCTTAAACATGACTTGATAAAAAAGTTGGGGCAAATAGATATATTAAAAAAATATATATTATAGTAAAATACTAGAGTTAAGCTATAGTACAAGGGTAACGATTCCCCCCTTATATATATATATATATATATATATATATATATATATATATATATATATATTATATTGTTTTATTAAAACAGTGTTATATATAAAAAAAATTATGTGTAATCTTATACACCATTTTTTAAAAAATAAATATTATTTTCTTTGGGCTGGAAAAAAGCTTTATTCATACCGTATAATAACATTGTCATGCAATATGCCAACACATGTTAGCGCAGTGGCAGATCTTGACCCAAATAGTTGGGATTGTAGTGGAAAATACACCAAAATTTTTGGTAGGACGTGATACATATAATTTATAAATTTATCACAAATACAGTGGCATTACCATATATTTATACTAAAACTTCAAAAATCTGAGGAAATATTTCAAGTTTGAGCCCGGAATAGTCGGGTTTTTTTTTTCTGATAAATACGATGGGACGCATGAGCTATTGTAATAAAAATTTCAAAAAAACACTTTCATGCAATACCATATCAAAATAAAATAATGTATATGTGTATATTTGTAAAGCATGCTAGGATTATAGTAGAATAGTACTTAGTGCACAAACATAAGTGACTTAGCATGTTTTTTTTTGACAATAGCACCCAGGTTAATTAACCTGAGAGCCTGTAATTTATATTAAGCTAAATTTAGACATTTCTTACAATAAAATTACAAATAATTTGTCAAGAGAATTGACCCAAGAAATGAAGTAAAAGAAAAGAAAGCATAGAAGAAAATTAAAAAAACAAGAGTACAATAAAATATTTTTGCAAATAGCAATGAAGGAATGAACTGGCATCCAATCTTATGCCAACTAAATTAGAGTAGATTCTTTAAGAATTATAGAACTTTGGATCATATACATGATATACAATGAATCTTGTACTTCGAAAATAATTTTGACCCCTAGCAATCTTGCCATACAATCATTGTCTCAAACAGAATATGTCAATCTGACAATCATAATTTATTAATTTCATAAATATACCATTTTTTATGAAACAGTGTAGGCCTATGACACTTACTTTGTACAGGAGAATGTATTATTTTTGTTGTCTTGTTGTACGAAAGTAATGTGTGGTGCCAAGTTTGGATGTCGGTATATAATAATTAGGCAAAAGATTTCCAGATTTGTGCTACAAATGATTTTGAAGGGTTTAGATTTGATTATTGGGCACCATTTGTTTGTTTGACCTGGCAGATGCAATATTTCAATATCCTTTTTTATACTTGTAAGTACATTTCTTTAAACAAACAATAATAGAGACTAAGGTTCATAACTTCATATTATATCCTTGTTTAAACAAACAATGAAGGGGGCTCCCCATCAGCCGGGGGCAACACTTAGGCAAAATTTACGATACAACGGAAGTGCAATTCGAGTTTATTTTTTAGACAATTTAAAACTATATATGTTGATAACTTAATCTTGTGGGCTCTTTGGAGACAGACATCCGTTAATCTTGTGGTACAACATAACATCTTTGTTCAAATTATCGTTTGTTATGTTATACTCCTGAACGAAATTAGTAAAAATATGAGCTAGTTGATTAGTTTCATCTTGTGAAATGAATGTAAATTAGAATTATTTTAATAGACTAATACATTAATTACTAGCATCAACAAATCTTAAATTTTGTTAGGGCAATATAATGTTGGTTTGAAAGTTGGGCTTGAGTAATTAATGTATTAAGCTCTCACATGTTAATTCTTCTTCCATTCATCTTTTCTTTATTTTCATTCTTCTCTATTGTTATCTCTCTTTGTCTATGTTTTTTCAATCTTAACAATTTGATATAGGGTACTCAGAATGAATCTTTTATGACTAGGACAACTCGATTAGGAAAAAGGCTAGACATATTGGTGAATAATTTTGTTAAATTGATAATTCATGTGGGGAGCTGATACTGCGCGACGGGTACTGTAGTGATACTGTAGCGACGGTATATAAAAACTGAAAAAAAATATATAAACTGAAAACAAACAGTATATAAAAATTCATTCAGTAAAACAATATATATTTTAAAATATGAAATAATATATAAAAACATATAAACTGAAAACAAACAGTATATAAAAATTCATTTGGTAAACAGTATATATTTAAAAAAATGATAACAGTATATAACGTATATAGAAACACGAGAAAACACTATATAATTTCAATCCGTCGCTACAGAATCGTTACAGTATCCCCGTCATGATTTCCCATTTCTCATTCATGTGCCACGCTAAAGAAATTATGGTAGTCACATTAACAACAGGAAAACTTACCTTTGTTTTATTCTACTCTTTTAACTGAAAATTTATTATATGATTGGTTTGATCGTAAAAGATATTAAAGTACTAAAATTTATTTCGGAATAATGCTATAATGAAATTAGGTCTAAATTATCAGAATTTAGTTTGTTGTAAAAAATACTTATTAGGTTAGCTAACTAAAATTTTCGTGCTTTGCTTGAACTCAGAGATCCCATATCAAATTTTTTTCTTTTTTTACAATTTCGGCATAATCGAGGTTTTCTATTGTCGGCAAATTTCTCATCATATTATTATGATCTCTTCTTGTAAAGTTTAGAAATATTCCTACTTTTTCAGCAATAAATGCAACATGTTTCTGTCTTTAATTGGGAGGATGGTGCTACCGGTGTTTCACGATTGGCTCATGAATTCCACTCTGTACAAGTTTAATTGCAACAACTGTTGCTATTGCAAGAGAAACAATAGTCAACAAATTAAGGAGAAATTATCAGAGCACTTTTATCAGATATGTTTTTTTTTTTAATTTAAAAAAAATGGAGTTTAGTTTTTGTTCTTTTCTGTTTCCAAAAATAGGGTTTGCTCATCTACACTATAAAATTGTTACTTTAGATGATACTGATTTTTTTTATTAAATAATCAATTGAGATGATATTATGTTTTGACAAGCTGAAAAAAGATCCTTATTTTTGCGAGGTGAAAAAAAATAACATACCTCACAAAAGAACTCAAAAATTATTATTATTATTATTATTATTATTATTATTATTATTATTATTATTATTATTATTATTATTATTTCACTTGGTGATTTGGCAAGCAAAGTTTTTTGTCCAAAACGAAGGGAAATAGCCGTTGGAGACTTTTTATGGTACACACACAAACATGGTATGTTTTGTTTGGTACCGGAATGAGAACGAAATGATGAATCATTGAAGAGCCATCAGTTTCTTTGTATCAAAGTTTTTTCTTTTTATGAAACATGGATCCTTTTCTTCATAACAAAGAAAGAAATTTTATTTTTCACACGTCTTAAAAGAGGTTTTTGCAACTTGAAAGACTTTTTTTAGTTTTTAGTAGATTATTGGTCTATGGAGATTAAGACCGACAAAATTAATTGAAACTTTTTAATATCACCCAAAGCAACTATAAAGATTAAGACCGACAAAATAAGAATTTTTCTACATTTTCATTCTATTTCATCCACATTTTCATGAATGATGAATCCAACTAGATTTTTGTCCATAAAAATTGAAAACTATTATGAGCTAACAAGCGAATCCATTCAAGCATATTAATGACACAAATTTGTCAGAATCCGTACCAGTACTGATATGTACTGTTTTTGAATAGATCATTTAAAATTTGACTCTTGCCGACATGACATTATAACAACTATAAAAAAATAAAACCTGAATTCAATGCACATTTTATTTCAAACGAAATGAAACCTTAAATTCACGTGCTAAATTTTAATTCAAACAAAATGAAACCTTAATTTCATGTGCCACATTTTTGTGTTCAAACAAAATGAAACCTTGTTTCGTGCGACACATTCTTTTTCTCAAATCGTAATGTTATGTGACACTTTGATTTTCAGCAAGAGGTCAAGTATGCATCATTGAGTTTTTCATTATTAGGCAACATGTGACGAAAGTTTTAGGAAAAAATGAAAACAATTTTTTTTGGTTTGAATGCTGGAACCGTCTTGTCGAATCAGTACATTACACATGGCGATAATTTTTCAGAAAAAAACTGGCAGTATATTTTCTGAATCGAACGCTAGCAATGTAACAGAAAAGCTGATGAAGAGGTATAATGATATTAGAAATGTTATATTGGACGTACAAAAAATACTCGATAAATAAAAAATCTATATTGATATTCAAAAAATATACTAGACATTAAACAAAATATAATAGATAAGTATATAACTATGTCGATATTCAAAAAGGCATATTGAGCATATACAGAAATATTAAAAATGTATATTGTATTCAAAGAAATATGTTAATTCAAAAAACATACTAAACAAATAAAAGTTAAGTTGTTATTCAAAATGGTATATCAGAAAATAAAAAAATACTGAAGTGTGCTGTTGAGCAGAGTTGAGACTTGTTTGGGCTTTGATAATGCAAATACAAAAACTTGAGCCGATTGGATTTTAGGAAAAAGGCCCGTGGGTTTAAGTTTTATAGAAGAAGTTTCTGCAAGTAGAAATAATGTTGTTCAACATCAACAATTGCCAGAGATCCCTACTTCTTTACACTTTCTCATATGTGCATATACAACAATCACAAAATTTGTCTCGTCTATCTACAAATTTAATCAAAGAAATGTACAATTCCACGCAATTTCACACTATTCTTAGAAAAGATAACTAATCGCACCTACAAAAAACCACCACACCGAAAATTAATCCACCATTTTTTTTTTTAATTCTGAAATCTGTAACCGTAGCTAAACATAGAAAAGATTCTCAATACCACCTTTTTCTCCATCCTCTCTTCCTCACTATAAAACCACCCTTACTTCCTCTCATTTCTCACCCCTCTCACCTCTCTCTCTCAAAACCTCTCAACCTCCTCTCTCAAACCTCTCTCTCTCTCTCTCTAAAACCTCTCAGCCAACAACAATGGCGGTCGTACTTTCGCCTGAAAACGAGAAGATCTTCAAGCAGTTCGACACAAATGGAGACGGAAAAATCTCGCTGCAGGAGCTGACAGATGCGCTTCGCAAGCTCGGCTCCACTTCAGCAGACGAGGTGCTCAAAACAATGGCAGAAATCGACATGGACGGAGACGGATCCATCGACAAAGTCGAGTTTGCGGCCTTTTGCGAGGCGAATCCAGGCCTCATGAAGGATGTCGCAAAAGTCTTCAATTAATGGAGTTTTTTAGTATTCAAATTATGTCACGCATTTGTGTCTTTGGAATGAAATAAGCGTGAAAAGTTACCATTTTTTGTAAGATTGGATGAAGGATGTAAGGTGTTTAACAGATTGATTAATGGAATTTTTAATGGTTGTTTGAATTATGTCGTGCATTTGTGTTTTGGTGTTTTGATGTTTATGTGGAATAAGTGTGGTTAAGAACCGATTTATTCATGGTTCAGGAGTTTTTAACGTTTGTTTAAATTATGTGGCGCATTTGTGTTTTGGTGTTTTGATGGTTTATGTGGAAAATGATTATTTTGTGCTGTTTTGGTTTAATAAGATTCATAATTGATGGAATTTGCATTTATGTTTCTTGATTTTAATGTTAAAAATAAAATAAGCGTGGGTGGTTGAGTTAAGAAAAATGATCATTTTTTGTGCGAGTTTGATTTAGAATGATTCATAATTAATGGAATTTTGATGTAATTTAAATTATGTCACACGTTTATGCTTTTGTTTTAATATTTAAAAGGAAATAAGCATGCACGAAAAGTAGGATGAACAATATTTCTAAGATTTTGGTTTGATGAGATATTTGATTATTGTGTTGATGTTTAAATTAAGGGAAGTTAGAAATCACGCCGGGGTACTGTAGCGTGTAGCGACAGATTGAAATTATATACTGTTTTCTCATGTTCCTATAAAATATAATTTACATTGTCGGTTGTTTGCCGTCCACAGGTGCTTGGGAAATTATCTTCAGAATTTGAATGCGTTACATTCTGACGCAGAAATAAATAAAAATAAAATAAAATTATATAAAAACGATAATATAATAATAATTATTATTATTAAATAAACGAGAAACTTGAAAAAATTATGCTTGGACCCAAAATAACATGAATAAATCATCTTCATAGTGACGGTACAGCAGGACTTCTTAAACTTTTAGCCCGTTTAGTTAATTCGCATTACTAGTATTTATTTTACTAGTAGTATTAAATCCACAAAAAAAAAAAAAAAGATAAAACAAAGTACCTGTTTCAATATCAGTATCAGGTCCTTCGGAAATTTGATTTTGAGAAGGAGAAGAAATTGAATCGAAATGTCCGTATTTATAATCTTCCTTTATCCAATCGGATTTATAGCACTGACAAGTTCGCTCAAATGTGGCCATTGCTCCAAATTCTCATTGAGCTAAAAATAAAATAAAATAGTGCTATATAATTTTAACATATTTAAGTAGGGAACTTTAGATAAAAATAAATAAATTGAAAAAACACCCTAAGCATTTGGAAAGATCAAAAAACACCTTTTACAAAAACGCCCAACCTTTAAACTTCACAATAAAAACTCTTGGCTTTAACTTTCGTCTTTAAAAAATTCAAATAATATATAAATAATATATAAATAATGATAACTGATTCAATGGATTTGGTACTTGTGAAGAAAAATAAACGATATAGTGACACAGTCAAGTAACTCGTTAGTCTCTATATTAAATTCAAATTTAATCAAAACTTAAAACAAAAAAGCAAAGTTAAATGCATATGAAATCACCCAAACTCTTTTAATACTTACAATATATACTTGCTTGTTATTATTTTTTATTATATTTAATAGAGATATAAAAAGGGAAACTTACTGAAGGATCATGATCCGAATTTTCGGCCCACAAATTTCGCAGAACTCTTCTGAATCTCGGCCCATTCCCTTCATCCATTTCCTAAAAAAATGAGAATTCATTTTAAACATTAAAAAAAGAAAAATACAGATTCATACTAGAGTCTTTCCATTTAGGAATCTAGGTTCATTTTCTTATGGTTTAAGCCAAAGTACTGTGCAGATATTAAAATTAAAAAAAAAACGAAATAAACCACAATGCATACTGAGCAATTGGGGGCAAAGAAAAGAAATATAATTTATATTCATAAAAGTACTGAGAAGAGGGGAAAAAAGAAAGAACGATAACCCTCGACTTTTTCGAGATTTAACTTTTGGCCCCACAAACTTGCTTCGAAACCCAGCAAACAGATCAATAATCCAAAAATGAAAATAGCAACAAAAAAGAACAAATTAAAGAAATCAAGGAAAATCGGAATGAATATCAGTAACCTCCCTTAGCAGTCAACACTAACGGAACCAATCAATAATCCAACCAGAACCAAAAATCGACGGAAATACGAAACAAATTAGAGAAAAATCGAGCAATGCAGTGCCGTTTTGTTTTTCTGAAACAAATGAGAGAGGGAATTAGTGCTCGAACTTGAAGCGAGTAGAGAGAGTGAGCTGGATTGGAGCGTTAAACAATTTCTTTTGTTTTTCTGAATTTTTTTATTTTTGGGCAAGAAATGAATAATAATTGTCTCACAAGTTGGCCCCATACTTATAAAAAAATATATTTCATTTCTTTTGTAAAACATTCATTAGAAATAATAACTTCATTTTATCTAATATTCATTTTAGCTAATATATTGTTATAACCTGGATGAATATTCCAACATATTGAAATTCATAATCTCGTTTTAGGATGGGAAAAAAAAAGTGATTATTGTAATTATGTAAAATTTGATTTTAGGCAATTAAAGAGAAAAAATGAACAAAACCCCCAAAAAAAATAGAAAAATAAAAATTTTACCATATATGTGATAAAGGTATCTTCGATGTCTGCCTAGTCTTATCGGTCTTTTCTTTCGACCCTACATGGTGTAAACGGTTCGGATAATGATCATACTAAATTAGATTAGTATTTATATTATTTTTGGTTACGGATCCAAATAGTTTCGAATCTGGATATGGGTTGGATATTAAATGGATACGGATGCGGTTCTGATACGGATTCAAATTTGGATTTTATTCGAAGAATAAAAAACAATATTTAATATTTAACATAAATATGGTTTATATATAAAATCTTATTATATTTTAAAATTATTAAATTATTTAATTTATCTTA
Organism: Juncus effusus; assembly: GCA_027726005.1. Classification (NCBI taxonomy): domain Eukaryota; kingdom Viridiplantae; phylum Streptophyta; class Magnoliopsida; order Poales; family Juncaceae; genus Juncus; species Juncus effusus. The sequence continues at coordinate 1,170,947 of CM050906.1, read as the reverse complement.
TGTTGCTTATTACATTTTCAAAAATCTAAATTACTAATTTATAAATACTTAAAGTCGATGTTATATTATTCATTTTATAGATATTTCAATCCATACAAAATTTTAGTCAATATGGATATCCACTCTTAAAAATATGGATACCCGTGTATTTGGAGCGGGTTTTCTCTGTAGCGCTTTCACCATGAAGCGTAAATCATAACCCTCCATTTTTGTGGGTTCCACAAGATGAAGAGTTATGATTTAGGCTTCACGGTGAAACCGCCACAGAGAAAATAAACTCCCGTATTTGATAATCTGGATCAAAAAATGAGTAACTGTATTTAATTAGAGAGCGAGATAACATAGAGATATCCAAATAGCTAGTGGAGCAGAACCGCCTCTCTTCCCTGTCGAGTGCCCCCTTTGGAAGGAAACACTGGGTAGATCGTGGTTTAGATGGCAGGAAATGTTATGTTTAAATTGTTTGGAAAAAAAGACCCCGAAGAATTTAATAAGAACGAAGAAAACTAGATTCAGATCAACTTCAAAAAACGAGATGAAAAAGAGGTGTTGTGTTTTTAGATATTTGGCAAAATTTCATATGTACCTTACAAAACCTCATAATTTCATATATACCCCTACAAGAAGTGCAATATCACCACTACCCCTACAAATTCACTGAAATATCTTGGAGACTCTTACAAAACCACACATATATCAATATATCATGAATACCCCTACAAAATTCTTTAAATATCACTGTTACCCTTGTCGTTAATATTCCGTCAAAAAATGTCAGTCGAATAACATTTATATTGATTGCATTATTATTAATTATTTTATTAAAAATATAAAAATGATTATTATATATTATTTTTTATTATTAATTTTGTTTAAAAAATATAAGTTTTTTCTTAAATATATTCATCTTGAACCTACCATATATAAAATATAAACACAAAATAACTCAATGTAAATCCTTACCATATTTACATAAATAAATAAAAAATTATTCTTAATACTAAATATATCATAAGAATATATATGATATTTGAGTGATTTTGCAGTAGTACTCGTAATATTTCACTTCTTGTAGGGGTATTCGTGAATTTATAATGTTTTCTAGGGGGTACACGTGAAATTTGGCCGAGATGTTTATCCAAAAGCCGTGTCAAAGGAGAGGATTAGATGTTACAAGTGTGACTTAGAGTCAGGGCTCACATAGCTAAGTTCTATCAAACATAATCCTCAAATTATTATTATTATTATTATTATTATTATTATTATTATTATTATTATTCCTACCTACTGCTAAGCTCAATTTGAGCTAGATTGTTGACACGTGCTAACCTTACGATTCTTTGTGGTTTAATTTGTATAATATCAAGTAAAATGAGTCATACAATGAGACATAACGGGTTCCCATAAAATCCATTAGACATTTCAGTATAATAATTGCCATAAAAAATCCAACGAAAAATATATGGACCCAATAGTTGTAATAAGTCGATATAGATGCATATGCATGCACCATTTTAGAAAACTCTAAAGAAATTTCATATATATATTTATTTGCATGCAACTTATTTAATAGTATTAAGTTTAGTATTTTCAACATGCACAACAATAGGACCGCATCTTGAACGGTGTGGTTTATCATATATCTTATATTTATATAAGATTTATGTTTCTAACTTCAACTACTCCAGTATAAACTATCAAAGACCAATTTCCAATTAGATTCCTGTATTTCTTATTGCCTTTTTAACAAAGCTTCTTCTTCAAATTTCTCCCCAATTAGAATCTTGAATAAAATTTGTATCATAGGACGTTCATGGCTCTTTCAACATTGGGAGAATGGGTCGGATCAGCCTTAATTGGCAAGTTGGTCGACAAGATTGGTTCCTATGTTGAGGTGAAATACGATCAATACCAAAGAGACGATTCAAAGGAAAAACTAAAGAAACTCGAGAAGGACCTCAGATTGATACGTGGAATTCTTGATTGTGCCGAGCTTTCGAAGATTAAAAACTCGAGTATGGCGTATTTGATTGAAGATATCAAACATGCTGCCTATGATGCAGAGGATCTTCTAGATACGCTCGAATACCGAGCTCTTGCAGCCAAAGTGGAAGAGCATGAAAAGGTGTATTTTAAACCTATTTAAGGATTCTTTCAAATGCATTGAACGCATAATAACTAATATACAATAATTGAATGTCCAAGACTCCAAATAACTAAAGTATTAACTCATAACTACAACATAATTCATAACTCATTTAACACCGAATTTCGTTCAACATAATTCATCTCGGGGTAATATCCAAATTACATTGAACACAAAATAACTACAACATAATTCATAACTAAAGTATAAGATCTAGAATTTTCGTTGAAAGTTTGCTTCAAGGTGAAAATTTTCTAGATTAATCAGTCATTTACAAGGCAATCTTCAATATAGTCAGTAGGCTTTATTCAAAAGAAAAAAAAACATAGCCAGTAGGCATGGAACAGAAGAAGTCAAACGATATATATTTTCATATTCAAGTAGGAAATTTGATATAAAATTTTAAATAATTACGAAAAAGAACTTGAGTAGAAAGGTGAAGTAACTCAAATATTATGTTATGTGTACTCATTCATTTTAGGGAGCTGATACTGCGCGACAGGTACTATAACGACCTTGTAGTGACGGTATATAAAATCTGAAAAAACATATATACTCAAAACAAGCAGTACATAAAAAATTTATTCAGTAAAATAGTATATATTTAAAAAAATGTAAACAGTATATAAAAACATATAAACTAAAAACAAATAGTATATAAAAATTCATTCAGTAAACAGTATATATTTAAAAAAATAAAAATAGTATATAGCGTATATAGAAATGCGATAAAACAATATATAATTTCAATCCGTCGCTACAGGGCCGTTACAGTACCCCGTCGTGATTTTTCATTCCTTTCATTTTAGTCTCCAATGACCATCAATTTATAAAAGATGGCCAAAGTTTGCTAGCTCAAGCTGTAAGGCACCCTTGAAAAATATTCAAGTTCGAGTTACGACGAACTCATTATTTACTATTTAGCAAGTCTACAACCCATTAGGTTGTCTAAAAAAAGACATGAAGAACACAATAAGATTTAATTTCTATTTATATATTTTATTTTAGGATTTTTCAAATTGTATTTAACATTTATGCAAGTAATTTCTTAACGAACGAAACTCATTCTACTATAAAAAGATTAGTAGCTATTGTAAAATTTATTCCAATTCATGAGTACACATAATAGAAAAAATCTTATGCTTTAACGATCATCATTTCAATGTAAGGTTAGCTTTTTCTTTAAAGAAACTGAGGTTGAAACTTATTTAGGTGGCAAAACCTTCCTCTTCCATTAATTATGCCCTGAAGCGTCCCCATGATGATTGTGTGATTTCCTTTTTATTGGGCGGTGATTATGATGAGTTGATCTCAATTACCAAAAGATTCGATAAAATTATCGATGAGATGCCTGTCTTTTTAAAATTAATGGAGTTATATGGAACCACTGTTAGCAGGGGGCAACCAGAAGATCTTGAGTGGCGCAAAACCACTTCTATGCCGATTGAATCTATCGTTTTTGGAAGAACAAGTGAGGAGGAAAAGTTGAAATGGATGCTTTTTAGAAAAGATAGAGGGCGCCATTTTTGCGGTCAATTATACAGTGTGTTATCCATTGTTGGTATTGGTGGCGTTGGAAAAACTACTCTTGCTCAGTCAATTTATAATAATAAAGATATTTCTAAGCATTTTGATTTGAGAGCATGGGCATGCGTATCGGATAAATTTGATTTGAGAAGGATAACCATAGAAATCATTGAATCCTCCTCAATGAAGATAAAGGAGGATATTCAAAGGATTCAAAGTCTAGATAAGATTCAGAGAGAACTTGAAAAGGGAGTTGCTGGGAAAAGGATTCTAATTGTGCTTGATGATGTGTGGAATAAAATCAGTACCCAATGGGAAATGTTACGCAAACCATTTCAATTTGCGAAAGAAGGAAGTGCGGTGATAATTACGACTCGAGATAAGAAAGTAGCCGAAATGATGGGATCAACTGAGATATTAGACTTGAAAGGCATAGAGGACGACGAATATTGGAAACTTTTTGTGCAGTTGGCGTTTGATCATAAGAAACCGGATGAAAATCCGAAGCTGATATCAATCGGTCGTGAAATTGTGAAAAGACTCGGGGGTTCACCATTAGCTGCCAAAACAGTCGGAGCAGCACTGAGATTCAAGTTGAATGAACAACACTGGAGAGAAATTCTCGAAAGCAAACTATGGCAAGTAGAACAAAGAGAAGATGATATCATTCCTGCACTAAAGTTGAGTTATGAGCACCTTCCTGGACACTTGAAGGAGTGTTTCGTTTATTTCGCATTATTTCCTAAGGATCATTGCTTTGATAAAGATCGATTAATTCAACTATGGATGGCTCAAGGTTTCATAGACCAAAGTGGTAGCAACAAAACTCCAAAAGATTTGGGAGCTGACTACGTTGATGAGCTGTTGAGCCGGTCCTTCATTCAGCAAGTAATCAATTCAAAAGACCAGTATATGGTCCACGATTTACTCCATGATGTAGCAGAGTCTATCTCAAATGGGGGGCATTACCGAGTCAAAGGAATCTTTACTATCAAATCCCCAAGAAAAATCAGGCATGTATATGTTCAAGCAAGAGACATGCTTGCCATTTATGAGAACGTAGGTATATTCAAGAGAAACTTGCGGAGTTTGGTAATCTATAGAGATTCACTTGCATCCGGACTACACTGGGCGAATTTTGTTATTGCTTTTCAAGAAACCATAAAGGAACTCATTAATTTGCGTGTGTTAATCACTAGAAACCTTGAGTTTGTACCGGACCCGGTTGATCATCTAATACATCTTCGCTACATTGATATAAAATGTAATAGTATGTCTGATTTGCCTGCATCTTACTCCAAACTATATCATTTGCAAGGATTGAGCCTCCAAAACAGTCCGATGGAAAGGTCAAAAAGGCAACAACTGAAAGGCATCAATAAATTGATCAACTTGGACTATATTGGTCTTGATTTAGAAGAAGTTTCAGATGTAAATGGAGTAAAACAAGGATCAAATCAGGAATTAATGATGATATACTTAAAAAAAGATAATGGATGTGAATTGGAACAACTGAAGGATATGAAAGAACTCTGTGGACAACTATGCATAAGAAATCTTGAGAACCTAAGGAACATGAATGACTCTGCTAAAGCAGAGTTAGAAAGTAAAGAACACTTAAACAAGTTGTCGCTATTTTGGAGTTCTTTCCCTGAAAGTAGGTCCAAACGAGTCAAATCTGATGAGCATTTGAGTGCAATCGAAGGTCTTCAACCTCATCCAAACTTGAAAGAACTTGAAATTGTTAGGTACATGGGTACCAAATTTCCAAGGTGGCTAGACAAAGTGTGCTTATCGAATCTAGAGCAACTTGAGCTATCATTGTGTAATCAATTGGCAACTCTTCCACCTTTGGGAGAACTTCAATTCCTCAAGATCTTAAATATAAGATCCCTCTCAGAGATTGAATATATTAATACTGATTTCTACGGCGAAGAGGATATAGCATTTCCATCCTTACAAGAACTTCTGTTTGAGGATATGGCAAAATGGAAAAGATGGAAGGGCGCTAAGGCCGGACAAGAAATTTTCCCTTTCCTCCGTAAGGTCACTATTCTAGGATGCAAAAAATTTATTGGGCCTCTACCCGTGCCGGATTCTTTCTGCAGTATTAAGATAAATGCATCTGATATCTCTCATGTGGATATGTCCCTAAATAAATTGGTTAGAGGGAAGAACATTGCATTCCATCCTGAACTCATTCTTGATGATTTAATGTTTCTCACAACATGCCTTCCTATTGGAAAGCTCGACTCTATATATGGATTGTATATATCATGCAACTCGTTAAAGTTTTGCGTTAAAAGGCTAGAGGAATGGCTTATGCTTCTTGTTTCTCTCAAAGAACTATGTTTCTACAATTGCCAGCTCCTCAATTCATTGCCTTCTATGTTGAATTTTCTCACAACCCTTCATATTTTAAGAATAGATAATTGTCCTCACCTCGGATACTTAACCTAATAATGGGTTGCCAAGTTCGCTAAAGTTGCTAGAAATAAAAAACACCAACAAATTTTTGAAAGCACAATGTGATTGGCGATCAGGATGTTATTGGCCCCTGATATCTCACATACCTACAATCATAATAGATAGGAAGGACATTCATGAGGAAATTCGAGTTCGAGGTCTACGGTAGAGGCAATGGGCTAATTACAACTTTTGTAAGTATATGAGAAAACAATCAAATAATTTTTGTTCCTACTTGTTGAATCTTTTCTTTTCAATATTTTCATTTTATTTTCAATTGTCTCAGCTTATCTTTAAAATTCCCCCCAGGAAGAAGGATTACACTCCAACTATATTACCGGAAACTGTCACTGGACTTAAATCATACTCATGGTAGTCAATAGACTAACCAAATATACGCATTTCACTGCCGTGAATCGACCTAGTCATGTAGATTGCGAAATTGTTTCTTGATCACACATTCCTTTTTTTTATTTTGAATCTTGTAGCTGCTCTTTTTTTGAATATGATGGGCTAATATGTCATTTATTCTAACAAAAAAGCATTGCTTGTCTGTGGTTCGAATCTTGGGATCTTTCACGTGCCTTACTGTTTGAACTAGCAAATTGTCACGTAAGTTGTTATGTTTTTATCATTTGTTGAACATTTGCAAAAAGTTTGGACATGCACCATAATCCCTGATGTCATCATGATGATTGAGTATTCCAATTTGGATGGTCAGGGAGTTCTGGAAGTCTGAGAACCAGTTTCATCAGTTTGAAATATAATTGTTGTCCTGAAGTATGCAATAGCTTTTTAATTGTTCTTGAAAATATAGTATTTGTATGGATTGGCAACTATATGTGGTGGTGCGCGGTAACACCAGTCCCATTTGATAGCAACTAAATATCAAGCACATTATTATTACTTATTATTTTTGTTTGTTTTCCAATCATAACTGAGATCTAGTTGCTCCTAAACTTTAAGTTCTGGCATATTGTAACTGAAAGTTCTGTTAATCTCAGTACTGATATGATTGGTATAGTACCTTGCCCCAATTCATCTGTTGTGTGGTGTAGTACCTTGCTCCTCCCATATTGTTGAGGAAAAGAGAGCTAATTTTCATGATACAATTGGCAGTGTTAGTTGGCCTCACACCAGTTCTGTTGTGTTGGAAAAGTTAATCAGTATGTATAAGTACTCTCCAATATTAAGCTTCTTGGGCAGGTAGACTACATAATCAGATAAAATTTGGTTAAGAACATTTTGTTTTTGAGTGATGATGAAACGAGAAATATTTCATTTTATTTTTTGTATTCTCGGAAAAGATATCAGAGGAAGCTAAAAAACTAAAAATTAGTAACTTTTCTTTGAATATTGTTGAAGTGGAGAGAGTAAAAAATCTCGACAAGTTCCAATACCGGCAAAGTACAACACACATTCAATTTCAGTATATATGTGAACAAATTGCTAACAAAAATATAGGATTCTAGATAATTTTAAGAGAAAAAGAAAATGTAAAGTTCCTAGATTAGATTAGATTAGATTAGATATACTTAATTGTTGCTAAAACAATCAATTATCCTACAACAATCAATTACGGAGGATAATTTGTATACAAAATTACTATAAAAAAACTCAGTTCTTGATTAATGTATATTTTTCTAGTTCATCATAACTGAAACTATGTTCAATCCCAACAAAACCATCACAAAAAAAGAATAATCTTAATATGGGTCACTTTTTCTATTAATAATAATAATCACAAAAAAATAATAATTTATAAACTGCACAACAATCACTAGATCTATCTTGTAAAATCCACTATCATATGTAACGAAATTATATGACCATGTCCAATTATTTTTTTTCATATCACTCATGAAAAATCTCGAAATGAAGTTTGCATTTCATGAAGTTGTTACTGTTGGTTTCCTCATACCAAATACGTGTTGCAAAATATAATTCACCTGGGATTGAATATGTTTGTGTAGTCCTCTCTCTTTATGACACAATTATCATATAAATGAAATCTCATCCAATGCAGTGAATTTGTTGACCATAATTTTTTCTAACAGAACCTTAATTTGAAACTAAAAATCAAATTTATCCTAATTTAACTAAATTTGTCACTGACATAACCCTAATTTGAATTAAATCCTAATTTAACCCCAATGTACCCAAACTTTACCATAATTTTAATCCTAATTTTCCCAAACAAAGCCATAATTTGAAATTAGGCCCAATAAAAATAAAATTTCCCCCAATTTTCCATAATTCAATCAAAATCAGAGAAACAATTTTACCCAAAATTTTGCAGCAATGGAGATGTTTCTGATAAAGCATTGTGCTTGTGTTGCCTAATGAGAGAACCATTTGGTTTTACCCAAAATTTTGCAGCAATGGAGATGTTTCTGATAAAGCATTGTGCTTGTGTTGCCTAATGAGAGAACCATTTGGTTCTAGATCAGTGGAAAGTTTGTTACATTTTGTTTTAAAGTTCGAATAAGACGTTTTTTCTTATTGTTGCGCCTCAAAATTGACAAGGCCTTGCCAAAATTCTCATCTGCTAATAGTTTATTTAGTCGATTCCCTTGAATTTCTAAAGATTTACATGATAAGAGAGATATACACTTCCAGAACATGTCATGTATTTCATCCATGATAAGAGAGATATACACTTTGAGCCGCCAGTACTTTTGCCTCATAAGAAAAGAATTTATTGAATATAAAAATAGTATAACTGCATATACTTGAAATAATGACACTAAAATAAAAAATATATATCAATTTTGAGGCGCAATAATAAGAAAAAACGACTCCTTCTAACTTCAAAATAACAAACTTCCCACCGATCTAGTATCAACTGGCTTTCTCATTAGGCAGCACAACAATGCTTGTGGTGATATATATTATGTATTCAAGATATTTGAGTGATATTTTAGTGTTGCATATTTCTTCTTTTAGATTTTGTAGTGATATATATTATGTATTCAAGATATTTGAGTGATTTTGCAGTAGTACTCGTGATATTTCACTTCTTGTAGGGGTATTCATGAATTTATAATGTTTTCTAGGGGGTACACGTGAAATTTGGCCGAGATGTTTATCCAAAAGCCGTGTCAAAGATTTTTGTAAGGAGAGGATTAGATGTTACAAGTGTGACTTAAGAGTCTGGGGTCACATAGCTAAGTTCTATCAAACATAATCCTCAAATTATTATTATTATTATTGTTATTATTATTATTATTATTATTATTATTATTATTCCTACCTACTGCTATGCTCAATTTGAGCTAGATTGTTGACACGTGTTAACCTTACGATTCTTTGTGGTTTAATTTGTATAATATCAAGTAAAATGAGTCATACAATGAGACATAACGGGTTCCCATAAAATCCATTAGACATTTCAGTATAATAATTGCCATAAAAAATCCAACGAAAAATATATGGACCCAATAGTTGTAATAAGTCGATATAGATGCATGTAAATAACAATTAATGTAACGGGTCATCTTTCAAGCACCTTCAAGTCTATAAATGACATGTTATATCTTTTAAATATAGCACATGATAACATTACTGTGTCACCCTTTTCTTTTAAAAGAATGTTGAGCCCACATATTTCAAAAATAATAAAAATTCATTAAAGGACCCATTAAACAGAGAGTGTTTTGAGTTGCAAGATTTAATGCATTATACATGAACCAAAACCATTCAATAAATTTTTCTACTCAATATTAAATAAACAGAGTCAAGACACAGACAGATAACTATTTCCTTTGAGCACCCCTAAGAAATTTCAGTATAACAAATGCCACAAAATAATAATGGACTCCACTACATAATAAGATGAGATAATCACATATATGTGATGAAAAAAAATGTTAAAGTCAATAGATAAGAATATGAAAAATTTGTAAACTCCACTGAATTTACTAATATTATACTAAAACCCAACAGTTTTTTCATATTTTCTTTTATTCAGTATATATTAAATAAATAAGAATATAATACTTTGTGAATAATACTTTGTGAAATTATTTTAAGTAATATAAAATTATATATCATAACGTGGTATTTTTCAAAAAAAAAAATCCTTCCTTAAAAATTCTTCAGATTTTCTTTTGTTAATTTAAGAAAGCTATTTTTTACTACAAAAAAAATTTAATTCGAGATATATATTATATTATTTGATAGAAAATATTATTCTGAAAAAATTCGAAAAATGTTTTCCATAATATTGTTTTGAAGAAGTTTAAAATAGCATTTTTAACAACAAAGGTCAATAATGTTGAATCCGAAGCAACATGAGGGTAGCTGCTAGTTCATCTCAATCTCACAACAAGGTTAGCAATACACAACAGTTAGGGGTGTTCATTCGGTTCGGTTTATTCGGTTACCGAACCGAACCGGTTTAGTTCGGCTAATTCGGTTCGGTTGTTCGGGTGATTCTGTTCGGTTCGGTTTAAAATTTTGAGTTATTCGGTTAGTTCGGTTCGGTTCGGTTTTCGTTAGGAAAAACCGAATAAACCGAACCGACCGAATTATATATCAAATTGCTAATTTATAATAATTTAATCATAATTTTTAGATTATGTATATTAATATTAATTACTATAATCATTAGTTAGTCTAACAAATATTAATTTTGACTTAATATTGTTTGAAATCCTTTCTAATTCGGTTCAACCGAATAAACCGAACTAAATTTCGGTTTATTCGGTTCGGTTCAAAATTCGGTTCAACTTTTATTCAGTTCGGTTCGGTTCTAATTCTATTCGGTTCGGTTTAGTACGGTTTGACCTTATTCGGTTCGGTTTGAACCGAACCAACCGAATGAACACCCCTAACAACAGTGGATGAAATCTCAAATTACAGTCCATTTAAAAGAGGGATTATTGTTAGGGTGTTCATTCGGTTCGGTTATTCGGTTATTCGGTTCGATCCGGTTTGAAAAGTGCTACTATTTGGTTTACCCGGTTCCGTTCTTGGTTTTGAAAAACCGGTATAACCGAACCGGCCGAACTATATTAGTATATACCATATTTTGATAATATACTCTATGGAATATGGTGATATGGACTGTGGACTTCATAATTCAAATTATAGTTATATTTTTTATTATGATTTTAACTCAATTTTAATATAAAAGTATGTACAAACTAAAATCTGGTTTAAACCGAATAAGCCGAATTAAAAATCGATTTGTTTGGTTCGGTTAAAATTTGGACCGAACCGGCCAAATGAACACCCATAATTATTGTGTTCCAAACCAATTAATCAAACATGAAACAATACAATTGAAAGAGACTCTAATTATTAAAAATCTTCCCATCTCCCTGTCATATCCATAAAACTAGAATATCCTCCCCTCCATTGGCTCCTACAAGAAAGCAAAATTTGGACAACTTCCTTTTGGTTTAACACTAGGATTAATTTTTCTATATAATTTTAATTGATTTTTCTTTATGAACTTGTACCAAAATTTGAGTGTTGACGAACCCAAAACTTTGTAGCTTATTTATTTTAATTAATTAAAGTTTTTAGTAGGAAAATTGCCTACTATTTCCAAAAAAAAAAAAATCTTAGTTCATGATCAGGTATTCATATCATACACAATGATGTTCACCAATGACACTCTCAATCATAATCATACATTTTCATTCCTCAATTCAAACCACAAATCCAAGTTTGGAGGCCAAAAAGATCCGATCAAGGTTTGGGAAAAGATAGATTATACAAGGGAGGCTTATAATATTAGTCTCATGGTTCCCCAGGGTCAATTGGACCAGCCATCGTGCTCACTTTTTTCATCATCACCCATTCCATTTAATCCCAGTCATATTCACCAATATAAACAAGAACAAGAGCGAGCAACATTCCATTCAAACATAATTACAAAACATCTGATCAAGAGTCTGATCATACTGATAGGCCAATTCAACTAATGCAACAACCAAATCAAGACCACCCACCTGAAAAAAAAAACTCAAGAGACTACTGATTGCACACCTGTCGTAGGTCAAAATGTAACTGTGTGTTTGTGAGAAGAAATACCAGGTCAAAAAAGCAGCCAACTAATCAATTACCACAATTGGCTGACCCTGATGAGGAAAAGCGATTAGAGATGAAACAAGTGTATTAGCTCTTATGAGATCAATTGCCTAATGAAAAATACGTAAAAAAACAAATTAATCTAATATCCTAGAATATTATCCTGGAATAATTTAATTTCAACAAATTAAAGTAATATATGTAAGAAAGATAAATGCCGAATTCTATCTTTCAGCTACTCTAGAAAATCTCAATTAGAATTTATAAATATGAAACCGATACTTTCATTTAAGGAAATGGGCCTTTATGCATTTCATTCCCATGAGTTAGTTGTTCACATTTCATTACATCGCCAGTCGCCACACACAACTGATAATTATTACTTTAAGGAAATGGAGGGGAGACATTAATCTATTATTGCCTCCAGTCGAAGGAAATGGAGGGGAGACAAGCTACAGTACAACAGGGTTCGTAGATTTATTTTGGTTTGGGAAGCAGGCACAAATACGTGGGCCGCCGACGTCCATCGATTAATTTCCCCAATAAACAACGTATTATGCGCTAATCGTGCTTATCAACAATTAACCAAAACCGCATGCCAGATAAATGACTATAATACCCACGGCGGAGCTAAATAATACAGGGGTAAATGAGTAAATACACGTACTCATTCCCATTAACTCCAAACGCCGCCTCCAATTTTTCATCTCTCTCCCCGCCTGTCGCTTCTCCTTTGACCTAAAGATTCCTCTTTCACCCCCACCCGCAAAAGGGAGAGAGTCCCTTTGCTGCTCTCTATCTCAGCTCTTCTAATCCCCACCTACTACCTATCCTTATCTCCATTAATACAACTCTCTTTTCTTGCAAACCCACAACCCCTCTTTTCTCCTCCTTCCTCGCCTTTCCGACGGTCCAGATCCAAGGTCCTGCTCAAGACCTCTGCTTTGCTCCGTTCTTCTGTGTTAGAAGGAGAATTTGAGAGACGAAGGAGGGGATTAGAATGCGAGACCATGAGGAGAGCTCGCTTCATTCGAGCAGCAGCGAGGAGTCTTCGAGTTCTGCTCTGCATGCTCAAGTTAAAGGTATCTGTGTTCTTTTCATATCTTTTTTTTGTGGGTCTTTTTATTTATTATCTCTTCTCTTTTGTATTTTCAGTTTTGAAATCCTCTCTTTTCTTTTTTACAAAGATCTCTCTTCTTTTTTCCAAAGATCTGTTCATTTTCGAGTTATTTCTTTTCTCCCTCGATCTAAAGACCGGATCTTTGATAAGACGGTTACAATAGCCATATAAATTCACCCAACGATCTGATCTTCTCCTTTTATTCAACCATTTGTTCTTTTTTTATTTTAGTTACAAACATCTAATCTTGTGAAACGGTTTTAGCAAAATTAACTAAAGATTTCATTTTGGATCTCTCCTTTAATTTACGATCTTTTTTTTTTCAAAGATCTGTTTTGCTTTAATATCTTTCTTTTTTTCCCCTCTAATTAAGATCTGAAATGATTTCTTTCTTTTCCCCCCTCTAATTAAGATAATTATTTTATGGAGATTCTTTCTTTTATCTTTTATCTTCTTTTTATTCATATATGGCCTTGGGCTAGCATCCCTTTAATTTTCGGCCCAAATTTATTTCATTATCCTGTTTTTATTTTTATTTTTTGTCCTTGGGCTAATGGGCCCTTTAATTTCCAGCCCAAATCTTTCTTTTTACCTTTTTTTTACTTACCCCGGCCCAAATTCGTCTAAACTCTTTTTTAACCTTTTTTTTATTTACTTGGCAATTCTTGAACGGCTTGGGCTACGTAAAAATGACCTTAGGCCATCTAATTCTGCCCACATTTACGTGAATTCTTTTTTTCGGCCCGTTCCTCTGTTAAACCCTATATCTCCCCCTATAAATAGGGGGAGATATAGTATTCTTTGTTCATATTTCCTGTATTTCTCCGTTTTTTTGCTCATTTTTGTGCTCCCATGGCAAACCAATCCAAATTCCGGAAAAATGAGGCTAGACAGAAGGTTTTATTGATGTTTTTCTTCCAAATCTGAGTTTCTTTATGATTTCTGATGATTTAATTTTGTTTAGAATGTTTTGTTTATGCTTAAACAGTTAATTTTGTCTTTGTTTTCTTTCTGATCTCGTTTTTGATGTTTTATTTGGATTTTGAATGATTTTTTTGTTTTATACTGTAATTTGTAGTGTCTTAATACATTATTTAACATGAGCTGGTTTGTAGTATTGTCTTAGTAACTTAATAAACATGACCTGATTTCGTATGTACGTCTTAGTAACTTATAAACATGATCTGATTTCGTTTGTACGTCTTAGTAACTTAGTAAACATGACCTGATTTCGTTTGTATGTCTTAGTAACTTAGTAAACATGATCTGGTTTGTATTATTGTCTTGTTACTTGATGCTGATCTGATTAGGTTTGCTTAATACATGAATTAATTAACATGATCTGATTGGTTTACAGGCTCGCGAATTGGACCCAAAGGACCGTTCTCAATCAGATCTTCAAATGTCGAAGCACTTATTCCTCACGAATGCCCACAGATTCTCAATCAGATCTTCAAATGTCGAAGCACTTATTCCTCACGAATGCCCGCAGATGCTCAACTAGTTTCGGACATTCGTGAGGAAGTGTCCGAAACTAGTTGTGCATCTGCGGGCATTCGTGAGGAATAAGTGCTTCGACATTTGAAGATCTGATTGAGAATCTGTGGGCATTCGTGAGGAATAAGTGCTTCGAGTGTGGCTTCGTTGCACCCACTGACGCTGGGCTTAAATCACACATCCAAGACATTCACAAGTGCCTCAAGGTCTGCAAAAGATGTGGATTCTCACGAGCTAGTGGTGAGTGAAATGTTTCATTATTTTTATATTTTAACTCTTTTTTATCTAATATTTTTTATCTAATGTTTTTTTTTTTATTTTTAGATGAAGGAGTTCATCGTCCTGCGGGCGGTGTACGTAGGCATTGCTGAGTTGGCCGAGGAGCGCGTCGAGGATGAGAATCAGGTTCTTTAATATCATAAAGAATGAAATTATATTGTGCTTAGAGTAAAGGGTATAGGGTTATACCTGAGTGAGAAGAGCGTCATCCGTAGGGAAGACGGATGGTCGGACGAGGCACGACCTCCGTCTCCCTACTGATGACGCTCTTCTCACTCAGGTATAACCCTATACCCTTTACCCTAAGCACAATATAATTTCATTCTTTATGATATTAAATTAGGATTTTTTCTTTGAATTGCAGCTGCTGGAGGGATTTGCGGCTGGCCTCGATCTTCAGGTCATGGTTGTTTCGGGCGTTGGTGATGAGTACATTAGTGCTGTGGGACTTATGGGTGGAGATTATTGGGGTGACACTTGGTTGTTTGTGAGGAGAGTTTAATAAGTACTGTTTTTATAAGTATTTTTATTTTTGTAAGAATTTGATACTTGGCTGTGTTTGTGAGGGGTTGTGATTTGAGACTTAGTTCTGTTTGTGAGGGGTTGAGATTTGAGACTTTGGTTGTGTTTGTGCGGTTGGGATTTTTGAGACTTGGTTATGCTTTTGATGGGTTGGAGATTTGAGACTTGGTTATGTTTTTCTGTTTATTTGTTGTCTTTTTTTAGAAAGAATTATACCGCGAGTAGTTTAGTCTACAAGTCTGGTGATATAATTTAAAATTGCAAAAAACAATCTGATGATAGTAGTTTGTCGACTCAGAACCACTGCTCCCTAACATACGTAGTGATCCCGGGTACCCCTAACAAAACAATATAAACCATATTATTAAGTTGGTGAATTTCACATACACCCTGGCAAAAACTAAATATATCAAACTGTTATATTTCCCCCTGTAAACTTACAAATATCATATCTACCCTCTACAAACATTAGTGTGTCACTCTCGCCTGAATCTTCTCTCCTCCCCCCACTGCTCTGCTCCAGCGATGGATTCCGCAACATATAATACATCCGTCCATCCTCCGTTGCCGATTCTGAATTCCTCTGTCAGTCTCTCCTCCACCGCCGTTACCGCCGTCACCAAGAAAGTCGTCGCCGTTATGAACAGGTCACTCTTCTTCAGATAATCCGACGGTCTGTCTGTTCAATTATAATCTTGTTGTGGTTTTTATTAGGATGTTAATGTAATGGTTGATTAGATTGATATATTCATGAATTGGTAGCATTAATGGATGAATTTTTAAGGACCAACAACTGTCAAAGTTCGAGTAACAGGTGTGACGCCTGGGCCCCACGGATTCCACCTTGTTAGTATATAATTTTCCTATATATATTTATTTATTTTGAATAATTTTTGGTTCGATTAATAAATAATAATTTTCTTTTGATTTTTCAGCATGAACCAATGGCTGTATATCAACAGGTATTTCTTATTTTTTTTCTTAGAAGAAAATATGAAAGCAACCCTCAAATGTGCAATTAAACCTCAAATTAACATAGTTTATTTGCAAATAAATCTCAAATTAACATATTTTAGTTTCAATAGACCTTAAATTAACGTATAACAGTAGCAATTTAGCCTCAAATTAACCTAATTTAGTTTCAGTAGACCCTAAATTCACTTATTTTATTTGCAATTAAGCCTCAAATTAACATATGTTAGTTTCTATACACCATAGTTGCAACTAGACCTCAATTGTCATACATTAAGCCTTGACTCAATTCTTTAAAAAAAAATATTAAATTTCTTAAAATATTTCAGTAGATAAATTGATCTGTAGCCATATATTAATTGAAACCTAATTTCAGAAACTGGTTTGAAATAACTTGTGCCTTATAAAAATCCATTAACATATAATACAATAATAATAACAATCATAATAATTTTACAGGAGCTCATTCTAACCCACATAAAGTGAAACATGGATCGCCTCAAGATGAAATTCGTCATGCGGGTGATTTGGGAAATATTATCGCTAATTCAGACAGTATTTTAAAAAGCCTAAAAATATCATTTTTTACAAATTTAAATATAATTATAATTTATTTCTTTTTTCTGTTTTTTTACCTTTTCCTTTTTCTAGGAGTTGCAGAAACAACAATTATCTGGTATTAATATTTATTTCCTTTTTTTTCTTTTTTTGAAATGAAATTGGTTTAAATAATTATATTTATTTATTTATTTTATAATTATTTAGATTCCATTAAGTGGGCCGAATTCAGTACTTGGAAGAGCGTTTGTGGTTCATGAATTAAAAGATGATTTAGGAAAAGGTGAAATGAATATCTTTATTTGATGTAAATTTAATTAATTAATTTATTTATCAGGTTAATTTATTTTGAATTATAAATTTTTTTGGTGGTCACGAACTTAGTCTTACAACTGGAAATGCTGGCGACAGATTGGCTTGTGGTACATATTTTTATAATCTAATTTATTATAATATTTTGTAACTTCTAAATTTCTAATATTTTGATGTAGCATTTTTTAATTGTTTTTGTACAGGTGTAGTTGGATTGACTCCACTTGACTAATCAAATGCATGTAATATAATTATTATTTTTATTTAAATTGGTCCGATTCTTCATCCAATTGTGCAAATACCAATCTGCCACCAGTAATAACTTTAGATTCTTTTCTAGAGCTTCTGTTTTGTTGGGTAGATTAGCATACACCAACAAAGACTTTGAGCGGATTCTCTCTTTCTTTTTTCTTTCTTTTTTTGTCTAGTTAAATCAGTGCATTTATGAATCAGTGATGATGGCTACCAGAGGTGCGAATACTCTACCAATCATGTTCAATATTTATTATGGTACCAAAGTTGACCGTATGCAATAAGGAATTATAGAACATACCAACTGACTGGTTTTTGACCCTAGTTATTTAATGATGATTGTATCTGAAGCAACTTATCTGTTAGTACTTGCAAATTATAGAACACCGACAATTCTTTGGTACCAACTTACCACTTACTTGTGGTTAAAATAAATACATAAATAATTATAACTGCATAACAAGAGTAAAGCGTAGAAAGATTATAATATATTTTAAACAAATTTAAGTTTAATGAGTATTGTTTTGCAACCCTTCAGGACAAAAAGCCAACACCATGACTAGTTGGTCGGATCTAGCAGCTGACGTGCTTGAGCATATAACCGGGCTTCTTCATGTGGCTGATCAACACCGATTTAGTGCTGTCTGCCACGACTGGCGAATAGTTGCAAAAGCAAAGCGCCATCCTCCCAAACCGGAGCTCCCATGGTTGGTGCTCTGGGAGGATGAGAAAACGAAGAAAAGGAATTTCTTCAACCTGTCTGAGCAAAGACACTACTCAATCGACATTCCTGAATTGTACGGGAAGTACATTTGCGGGTCCTCACATGGCTGGCTCTTTACTGTAGACAACAGGATCAATGGACAATGGCTGTTTATTGAACCCCTTCACTAGAGAGTTCTATGAGCTACCACCTTATCCCCCTTTCAATGAGAAATTTAATGCGAGTACATGTACTGAAGAACCGGTCGGTCTATGATTCTGACGGTCACAACTATACATACACGTTTAAAGAAATGCAGAAGCTACTTGTACAAAAGGCCGTCTTGTCTCATGATCCTAGAAAGAGATCGGATTTCACAGCGATGATCGTGTTTGGTTTTCCTTATAAGCTCGCAATGTGGAGACCAGGTGATATGGACTGGGTGGTGGTAGGAACGGGTCCAAATCATATAGAGGATGTCATCTGTTTCAAAGATAAATTTTATGCTGTTGCCATTTCTGGGTGGGTTCATGAGGTAATTCAGGTGGGGTCAAATCTTACAATAATAGATACCCCTCTCAGATTGCCGTTTTACGAGTATATGGGATGCTGGAGGTACTTCGTAGATTTTGAAGGGCAACTATTACTCGTCCGGAGGGTTCAATACCCTATGGGTGCCCCCACAAAAAAGCTTGATGTCGCAATGCTTGATTTGAAGGAAGAGACGTGGCATTTTTTGGATAATATAGGCGGGCGGGCGTTGTTTGTAGGCAATAATTTAGCTGTTGTTGGTGATCCGGGCAAGTTCTCTGTTTGTGTTAAGAATGGTATTTATTTTAGCGACATGACTCCGAGTTTAAGTTGGCGAGAATGGGGGCATGATTTCGGGGTCTATGATGTGATTGAAGGTACTGTAGCTCCGTTTTGCTCTACTAGCAATGTCTTTCATCCTCCTGATGCGGCATTGACATGGCTTACTCCTAATCAGTGATGGGGTATTTTGTTGTACACCATGTTATAATTATCAGGGTATTAGTATTAAGTTATTTGTTAAGTTTGAAAGAAAACATTTCATGATCATTGGTAAGTTATTTGTAGGTTCGGTGGTTAGTATATTTTGTAATAAAGTTTTTTGTAAGATCTATGCAATAAAGCATGCTATTTATGAAATTATTGTTGTGTTATTGCTAGTGTTTTGTTTATTATAAATTTAAGATGTATGTTTTCAACTTCATCTGGGTTTCTGGTCCTTTTATTTTTCCATTTTCTTTCAAAGCATTATTTTATGTTTTTGCTAGGGTGCATTATTGAGCGCAAAGAGAGAATTTATTTCGAATATTTCCATTTTGTCCTTGCAAGCGTTGGCTGAAGAATCTAAAGCCTAATTATGTGGCGGTAGTGGTCTGTTACACCCTAGCCATGTAACGCTGTAATCTGTCGAAATAGAACCGTCGTGATGTTGACTCTCAATCTAGGGTTTAGGTTTTAAGAATTAGTTATGTAGAGGTATTCGTCCGCATTAGCGTTTAGGGCTTAATACGTTTGTTGGCGCTTGTGTGCGCTTGTATGCAATCCATTTTGGATTTTGTAACTCTTTTTATTTTAATTTTAAATGAAATTGTTGGTAGGTTTTTCGCCTTCCAACCTTCAAAAAAAAAAAAAATGCGTTGGCTGGGTCTCCTTATTATGGTCAGCAGACTTATTTGACTGCATTCATAGATGTAGATTCTGATGTAATATGACATGCAATGAAGCAACTATATATGTATAAATCTTAACTATTACTAGGAGAATATCCTCTCTTTGCTGTGGTTATCTTCAATGCGATTTTATGGAAAAATAGAAAGCATAATTGATAGAAAAATTCAGAAATTATCCCTTGTGAGAAGTTGCCAAGAAAAACCTTTTCTTTTTGTTATTAGGAATTGCAATAACAATTATTTTAAATTAAATTACTAAAAAAATAAAACAATTAATAAAATATTTAAACTCACCCAGTTGGTGTAATTGCACTACTTCAATTTCTTCATTTTGTATGCGATTTCGTAGACAAGTTGGGCTGATTTTGCTCTAATTGGGTTAATTAGGGTTAATTTTGGTCTAATTAGCGTTAACTAAACTGAATTTTGCCTAATTAGGGTTTCTATTTGCTGAAGTTTACATTCTTTTTGCTGATATTTTGTATTTTTTTGCTGAATTTTCATATTTGTTTTGCTTTTTTTTTTTTACTGTTTTTTGCTGTTTTTGTGCTGATTTCCTTTTTTTGCTGATTTTTTTACTCTTTTTTTTGTACTTTTTTGGGTGTTTTTTAAGTTTTTTTTAACTGATTTTTTTGCTGTTTTTCTGATTTATTTATTTATTTATTTATTTCAGGTTATAATGTGATGAATGCGGGAATGTGACATGAAGATGATGAAATGTTGTTGTGGCTATGTTGAGGGTTTAGTGATGCAATGTTACGGTTTGGTGTTTGATTAATTAGGGTTTAGTGTTTTGGTTTAGTGTTACGGGTTGAGGGTTGTATTCTTAGGGTTGGTGTTGAATGGTTAGGGTTTAGAGTTATGTATAAGTTTTTAAGGAAAATGTTATGTATAAAGATATAAACATTTATGGGAAATGTCATCATTTTTTGTCATCAATTTTGGATATTTATGATTTATTTTTCTTTCATTTTGTCTAGGTGATAGAAGCAATGAAAAGGATACTTGACGCACAAAGGATGAGATTTTTTACTTATTATATTTTTTTTTTGTTTAAAAGGTGTAATGCTTTTGAATATTTGTTGAATACTGGTATAGGTTGTTGAATGTTTGTTGTATAGGTTGTGCATGTATGTAATGGATTTAGTATGAACTTTTAATCAATTTATGTGTATTTAATTTGTAAGTTTAGTGTATATTGTGTATTCATTTTATTTGTGTGTTATGTTGAATTATTAATTGAATGCTACTCCTCATTTGTCCTATATCCGGATCCAAATAAGAACCATACTTATATTACATCCTACATTAACATTGCATCTACATACTAACTTGTACCAATCAAAATTGTACCAAATCAATATTTGAACATGTATCAATCATACTAGTCTTGCTGGAACTTAATTCAGACCGTAAACCAAAATTGAGAAGTCTTTAAAATTTAAAAAGAGATTTTACAAATTGGCTTCATACTTTTTCATTAGATGTCTGGTATCAATATGCATTAGTACCAATTCAAATTCAATACATTAGACACATCAAAATAAAAGCTTGAACTCTTTCTCTAACCCTAAATTTCCGAGACATACACATTCAATCCTAATACAAATCCTAACCCCAAAATCATCCACATTCACATTGAACCCATTTTTAAACCCAAATTCTAATACAAATGTCAGCTTGATGGCAGCTCCATAGTTCCATAGTTAAATATCTCCCAAGCTCCAAAGTGCGTGGCTGAGCTGAAAAGAATTCAATAAATTCAAAAAATTATTATGAAAAAAAAAACTCAAATAAACAAACTACATTATCAGAAAATGCAAAAATAAAAAAATTACTTCATATAATGGATGGTTTTATTATCTTTTTTTTCTTGCAACTTGGAATAAAATGAGAGTTATTTTGCAATTATGGCATATTGCAGGGGCTATTGTGCAAATTTTGCATTGTATTTTGCTAACTGATAGTCCCAATGAAAAATAATACAGTAAATTCATATTGAAAAAAATGCAGTAACTACAATCATTTTATTGCATGATTTTAAAACACAGTAATTAAATCCCAATTCAGCTTAATTAAACTATAATTAGCCTCATTTCATCTTAAAATCCTAATTAGATCTTAATTATACCCTAATTGACCAAATCTAAGCTTAATTAAACCCTAAGTAGCCCCATAATCTTAAAACCCCAATTAAACTTCAATTAAGCTTAATCAAATCCTAATTAGACTCATTTCATCCTAAAACCCATTCAGCCAGTAAAACACTATTATCCCCAATTAAGTCAATTCAGAAACACAGTAAATTTGGCGGTATTTACAGTCCTTGTTAGCAAAATTGAAAAATTCAATCGACTAAGTATGGGAAAGAATGCCTGGATTCTCCTTCACTGGTGACGGGTCGCACCGGATGGAAAGAAAGAGGGAAGAGAAAGGGACGGAAAAGAAGCAACGTTTCCTCACTTACTTTGCACGCATCTCGTAGCATATCCAAGGGTTAAGAACTTGTAAGCAAAAATTAAAGTTTGCTTACATATGTAGATTAGGATCACACTCTCTCTCTCTCTCTCTCTCTCTCTCTCTCTCTATATATATATATATATATATATATATATATATAGAATTTAACATTTGGAAGGAGAATTTTAAGTCCTCTCCAAATTTCCTCAAAAACTAAAATAAAATATATAAAACTTACTAGAAGTAGATGGAGGAGAAGCTGAAGAAGAGGGAATGAATGAGGGAACAGATGAGGGGTATGCGACACGGAGAAGCACGCGGACTCAGGAGGTGCCGGCGAAGGTGGAGAGTTACTGAGCACAGAGATCTTGAATAAGTAGAAAGAAGAAGGAACTGAGTCATCTTTAAAAATGGAATTATTTAAGCTTGAAGGAGTAGAAAGAAGAAGGAACTGAGTCTTCTTTAAAAATGGAATTATTTATTTTCTCAAAAAAAAAAAAAAAAAAATGGAATTATTTGGGCTTTCTGCAAAGAGTCTTTTTATAGGCCTTTTAAGAGTTAATAGTTACTTATTTGGACCCATAAATGAAATTTATTTTATAAAATGAAATCGCATTAGGCCTGATTATCCCGGCTTACTATGAAATGAAATTAAGAATATGTTTTCAGTTTCTAAGATTCGAATCCATTACTTTTCTAATCTATTCTCCTTTATCGATCGAATTCAAGTAGTTATCAGAAAAAATTATAATGGTTTGATTTTTTTTTTTCTGTTTAATTTTATTCTTCTCTCTCCCTCTCAAAGTACCTTAATTAAATCAAATTAGGGTTTAGGATTTGATGATTCTTCAATATGGACTAGCCCTCTCAACAAAACAAGTTGAATCATGTATTAATGATTGACCAACTGCAAATTGGATAGATTTTATTCATTACCAAATGATTAAATTAGGCTTGAAAACATAGATCAAATTACTAACTGATTCAACCTAAAAGAAAGAAACTTAATTTGCAATGGCCAATGCGCAAATCACAGAGCAGGTGCTAATCAAATAATCTTTAGCAATTGGCAAGTTTTCCTCTCACAGCATGTATAATTCAGATTTATGACTTAGCAAAAAAAAAAAAAAAAAAAGAAAAAATAGGAGCGCCAGGGGCTAGATCACACCCAAAACGAGACTTATGTTTATATATATTGTTTTTTCACTTTTTAATATATTATTTTTTCTATATATTATTTTCACTGTTTAATGTATATACTGTTTTTATGCCTCTATATACCGTTTACAAAGAATGAATCATATATGTTGTTTTTTATTTTATATACTATTTAGTGTCTCTATATACTTTTTTCACGAAAATAATGTCATATTGCACGATGGGGAACCCCCATGTGCAACATCACGTCCCAAAAAGATATTTGCAAAACAATTGAAAAAATTTTTGCTACTTTTTGAGGTTAATGGCCATATTATATCATCTTATGATTCCTCAACTGAAATATAAGAAATCATATACAAAAAAACAAGAGATTATGACTGAATATGATATTTCTTTAATATCTTTCTAATTGTAATAACTTATCACAAATCCATAACACATCTGAATAGAGAGAGAAAATTAAAAAAAAAAAGAAATAGAAAGTAAAATTTTTTTATATAATGGCTCATATTAGTATTTTGTAGACCAAAGCCAATTAAAATCACGTCTTTAGACATTAAACCAGGTTTATTTTTGTTTGTTGTGAATCGGGCCAAAATCTAAACCTGTGCATGACAATTGAATGGTCTATTATCAAAGAAGCGACGTGGCCTCACAAAAAGAGCCGAAAATCAACCAAAATGTTAAGAGAGTATTGATTTTCTTATAAGATGTCATTATGACATGTAATAAACGTACTCTTAAATCTCAAAAAGAATTTGCCACTATGACAAGATTCAATTTAAAAGTATCTTTGCCTTGATTTTCTCTGATTTCTCATTTTGCATAAATCAAAACATACTATCATATCATTTAAATATCATTTTCTAACTCGAAATAACTTTGATGTTCTCCCACATTTGCTCTCTTAATGAGAATATTTTCATTTGTTGTTCTCTATTCCTTTTTATATGAAGAAGAATAATAATTGCATGATACAAAGAGTGCTTGCATGACTAAAAGTACAATCATGATCATGCAAAGCATACCTAGATGAGTACAAAAGAATTGTATTTAAAACTTGGACCAGCTAATTAGCAAAATCCTAATAAGACATGTACAAAATCAAAGAAGAAACTCTAACCCTCTACGCTAATACAACTTTCAGGGCCTGTTCGGAGCCTCAGTTTTGTGTCACGGTTTGAGTAGGAAGCTCAAGTTTGGGTGGGAGGGCAAAACCAAAACCAACATTTTGACCCAAACCAAGCAAAACGGGGCCATTTTCTCAGGGTTTGAAAACGGACCTCCGAACTGATTTTCGGCTGGGATTGGAGAGAGAAAAGTATATAAACCGTTTTATTAGCTTGGCGGAATTTCAACTACACCCTTCTAAAAACATAAAACATCAAATTTACCCTTCTAAAAGTACAAAATACCATACCAACCCTCTGAAAAACATGAATTATCACATTATCCAGTACACCATCCTCGCCTGAAGCTTCTCTCCAGTTTCCACCACTGCTCCGCCTCCGGCGATGGATTCCCGTTCCCACATAACACTCCGCCGGTTACAACATATCCAGTCCGCACTTTCCGTAACGGCGCCTCCGATTGCGTCCTCCGCCTTCGGTCTCTCCGCCACCGCCGGCGCCGGCGCGACGAAGAAGGCGGTGGCGGTGATGAAGGGAGGTTCTGAGGTCCAGGGCGTCGTCACGCTTCTTCAGATATCTGATGGTTGTTTTGTCTTCTCAATTGAAATTCTCTCCTTCAGTTCATATTCAATTGGGTTCTGAAAGAAAGAAATTTATGTTCAATTCAATCTTGTTGTAGTTTTTCTTAGAATGTGAATTGATAATTCTATTCATTTATTTACAAATTCGTAATATTGATGGATGAATTTTCATTTAGGTCCAACAACTGTGAAAATTCGTGTGACGGGTCTGACGCCTGGGCCCCACGGATTCCACCTTGTCAGTAAATAATTTTCCCAATTAATTTTGCTTATAATTTTTATTTATTTTAAATAAATTTGCTGATATTTTTATTTATTTTAGGTAAATTTTAGTCCAATTAATGTTTTTCTTTTGATTTTTCAGCATGAGTATGGTGACACAACCAATGGCTGTATATCAACAGGTATTTCTTAACTTTTTTCATAGAAAAAAATATTCATTTATTTTAATTTTATTTGCTCTATTTTCATTTCATAAAATAAATTGCAAGTGAGTTTAAATAGACCTTGAATCAACATATTTTGGTTTAAAAGAAATTAACAACCCACAAATGTGCAATTAAACCTCAAATTAACATATTTTAGTTTAAATAGACCTTGAATTAACGTATAAAAGTAGAAATTTAGCCTCAAATTAACTTATTTTAGTTTAAATACTCTAAATTCGCTTATTTTATTTGCAATTAAGCCTCAAATTAACATATTTTAGTTCTATACACCTTAAATTAATGTATTTTAGTTGCAACTAAGCCTCAATTGTCATACATTAAGCCTTGACTCAATTCTTTTTTTTAAAAAGAAAGAAAAATAAATTTCTCAAAATATTTCAGTAGATAAATTGATATGTAGCCATATATTAATTGGAACCAAATTTCAGAAGCTGCTTTGAAATAACTTATACTTTATAAAAATCCATTAACATATAATATTAATACTTAAAAATTAATATATTTCAGGAGCTCATTTTAACCCAAATAAAATGAAACATGGAGCGCCTCAAGACGAAATTCGTCACGCTGGTGATTTGGGAAATATTATTGCTAATTCTGACGGTATTTAAAACGCCCTAAAAGATTCAAATTTGTATAAATTTGGATATATTATAATTTTTTTTACATTTTCCTTTTTCTAGGAGTTGCAGAAGCAACAATTGTTGATAATCAGGTAATAATATTTATTTATTTTTTCTTCTTTTTTTACATGAAATTGGTTTAAATATTTATTTATTTTTTATTATTAGTTAGATTCCATTAAGTGGACCGAATTCAGTAATTGGAAGAGCGTTTGTGGTTCATGAACTAAAGGATGATTTAGGAAAGGGTGAAATTCAAATTTTTATTTCATGTAAATTAAATTTTTTATTTTTATTTATGAGGTTTAATTTTGGGAAATTAAATATTTTTTAGGCGGTCATGAACTTAGTCTTACGACTGGAAATGCTGGCGGCAGATTGGCTTGTGGTACATATTTTTATAATTTAATTTATTATAATATTATATAATTCGTAAATTTATAATATTTTGATGTAACATTTTTGAATTGATTTTTTATACAGGTGTAGTTGGATTGACTCCACTTGACTAATCAAATGCATGTGTTATCTTGTAATTTTGATCCCTAATAATAATCTTTCGTGAATAAACCCTAATTATATTTTGTATTATATTTATACCTCTGTTGAAAGAAATAAAAAAAACATTTTATTTTTTATAAGGTTCCATTTGATAATGACTTTATTAGTTTTTTTTTCCAAAATTTGACTCATATAACCAATAAAAATTGAAATTTTGTTCTTGAAATTTTGAATTTTGAATTTTGAAGAAAAATGTTTTTGGTTGATGTCATTAGCAATGTTAAATTTTAATTTGAGAAATTTCTCTTGTGAAAAGAAAAGAACGAATTTTATGTATTAGAAAAAGGGTCAAATAATCCAAATTGAACAATTCTATGTTATGAAAATGTTGAATAATCCAAATTGAACAGTTCTTTGTCATAAATTTATTGTCATATTACTTTTTTCACAATTCTTTGTCATAATTACAACTCTTTTGGGTAATTTGAGTATAATTCATTTGGGTTTTTTTTCTTTACAAGATTATGAATTAACCAAAAGTGGGTCAATAATAAATGACAAATCCAAGCCGTAAAATAAACTCACTTGACAATTGACATTTTCTAGTACAAGTTGTTTAAACGTGTACGGATGAATCTTGTGAATTTAAATGGATTATTACAACATCTTTAGATTGATTAATGATAATTGACAGTTGAATTTCGTATATCCATGTCAAGACGTGTTGGCTTCAAGAGGATTGACTCACAATATCTAGCTCTATACGTATACATATGTCGTCATATTTCTATTTTTATACTATATACGAAAAAATTAATGCTTTATATATATATATATATATATATATATATATATATATATATATATGTTTGTATTTTTTAACTTCAAAAATCTTCCAATATATGTTTTTCCAGAAATTTGATATGAACATTTTATGATACTAATTAGTGGAAGTAATTGTATTTGGTTTGCTCCCTGAAAATTCCCAATTTTATCAAAATGAAAAAGATTGGGATTCTTAAAATTTGAATTCAAAGGAAAGTTTTCAAATTGACTCAAACTGAAAGGGAGTTCACATCTGAATTCCCTTCAAAAGTCTCAAAATGTGAACCTGTGGGCTAGTTAATCACTAAACTTCAATAGAAAAGAAATTGACTTCGAAAATAGAAAAATGTGTTTGAAATTGTAAAAGGAGAAAATATCAAACCTCATGCTAATACAAGCATGATAATTTTACTCAAGGTTTTATTATCCTTTTATATGGGAGCCGCCAGCTGCTTGTTTGGCGAAATTCAACATATAATTAGTAAAACTAGTATTAACACAGTGAATGACAACAATAAAGAGGTTTCACCATATAAAACATCTTAAAAATGATTTAATATTTATACAAAAATATGATGATATTTTTTTTATCTTGTTTCGAAAAACAAAAATATTTTTTTCATTGGCAAAAATATTATTTAACACAAAAATTTTGTCACTATTAAAATATTTCCTGTTCAGATTATCACCCTCATAAAAAGGTACGTTACTCATTACTGGCTCTAAGAGTAAGCTAATTACTTGAACTTTCGGTTTGAATTTGAACTTAAATGTTTTAAATTCAACTTGCGTGCATTTTGTGCTCAATTTGATAATCTCACTCAATCCCACAGAAAGTGTGGCAAGCACTATTTGTACAAGAGAAAAGGCCTTCACTCCTCTGGAATTCCTTCCCTAAAATACCTCAACATTTCCCACTGTTGACCTTCGAATCGAATGATCCATATCAAGTTTTCATATTTAACTCTTTCTTCCCTCAAACAATATTTAACTCTTTCAATTTGAAACAATCAAAATAAATTAATTTGAGTTGTTTTTCTTACTAATTCAGAAGTTTCGAATCTCGTTTCTAAAGAAGAAAAAAAATTAAATATCATTTATAATTAACATGTTAAAAACACTGTATAAACCATATAAAACTCAGGCCGGATTTACCCTTTTTTGTGTCTAAGATAAGATTTGAAACTCTGAGTCCGATTGTGATGAAAAAATTAATTCAAACTGTTTACAATGTAAAATAATTGAAAACTATTGAGAGGAGCTCATATAGATCAAATTTACTAATAAAATGTGTTAAACTGAAAAAATATATATATTCATATTCTTCCCTAGAATATCCTAAAGGATTGTACAAAAATATTGATTTCAGAGGAGTAATGCAATACACAAATACACCCTCACCACTAAATCGTAGCTAGCATGCAAGGCGTAACCGCAGGAGAAAGGAAGAGAGATACAGAAAACATTAATAATTTCATTAACAACAAAGAAATGAAATAAAACCAGAATATTATAATTAATCCACAGTATTATTAGTCTAAACTGATTCATAAAAAAAACAGTCTATTGGTAATCTAGAATGTCAACCCCCAAGCCCTAACCCTAATTTATATTTTAAAACGCCATGTTTATGGTCACTCCACGCAAAGCAAGAAAATCGAAACTGGGTTCTCATGAACAAGAGAGTTGTGTAGTATATTGTGTAGTCACCTAACAAAAAAAAATATTGAGAACAATAATATGGACAGAATTTTTTTTATTAAGCACAGAAAATTAGTATCTAATAAAGTAAATTTATTATTGGATAACTGTTAATTTAAATATCATTTTTTTATATAATAGGAAACTTGTGTGATGTGAATATCACTCCCCTATATGCACTTTGGTTTTGATATTGAATATTTGTAACTGATGGGAGGGTTTGATTTTTCATATAGGCCAAATATCATATCTACCTCTACAAAACATCATAATTTCACGTATACCCTATAAAAAGTGAAATATGACTAATACTCCTATAAAATCACTTAAATATCATGAATACTCCTACAAAACCACACATATATCATGAATTGAATACACCTACAAAATTTTAAAATATCATTGATATCCTTATTGTTAATATTCCGTCAAAATTTATCAGTCAAATAAAATCTATAATGATTGAATTATTATTAATTACTTTATTAAAAATATAAAATGACTATTATATATTATTTTTTATTAATTTTTTTTAGAACATTAGAAGTTTTTATCTCAAACATATTCATCTTAAATCTATCATATACAAATATATAAATTAAAACGAATATAAAATGACTAAATATAAATAATTACCATATTTACATAGAAGAAAAAAATGGAAAAATAGAAAAATAACATTAATCTTAACACTAAGTATATCATAGAGGTATCCATGATATTTGACTGATTTTGTAAGGGTATTGGTGATATTTCACTCTTTGTAGGGGTACACATGAAATTTGGCCTTTTATATAATATTTAGCATATCTTACATATATTTATTTATCAAAGCTATATATTTGTTATTATTATATATATTGTTTACAAGTATTATAAAGTATTGTATGTCTTATAAACTAGTAATAATAAATACTAATAAAATTGTGATCGTGCATTATATAATAGTATGTACTTATTATTTAGCACTAATAAAATAATATTATGTCAGCAATAAAATAGTATAGAGACGTAATAAAAGTCATATTAAAAATAATATATAGTATTAAAATAGTTTATAATTGTACAAAAATAAGAAAATAATTAACATATTATATGA
The DNA here is from genome assembly GCA_027726005.1 of Juncus effusus. Lineage (NCBI taxonomy): Eukaryota > Viridiplantae > Streptophyta > Magnoliopsida > Poales > Juncaceae > Juncus > Juncus effusus. Next base: position 1,140,324 of record CM050906.1, on the reverse strand, counting down.
ATGGTAAACAGAAAATCAGTATATATAAAATATACTAAAATTGTATTTATTATCTAGTTTTCAGATTAACTCATATGTTACGCATATAACATGTCATAATTCCGTCGTGATTGAAAATATATATTCTTTTTGAGAAAAGTCCAAATTTGCCTCCTCAATAATTCAATAAGTTTATTTTTGGTCCCTCGACTTTTTGTTGGTCCAATTTTAGTCCCTAAACTATTCAATAAGTCTATTTTTGGTCTTTCCATCCGTTAAGTACTTACGTGTCAGATAAACTTGTTACGTAAGCAATGACATGACATATATTCTTGACACATAAGCAATAACATATTTTTTAAATAACATTCACCACAAATATGTACAATAAAATAATATTTAAAAAAAAATTAAGAAAATTTTATTTTTTCAAATATTTGTCATGTCACAATTGTCATGTTGGAATATGTATCAAGAATATATACCACGTATTGCTTACGTGTCAAATTTAACTGACACGTAAGCACTTAACGGATGGAAGGACTAAAAATAGACTTATAGAATAGTTGAGGGACTAAAATATATTAATAAAAAGTTGATGAACCAAAAATGAGCTATTTGAATAGTTGAGGGGGCAAAATTGAACTTCTGTCATTCTTTTTTTTGCACATTTAACCGATGTCTTCAAATTTCAAAAGTTCGGCAAAAGTTCAAATTTTACTTGCACAGAAAATCTACCAAGATATACCCTAGCTTGAAACCTATCAGTCCGCCACACGGAAGATCAGACACAAAACATATACGTGCACTAAATTAACACAACTATAAATTTAAGCTTTGAATTTGATCAAGTCATTAATTACATCTACAAAAAACAAATAAAAATATTTGTATAATTCTTCCTTCTTCGTTTTCAAAAAATAAAAAAATAAAATAAAATAATTCTTCCTTCTGTTAGTGTTAAACTAGGGTTAGGTTGAGTGACTCCACTTACTTCAAGTCACTTCCCAAACAAACTCTTGCACAGTTGCTGTAAGTTCAAGTCATCCCTTGTGTGCCACTTCTCAATTATATGTATGAATATGAATATATACAATTGCAACAAGAAAAGGATCAACACTTATACCAAAAGCATATCTTTAAGTGTAATTGTACAAAAGGGAGGCTTAAGAAGTAACAATAGGACGTCACTTCACAATATATTGTATAATTTGCAAAACTCTTCACTTATGGAAAAGAAAGAATGTTGTTTTGAGCAAACTTTTAGGCATCCTTTTTTTTTAATTTTACAAATGTGCTATGTATGTGATATTGGATGGTTTGGACTGAGACAACAAGACTACAAAGAGCTGATGGATAGCAGATTCCTAATTACAAAAATTTAAGGAAATTATTTTGATGGCATTACTTGGTATCTAACTCTGTGACACTGATGTGTTAGGCCAATGAGAGGAAAGAGAAATTTTGGCCTCTTATTTTTCTCATATGAGATAAACATGGAGGTAAATAGCACTTTAGGTCCAAAGAGAGAAAGAGTGTGAGAAAGAGAGAGAATCTGAACAAGTGTGTGAGTGAGTGTGTGGGCAATTAACCTAGTAGGCATCCAGCATCCTTTTTTTCCAGGTTATTCTGATGAGGGCATTTAATGTGAGGAGAGAGCAACAAAACAAACTCGTGAGGAAAAGAACCTGATCCTTCCTTACCTTCCTTTTCTTCCTTGGTCCCTAGAGAAACCTACAAACAAACCCTCACTTTCATAATAAAATAGGACTTATAATCCATCAAAAATACATGATAAATGTTTTACTTGTTATATAGCACATACCTTGATGCACATATATTCTAAATATATAAGATGTTAAATATTTAATTAAGTATATTAGATATATATAAGAGGCTAAAATACTTGATTAAAATTTTAAGATTATGTATATCATTTGAGATTCTACCGAACATGGCCTTCCCATGACTTTACCTTTCTTTGAACTACTCACCAACACAACAACAACAACCACATACCAAGAAAAAAAAAAAAAAAAATCAACAAAGAAATAAAATAGTGCAAAGAGAAATAAGATTATATGACCAGAAATTTTCGTCACTAATTTTATTAATTTAATTACAGCAATTCAATTTTGAAAGCAAAAAAACAAAGAATCAATCAATTACTTTCCAAGTTTAATTGATATTATTGAGCTGCGGATCAGGGAAGAATACCAAATTCTCGATCAGGGAAGAATACCAAATTCTATTCATAAACGAAAAATAATCAGAAAAGGAAACAAAGAATCATGTTAGTACGTAATCCATCTTCAATTCAATTCAATCCTTCTTCATCAATACGGAATCCCTAGCACAAGATCCGTCGGCAGATCGGCTCCCAACGGAAAAACAGACGGTGGAGATTCGAACATCTCTTGCTCAGCTTCGGCCGGCATGTTAAGATCAAACCCTAGGAAATTCCTTTCCTTTTTCGCCTCTGGCTGCTCGACGGGGCCAACATTCAGAGGCCTGTGCCTCCTCATATGGCCGCCCAAAGCCTGGCCGGAGTTAAACTCAGCCCCACAAATCGAGCACTCATGAACCCTAACTTTACCGCACCCATTATTATTGTTACCATTCATTGCTATAATCGGCGATTTAAGAGTCAATTCGGCGACTTGGGCCTCGTCCTTTTTCATCTCATCCTCCATTTTCGTGACGCCACTTGTCAAGCTGGCATCTTGCATGGCCTTTTTGGCATCCGAATTAGGAAGTTTCGGCTTCTTGTGGCTCGCGCGATGACCGCCAAGAGCTTGAAAGGAAGGGAAGGTTTTGAAACAAGTCTTACATTCGTAAATGTCAAGGCCGTCTTTTCCTTCGTTGGCCCTTCGGCTCATGAGTTTTTCGGGTTTTTCGGCTGGTTTTTCGGTTTTTGTTGCGGGAGGATTGAAGCCGCCTCGCGAGAGGAGGACCAAACAGTGGGCCAGGTCTTCATCTTCTTCGGTCGTCACACTGGAGAAATTGCCTGAGGAAGTGTTTGATAACGTGTCGGTTGGATTCGGCGGGGGAGAAATCGTGCTGATCTGGCGGGTCCTTGCGGTCCGCTTTCGTTTCTTCACCGGTGCTTGCTCCATGATTTTTGTCTTTCCCTTGTTGATTTCCATCTCAATTGGAAGACTCGTATATGTTAGAGAGAGAGGAGAGAAGAGAGAGTAGAGAGAAAGAGAAGGAGGAGTGGAGAGGGTGTTAAAAATAGATAGTGAAGGTGAAGGGAAGAATGAGAGGTGTGTTTTATATGAATGGGTCAAGGAACTTAAATTAGTACATCTCTATTCTCTTTCTCTCTCTCTCTCTCTACCTCTCTCTCTCTTACTATTTTATTAATAAACCGAAAATAGAGGCTAAGTGGCGGTTTTGCCTGATCACTTGAGCTGTATAAAGAGACTTAAATATAGACAAGAGAAACGAATAGAGTTGGGTATGTGTGTGTTGGGTGTGTGGGGAGAGAAGTGGTATTAATTTGTTATTGACATGCTTGTTTTTTCCTATTTTTAGCTTGGTCTAGCTAAGATTTGTTCAACAATGGAACAATTTTTACTCTTTCATGGCGGTAAGTCTCTATACACTCTTCTATTTTGTTAAAAGAAAAAATAATTAGATGAAATTGGTTCATGATAAATCCTATAATTTTCTACATGTAATTTTTTATGGGGATGGTTTATTGTGAACTAGTATTGTTTGGTGATTTTTCCTACTCGTGACAGATGTTTCACGCGTAGTAGCGTACTAGTGTTTATAGTCGGTTCGGATGTATACTCAACAAAGAACGTTTGTAGTGATGTTTGGAGTGTTTTCTCTATTCTTATCTTTCTCAATTAATCCTCTGAATTTTTAATTTTGGAAAAAAAAAATGCAAATATATTATAGAAAGAACGAGAAAACAAAGAACAAAAATAAGGTAGTAATTAACTTTGAATTTAATTAAATCCCTATATATTTTATTTATGCAAATTTATATAATTCAGGCTGTAAGTATTTATTTAATAGCTGATAAATAATTAGAGTGGAGTTATTCTCACCAATTTTTTCACTAACTATTTTACTAATTGTATCAGTAACTTTGAGCCCAACATATACACAAACAATATCGGGTCAAAAACTAATAAAAGAGTTAGTGAACCATTTAGTTATATGAAACTTTGTTGAAATTTTGGAGTAGAGCTTTAGATGGTAAGAAGAATATTATTTACCGATACAAGAAACATACTTATCGATAATGATTTTGTAGTTAGTGAGTAATTAATATCACATAGAAGTAAAAGAAAAATATATGTTTTTAGATCATGTTTCTTCTACCAATGAAACATATTCCTCTTACCATTGACTTTATATGAGAAAAACATGGGGGGAAATTGGAGATCGCTTTAATATTTCTTTCCTTTTTGGAGACTATTCTTCCATTGAAGATAGGATTGGAGTGCAAGTCTAGTACCATGCCAAATTGCACTCCATCCCTTCAACCTTTTCAAAAATTTATGTCTCTATTTTCAACTTTTTTTTTCTTTTTGGCATGTGTAAGTTTATGATATCAATATTTCTTATTAAAGGTTTTTCTATTGGCTTTAAGATTCTGATATTAATACATATGAATATATATATTAAATGAAAGATATTATTTATGTAGTAATTGAAGCAAAATTTCAAATAGTGTAAACTTGAGGGGCCCTTTGCAAAAAGCTACTCAAAGAACTAGTTAGGAAGTATGCTAGTAAGCAACAGATTTTATGTTTCTATGGAGATAGTGGAGCGATAATACGTGTAAAGAGTTATTTGCAACTATTTCCTCAAAACAAACCAAGTATAGAATTTTAGTTTGGCGTCCTTCCATGAGCATAATTTAATCACCTAATACTAATATTAACAATTTCGGTGATTTTTAAGAATATGATATTATATATTTATAGGTGTTTTACTCAAAAGAGTACAAATCACAAAAAATATGTTTACAACGCAAAAGAGTTGCACATTCGTATATAGGCAGGGGCGGAACTAGAGTATTGGAATTTTGATAGTATAGAAGAGGCCAAATGAAAGATTATATAGAATAATATGAGGATAATATAGGAGTTATGTAAAAAATTTGCTTGCATAGGAGGGGCCATGGCCCCTTTAAGACACCACATAATTCCGCCCTTGGATATAGGAGAGCTAACCTGAATATATGTAGTTTATATGTTATTCTGATTTTTGAACAAAAATACATATGCGGCTATGTCGCATGATTCAAACTTTATCTTTTGTTTATTTATTAGCTACATTGCATATTTCATATGTTATTTTTGTTTATTCTTTCTTTTTATTTTACTAATTTGAGTACTTAGCAATATTAAACTAATTTCTTTTTTTAGATTCAACCCATATTAATTGATAGTTTGAGAGACTTTGCTAAATTTGTGTGCTAAATAATATTACATTTGTTGGGACTTGAATCCATGACCTATGCAATATTCTCTATCAACTAATTTCTTATTTTTATTTTAATTACTTTCTCCTCTTTTTTTCCTTGTATTAGTAAGAGAATGCAGCACATATTATTTTTTTTAGTTATTTATATTAACAGTTTCCATAAAATATAAATAATAATGCAGTTAAATAATCAAAATCGCTCCATTTCTGTACCAAAAATGCAATAGAAGATCTAGTAGCCCTAACAAAGTGAGATCTAAAATGAAAAATTGCTTTGTTATTACAAGAAAAGATATGCCACTTACAAAACTTAGTTTTACTTTTATAATTGTGTAAACTAATTATAGTTCAAAATATCATGTATACCCCCGTAAATGGAAAATATTATAAGTACCCTTACAAACTGTAGAAAATATCATATATATATCCTTGCAAAACATAAGAAATGGTACATATGCCCCTAATTTCATATTTACTTAAAACACTCCAGATTGTCCGTACTTCATTATTTTTTAATTTTAAATAAATAAACAATAAAGAATGGCAATTTAGATTTTTTTTTTTTTTTTGAAAAATAGATGAAGAATAACACATGATAAACAATTTCATGTTTTGCTGGGATATTCATGATATTTTACATTTGTAGGGGCATCATTCAAGGTTTTTTTTTTGAGGTTTTGCAGGGTACGCATAAAATTCTGCCTTACATTATTCTCATGAATATTCCTTAGTTTGCTATAATTCTTAACTGGATTACAGCTGATGATTGGTATATAAATATTTGGTAAATTAAGATTATATAATTTGACTTGTGAATATTTTCCTCAAATAAAATATGATAAAAGGGAATTGTGGGCAGATTCTTGGCGTAACGAACTGTTGTTTACATTATGTTGTGTGAGGCACGAAAGGCTAACGCCGACATTTCTCTGTGTTATTTTATGTTATTGTACAAAGTTGCAATTTATATTTGAAGTATGTTTCAAGTGTGGAGCAAATGAAAAAATTATGAATATTTTGATAATATGGAAGACATGAAAACCTTTTTTCTGTATTATTTTATGTAATTGTATAAAGTTGCAATTTGTAAGTATGTTTCAAGTGTGGAGGAAATGTAAAAAATTATGAATATCTGAAATTGATAATATGGAAGATATGAAATATGATTAGAAATTAGAGACATTTAATTTTCTTTTATAGTTATTTGTTATATAATTGTATATTTATATTTAGAAATTAATTTTTCATTTGATTTATAATTTGGATTATTCATTATATGCTATCACATTAGAGGTATATTATCAACTAAAGATATTAATTAATCATAAATTTCAATCAAATGAACAAAAAAATTAATTAATTAATTATTGAAAATGAAAGGTCAATTTTTTTATATTAAACTGATTATCTCATTATTCTTAGTTAAATAATTCTAATTGAAAAATACAAAACTGAATGAAAATATCTACACCTTTGAATTTCAATTTGCACATTTATTTCATAGTTTGTCAAACCAGATCCAATTGGATAAAAAATTATCGTAACTAGTCCGACTTTTACTGATTCCGTCGACTATGAAAAATTCAATTATTTTGATTCTTGCTGATTCATGCGATTTATAATACGTACTCTCGCCAATTGACTCCAATTCCAATCCAAGTTTCAAAACTATAGTTTATTTTTGCTATTGGATGAATAATAGAGGAATTTATAAATTGGGGTTTCTTTCTATTTACTATTGGGTGGTGGGGGCAAGCAAAGGATCAGCAGCTACTCATCATACTTCGGCTTTCTTTCTATTTACCAAGTTACTCATCACTTCTTGTGCAATCAAAGATTATATTATATATAAAATATACAATGAAAAAAGTTCGTTTTTTGAGTAATAATATACAGTATACTATACACTCATCAAATCACATGTTACATATGGTCCATTTTTAGGTCTAACTAGTTACTTGATCACATCAGTATTAAATGAAACATTAAGATATGTTTATTAATCACTGACTGAGACAACAAACAAGTGGGTTTGGTATGCTAAATCGGACTAAGGTTAATTTCTCAAAAGATGGATTTTGGTCAGATCAATTTTAGTCATTTTTTTTTTGAACTTTTCTTTGTTTTTTAAACCTCGATTTTTTTGTTATTTTGATTCAAATATTTTAAGATTAAATTCGAGTCTTTCAAATTTCTTTTTCTCTTTTTGAGTATGTGCCTCATAGTGCTAGTGCAGATAAGCTTATAACTTGATGCAAATTTGATGTTAGTTGGAAAAACAAGCCTAACTAACAATTCTCCAAGATCCCACTGCTTCTCACCAAACCCTAATTAATAATACACTATATGAAAGTTTTGTGATTTACCTAACATAAAGAAATGTATCATGTAATCATGCAAGGGTATAGTGTTTATTGACACCCACCAACATATATGCAATCCGATTATGTTTTGAGAAGGAGCTGACACAATTTAGAGAGAGAGTAGTGGGAGAGTGGATAGTAAGGCGTAGTGAGAGAAGATGCAATGCTCTCCCTTGTTAGATTAGTGGGCACCAATTCTCACGTCACAATTCACATTGTAGAGAGAGAGAGAGAGAGGTGTTAGTCTTACTTGAGAGCCACTCATGCCAGCAAGAGTGATGCAATATGTAACCAGCAATTTTATATTTTGGAATTTGATGCTGCATGAGAGGGGTTTCTAGCAATGTTTTAACTTTTAAAAGTTGGATTTTGGACCAAGTAGGAAATCTTGCCGACTAGCGAATTGGCGACTAGTCAGAGAATAGTCTGAAACAGGTCGGCCCAAATCGGATTTAATTTTTAGATTTTTTTTTCCACAAAGAGTATAATTATCAAACTCAAAACATATAAATTATCATGAGTCGCCAAAGCTTTCTAGTACAAGCGGTAAGGCAGAAATTTGATTCCCTGAGAATACATTTATATTAGCTTAATATATTTTTTTTTGGGAGAGAGAAAACTACAAGTGATTGCATATATCAGCTGGACAGATGTCCGAGCTTCGCACAGGGTAGCGCGAGCTGCGCTTGAATTTTTTGGCACACTTTTAGTAGAATTTTTTTATTTTTTTCGGCGCATTTTTACTAGAATTTATTTATTCAGCACGTTTTTACTATAATTTTTTCGGCGCATTTTTAGTAGATTTTTTTTTTCGGGACGTTTTAGTAGATTTTTTTTTTGGCGCAATTTTATTTTTTTTTCGGCGCGTTTTTAGTAGATTTTTTTTTTATTGTTTCATAACGTTTTTAGTATAATTTTTCGGATTTTTTCAGTGTTCTTTTTTATTTTTGGATTTTTTTACCTAAACAAAGACATATCAGATGTCTTTATAGTTCAAAAATTGTGAAAAACACATACTAGTTGAAGCAAAAGACATACCAGTAAGGTGTAAACACATACAAAGTCTAAGCAAACAAATATCATATGAATAGAAGTCCATACCAGATTTTATATTATTGACGAAACGTGAAAGAATAACCAAACCTACCAGATAGAACTTACCCCTGAAAAAAATCAGATGAAAATGTATATTACTAATTATAAAAAGGTAGATTACAAATAAATATAAGAAATTTAACATTCAACTAGAATTTAAGATTCATTAAACAGTAAAATATGAATAATCATGCATTGTTCAGTAAATTTGAAGATCGGATGAGATAAAATTCATGGAAATAGAGATGAATAAGGTTTAATTGACTAAATAAAAACAAAAAATTGGCGATGAAATAGAAGAAATCACCTCTGATTTATACTTTTGAGCAAAATATTCAATCGTTAGTATAGATCTGGTGCTGCATCTTGAATCTCATATGCACAAAAACATAAAAAAAATTGAAAAATATATATTTTTTTTTTAGCGAGTAAATTTGATTGAACACCAGTAAGAAGTATTTTCAGCGATTTAAGGAAGTAAATTATACCAAAAAAACAGAATTCACCTCTCTGATCGATTGATGTATGAAAAAAAGTAAGCTCGATGTATGAATTGAATCAAAATGAAGAAAAATGTCGAAAGATTGAAAAACTGAGAAAAATTGAAGAATCGCCTGGAAAGAGAGAGAGAAGAACGAAGCGGTGTGGGAAAGGGAAAGTGAAATAAGATCGGATCTTGAATGCTTTTATATTATGATCCGTTTTCGTCTGTATCGCGAGAAATTCAAAATATCGTGAGAAATTAAAGAATTCGTGATATGAGATGAATGAGATCAGATGGGAGCCATTAGGAGGTAGGAATTTGGACTAATTGAAATTTGGGGCTGAAATTAATTGGAACCATTAGGAGGTAGAAATAAAATATATGGACAAATTGGATTCCCAGAAGATGCGTATCAAATCTTTTTCCCAATTCAAAATGTGAGATATTTATGTAATGTGAATTGACCCTAGTTTTGGCCCGAATTTTTTTCAGATGGATCCACCTGTGTGATTTAATTGAACAATATCTTTGTAAGTCACATTGATCATTTTAACATAGGGTGATTAAAAAAAATCTTTTTATATTAAACTTGATTTGGGGATAACTCATGAATTAGGGTTTAACTCACTCCTTAGCGTGTAAAGAAATTACAATATAAAAAATGAGTCAAAATTATGAGTGCATTATATTTGAAATATAGTTAAATTTACATCAAGCAGTATTACTGTTCTACGATAAAGTTGACCCATGCAAAAAATAATATGCTGGGCAAAAAATGGGACAAGTTGGATCAATGTTGAGCAAATGTCTTGTAGCATAGTTAGTTAAAACATTTGCATGGGTAGCAAGAGGTCATAAGTTCAATTCTCGACAAATACAATATAACATATATTTAGTAAAATCTTTCAACCCAATGAATTGAACATCAAAAAAAAAATGTTGGGCAAATGTCGGTTAAAGGTCAGGCTAAGTCGGGTTAACCAGCTTGTGTAATCAATATGGCTTAATTGGAACGGTGAGAGACTGATATATGACTAGCCAGTGATATAATCCGATTTTTAAAAACACTAGTTTCTAGTCATGCATGACGACTTTTTTTCATGAGAAAAGATATAAATCCTTGTTTTCTAAAATCATTAAATACAAATCAGAAATAAAATATAAACAGAAAAAAGAAAGTATATGCAGTACGAAAAATAGTACATAAAAAAAAAAATATATATATATACATATTTCCGAAAACAATATGTACAAATAAAAAAATTATATAAAAATACAAAACAATATATTACGAGTATATAAAACACACTAAAACATAGAATATTAATTTCTGTTTTTCTTTTTATATTTTTTGAAGCATTGCCTGAGCTGTTTTTTTATATTGTTCTTTGAAACAGTAAACATGATGCAAGTAATTAAGGGAAAAAATCGTGTACCATCATGTGCTACTCTAACGCGTTGTGAATTGTGATATCCAATTTCTCTTATTTCACTTTCCTTTTTCTGATAAAAATGTAATTACGAGTTTTTTCTTTCTTTTTTTTGATAAAATATAAATACTAACAAGCAATTTTGGGTGATAGGGAAACATAGAGAATTTATGGCTGCAGTCATTAATCAGATTAAGAATTATATCAGCAAAAAACAAAATAACAACTCATGTTATATATGTAATAATAACCTATTCTCTCTAGCAAAGATTAATCGTTTTTTCTTATTGCATAAATATCTAAATCTACTAAATACGACAAAAACCCTAAAATGAATTTATAATTCATCAAAATATTCTCACTAACCAAAAACTGTGATAAACTATCTAGCGTATGGATCCCATTTAATGTGATTCTTTCCCAATTGGAAAACCTCCAAATTCACCTCCTTTCTCATATACCCGTCAAATTCAACCGAGAGCCCATTATTCAAATTCTTCGTCTCAATAAACCACTCGGTTTTCTCGCCCCACAAATCCTTAAAATCATCCAAAAAATGGATTTTATACTTATTTCTCAACCGATCAAAATCCGAAAAATTGGGGTTTAATTCATCTGTGACTATATAAAGATCTCTTCCTTCATCGATTTCCTCTCCAATTGTCTTAATCAAAGAATTGAAATTCAGCAAAAATTCGGTGTCATTTGCATTGTCGCCGCGTAAAATTCGTAAAGAATCAAAGTCCCAATTAAGTTTCGAGGCGATATTAGATGCAATATCCATTAATCGTGGGGACTTTTTCAAAAAATTCCACGGTCGTTTGATTTGAGACTTTGCTTCACCTTCACAAACTAAGTACCAATAATTGTCGGGCTCGACAATTCCAAATTTCCGAATAATTAGGGTTTCCTTCAAATTACGCATTTTCATAGGGGTAAAGCGAAAATCGTCTATCACATGCACGCTTAATTTATCTTTATTTTTCCACAATTCCCAATTGGCCCAAAATTGTTTTTGGTCAATTACAAAGCCCGAGTATCTCAATTGCTCAAAATCAAAATAAAACCGAAAATCTTTTCCCTCTTTGTTCCGTTTCCAAGACGAATAATCAGAAGAAAGACAAATATTCAAGTCAAAAACTAGGGTTCGGTTCAAAAATTGCGCCTCACCAAGCGAGCAAAACAAACTCCATAAATAATGATTCATATTTTTGCACCGATCGCCACCACCTAAATATACCAAATATTTCCCCGATTTGAACAAACTTTCCTCATCAAACACATCACTAAACGAACTTAACTTATTCTTCCCATCAACCAACTTTTTATTTGCTTTTTTCTTTCGCGCGTTAAACCCTGTGTGATAATCTCCGATTTTCATAACAGAATAACCGCAATTCTTCAACCTTGTGAGGTCGAAACGGCGATAATCTTTAAAAGTTCCGGGTCTTTTCGCATTTTTTGGTCGGTACCCGCCACGCCATATCACATTTCATACCGGGATTTTCTTCTGACGGTACCGGCTTGCCGAATTTGTAGAAATGGACGTCAGGAAATGCTTCGATTGTAGCGTGCATCATTAGTTGGTATACTTCAGGATCCGCGCAATTGATTGGGGATTGTGGATCGCAATCTTGATCCGACGGTTGAGATTGATCAGTTGATTGATCCAACGGCTCAGATTGATCGGTTGATTGATCAGACAGATCAGATTGATCGGCTGATTCATTGATGGATTGATTGGTGGAATAGTCGGTTAATGTTAGGATTGATGAATTGGAGGTGGAATTGGAGGTGGTGAGAGAGAAAGGAGAGCGAAAAATGGTGATGAGAGAGAAGGCAATGAGAGAGAAAGTAAAGAAGGCGAAACAAAGATTCTTGATGAGTCGTGAGGCGGTTTGGGATCGGAAATTGTTGCATGGACGGGAAATAAGAGACCTTGTTGGATTCATTTTTGGTCTATTTTTTCCTTGTTTCTTGTTTTTTCTTCTTAATTGGGATTTGGGGAAATGAATATTTCTCCCTTCAGTTTTATTTATTTTTCCCAACTGGGTGGGTGCTATTTGATGAAAAATGTTGATGTTCGACCAATGCTGATGCAAAAGCCGAGTTTTGGAGGGTTATATGGAGAAAAATGCAATGAAGGCCAATGTGACGAAAAATGGCGAGTCTATGAAAGATGAAGAAAGAAAAGAACATGAAGAAAGAGGATAAATGATTAAGTAAAAGAAAATCAAGCGAATTGACAACTTTCAACCGTATTTGTTTTTCCTATACTATATATAGGCAATGTGTATTGTTGTCTCTCTCTCAAACTGAATAAATTATTGCGTGATTGATCTAAACTATATAAAAATGATATATTTTTTTCTTCCAAAATATTAATTACTACAAAATATAACATACAAGAATCATAATGCACCAAAGATAGTTCACAAGAACTACAGAAGAACAAATTACTTAACCAGAATAAGTTATTCTAGTAATACTGTAAACATCTTATTCCTTAAAACTCCACATTACATCCCCTAAATACCAAAACCAATTCAAAAACACAAACAAATTCTAACTATTCTACCTCACAACAACAAACGCCAATAATCCCCAAATCACCATACAAAAATACCCAAAAACCCTAAATAAAATAAAACAAAATAAAATAAAGTACCTTAAGAACTATTCTTGCACGTATTAATCCCGTCCTTACAATCGCTCGTCAAATCATTAAACGTCTCGATCTGTTTCTTGCCCCTCAAGAAAACCTCCATGTCAACTTCACCTCTCATATACCCATCAAACTCCACCGCTATTCCGTTATTCAGGCTCTTAGTCTCGCTATACCACTCGCTATTCTCACCCCACAATTCCTCATAATCGCCCAAAAAATGCGTCGCGTATTTATCCTTCAAAGGGTCCAAAAATGTCGTGTCACTTTCATCCGTCGCGATATAAACATTTCTTCCTTCATCAATTTTGGTACTTAGAGTGTTTAATAAACTATCAGGTGAAGTATCTTTGGCTAAATTAGGGTATAATTCCGTATTTCTCGCCTTTTCGCCCCGTATTAAATGCACCGAATCGAAATCCCAATTCATTTTTGAGGAAATTGCAGAAACAATATCCATTAATCTTCTAGATTTCCACAGTAAATGCCACGGCCTTTGAATAACAGATTCCGTTTCGCCTTCACAAACTCTGTACCAATAATTATCAGGCTCCGTTTTACCGAATTTTCGCATTATTAAAGTATCTTTCACATTAGCTAATTTCATTGGCGTGACATGAAAATCTTCAACCAAATGCATTTTCAACTTGTCTTTTTTCTGCCAAAGTCCCCAATCTTTCCAAAATTGTTTTTGGTCGATTACAAAAGCCGATTCGCTCAAATGCTCAAAATCAAAATAAAACCTAAAATCTTTTCCCTCTTCATTTTGCTTTGAGTTTGTATACATGGAATTCAAACAAATTGAGAGGTCCATTACTAAAGTTCGATTCAAATATTGGGCTTCGCCTAAAGAGCATAAAAAGCTCCATAAATAATGATTCATGCTTTTGCATCTATCGCCACCACCCACATAAATTAAATATTTATTTTCTGCATATTTACTTTCTGACTCAACAATCGGTAAATTATCATTCACTGTTTCACCAACAATCGGTACCACAACAGGCTTAGCCACACCAATTATCTTAAAACTATTTTCTGACGATTTTTTACCACCCTTTTTTTTACCGCCCTTTTTTTTACGAGCATTTACGCCCGTGTGATAATCGCCGATTTTAGAAACAGAGTAAGTGCAGTTTGAAGAGCGGGAAATTTCAAAACGGCGGTAATCTTTGTAAAGAGCGGCTCGTTTCGCGTTTTTAGGTTTGAATCGCCACGCCATGTCACAGCTCGTACCAGTACCGGTACCGGGGTTTTGGGTAACTGGTACTGGCTTGCCGAATCGGTAGAAATGCACGTCTGGAAAGTAATCGATCGTGGATTTCATCATCACGTGAAACAGCTCTGGATCCGCACAGTTGATTGGCGAATTTACATCACAATCCTGTCAAATTTTCCAAAAAAATTAAGTTCAGAACATTAAAGATTGGTTCTTTTACATTCAAATTTTGAGAAATTAAGCAACATCTAAGCGAGCCAACAATCAATCAATCTACCTTGGTAGTATCATCCTGATCTGACGGCTGAGAGATCTCCTCCACATCCGACGCAGCAACAGAATCCGTGGTCGCCGGATCCGACAGCTGCTCCGGCACGACGGAGGAATTAATGAAGTCCTCGCCGGTGAGGAGCGGGGCGGGATCGGAAGCAGACCCAAACGTAGAGTTGGACGTCGAAGTCAGAAACGAGGTGAGGTGGGAGCTGGAGGGGTGCAGGAACGGGTCGGCGGGCTGGTAGGTCGCGGCGAGCAGCGTGAAGGAGAGCACGGCGAAGACGAAGAGCGCGAAGCAGAGGTTTCCGGTCAGCCGGAGCGCCTCCTGCCCCAGACTCTCCACTCCGCCGGTGCCGGCTCCGCCGGAGAAGGGACGGAGGAGAGGGCGAGTGGAGTGCATTGAGATCTGGTCGCTTACAGAGTAGCAGCTTTCTTTCTCTTTCTTTCTTTCTTTCTTTCTCTTTCACAGTGATAGTGAGTGACCTTGCTTTGTTAATAATAGTCTTAGTTCAGCTCGGATTTGGTGAAGTGTGTTTGTTTGGGTTTATGCATATGAGACCTTGACTTGACTCCTTAGCTATGTTAAACATGTGATGTTAAATGTAAAATCAATAAAATGAGATTGAAAAACACCTGATAAATGTAAAATCAATAAAATGAGATTGAAAAATCTGATTATGTAATTAATGATAATAAATAAATATTTTGTTTTAAGATATTTCTGTCATGATAAATTTTTAGTATTTTCTATTGTTTATTCATATGAGACCTTGACTTGACTCCTTAGCTAAAATTTTGTTTTAAGATATTTATGTAATAACAAATTTTTAGTATTTTCTATTGATTATGCATATGAGACCTTGACTTGACTCCTTATGTTAAACATGTCATGTTAAATGTAAAATTAATAAAATGAGATTGAAAAATCTGATTATGTAATTAATGATAACAAATAAATATTTTGTTTTAAGATATTTTTGTAATAATAAAATTTTTAGTATTTCGTATGTCAAAATCTGATATATGAATATGTAAAAAATAATTATAAAATAATGAATAAAGTTGTTGTATCGTATGCTGAGTTTTTTTCTAAAATTGGGATATCAAATACAGTATCCGTATCTGTATCCGTATATGTGCAGCATAACTTCTTACTAATTATATGGTCCTGGACTGATTATAACTTAAACTATTTTGGTCTTTTCCCTCATTTGGATGTGGTATATAAATATAACAAAGTTAAGGGACCAGCATGAAAGATCAGAAAAGTCCCAAAATGAGGAACTTAGATTGTGGTACTGGTCTACGACATACCAGCCAATAATAGGTTGCCACGCAAGCAAACAGGGACAATAAGAATGTAATGGTTCATGATGAACCATGACCATGCTGTAATTTCGGAGTTGCAGAGGAAAAGAGGAGGAATGAATGAATAAAATTGCACCGACATTTCTGCGGAGTTACCGTGATCCCAACGCAGCTGCTGTAATAAAATATGAGATTCATTATTAGGGATACGATAGAGGAACTCTACTACGACTTTTCACGGCAGATCGAATAACAATATATATAATTTATTTTCTAATCATAATATTTACATAACAGTATATATAATTTATTTTTTAATAACAGTATATACATAAAAAGTGAAAACAGTATGTAAAAATGAGAAAATAATATATAAAATGAGAAAACAGTATATAAAAATAAAAAAATAAAAAATATACAAAGAATAAATAACAGTATATAAAATAGCAATACCGCCTAAACATCATAAATTATATAATTATACATTTTTAGTTGTTTATTATATCTTTTTATATAATTGTTACATTATACTTGTGTTTAGCATTATAAATTTCTATATGAATGACAATATATGTTCTTCTTTTTAAATATCATATTTTTATAGTGTATTTTACATTTTTGTATGTTAATATATCTTTTTATAGTTTTGTTACAATTATCTGATTGATAAAATAAGTCACGTATCATGTTCCTTTGGTGTAGCTTAACATATTTTGACTTACTAGTAAATGACATTTATTTAGAAATTAGAATTTCGGGTATCATTCACCATCAAGTATAAATATTTGTTTTTCGCTTGTCATGCTGCTGACAGACTTACCTAATACTAGCATAACTTTTTTATTTAGAACATAAAATTAGCATTTAAAATGATAAATTTACCGTGAATAAATTTTAGTTCCATAGCTTTATTTTATATATTAAATGTTTTTTCATGTTATTAGGCTACATAATGTCATATCACATACTGCTTTTCATTCATTTTAAGAAACATTTAGAACACAAATAATTGGAATATAAAATCCAAAGCCTTAGGCTTCGGAACGGTCAAAGTCTAATCTGGCGTGACTCCTCTAGAATCAAGTCTCTAGAATGATACAATTATCAAAATGAAAATTTTTGCAATATGAAAATTAATTTATTGGTAATGAATTTGCAATCTCTTAACAAAATAGTGAGATCTTTTGTAAGTACATGAATATGACGTAAAAATAAAATAGATACTTTGACTAATCGTATTGATAGTGAGTGATATATGTATCTGTTTTAGTTATCTAAATATTAATTTTTTACATTTTATAATTTATCGGCACTGATTCAAATATATGTTGTCATATTGATCTCTGAACTAATTAAGATGGTTTTCTATTTTGTTTAATATATACTTGTTTTCAATTAATTTTGTATATACTATTTACTTGATACAATTCATTTTCGTGTAAAATTAGGAAAAAATGTTTATCGGAAAAAAATTATATCAATAAAGTTTTAACTAAGTGTGTTATTTTGAAGTTATCTTTTAACATATTAAACTTTGATTATACTGCGTGTATAGTTAAAAATTCTAGAAGACTAATATCCATCTGTATTTATATAGACATCATCTCTTGATATAATATAAATAATATTTTTATTTTTTTGGGTTTTGATATGAACGAGCCAATTTCTTAAGTGCATTGACTAGTTAATTTTCTCCCAAAGTCAATTTTGATTGGACTAAAAATTCACTCCTAATTTGATCAAGCCAATTATAATTGACTTTTTTTTTCAAGTAGCATTGGCTAGAAAAATAATTCAGCAAATAACATTGTTTTGAAAATAATTAAAAAACTAGCATTTTCGCTAGCCTTTTTGGCGGAACAGAAGCTGTTCCGCTAAAGATCCTGACGGAAGATTTCTCGGGCCATTTAGCAGCATCAAACAATTTTAATTATGAAAAAATACTGTTCCGCCAAGCTCTTTGGCGAAACATGTTAGAATTTTAATTTTCAGCGTTAACTGCAAATTTAGCAAGAATATTAACAAAAAAAAAAAATTACGTGTTCCTCAAGCCTTTTGGCGGAACAGCCTATTTTATATTTTTTGCCCCCTAATCAGCCATGAAAATTTAGCAAAAAAAATAAAAAATCATTGTTCCGCCACACTGCTAGGAAGAACAGTGAACAATATTTTTTTTTTTTTTTTTTGCTAAATCTCCTTACTAAATTTCTAGTTAACGTTAAAATTAAAATTTTAACCTGTTCTGCCAAAGAGCTTAGCGAAACAATATTTTTTAACCTAATTAAGATATTTTTAAGGAAAATTAAAAAATATGTTGTGTTCCATCATGATCCTTGGAGGAACAACTTCTGTTCCGCCAAGAAGGCTGGCGGAAATGCTAGTTTTTTAATTATTTACAAAACGATGCTATTTGTTATTTGAAAAAAAAAAGTCATTATATTTGATATCAAAATTTTTTGTTCAAAAAAATATATTTATATTTACAAAAGGTATAAGAAATTCAAATAAGTACTTACAAAAATTTTGAATCAGTAAAAGTATATACTGACATAGACCGATAAAAAATATACTAGCATTTGAAAAATGTTTATTCATACTATATAGAAATATTGTTATTGAAATTGTATACATAGATCAATATATATATGGTATTGAAAAGAAATATTTGTATGTGATAAATATGTACTGCAAAAGAATATATTGTAAAAAATTAAATATATACTGATATACAAGGTACATATATATTATAAAAGATATATTAAGCATGATAAAAATAAATCTGTCACGTATAAAAATATAAAATGAACGTGATAAATAGAATAGATACACTCAACAAAATAAAAAATACATGGTACACGCCAAGAAAAATGTTAGAGCCTAGTACATTAACTGGCCTAGCCTAACATTTAGGTCTACACCATATTATCTTGAAAAATGCTTAAGTTTGATTGATGCTAGTAGTTAATATACTAATCTATTTAAATGACTCCAATTCACGTTCATTTCTCAAGGTGGGATTAATCAACTTGCCTCATTTTCCACTATTTAGTTCCGGGTATAACAAAAAAATATGCTAATAAAATTATTACAAAATAAAATCTCTCATTTTAATCATCATGAACTACAATTTTAGTATTTCAGCCGTAGGAATTCCAGGATAGACTATACTATAGTCTCCTACCGTTTTCTCTTCTTCCGTTTCGAAGTCTTCTCTCTCTATGAGATCCGAGCCAAACCCGTTTTCCTCTCCACCTCTCAATACTGTACGGCAATCCCGTTTTCTCCAGTTTTCCGATCCAGATCTACCAGTAGAGGTGAAATTGCGCATTTATTCTGTTTAATTTTGTAGTTTGGTTTTTTATTTTGGATGATTTGAAGTAATATTTGTGTACATATTTGTTTTTCAATTTGATTTTATTGTATTTGTTGCTTACCAATTTGATCATTTGAGGAATTTAATATGAATTGTTCGAAGTGTAAATTTGGTAGGATTTAAGCCAGTTTTCACTAACTGAAGCGGCATTATCAATAAAGTTGTCTAATTACAAAATAAAAAGGGAAATTCATAAAAAATAAAATTAAAAAAAATCTATTAGAATGAATTTTATATGTTGTATAGATCAATTGATTCACATTCTGAAACCATTGATATGCTGAACCTGTAGTTTAATTTAGTCTTGAATTATTTTTTTATTTCCACAAGATATCTAGTTAATTTCAATGCCGAAAAGCTAATTATTTATAAGCTAAACACTTTTATTATGTGAAATATTAACTTACTAAAAGAATTTCAAAAAATAGTCTGTTTTTTTTTCCAATTTAGATGCTATGCTTTAATTACTATTTTTAAACACTAATTTTTCTTTTTCTTTTTCTTTTGTAGCAGAATATTAAATATGGGAGAAAAAGAACTAACTGACGATTATGATATAATTACTCTTTTAAATATAACTCCTTATGATCAATGGATTTGTGTAAATCCTAGTGGGCCCCGCCCGTCAGCTCGTTATAAGGTAAATATAAAATACAATAAATTGAGAATATTTAATATCATATTGATTTTATTATGTTACATAAACTTGTCTTAAGTGCACAATCTTGTTTTTTTCTTTCTTTTTCTGTGATTTTGTATAATTGAGGGTAAATTGGATCTTAATTGCACAATTTAGGGTTAGATAACTTAGATCATGCGAAATGTGTAAACTTAACTTTACTTTTAACACTTTATCAAAAAAAATTATTTTTTATGTAGCATGCAGCAGAAATTATAGGAGAAAAACTATATGTAATTGGAGGGAGTAGAAATGGCCGATATTTATCAGATATTCAGGTTTTATATAAAAAAATATAATTTTGTCATTATTTTTTTTTTTTTTGTCCTTTTTATCAATACTTTTTTTTTTTTTTTTTAGGTTTTTGATCTGAGGAGCTTGAAATGGTCCACTTTGAGCCTTAGTTCAGATAAGCAACATTTTGAATCTGAATCAAGTCAAAAATTTCCTGCATTTGCTGGCCATAGTTTGGTATTTTATTTTTATTATATTTTATTTCTTTACGTTCAATTTATTTTGAAAAATAATTATGTGCATTCTTTGTTTCTTTTTGTTTTTTCTTGAATGTTTTGTGTTAATTGCTCAATTTGGGGTAAATTGAGACCAAATTTCTTTAATTTTGGCTTAATCACACAATTAAAGGCTAAATGTTGGGTAAATTCAAAAATTAAAGAAAATAAATTATAAAATAGATTTATATTTTGTGTGTATATATAGATTAAGTGGGAAAACAAGCTTTTGATTGTTGCTGGAAATTCCAAGATTCCTTCAGATTCTGTCAGAGGTTTCTTTTTTATATTCTGAAAGAAAAATTAGTTTAATATAAATTGTTTTTTTATTATTTGATTTTATCAACTATACTTTTCGTATAGTTGAAACAAACTGTGCCAAATCAGTTTAATTAGTTATTATAAACCTTCTTTTTTGCCCTGATAGTAAGCGAAACATGTTACGCAGGTAAGTGAAATATGATTTGCTTATAAGCATTTTGTACTTTTTACAAAAAAGAACTCTTTAACAAGTAAATCATGTTTCTCTTACCAGTAACTTAACTTTGCTTATCAGCCTAACATATTTCGCTTCCCATAAAAAAAAATGAGGACTTTCTTTCAGTCAAATATAATTGTAGTTTTGTGCTTTAAACTAGTAATTCATAAATGTAATATTATACTGAATTATTATTTTTAATGCAGTGTGCCAAATTGATTTAGAAAATCACACATGGTCTACTGTACAAACCAATGGAGAAACTCCGGTAATTTTTCATTTTGGTCCTGTCATAAATTAACTTTTTTCTCTTTTTTTTGCAAAATGATCCCTACGTGAATGTATTGTTTTTATATCAACCCTGAATATGCAAATTCACATTCCAACCTCTTAAATTGTACATTAAGAATTTTGGTTTGCATTATTAAATTTTAATATTATTTGAGAAAAAAAAATAAGGAGACAAATTTTGAAGAAAATTAGTTCATGTTATGAAAAGTTTCATATGATGTGAAAAAAAAAATCTTCCTTTTAATATAGCTAAATTCGCAAAATAAAATCTCTTGCATTATGCCTAAAATTGCATGGAAATCCCTGCATTATTGGAAATTGCAAAAAAGCCCCTCAATTGTTAAAAAATTCACATCCCCTAAGGACAATTTTACAATTTTGGCATAATGTAGGTGTTTTTTTTTTTGCAAATTTCTTTTTATTTTAATTCCCTTTAAACCTGTATTTTTTTTCATTTTTATTTAATAAAATAGATAGCGAGAGAGGGCCAATCGGTGACAGTAATCGGTTCGAAATTATTCATGTTTGGAGGCGAAAATAAAAAGAGAATATTACTCAATGATTTACACATTCTTGATTTACAAACTATGACTTGGCAAATTGCAAAGACTAAGTAAGGTTTTATTAATATAATTATTTAAATTATTTTTTCATAAATACCAGAAAAGAAAAGACCCCAACTCATTTTGAAATAATAGAGAAATAACGTGTGAACGTCTCAATTTATTTTGAAATAATAGATAAATGATTTGTAAAATGTGTTTGCGTATTATTTATCATTGTTTATGACATGTGGTGTTTAAATATTATTTAGAGTGTTTTTGAAAATAAAAGTTGAAGTTAACATTTCCCATTATTTTTTAATTGGAGTGTACAAAATTACATTTCAAGGTTACGAGTAGTTCTGCTTAATTTGTCACCCACTGAAATAAACGATATTTACACAAGCCAAGAAAAATAAATAAAAAATAAAAAAATTTATTTCAATTTTTTAATTTTTTTTGGATTTAGGGGAGAAGCACCTGCACCAAGATTTGATCACATTTCGACTGTACATTCTGACCGATATCTTTTGATTTTTGGAGGCTCTTCTCAATCTACTTGCTTTAATGATCTTCATTTACTCGACTTACAATCTGTACATTTCTCTCTCTTTCTCTCTCTCTCTCTCTCTCTAAATATATAATTCTGAAATGTATGAACCAACGAAAAAGCAATTGGAAAAAGAAAAAATGAGGCTCCGAAAGTAAAAGAAGCCCAATAATATAAACTACAAAAACATATTTGGGGAAATTCACAAAAAAAAAATGCATTGTGCTGAAATTGCAAAAAGAAAGCCCTGAATTATTGGAAATTGCAAAAAAGCCACTGTTTTATTCATAGAATTTAATTTACCCAAAAAAATCCTACTTTATTAATGGGCCTTTTTTTTTTTGCAAATTTCCCAAAATATATTTTTTCTTTTTTTATTATACAAAGCAATATTGCTCACTCTGATATATAATTTATCTTTGTGTTTTGCTAATTAATGCGATTAATTAAAATAAATAAATAAAATACAGATGGAGTGGTCTCAGCCTGAGACTCAGGGCGCCTACGTGGCGCCACGTGGCGGCCATGCTGGCACCAAAATTGATGATAATTGGTACATTGTTGGTGGTGGTGATAATAAAAGCGGTAAATAATTCTCATACAGCAAGAAAGCAATTTATTACTATTATTTTTTATTATTGTAATTGTGATTTATAATATTATATTGGTAACTACTTTTTAAAATAAATAAAAGAAATAACTTTTGAAGTATATAGGGATATAAAAAGTATATATGCATGCGTAGTAAAAAAAAAAAGAGTAAAATGTGAGTACATAATTGGTGCTGGAGAAAACAAGTTATTTGATTGTAATTTTAATCTTATATTTCTTACTTTGGTAACTACTTTTTGAAAATATAAAAAACACAAAATATTTTAACGTATATAGGGATATAAAAAGTATATATATGCACATGAAGAGTTGAAAAAAGAGTAAAATATAAAGAAAGTATATAAAGATAACTGGTACATAGTTGGTAGAATTTGATTATTATTGTTATTATTGTAATTTTGATTTGTTATCCCATTTTGGTAACTAACATTTGAAATAAATAAATAAATAAATAAATAAGTATTTTTTTTAATATTTTTAGGTGCGACTGAAACAATTGTTTTGAACACATCAAAGTTCGTATGGTCAGTCGCAACAGACTTAACTGAAAGACATTCACTTGCTAGCGAGGTTTGTATTAAATATTAAATATTAATTACCATTAATTAATATTCAATTAAAAAATATGAAAAAAAGTTGATGAAAAGCTTATTAATATTCAAATAAAAAAAATATTTAATATTAATTACCATTAATTAATATTCAATTAAAAATATTCAACAGGGTCTGACGGTTTGTTCTGTTACATTAAATGATGAAAAGCTTATAGTCGCATTTGGTGGCTACAATGGGAAGTACAATAATGAGGTACCATAATTACTAAATAATATTTCATAAATATATCTCTCTTTATACCATTTTAACAATTTTCCATTTTTTCACCAATATACCATTTTTACTGAATAATATACTAATTTCACATACAACTTATTGAAAAACCTACACAAAAAATTCTATAACAATTAAAAAAAAATAAAACATTACACAAACATATTGAAGATGGTACAAACTACAATATACAGAAACCAACATGCATTACACAAATACAGTCATATTAAACAAAACACTATACTAATTTTGAGTAACCTACCATTTTTTCTCCGATATACTATTTTTATTTTTTACCAAATAATAACAATTCCGCATATACCATACTAAAAACATACTCAATAGAACGATACTCTCTCTCTAATGCACAATTCAATCCCAAAAAAAAAACAATTATATATATGCAAATAAAAATAAAAATAACATTTTTTTATAGATTTCTGTAATGAGGCCAAAACCTCAAGAATCCGCACGGCCCCGCACACTCCAGTCCCACGCAGCCGCCGCCGCCGCAGCCTCGGTCACCGCAGCCTACGCGATAGTCGCCACACAGACGGCCACACAGCCCGTCCCCACACCAGATCCTGAGACTGCGGGATCCGGTGTGAGGGAGGAGGAGAATCGGGAATTGGAATCCCGGTTGGAGGGGATCAGGAAAGAGGAGAAGCGGGAATTGGAGTCCCGGTTGGAGGGAATCAGGAAAGAGAATGATGGGCTCAGGGAGCGGATCGAGGGGGTTAAGAACTCGCATAGTGAGTTGATAAAGGTGAGGTTATTTTATTTTATGATTTTATTTTACAGTATGTTGTGTGAAATGTTATTTTGTGATACGATGTATTATTTAAGGAATGTTTTGTATAAAATCGTGAAATGGAAAAAAAATCATGAAATATTATCAGAAAATGTGGTAATGTAATGTTGTGAAATGTTTTGTGGCGAAATAGTATTGTTTCTCTATTTCTATATCACCACAGCCTCTAAGGCTTGAGAGTGATTAAATTTTTTGTTGATATTTTATTTTAATAGGAGCTTGAGTCGGTACAAGGACAGTTGGCTGCTGAAAGCTCACGATGCACCAAACTTGAGGTTCTATTATTTCTATTTAATTATCCATTTTTATCCCAAAAATAACAAAAAAACTAAAATAGGTTTATGTTGCACATGTACATTTGTAACATAAATGCCCACTTTAGTTTTTTATTTTTATTTTTACATTTTATTAATACTTTTCTTATTTCGTTTTTACATTTTATTTTATTACGTCATTATTATGTTTTTTTAATTTTATTTTCACATTTATATTTTTACATTATTCAATCTAACAAAATTCTATTTCTTTTCTCTTTTTTTAAATAATGCAGGCACAAATATTTGCCGCCCAAAAAAGACTGGAGTCAATCGACACGTTAAAAGACAATTTAGAAACCCTAAAAAACAAAATATCCAAAATGCAAAGAAACGTCGAAACGACAGCTCAGCGTCAGAAATCCGGAGGCGTTTGGCAATGGGTGGCTGGATCTCCTCAAGATTCAGAATCTTAAATAATAAAAAATAAAAATAAAAATAAAAATTGTAAGATTATTTTTTTCTGTTTTTCCTTGCATTAATCAGTTAGAAAAAGAATTAATCATTTTTTTGTGTGTATTGGTCATGTGTGGAATTTCGTAGGGCTGTAACAGTGACAATTATCGTATAATTTCCGTGTCAACTATGCCCAATTTATTGGTTAATTTCTCACTCTTTAGTTTTTATTTGAAATTAATGATTCAATTGTATGATTTACTTTCCACATAAATTAATGATTGAATTGTATGATGTACTTTTCAGGTGAATCAAGCCGACAAGAAATATTATTCGGAGTATATAATCATATAAAGAGAAAAATGAAAAAAATCAGACAATTTGGATTTATTTGCAAATGATACAACTTGTAAGGAGAATTTTGGAGGCAGAGGGAAAATATTGCGTATATTAAATCATACAAATACTGGGATGGAAACTTTGTTGCTTTGAGTTATTTTTTCTTAAACTTTAGCTTTGGTTAATAATATCTTTGTTTGTTTGTTTGTTTGTTTATTTTATTTATTTATTTAAAGCAGGGGAGATATTATGTTGGACCTTATGAGGGACTAGAATTTATTTACTTATCCATCATATGCTCAATAGCTTATTAGAAAATGATTTAAGTCTAGAATAAATTTCTAATGGGAACTTTAGTCATAAAAAACTGAGGGCCATAAAACAATTATCAGATATGAATATTATTTGAATTTCACTAAACCCTGATCTCATTTACGAAGCCAATTTTCTATTTAAATATTTTTTAATTTAATAATTCAATATCTTAAATATTTATGAATTTTAAAATCCCATAATTTAAAAATTTATTAACACATCTCGAGATATAAGAAGGAATTCCCTTAACTTTCCTTCCCCGGAGTTACCCTCAAACCAAGCAAGCCGTAAGTTAACTCCATTGAACAAATCATGTTCTTTCATTTGTTATGAAATAGCTTTAGCAAAAATGGAGGAGGACGAGTTGAGCTGGAGAGAAAAAAGAGAGAAGAACACAACACTAGACTAGGAAGATGAAAGGGCAGATGTTTAGTCGGCGACTTGAAGAAGATTTAGAGTTTTTACTAAGTGGTTGAAAGATGAAGAGTTTTTGTGTTGTGGGCTTCTTTTATTTTGAGTATATTTTTTCTTTATTTTCATTTTATTAGGCCTAGATAAAAATATTTTTCCCTTTTCACAAAATAGATAGGATAATTAGTAGATTGTGAATAGACAAAGATATACTAACAGCCTTGGAAGCTGGTTTTTAAGACTTCTCCAAAATTATTAATTAATAAAAATAATAAAAAATTAAATTCTTGTGAAGATCGGTCCTAAATAACTTATATATAATATAAGTTTTCCCCAACATCTCAATAAAAGCTTCCATTTCAAAGTTTTTGAAATAATCATCACATCTTTCTGCTGTTGAAATCTTGATTACTTGAAGAATCGAAACTGAAATCTTGATTACTTGAAGAATCGAAACTGAAATCTTGATTACTTGAGGAATGAGACTAATACTAAACTAATCTAACATAATGTATGATATCAGTACTCACCAACATAAAATAAAAATAATTTTATTTCAACATAAAATAAAAATAATTTTATTTATTTTTATCTTAATAACTAATAACAACTCTAGAACTTCACATAATTATATATATAATATATACCTATGTATTGCACACCTTTATGATTCTTTTCTCATTTGAAATGCATTCTTAATCATGCCGAACTTGTGATTAAAAAAATCATGCCAAACTTGTTGAAATAATCATCGCTTTTTTGACTTTTTTTTTAAATGCCACTATTTTGGAAAATAATTCAACAAATATCATTCTTTTGAAAATAATTAAGAAACTACCATTTCCGCCAGCCATTTTGGCAGAACAGAAGCTGGTCCGCCAAGGATTCTGGCGAAACACGTCCGGGCCATTTAGCAACCTTAAATAATCATAATTAGGAGAAAAAACGTTCTTCCGCCAAAGAGCATGACGGAACAGTGTTTTTTAGTCTAATTAAGATTTTTTAAGGAAAATTAAAAAGTATGTCATCTTCCGTCAGAATGACTGATGGAAATGGTAGTTTCTTAATTATTTTCAAAAGAACGGTATTCGTTGAATTATTTTCCAAAATAGTGGTATTTAAAAAAAAAAAAAAGTCCGTTTTTTTCTGTTTTCAAGTCTTTGTTAGTTGAAGAATGAAATTTGGGCTTCCACGGCCCAGCCCCATATCACAAAATACCATCACAATATAAAACATAAACCAAGCTTACACTTTTGATTTGAACATAGTTAATTCTCTCTATCCGTATTAACAGAGCTCCACTTCGCTCTTTACCTTATCCCTTTTTGTACGTGCGCGCCTGAAAGAAACAGAGAGAGAAGAGAGAGAGAGAGAGAGATGGTTTCATGGGAGGCGGTGGTCAGAGGGAGAAGTATACCGGCCGTCGGCTTCCAGGCGGTGGTGCACTGTGGTGGTTTCCTTGTCCGCTTGAAGCCCTACAAAACTAAGTTACTGTTCTTCCCGTTAGTTCCATTTTAAGCTTTTTTTATTTTATTTTGAAAAAAACCGTAAATCTTCAACATCGTGGTCTAGTTGTTGTTATTTAATACTCACGATTGATCTGTTAAAATCAGTTTTTAATCATCTTTTCTTGTTTTGGAACAAATTTCTGAATTTATTCTTGCAATGCAGGTTTCTGCATGAATCTTCTCATCAAATCTTCATCTGTAAATTGAAGGCAAATGCAGTTTCCTCTGTATCATCTCTTGGTATTTTCTTTTCCACTTTTCATTGTCTTTTTATCAAAACAAACTATTGAAAAAAAAGAAAAAGAAATTGGATGTGATTGAATTCTTAGACTGTTGAGCCTAATAAAAGAACATTGGTATGAACTTATCCTTCTTCTTATTTCTTAATGCAGAAACAGAGTCAAAATCAGACAGTGAATTTGAGGATCTATTTGTGATGCATCAGAATTTACTATCCGCTCAAAGAGAGGAGATTAAAGCCGTTTTGTTGTTATTTCTTAGAGAAAAAGGGTTTAA
The DNA here is from genome assembly GCA_027726005.1 of Juncus effusus. NCBI lineage: Eukaryota > Viridiplantae > Streptophyta > Magnoliopsida > Poales > Juncaceae > Juncus > Juncus effusus. Next base: position 1,111,588 of record CM050906.1, on the reverse strand, counting down.
ATCTATAGAGGCTTTAAATTTTGTGAAGCAAACGGTCGGTTTTGTTGATCATTTGCTTTATGAGCTGACAAATGTGTATGAATCTCATTACAAAACAGGTTTGGAAACAAAGTTCAAATAAAGTTTTTAATTTTTCTTCGTCTTCTTTATTTTTTTCTATTATAGATGGTAAATGCTAAACGTTTGGAATTGGGTTCTAGTTTGAACTTGTATGCATTTTTTTGGGGAATTTAAAAAAAAAAGCAACTATATTTTCTGGTTTTTACGGAAAATACCCTACTTTAAACTTTTTCTAAAACCACCTAACTTTAATGTTTTATTTAAAAAAATATTATGTTTTATTTAAAAAAATATTACATTTTGAATAATAGAAAAATAATATGTAAACACCTTAATTTTTTTTAATTAATAAATAATTTATTTATTTATCAACATTTATATATTATTTAGAGGGAGAGGGGGTTGAAAATAAAAGTTTAAAAATTATGGTCATTTTTGAAAAAAATAATATTCCAAAAGTTAGGGATTTTTTTTATAAATATTAGAACTATCGGGTATTTTTTGGAAAATTTTCTTTTTTTGTTTCCTTTTTGTTTCTAGGTAGAGAGCTCACGATCCTTGAGATAAGAACTACTCTCATTTCATATCTTGAAAAGCTTCTAGAAGAACACGGCGATTCTTTACTTCAAGTTTTATTAGAGAAATTTCCTGTCGGTAAGATTCTCAAATTAATCCAAAAAAACTTCACAACTCTCAAATTAACACATTTTCAATTTTTTTTATTTTGAGATGCAACACATTTTCAACTTTATTCGCAAACTAAACTAAAAACAAACTTTGAAAACCCTTTACTTTTATTTCATTTGTTTTCAAAGTCCACTACTTTTCGGCTATTTTTTACAACCGGGCTTTTAAAGTCCGTTATTTTTCTCTGACATTTTCATGGACTTTCAAATTCTAGTTTGAGAATAAAGTTGAAGCATGGGTCAGTCTGAGAGTTTCAAAATCTTTTCGGGTAAGAATGAAAAGTCTCACCTTTAATATAATGGAGTCAACCCAAAAAAACTTTAAAGTTCTCGAACTAATCCATTCTTCAACTTTATTCTCAAACTAACCCAAACTAGACTTAAAGCCTTTTATTTTTCAAATCCAAAGTACCGGTACTTTTTGGCTACTTCTTTTGAAATCTTTTTTACAGACTTTCAAACACTGTTTGAGTTAATTTCAAAATAAATAAAGTTGAAGAAATATGTTCGTTTCAAAATTTCAAACTTTTTTTAGGTCAGAATGAAAAATCTCACCTTTAATTCAACAGAATCACCGAGAGTGAATCGGGCCCGCGTGGCTTTAGCTCGCGTCAGACAAACCGACTCTTCCGGAAACTTCTCTCCACTTGTGAGGCAACTGATGGACCTAGGAATGCAAATCGAAGAAATCGAGGGACTAGTTTGCGATTTCCCCAACTTCCTAAATCACGAATTCACCATCAAATCGGTAGTGGATCTCTTATTGGGTACGGGCGTGAACCCGCTAGAGATCCCCAAGATCATCCGCAAGCTACCACGTGTATTCACCGTAAAGTCCATTGAGAATTACAAGGTGTTGATTGATTATTTTAAGAAATTAGGTTTGGATAATGAGAATATTGCTAGAGCGATCGTGATGCATAATAACTTGTTGAGTTATTCGCCGTTAAAAATTGAAATTACGGTGAATTATTTACGTGAAATTGGTTTAGCGGAACAGAATATAGTTCGAATTTTAAGTTATGCACCGCACATTTTCGGTTTGAGTGTGGAGCAAAATATTAGACCGACTGCAAAATATTTCGAATCGATAGGTTTGAGTATTTTGCCGATTATTCAAAGGGCTCCTGACGTGTTGGGTTTGAGTGTCGAAAGGAAGTTGAAACGAGTGGTTGAGTTCTTTTTAGAGAGAGGGTTTGATATGGATGAGGTGCGTGATATGCTTAAGCATTACCCAATTATATTCGCCTTGAGTTTGGAGAAGAATTTGGTGCACAAGTGGGATTATTTGCTTTACATGGGGTACACGAAAGAAGATGTTGTTAAACAGTCGAACTATTTTGGGGCGAGTTTGGAGAGACGAATCAAACCGAGGTTTGAGAAGATGGTTGAGTATGGGCTTAGATTGCCCATAGGTACGTTTTTGAACTGTACAGATGAAAAGTTTGAGATTTTGTTAGAGACCAGAAGAGCGACGGTGAATTAATTTCCTAATTGATTTTTTGCTTTGAGCAGATAACAGAACTTTCTTTTTGAGTTGTAGTATAATTTTGGTTTTGATTTTTTATTCTTTTTCTCTATTTGGCTGTTTTGAATCTAAATTTTTCCTAGCTCTGAAATATCCAAATATCACCGAAATTCAGAAAGTATGATGGTATTACAAAAAGTATATTGATATCAAAAAATGTACAATGAATATAATATAAAAGAGTATAAATTTTATATTTTGATAGTTTCATATTTTCAGAACAAACGCATTTTGATAAATATGATTTTCCTTTTTTTTTTCTTTCTGATGGTTAATAGATTGATATATTTACACTTACTATAGATCAAATTTTTTATGCAGTTGACTTCGGTAACAAATTGTCTTTTTTAACTGCATGTGACTGCAGGAAGATAATTTAATAAAGAAATTATCATTGACGAGTCTCAAAATCGTTGGGCTGCCCATGTTTTAATAAAGAAATTATATACTTCAAAAGTAAAAATAAAATAATTATAGACTTGGCCGCCCATATTTTAATAAAGAAATTATATACTTCAAAAGTAAAATTAAAACAAGGGTACTGATATTGTGCGCCGGTTTTGGGGACGAACCGTGCACGACGGTTGGCGTGGAGCAGGCGACAGAGCTCCACCCAGCGACTTCCTCCTGAGCAAGCAACGACGACGGCACGACGGGATGAAGATTGCTGTTGAGATCTGAAAATAGATGCACGACGATGAAAACAATATATAGATGATATAACAATATGTAATGCAAACTTACAATATATATATAGAAATATATAATTCAGAGAAAAAAAAAATATATATATATATATATATATATATATATATATATATATATATATATATATATATAGTATAACTGTTTGATATAAACAATATATATAATTCAGATGAAAACAAAATATAGATATGATATAACAAAACAGTATATATAATTCAGACACAACAATATATATATATTATAAAGTTCTGATATAACAATATATATAATTCAGAAGAAAACAATATATAGATATGATATAACAATATATAATTCAGATAAAACAGTATATATATAGTGATATATAATTCAGACAAAAAACAGTATATATAACAGTGTAAGATGTAATATAACAGTATATATATGTGTATATATAGATATGATATAACAATATATATATGTGATATAGTTCAGACAAAACAGTATATATATATATATATAACAATTTCTTCAGCCGATAAAACAGTATATATCAGACCGTCGTGTTGGAGAAGAAAGCAACAGCGGAAGAAAGGCAGGAGGCGCCGGCGCTCGGAAGCACGTCGCGTAGCACGACTGGTAGCGCACAGGTCGTTACTAGACCCGTCGTGATTTTCATTTTTCCTTAAAATAATTATAGCTTTTGGAATTGCTATATTTTGTTAATTGATGCAACCAATTGCACTTCGATGGATAATTATAATGATGCTAGCGGGATTATTGATATATATATATATATATATATATATATATATATATATATATATATATAATATTAAATTTGTTTAGATGGTTTCTTGCAAATTTCCCTAAATAAAAAGAAATCAGAAATGATCGTTTGTTTGATTGTCTTTTTGTTATAATAGTTATATTTACTAGTTTTCTTAATAATAATATTTAACTTAATAATTATTATTTATTATTTTAATTCTTATTTATTAATTTTATTATTTATTATTTGAAATTACTATTTATGATATTCTTAATATTATTTGTATTTTTAATTGTTATTTATTATTTCTAATTATTACTTATTATTTTCTGAATTATTATTTATTAATTTATTAATTATTATTTATGATTTTTAAATAATAATAATAATTATTATTATTAATTTTTTTAATAATTATTTATTATTTAATTATATTTAATGATTTTTATATATTAATCATTTAATTTTTCAGCTATTATTTATTATTTCAAAAATACTATTTATTATTTTTTAATTATTATTAATTAATGTTATTAATTTTAAAATTATTATTTTTGTTGTTTTGAGTTATTTATATTTTAATTATTTTTTATTTTCTATTTATTATATTTTCATTATGTCTTATTATTTTTTAAATATAATTTATTCAATAATATAATATAATATAATATAATATAATATAATATAATATAATATAATATAATATAATATAATATAATATAATATAATATAATATAGTATAATATAATATAATATAATATAATATAATATAATATTAATACATCCCTAAAAATTCCTAGAAAAAACTTACCAAAAAGCTAAGTTTTCATTCTTCTCTCTTTTCTATACAAAATTTCCTAAAATATTCCTAACTTAAATTTTCCCTAAAAATTCCTAAACCCCATCCAAACTCCCATCCAAACTTGCATATTTAAAACTCTAGAAATTTTTCCCTATCCTAGAAAATACCAACAAATTACTAGCCATCCAAACAAGCCCTAAAAGATTGATTGATTTGGAAGTTGAAAAAGCCCATAGGATTTACGGGTTCTGGGATGGTTCAACATATGTTGGACCATGCTCTATCCAACATAAGAATAGCCGTTTGATTTTAATCACATCATTTAATCTCTAAACAGAGGTTTTCACACCATTATGTGTAAAAATGGAAAGCATTAAGACTCAATTGGAAAGAAATGATTGAATCGAAATATGTGTATTTTGAGATTATCTAGTAATAATTAGTCAAAATTTATATATCTTTAAAATTTACATGCTTTTATTTTTTAATGTATGTGCTTATTTATATACTTTTATATAATATTTGATATTATGATAATTAATAGTCGTAACAAATCGCATAAAATTTGGTTAATTATATGATATTGTCAAAATTACAAGATTATTTTTTGTATGATATTTTTTTTAATATCTTAAGATTGTGTTCAATTGAATATTATATTGAATGTTTAATATTTTTCTTTGACCATATAATCTCTCTCTTAACTGCATTTAAGAGGATATCTCATAATTAATTGATTTTCATTTTTACACGTAACGGTGTGAAAATCTCCGTTTAGAGATTAAATGACGTGATTAAAATCAAACGGTTGCTATTATGTTGAATAAAGCATAGTCCAACATGTGTTGAACCATCCCTGAACCCAGGATTTACTCATTGAAATTGATTAAATCGCCAGCTTTCAAACATCCAAACTAAACTACCATCATCTATGTTATTTACAACTTTCAATTGTATCACAAGCCTTGTAGACTTCTATTTTTACACTAACTCTTCTGGATATTATCAAAACCCCCATAACTTCTTAGATTCCTTCAAAAACCTCCAATAAAATGGGTTGAATTTTTTTTTTGCCCCCTATGGTATTATGTTTAACTTTTCCATCCAAAATATTTCTTAATTGGCCAAAGTGTCCTTACATAATTATTTTCATATTTTATTTTATTCAATTAAAAATAATAAATGAATGAAAAATAATATTTTTTAATATAATATTTCCTGATATTATTTTAAAGATATTTTATAATATTATTTTATGATATCATTTTTTGATGCATTAATTCATTTTATGATATTGTATTACATAATATATTTTATTATTATATAAATTATAATTTTATATTACATAAAATATTATTTTCTTCTTTGTTATTTATATAATTTTGTTCATATTTTAGTTCTCATTTAATATTTATAGTTGATGTAAATTATATTTTTTATTGAATAAAATTAAATATGAAAATAATTACATAAGGGCATTTTGGTCCATTAAAAAGTTTATTGGATGGAAAAGTTAAAGTTAACCCCATAGAGGGTTAAAAAAAATTCAATCCACTTTATAGGGGGTTTTTGAAAAATTTGAAAAGATAGGGGGTTTTTGAGAAATTCTAGAAAAGTTAGGGAGGTTTTGTAGAATTTCCCTATAATTAACCTATATACGTCCCATAGTTTATCAAGTTTTTGTATACATCAACCATATGTGGTCAGAGTTTCTTGTTTGATTTTGTACATGTCTTATGATTTCGCTAATTAGCTGGTCCAAGTGTAAATAGTTTTTCTTTTCCCTCGTCCAGGTATGTTTTGCATGATCCTGATTGTACTTTCAGTCATGCAAACACTCTTAGTATCATGCCATAATTCTTCTTCTTCATATAAACAAGAAGAGTGCAGAACAGATGAAAATATTCTCTCAACATAGTTAAGAGAGCAATGTGGAAGAACATTGAAGTTATTTCGGATTAGAAAATAATAGATTTGAATAATATGAGAGTATGTTTTGATTTATGCAAAGTGAGAAATCAGAGAAAATCAAGACAAAGATATTATTTAAGAATATGTAAATATGGTTTTTGTAGACATGAGTGAGTAGTTTTAAGAGTAGGGAAAGATTTTTTGTGTGATTTTTGTTGATGAAATCTTAAGTGAAACTTTTGCATTTTATGGTATTTTAAGATTAAATCTTGACATTTTTGTCATGAGATCTAAGTTGAGTTATTTAGAAGAATGATTTGACGTGAAATATTTATGAGAAGTGTTTAGATTTATTTGAGTAATATTGACTTGGAAGAGTTTTCTTTTATTCAAATAAGAGTTGAATCAGGTATAAGAAAAATTTAAAAATAGAAGTTTTTGAATGGATCTGAAGTTTGATGAGTTTATTAATTGATTTTTGGAAGGAAATTAATTAAACCTTGCTTATAAATACCATGTAATTAATTTGCTATCTTTTGTAATTAGTTGTTCTCAAGTTACACAAATCGTCATCATTTCCCTACTATTTCTCTTTTAAACTTTTAAAAAAAATGAAAATTTGTTTTTATCTTTTTCTTGTAACTTTTCTTATTTAAAACAACAACAACAACTTTTCCAAACCACAATACTAAAATAAAAGTGAGAATCGAACGTTAAAAAATTTAAGGCCTTGCTTCTTTGTGTTCGACACCCTAAACTCAAATTCCACATATACACTTTGTTAATGAATTAGAGGACTTATAAATTTCTTTGTTAATACGTGATTACACAAACGACAAGTTTTCGCATAGTTACAATACGTCATAATGGTAGATAATATGATTTTTTTTTTATGAATATTTAAAATTTTAATAAGTTACATGATATTTAGAACATGTACTTTATCTCTATGAGAAACAATTGTTTTTATATTTTGTTGGGTATTGTATATAGAAGCAAAAACATGTCACGAGCCTATTGAGTTACTAATTATTCTCTTTCTTTTCTTTAAAGGGGCGCTTGATTCCAGCTGGATTAGGTTGTGAGAGAGGAAAGAAGCTTGGGGAAGAAGTGAGTTTGGTCTGGCGGTGTGTAGTGAGTGTGGTCGGGTTTTCTTTTACACGTGTTTTATAAATTAATAAGTTGAGTCTTGTGTAATGGGTCACGGGCCGAATGTTTATTTATTTTTGCTTTATTTTTCTGTTTGGTTATTTAGTGCTTACTGGGACAGGCCCAAGTTATATTAGGGTTTGGGTACTGGATCTCTCCACTGTTGTGGAAACTGGAGAGGAAGGGCTTCGTGAGTTTGAATAAATAGGGCTGAGCTTGTACTGTGAAGACTAATGATGAAAATGAATCAAATTATTTATTTACAGTTCTTTACAAATGTTCTTCCCTTAATCTCTCTCTTCCTTTCTTTCTCTAAATTCCCAATTTCTTACAAATAAATTAAAAACCCAAAATATAACATCACTGATCTAAACTAGAGTTTAGATCTCAGCCAAATCATCTAGCTCTCACTACAGATCATCGAGCTTCCTAATTCCAACTCCCCTCTTTCTTTCAATTCAGCTCAAATTCCAATCACTATCAAACTAACCGCGACAAAACATAAATTTTCTTTTCAGGGAATAAATAATATTTTGATTTTTTGTGGGGGCGTTAAAGAAATTATGCCTTGTACGCACATTATGCATATTTTGTTATATGAAATTATATAATTAAATTATGATGTTATATAGTCATAAACTTTTTGAAGTGTGAAATTATATAGTTATATAATTACATTATGATATTTAGTCGTAAACTTTGTACTTATACAGTATATTATATATCAACACATTGCATTCAGTATCAATTAGTTTTTTTTCCATATCTACATTCTACACATACTTAAACCATTATCATTTTTTGCTGATAACAAATTCAACTTAGTGCAAAATATATGACATAATCTTGAGCTCTTCGAAGAATAAAGCTCACTAGTGGTTTAGTAGGGTTTAGGGTTATGACTAAAAATCTTGATTTCTTCTCTTTGAACAACATCGATTATTTTTCCTAAAACTTGAATCAAATTAGAATAATTTACAAAAGGATAAACCATATCAGTAATTTTGGGTTTTAATATCAAATATGTTCAGATTGTTAAGTTATTTAATCTCTAAAATGAATTTTTTTACGTTGCCTTTACAATTTACATCAGACCTGCTGAAATATCACCAAAAAAGTACCTCTTTTTTACCCAAATTCTACAAAAAATAAAATAATAATAACAATCATACACGCTAATTTAATAAAAATTTCACAAAAAACTTGCTTTCACAAAACAAAACCTCACCTACATCTTCTCATCACCACAAAAAACACACCACATCAACTATCTCTCCCCAAACCCTAATTTTCTCTCTCTTCTTTCTCACTCCTCTTCTTTTCCAACCGAAACCAATTCCAAAGCGGATCCTTCGACCAACCAAGCGGTCTTATCAGGCCGGGTCTCAAACGGGTCAAGCGGGTACAAATCACCACTATCCGTTTTCACAGCGTAAATAAAAGGCAGTCTTAGAGAGAGAAAGCTGTCTGGCGGTAGTAAAACCCTAGATTCGAATCTGAATCGAGATTCTCTCTCCTTGTTTGAAACCGAGTCCGGCAAGCACGATTCCTAAAAAGGTTAAAAAAAATTAGAGAAAAATTTGGAAAATGGGTGTTGGTTTATGTTTGTAACGCTAGAAAAAGTGAAATATCATTTATACCCCTAAAAAATTAAAATATAATGTTTAGATGCATAAAATATTGGAAATATTTATTTAGTTATTTAATTATTTACATATTAATTAATTAATAGTTTTTTATTTTTTTATATTTTTTTAAATTGGGCCAAATTCATGAAAATTTAAGCTTAATTGAGTAATGAAAAAAAGAGTATTATTGAAATATATTTAAAACAAGTGATAAATAATAAATACCTCAAATTGAACAACAGGACAGGTGGCAAGTAAAACAGGAAACTGTGGCGTGACCTGCACAAATATAAATTATAAAATAATAAATATTAATAATCAAATCAAACTGGACAGATCCAGTTAAAAAATCAAATCACATCAAATACATTAATTACATAACAATTTACAATAAACTTTTTTAAACTTACAATAAAAATCCTTTGAAGCTGTGAAATTGTACCAGCAAACCTAACCTTCTCATTTTCCCTTTCATCAGAACCAACACAATGTGGGCAATTCATAAATACCGGTAATTTTCGGGTCAAAATGCAAAATTCCTCACTATTATTATTCCTCTTGTTTGAATTATTATTATTATTATTATTATTATTATTATTATTATTATTATTATTATTATTATTATTATTATTATTATTATTATTATTATTATTATTATTATTATTATTATTATTATTCTGACGAACAGGAGAGTCCAGTTGGTTCAAATGCTGCTCTGAAAGTAAGAATCTGTGGCCGTAAGGACACTCGTGCTCAAACCCTAAATACGCATTAAATTCTTGTGTGGAATTATTCATTTTAGTCCCTATGTTTTTCGTATTTACAGGGATTATATTATCTCCTATTTGTAAGACAATTTCGTTTTTATTTTCTTCGTGAGAAATTGTGTTTTTATTTTCGTTTTTCACCACCTCAGAGAAGGGCTTTTTCGTAATAAAATTTTCATTAACATTTTTACTAAAAACACCCTCGTTTTTCCCAATATTAAATTCTCCCATTTCTTTAACCAACTCATTATCATTATCATTATTTATTCCCTTTTTTATTTTTATTTTCCAACGAAACAAAAACTTCTCCTTATTACAAAACCCGGTTTGCAAAATACCTTTCTTAGAATTATAATATTTCGAACTACCAATTCGTACCAATCTCCAAATACTTTTCATACCATTTTTATTCAGAATTTCAATTGTTGGTACGAGTTTTTCGCATTTAAAACCCGCATTAAATGTGTCTTGACCCGTTTCGAGCTCAAACGGGTCGTCTCGTAGCGCTCTCGACCGGCCGCATGCACACGCATGCAAAAAGTAAAACCCGCTTGAATGTCGCGAATTTACCAAATCGCCCTTGGAATTATTATCATTATTAAAATTATTGTGTTTTTGGTGAACACAAGGTCGTTTTGTGAGGCTTAATGAATCGCATTGTTGCCTCCCATTTTCCCAAATTAAATTACATTCCTTTTCCAACTTTTCCGTGAAACGTTTTACAGCAGGTCCTTTTACCGTAGAACGAAATACGTCCAAAGCCTTTTTTAAATGTTTCTCATGCATATCTGTACGGTAATATTTCGGCAAGTCTTTTAAATATACCTCTATACAAATCGGAATCGTTTTTTCGCACCAAAAAACAGAAAATTTCTCATTCACACCCTTACTCTTTTCCAAATTACACAAAACCCCCTCAATATAATCATTTTTTTCATTCACACCCTTATTATCATATTTTGAAGAAATTAATGAATTTAGAACGGATTTACTTAAAGCAAGAAAGTTTTCCAAATTCGGCAAGTCTACTAAACCCGTATCCGGTTTTACGGTACTTGCTGACGTGGCGGCTTTAATTGCAGCAGCAGCTACAGAACCGGGATTTGAATTCCCGGTTATTCTTCCCTTCAGAATTTCTGAATTCCGGGAAATGAAATCCCGGATTCCTTGCACCTCTTCACTGTTCACAAAGTGACCCGTATTCTCATTAATTAAGTTTGATGAGTTTAAGAGGTTTGAGATGTGATTTAAAGGCTCGGCTTTCTGATTGGTTGAAGAGTCTAAAAGAGAGACGCTTCTAGAAGGATCTAGAGAGAAGAGAGGGGTGTAAGTGGAGTTACCGGAAAAGCGGGAGCTGAGATGCAGCTTTTTGAGCAAATACCGTATTTGGGATTCAAGATACGAAATTAATCTCTTTCTGTTGGAGGTTAGGGTTTTGATGACTGGGGCTTCTGCGTTTGGCACGGAAATCGATGCGTCGGGTGAGAAGTTGTCTTGAAATACGAAGAGGATTACGGGGGAGAATTGGGTGGACAGGTGGCGAGCTGAGAGACCGCCACCTGGCAGCACTGAAGGAGAGGATTGTTGGGGTGATGGGTTTGAATTTGAATTTGAATTTGGGTTTTGGGAGTATAGAAACGGTAAAAGGGCGTGTTTTGAGGATTGAAGAATTCTGAATTTCTTCAGAATTTGAGTGTCGAATCGTGAGCCCTCATGAAGAAATATAACAATGTGACAAACCTATTCATAATTCAGAATCAGCAATGCAAATTTTCAAAAAAAAAATAATCTTCAAATTGAACAAATAATTAGAAAAAATGAAATGATATTTGAAGAGAATTGAAAACTTACAGAAAACATAAAGAGCATGGCTTTGAGATCCTCCTGTTCGGATTCTTCCATCCCAGACTGAGAAAACGCCTCCAATGGTGATAAACACGAAGAGAATTGGAGAAACACGACGCCCTTTTCATCATCACAGTGATAACTGATCCTCCTGTTCTTAAACCAATCCGATCGAGATACGAACTCCCTGTCAGCTCGGCCGGAGCCGAAAATGTGTGAATCGAGGATTCGGTTGAGCAGGTGAGTCGGATCGGTGGCGGAGCTGCTTCCGATGAATCCGACGGCGACGATTCCGTCTGGAGAAGGGGAAGCTGAAGAATAGGGAGTGAATGAGGGGAGGATGCGAACTGCGGCGGTGCCGGGCGGCGATTCCATCGCCGGCGCCGGTGATGGAGAAGTAGAAAGAAGTAGGAATTGGAAGTCTTCTTTAATTAATTGAGATATGAAATCATTGAGTCCATTTCGTTTTCATTTTTATCAGAAAACCGGGAATCCAATTCCCGAATTATAAGTCCGAGTATCTGGCTAGCTAGATAAACCTGGAAATGAAATCCTGATTTTTGTCATTATGAGCGGGAATTGAATTCTCGGATTCTGAACAGAAATCAAGGAATGAATTCCCGGGTTTTAATGTCCCTCGCAGAATATTACTGTCGGGGAAGAAAATAATTCATCTATGTTCGCTCTGTTAATTGATTTTCATTACTGTCAGAGAGATGGTTTGGTTAATATATAATATATTAATTGATTTTCGTCATTGTTTCGAGCAAAATAATTAATATTATATATATTAATTTATGTGTAAAACATATATTAATTATATTAATTAAGTAGTATTTAATTTAACATAAATGTAAAATGACCATTTTACACTTTAATAAACTGACTCTCTTTTTTTTAGGATTCAGATCATATCTGGAATTGCAATTATATTAATATCAGTAAGTAGTACAAATTGTTAAATGCCAAGAGAAATGGCATTTTTTAAAAATTTTAAAAATTCCAAAAGTATAACTATCATAAATCCCAACCCCAACCCTAGACCCTAATCCTAACCCCTTGTCTGTCTTGATTTTAATTGTTCCCAACATTGCAAATCAATAAACTGACCTTTTAAAATATAACCTAACAAATAGGGGATAAAAAAAATTCAATTAGCTTTAAATGAAATTTTTTAAGAACCTAAATTCCTAAAAGGTGGGATGATTGTGTATAATATTCAGAAAAGTTAAGTAACAAATACTAGGAAATGATTATTGATCAAATGCCCTTCCTCCAAACACTTGTATGCACATTCGCATGATGGAAGATGCGTGATGCTCTTCTAAATTCTGTATAAATGAATTCTGAATAAGTATTATATAATATTAGTATTCCCCAACATCTCAAAAAAAGATCCCATTTGAAAGTTTTTGAAATAATCATCACATCCTTTTGTTGTTGAAATCTTGAATGCTTAAAGGATAAAAATTCGCTTCTGTGAGACGAATGCTAAACTAATCTAACATAATATATGATATTAGTACTCACCAACATAAAATAAAAACAATTATATTTTCCTTTTTATCTTAATAACTAATAATAACTCTAGAACATCACATAATATATACAGGTGTAGTGGTTCCTCTCTCACTTGAAATGCATTTTTATTCGTGCCAAACTTGTTGAAAAAAATCATCACTTTTTCTGTTTTCTAATCTTTGATTAGTTGACAAATGACATGGTGCTCATATTTATTTTCTAAGGGTACATTTTATATATATTTGTATATTCTTAACTCTAGCAAGGTAAACGTGGAATCTAAATCCCGAATTGCCGTCAACAATTAATTTCTTGGATTATGAACAAGTTTTAGAAATCAAGGAATTAATGTTCGGGTTTTTTCTTGATCCGTTAATGTCCCTAATAAAACATTACAAATTGATTTGAATGCAAGTGAACTCTTTCTGTCTATACTAACTGTTGGGAAAAATGGAGATGTTTCACACAAATATCCTTACTCGGGATTTTTGTCGAACATTATGACTTTTATGGTTAATTCAAATAATCAAATTAATATCACAAATATCCACCCGATTCACTCAAATATGTAAGGGATGAAATATACAAAACAAGGGACAAGATTTATAAGAAAAACTTCTTTGTATTTATTCAACCAACACAAGAAAAACTTCTTTGTATTTATTCAACCAAAACATAAACCATAATGAATATTTTTACCCCCTTACAAGACCTGCATGAGCTACAAAATCTGATTCAAGTTGATGAGATTTCGCTGGTGGTTTCTTCTTTCCCGAGCTGGAGAGCGTCGATGAAATTTCGCTGGTGGTTTCTTCTTCGCCGAGCTGGAGAGCTTCCGGACCGGATGCCTTGCCGTCTGAATTTTGGAAAACTAATTGACAATGGATCAAAGATGACTTGTGTGAGATGGTCGAGGCTTTTGAAAGAGGCATGCTAGACCTGAGTAACTTTAATTGGGCCGACCTGATTTTAGTGAATAAAAAGTCAAACCCGACGGAACCGAGCTACTTCAGTCCCATTAGTATGATATCGAGCCCAATAAAAATTATCACAAAAATACTTGCTAATCTGTTGGGGGCCGTTCTTAACCAAACTGGTCTCTCTCCTCTCCAAACCGGTTTTATCCGCAAAAGATCCATCCCTCAATCCTTTGCCGCCGCTAGAGAAATCCTCACGCACCTCGCCAAAAGACACCGGAAATCCTTCCTGCTAAAGCTGGATTTCGCGAAAGCGTTCAATTCTCTCAACTGGATGTTTCTACGAAAGGTTCTAAAAGTGAAAGGGTACCCTTTGAAGTGGATTCTGTGGATAAACTCACTACTCTATTCATCTAAATCGGTAATTTTAGCGAATGGAGCGAGATCGAAGTGGTTCAATCACAAGAGAGGTGTCCGCCAAGGTGACCCGTTGTCGCCAATGCTATTCACCATTGCGGCGGATGCACTCCAGAGTATGATTGCTAATGATTCCCGCGAGGCCAAAATATCGCGGAAGAAGAAGCACTCGTGCTCCAATACGCGGATGATACTCTCTTGTTCATTCGATATCCGACAGTAAATATCTTCAAAATTAAGGTGTTGTTAAAAACTTTCTCTATGATCTCCGGTCTGAAAGTCAATTGGGACAAATCGGCAGTGATTCCTCTTGATTTGACTCCGGATGAGGAGGAATTAGTGACCGCCTCGCTTCATTGCCCTCTGGACTCCTTTCCTATTACCTATCTCGGCCTCCCCCTTTCTATTAAAACCCCGTCTAAAGAAGTTTTCTTGCCGCTCATTGACAAGTTCAACAAAAGATTAGGGAAAAGCAAAAGTCCAGCTTTTAGAAGTTGATTTTTATAGACTCAATTCTTACAATTAACATATCGTGTATATCTTTTTATGTACTATATAGTATCAAGTGTGTTATATATCTTGTTAATTGTTTGTTTTTTCTAGTGCGTGTGTTTTCAATTAATATGATTTGAAATAGTTCCTTGAGTTGATCACCATCATTCAAACAAATGAATTTTCAATTAATACGATTTGAAATAGTTCCTTGAGTTGACCATCATTCATTCAAATAAACACAGCTTCCTTCTCAAGTTACGTTGAAATCCCCAAAGGTGGCCCCGGGCTGCTTGGATAAGAATTCTGACACCAAAACGCGACTTTCTTAGCTTATAAATGTCTTTCATCGAGAAATTTCAACTACTAATTGTGAGGTGTCGGTTCTTAAAGACAGTTTTTTTTCGTAACAAGGAGTGTCAATGGGTCAGATAAAATCCGAACCCGTACTATATTAGAAAAATACCTGAATCTTAATAAAAAAAAAAATATGAATCTGTTCAGAACCTATAAACCTATAAAGCTACTCCCTTAGAAAAAATTATGTTTCATTTTTCAAAAAAACTCTATATATACTTAAAAGTAGGGGTTTAATGGGTCGGGTAATTTCCGAACCAAAACAGTGTTGTATCCGAAAAATATTCAAATCTGAATAAAAAATCCGGATCCATACGGAACCAAATCTGTTTTTATTGATACGGATCCGGATATAAGACTCCAAATATTAGGCCCGGATACGGATGAATTCGGATTTTTTAGCCCAAATAATCAAATATGTGGACTTATTTATGGACCCAAATTTTTATGTATTTAAATATATTTTTTAAATATCTATAAATTTAGTAGCTTAATAACATAAAAATTAATGAAACATTATGTATAGTAAATTTATGAGTTTTTTCTTATATATTCATATTTTTTTGATGATTTTTCTATATTTTGTATTTTTTTTTATCTAATCGTGATATTTTTTATGAAGAAAAATAATTTCTTTATACAAATTTCATATATTGATATATTAGAATTATAAAGTAAATTTTTAGATTATGTACTAAATATTTATTTTTAGTTATCTGATTAGAATTCGGATTCATAATTTTATCTGAGATATCCGAACCGTATCCGAATCCAGGAGGAAAATATATAATTACACTTTCTCTAGTATATTTTTCCAAGTCCAAGTCCATGCTGAAGTCAACCAATGATTACTTGAAACTTGTAGTTGGCAAACGCAACTAAGTATAAAAATTAAACACAACATTCAACACTGGAGCTCGACATGAAGAAGCCAACTCTTGTACTCCTTTTTCATTTCCTCCTCCTGCTTCTTCTGTGTGCTCAGTCAACTGTAGCGGCAAGAGGTCCCCCATCTTTGCCGAGCAGATGTACTCATGGGCCGAGCAGATGTACTCTGGATCCGTCTAGTGGTGGTTGCCGTTGGGACTGTTCCAATGGGTATCCTTCTAATCCTTCTCCACCTTAGGAACAAAGTATGTCGCATTGATTAAATCTGTCTTCTAAGATTTTATACAGTATATTCATAAGATGTTGCGGTTGTAGACTTGCAGTGTATCTATTTTTTTTCTTCTTAATAAAGCACCTCATAATAGGGGATGTTTAACAATGATTATATTATATTTCTAGATGGATGTGAATCTTTTGGAAATTTATGTTTTGTCCCAGAGATACCACAGTTTTGTAGTCATGATATCTTGCATATGTCATATTTGTTATAAAATAAAGAACAAAGGAATAATAAAAGTGAGAATTGGAAGGAGAAAATTTCATTGAATTGTGGATTAAGAATACAATAGCCACTGCTCTCTTTATATAGTAAAGGGTGAGTGCTGGCCAAGAAATCTCTTGCCTGATTTAGAATTACAATAAAAGAAATAATCTAACCTAAATACAATAGAATATACAGTAATAAATATACTGTCATAACTCCTTCCATTCTTACAAGCATTTCCTAATTTATCTTTTCTTAGGGGTCAAGTATTAGACATCCATATTAATTATATTCATAACACTCCCCCTTGGATGTCCATATTTCATACGCATTAGAAGCTGCCTCATTAAAAACCTTATAAGGAAAACCTAGTAGGACAAAACCTTGGTTAAGGGAAAAAGAGTGCATCGCGTATTATCATTATTTCTCATTATTTCATATATTAAATATGCCTCGTTAAAACCTTACTAGGTAAAACCCTATGGGCAAAAATCTTAGTGAAGGAAAAAGAGTGCATCATCATTGTATATATTACGCACAAAAGTTGCCTCGTTAAAAATCTTGCTAGGAAAACTCATTGGGACAAAAACCATAGACAAGGGAAAAAGAGTGCAGTGCGTATTATTTCTCCCCCTCATATATGCAACTATATGTGAGATGACAAAGTTCAATCTCTGTAATATATGCTTAAGAAGAGATCTGCTGGATCATTATTTGAGGAGATTCGTTAAATATTCGTTTCATAATCATCATGCTCATGCATGAAAATAACTCAACATCCTTTATTTCAATTGTCAATACATCAAACAAGTTATCTTGATGATCTTAATGGATGCGATTTCTCTACATTATATCATTGTAATAGATGGATTGTTAAATAATAAATCCTCCGGGGAAATAATATTCAGTTTATGATTCAAGATAATATTTTATGCCTTAAAGAATTTAATCTTATATATTTTTTTTTGAATAATATGGTAGCTTTTGGAGCTCTTCGAGAGTACCATAAGATTTTAAATCATCAATATATATATCAACATTCAAAAGGTAAATATATAGTTTCCTAAACGTAATTTTGATCAATTACATAACATTCATTCAACAAACATTTGCTATAGCAATTTTATCACATATCTCAATATTGCATTAATTAGTACAAAGATCTTTGTAATTTAATAGATTAAATCTCTCGAGAGTTTGAAATGCTTCAGGCATTCTAAATCCTTCAGGGATTTTCATTAATATATTGTAATCAAATGAGATATGAATAATTTGCTACAAAATTAGTCCATCAGGGACGACAAAATTAGAAATATAATTGCACATCACAATTTAATTTTCTTATTACATATTCTTAAAACACCCTCTTATAAGTTATACTCGCTTATAAGTTACCGTTATACAATGCCAGGTGTTTGGAGTACATGTCCACAATTTTATATTTCACTAGTGAAAATAATGATGCTTTAATCACATCTTTCGATTTGGCCAATACTTTATCCGTCGACATTATACAAATAATTTTAATTCTAGATCCTCATTTTCATTTATAAATCAATTACAATTGCATAACTAAATTTTGATTAATCACAATTTTATTTCGGTTCCATATTTATTCTAGTAGAGACATAATTTATTGAGATCTCATTATTTTCAATATTGTTAGGTACCTAAATCTCGTCATTGTCTTCTACTCTTTTATCATCAATATTCTTTTCAGAAGAATTTATTTCTTTTGAAGTATTGATAACTTCAAGCCAACTTTCTTATCATACTCTTTTCTTCTTCCTTGGATCTTTATCATTGGAACCAATCGGTCGACCATGCTCCTGGCATATCTCAAACATAGAATTATCCAAGGGTATCTCAATGAGTACTAAATGCTGGAATATCATTTTTGCATCAATATAAATAATATAATTGCATGTTGTTTCACATTAATAAATTTATGAACTTCTAGTTCATATTAACTTATTAGAGGATCTAAGTGAAAGATATTATTGATGCATTCCATATAAGTTATAACTTATGTTTTCCAGCTCTTGATTCTCTCCCCCTAATGTTATCATTAATTATTAATCAAGTTCTTCAGGACTTTCATTGTCTATTATATCTTGAACATATTCATTAATATTTGATTTGTTTCACAACAATCACTTTGGTATTCATTTAATTCTTTCTTCTGGAATTTTGTCTACAAACATCTAACATACTTCAGGTGTGTTTTTGGATGATCCTCCAGGGATATCCATCCGAATTAAGATGTAGTGAATATTTTTGTCTACAAACATCTAGCACACTTCAGGTGTGTCACATTACTTTTATGAAAGAACAAATATGTCTGATAATAGATTTGCTCTACTTTACAAATGAGTTATATTTTAACTTATAGTTCATATATATAAGATTAAGTATCAAAATTAGATAATGATCGAAAATTCATCACATCAAATTTATAATCAATAAATTATGTAGTGAATATATTCATGTAATGAAGTTCAAGATATCAAATTATGCAGGGCAATTTAACATAACATATATGCCCGACTTTTATTTGTGACCCATTTTTGTGCGTTGCGGTGGAGCTACCGGAACAAATATTACACATCCAAAAGATTTTAAATAGTATTTACTCGGCTGCAGGCCGGTCACAAATTATAATGGGGAGTACTTATTATAAAATGTTGGCTTTACTCTAATTAGTGTTGTAGCATATATCATTTCATGGCCTCAATCAAAAGACGAGCTTTCATTTCATTATTAGGGGCCAACGATTAATTATAATTGCTTAACAAGATATGATGTTAGATCATTCTAAGTGCGTTTGTGGGCCAATGCTCAACTATAATCTAAATCAATGTACAATAGTCAATTATTACTTGGGATGTAACCAACTGATCATCATCAAGACGATTTTTCTTAGTTGTACGATCCAAAAATTATTATCTTAATTAGAATATTCGAGCAAGCAATCTCGCAAATACAATATTTCGAGATTAAATAAATGTACATGTGACCATCTAATAGATGCATCTATTAATACCATAAAATATCTAGATGGTCCACATGAAAGAGTAATAGGGCCACATATATTTCGACTGGGTGATTTATTCCCAACCCTGATTTGTGATGTCTAACAATTAATTCTCCTTTGATAACATGGAGCACATGAAAATTCATTTGATAAAAGAATCTTCTGGTTCTTTAATTGATGCATATTTGAATTCTCTGTGATTATTTGCATCATCATTGCTCCGAGATTAGTTAACTTTTGTTTCATGCCAAATCAGGAAATTTCTCTTCGAACTAGTGAACTTCTGGTTCATGACAAATCATAAAATTACTTTTCAAATTATTGAACTTCTGGTTCATGTTTAATGATAAAATTGCTTTTCTAATTAGTGAACTTCAAGTTCATGTCAAATTGTAAAATTACTTTTCGACTGGACAAAATTTGATATGCAGAAGCATAAATAAGTTTGAAGTCAATAAACTTTTGGTTTACTAATAAATCTGACTTAATTTTATTAGTCCTTCATAATGCAAATCAATAGAAAAGCCGCATGTTGTTCTAATGAATATTTCTCAAAATACAGAAATATTGTCCACTACAATGAGGCACACATATTTATAATTCTTATTATGCCCATACATACTTTGATTCATATTAGTAGTATCAAAAGAAAGAAAAATAATGATAATGATAATAACAATAATAATAAGAATATAAAATAGAATAAAAGAAAATTTTCTTACTCGGTTCTTTCTCTAACTCGTTCTTGTTAATGTGCTTTAAATCCAGCGGATGATATCATTATCGGTTATCAACTTTTTTTGGTGATAAACAAGTCGATATTATTATTTTCTCTTTGCTTTTAAGACGGCTTAATAAACCTCCACAAGATTCTAGGGCGTACATAGAGACATACCAAATGTCCTTTACTACCACATAAATTTTTGGACCATTTTGTGCGTTCTTTCCGCTTTCTTGTGTGTTTTTCTTAATATAATCATCACAGTCACAAGTATAATTTCGACCTTGACCTCTTACACGTCAGCATCCATATTAATAATCACGACTTGTATATGTGGTATTCACTTCTGGGAATGATGCGGAACCAATTGTACGGAATTCGTGATTTTTCATTTTAATGAAAATTCATTATTTTGCTTATATACAAGAAACAGTAATTTACAATTTTAAAGCATCATCTATTATATACAGGCAACAAAATGGTAACTCTTCTGGAGTCTTAAATTACATTTACAATACATGGTATTATATTAATACTTGTCTTTCAATTTCTAATTATGATTTTAGTTGTTCAATGTCTGCTGGACATATGACAGACATTTTGGATTCCACAAATAAATAAAATAAATTGAATAAATATATGGTCAAGGAAGTCCGCCTAAAAGTCTTATGTAATATTTAAGAGCTTACTGAAATGGTTTTCAATTATAAACATAATTGACCATATTTTTTATTTCTTTTAAAGAGTCTTTATAGAATTCGACAAAATATTTTGGTGTACAACAAGTACTTAACCAATGCTCTTTTATACAACATCAAAAATACATATTTTGGAATCAGTTACAAATAATATCTTGTTGTATCTTCTCATCGTCTTATGTGATTTTCTTGTAATGACTTCTGGCATTGGTCTCATTTATGCCATTATTTTGCAACATTCACTTCTGGGAATTGAATGCAATTATTTAGACAAGTTTCATAATTTCTTCTTTTACAACTCATTAGTTTGCTTATTCACAATAAGATATGATATTGGTTTTCAATATATCTTATAACTCTCTTCATCTTGTTGCTGCTTCAAGAGCAAGATAAAAGGTAAGGAGTATCATTATTTAATATATATTCTTCATTTTGTTTTTCCTCAAATTATTATTTGAGAGTTGATCTTCGAGAATTATATTCTTGCAACTACTGGTGCTATATTTTGCAACTTATGGTGCATAAAATAAATTTTGCAGCTTGTGTGCAAAGAAAAAAAAATTATTGCAACTACAGGTTCATAAATAAAAATAAATTTGCATAAAAATAAATGTGCGTAAAATAAATGTACATAAAAGTAAATGTGCATAAAAGTAAATGTGCATAAAATAAAGATAAATATACTTGCAACTTCTGGTGCATAAATATATTTACAACTTCTGGTGCATAAATAAAAATAAACATGCAACTTCTGGTTGCATAAATAAAATTAAACAAGCAACTTCTGGTGCGTAAATAAAAATAAACATGCAACTTCTGGTTGCAAAAAATAATTAAACAAGAAACTTCTGGTGCATACAAAATAATTTAAACGAGCATCTTCTGGTGCATGAATAAAAATAAACACGCAACTTCTGGTTGCAAAATAAAAATAATTAAACAAGCAACTTCTGGTGCATTGATCTATAAAGAGAATCTGCAACTTCTGGTGCAGAGATATGTTACTTAAAAGAAGCTCGTAAAATAACGAATTTCAAGAAAAGAAAAAAAATCGAATAAAAGAAATCCAAAATAAATAATATAATGAAATATTAATAATTTGAAATTGTACCTTCTGAAGCAGAGTTTCAGTTATGCCATTTAGAACTTAAAATGCTTATTGTAGAGTCGTGCTGATAACCTGTTATAAAATAAAGAACAAATGAATAATAAAAGTGAGAATTGGAAGGAGAGAATTTCATTGAATTGTGGATTAAGAATACAATTGCCACTGCCCTCTTTATATAGTAGAGGGTGAGTGCTGGCCAAGAAATCTCTTGCCTGATTTAGAATTACAATAAAGGAAATAATCTAACCTAAATACAATAGAATATACAGTAATAAATATACTACCACAACTCCTTCCATTCTTACAAGTATTTCCTAATTTATCTTTTTTTAGGGGCCAAGTATTGGACATCCATATTAATTATATTCATAACAATATTCACTTTTTAATCTGGTTTTCACTTTTGCTTGCTACTGGTAATCAGTTTTGTAGTGGTTTACGATTTTCTAGCTGGGTTAAATAATTGCAAATTTTTCCTGGCAGAAGTCAAATCTGTCATTTATTGTGTAAATGCAACATGCTCATTAAATGCAACATGATCAATATTTGCAAAAAAAAAAAAAAAGAAATCATTTGACAAAGAGTCAAATGAACATGATCAAGTGAACATCAGTTGAAGTGAACATCATCAACAATGAATTTTTGATTCAATCCGGGGGGGGGGGGGGGGGGGGGGGGGGGATAGAGGAGAAACCTTCACCAGAGAGGCTGCGAAACAGGGAGAAAAGGTCTGTTTAAGACTTGAGAGAGAGTAGGGGCAGGCCACTCGGGCAGAAAGAAGAGTTTGGGGCAGCGCTTATTTTTGATTCAATCCTAGCCTCTTATCAAAATGAGATCAACGGTCCACAAACGGAGTCATAGATGGGAGTTAAAATAGGATGTCAAGGGATCCGCCCCGTAACTTTTCATACATAAATATACTTGCAACTTCTCGTGCATTAATAAAAATAAGCTTGAATCTTCTGGCACATAAATATACTTGTAACTTCTGGTGTATAAATAAAAATAAAAATACAACTTCTGGTTGCGTAAATAAAATTACACAAGCAACTTCTGGTACATAAATGAAAATAAACATGCAACTTCTGGTTGCAAAAATAAAAATAATTAAACAAGCAACTTCTGGTGAATTGATCTATAAAGAGAATCTGCAACTTCTGGTACAGAGATATGTAACTTAAAAGATGCTCGTAAAATAACGAATTTCAAGAAAAAAAAATCCAATAAAAGAAATCCAAAATAAATAATATAATGAAATATTAATAATTTGAAATTGTACCTTCTGAAGTAGGGTTTCAGTTATGTTATTTAGAACGTCAAATGCTTATAGTAGAGTCGTGTTGATAACATGTTATAAAATAAAGAACAAGAACAATACTTAAAGAGAATTGGAGGTGGCAACTTGTTTATTGAATTGTGTATTAAAAATACAATAGTCACTGCCCATTTTATATAGTAAAGGGTGAGTGTTAGCCAAAAAATCTATTGCCTAATTTAGAATTACAATAAAAAAATAATCTAACCTAAATACAATAGAATATATAGTATTAAATATTCTACCACAATTCTTTTCATTCTTACAAATATTTTCTAATTTATCTTTATTTAAGAACCAAGTATTGAACATCCACATTAATTATATTCATAATATTGTTAAATTACTTCCTCGATACACTTATTATTTATTGTGTTTTGTTTTTTTAATAGTATTTTATTGTGGCTTGTAGTCCTCAATGAATATTTGGTTAACTTTTAATTGGTGCGAAATTTGGGTCATTGTGTAAACAATGCTAATATCTTAAGAAAAAACTTCATTTACTCCTCCACAAGTCACAAAATCCCAAGTCAAACAATCAAATCCCGGTCCCACCCGTCGGTCTCTATTCCCTCCCTCCCCTCCAATCTCCTCCGTCGACCTCACTTCCCTCCTCCGCAGCAACGCCGCGAATCCGCTCCTTGCATGGCGCCTCTTCAAACTCCACGTTTCACGCTCGCCTCTTGCCCTCACTCCGCCCTCCATTTCCCTCCTCTCCGCTCTCCTTGCGCGTTCGCACCATCTCCATGAGCTCGATTCTCTCCGCCAGTTCCTCCTTTCCGTTCCCTCTCCCTCCCCTTCTATAACTCTCGTTGAACTTTCCTTTCTTTGTGTTCTCCGAATTTGTTGTCTCCTGCAGTCGAGTGCTTTAGAGCTCTGCGCTCTTATGGCGGGAGATCACCTCCGCCTCTTCGGTTGTATAGTTCGATTCTGGACTTGTCCATGAAGTCGAATCGGGCTGATTTCGTTGAGTTGGTATATAAAGACATGTTGGTTTCAGGAGTTAAGTTAGATACTTTCAGTATGAATATCTTATGAAAATGGTTTGTGTGATTCAGGTCGAGTAGAGCACACGCGCAAGTTGTTTGATAAAATGGATGAGAGAGTGTTTTCCGAATGAGCATTCTTTTGGTATTCTGATAAATGGGTATTGTCAATTTGGGCGAAGTATTGAAGCGATGGAGATTTTTGGCTTGATGGGTCAGTTTGGACTAAGGATGAATTTTGTTATTTGTAGTAGTTTAATTTCGGGATTTTGTAAAGAGGGAAAAATTGACGAGGCGAGAAATATATTTGAAAGAATGAGAAAAGAAGGATTGTTTCCAAATGTTATCACATTTAATTGCAGAATCTCAGCTCTTTGTGTGATATTCAACCTAGCCCAATGTGTGTAAATATTTTTATGACATCAAAACTATTTAGTGGTTATTATAAAATAAAAAGTTTAAGGACCTTCCTAGAAACAAAATAATATTATTAACTTTTAGGGTTAAAATGAAAAGTGGCAAGACACATGTAAACCCATCCCTTCTCCGGCGCACCCCATCTTCACCTAAATCGACTTCATCATCGCTATCCCCCTTTCTCCTCCATTTTCACGAACTAGAAAGCAAGAAAAAAAAAATGAAACCTCAATCCTCAATTTGTCGTTCTACTTGTGTTGGGATTTGAGTTGGAAGAGGAAGAAGTATTCATCCCCCATTATTCTAAGTTCTTTCTCCTCTCATTACCATCCCATAGTGCATCTTCTTCTTGTGAGGGTTCTAGTGCCGTCATCGACGGTCGCCGTCGCCGGCTGCCGCCGCCGCCGCTGTCAAGGCCAGCGATCCGACATCTCCTTTTGCTTCTCTCTTTTGATGATTGGAACTTGTATGAATGTTGTCTCTTTTTTCCTCTTTACTCTTTACGGAAAGTCAAAGAAAATAAAAAAAATTGAATTCTCCATAAAAACAAGTGCTAATCTTAGTCTAAAACTTAAATCTAATTCTCCTTGTATTAAATCTAATTTTTCTTGTATCTTGGAAAAAGAAGAAGAAGAGAAATGAATTAAGCCTTGAAATATTATGTGTCAATTAGAAATTTAGGTTTTCATGAAAATGGGTCAACCGGTCCGACTTATGTATTGCAATTATCATACTCGGCCTTAGTTTAGTAATTTGGTAAAGTAGATGCTTGATGTTCGAATCTTAAATTTTAGGGTTTTATTTCCGGTTAGTAACCGCTTATGTTAATCGTGTGTGCCTAGGCCGAGGCGATACTAGGGGCTTTAGAGATCATTCCGAGCACGCAAATTAATGCGCGGCGTAATTAGGGTTACTTAAGCGGCTTTACTTTTGAGGTACGGTACTTATTTTATATTCATGTATGTAGTTTTATAAATAATATTTTGCATGCATATAAGTCATATTTTAAATTGAACGTTTTATTAATCAAGATTACAATAAAGACATATAACATGATAAGGTGGTTATTGTAAAAAAAAGAGGAAATTATTAATTATGTTATGATGTTGTAAGTGGTACAAGAAGGGAAAAATAAAGGTATTGTGCGATTAATCTTATATCCGAGTAAATCCAGATCGATCGAGTGCATGCATTAGTTCTATAGATCAGTTCAGACATCTACTGAGCATACAGTCAGCAGCTGGAGGATGTGATTATATGTCGATGTGTGTTGTACTAGCTAGTAGGGGTGTTCCATCACATTAATTATGCATATGTTTAACTTCGATTTGTGTTCATAATGATATCGCTTATGTCAGATAAGGTAGGCATGTATCGAGCTGTCAAGTCAGATGGATATTTGGGAAGTACGGGCGGTGTATTCAAATTTCCCGCCTATAGTTGACAATTTCTTTTTCTTAAGTAATCCTTATGTACTAGACGGTCAGTGCCACTGTATTTGAAATCTAACGAAGACATTAGAAGCTGTTCCCCTAAAAACTCATTAGAGGAGTATGGACGAGTTTAAGGTCAACGTTAGGTGTTCCCCTAAAAACTTTACAAAAATATACCGTAAACTACGGTCTCATCTCCGTCCTACCCACAAGGCCCTCATCCAGTCATAGCCCTTCAAATATTTCCTTGAGATGTCAGATATTGAGATATTGGGTTGGCCCAATACAAATTGTGGAGAGAAATGAGTCTGGTTTCGTACCAGATGAAAGAGAAAGTAGGGTTGGGGCGGTTGTGGGACCAAGTGAAACTCCGACCCTTAAGGGGTACTTCCGCAAGGCACATTTCATTGATTGTGTTGTTAAAATTTAAGATTGATTGTAATGTGTGATTATCACCGGTTGACTCATTAAATCTGGTTATTAGGTTGAAATCGCCAAGTAAAAGTCATGGGAGAGAATTTGAGTGGTGGATGGAATTAAGTTCTTCCAGAAAGTCATTTTTAAGATTTTCACTTGTTGGTCCATAGATATTGGTGACTAAAAATGTTGTTTGGTTATTCAGTTTTAAGGTTGTGTTAAGAGTGAAAGTAGTGGTGAAGGTATTAATCATTACAAAGTTATTTGACCATGCCATCATTAAACCTCCGCTTGCTCCTATAGATAGTTTAAACGCTACATTCTTAAACTTATTAGGACAAACAGATTTTAAACTAAAAAAGTTCGGGTTCTTCCATTTCGTCTCTTGCAGACAAATTAACGAACATCTAGAATCCCTAATAGTGTCTTTGACCAACATGCACTTCCTACTATTACCTAATCCTCGCACATTCCAATCCAAATTATTACAATTTTTAAAAGCTAACATTAGTACACAAAATATCTCCTACTACATTCAACTACATAATAATAATAAAGAGCTTCAAGCGTCGCTCTCATCCAGGAGGTCATCATCCTCTCCATATTCTTCTTCATTAACTCTGAGCCTATTAGTGGCATCATCTGTTTTATTAAGATATTTATTAGAGTATGTGTTGTTAGGAATATTTATGAGTTTTAGTTTGGTGTGGGTTGGAGGCCCTATGTCAATTTTTAAGCATGGTTTGGATGGAGCATAATTATTTTTCATCTGGCCCATGGTCTTTGCGTTTGGGTTCTTTTCAATTTGAAATACAGGTTGACTATCGGGTATCGTGATAATATTTAGGTCCTTACCAAAAAGCTGAATTTGCTTAACCCAAGCAGGATTATTGGGGGGATTAAGAGATAGTTTGGGCTTCTTAACCTGATTACCGTTGTTGTACAGAACAATTGAGGAGTTAGGGTCCGCCGGAGCTTCAAACGGTTCTTTCCCCCTTGAGATGCGCTGAATAGAGCTTTCCATTATTCCGTCATTGGTGACGAGTTCGGTGGGTAGAAGAAGCGTGTTTCTTCTTCAATCACAGAGAGATATTTAATGGGCGTCTTTTGAATGGCCCCTTTCACCACCACGGAGACTCCATCCGGGCACTTGGATAGGTCAAAGGTACCGATAAGAACTGGCAAAGTGTCCATGTAAGAGAGATTTTTAAGGGGACCATAGGCAATGACCTTTCCAAAAAAGCATGTTAACATGTCAAGGTTCTCCTTACACCAACAATGGAGAGGGAGCTCATGGAACTCAAAGAGGACCTTGTGTTTGAACTTAATTTCTGTAGCATCTACAGAAATCTCCCAAGGGTACAAAACATAGTTATTTGTTATAAATGGTGGTGAATTATCCTCAATGAATTTATCACGGTTAATGGATTGTGGTATAGTGAGTAGATAACGATTTGTCCCTAAGTATACTAACTCATTGAAAGATCCGGAAAGTTCCATGATTTCCTGTTTAGAGAGGCTTTTGAGGCAGCTCACTGCTTGCAGTTTAGAGAGACGGAATTTGGGCGAGGATCATGGCGAGGTTTTCTTTCTGCACAGAGAGCTCAAGTGGAGCTTTGGGAAGAAGGGTTTGTGAATTCGGATTTGTTGTGGGTTTTGTTGCGAATTTGGTTAATGTTTGTTGAAAGACTTGTGGGTTTGGGTTTCATGTATCGTTGTTAGAACAGGTGTTTGTGATTGTTCTTTTTATTTTGATGTGATTGTAAAGTGATGAATGATGATAGTTGATAGATGTCTTTTCATGGCGTTTTTAATGTGCTATATATTAACTTCTTTTTTTTAGCCTAGTGTGGAATTTGGTGTTGCAATTGCAATTTCATGATGTTATGTTGCACGGAAACAGATATTGAATAACGACAATGCTTCAAGAGGTTACCAACGATATTAATGTCATGAAATGGAACATAACGAGCATCAATGACAATAGCAGATTTAAGAGATTTCATGAAATTGTGGTGCTTCTCAGTAGGAGTAATAAAGCATAGTATCTATTTGGGGCAGTTGTCGGGGAGTCCTAATGTCCCTAGCGCTCCTCTTGGGCGGAGTGGATCGACAATGCCCAACGACGATGGGTTTTTGACGGTGCATTACTTCTTGATGTGGGATGTATCTCCGCACCGAGTGCATCGGCTTTGGTTGCTACAAACTTTAGTGAGGTGCCCATATTCGATACAATTGTAGCATCGTCGGAACCACGCCGGGTGTCGGAGGTCTTTTGGCATGGGAAAGACCGGCCTGAGGGCATGAAGTGGTTGTTCCGGCGGAGGTGAGAGGGGTCACTTACGTGAGGCTTCGGTGTGGTTCTGAGTGTTCGGGTTGAAAGTTGGGGGGTGGTTGGAATTGGATGCCATTTGAGAGATGTGAGCAGTGGTGGTTGTGCTCGTACCTTGTAGACGAGACTGGTATCGATGAGGTAGTTGTTGACGTGGTGGGAGGCTTCTGGGTTGTAGATGAGTGTAGTTCTGTTGAGGATAGTTCCTTCGTTGGGGTCGTTGGTGTTTGGGTTGAACACTGTTGTTGGCGTTCATGGTCTTAGTTGAGTAAGCTATGTTAAGGTGATGATGGAACATGGAGGGGGGGTTTGGTTTGGGGAAGGAGAGTTTGCTAAATATGGAGCGGGCTGGTTTAAAGGGGGTAAACGGGCATGGGTTGTGGATGACTTTCTCTACCCGCGTCCATCCACCAGGCTCTTCAATCAGTCTTGTCCTCATTTCGCCAGGGAATCGCCCTAGAATCGCCTTGTGTAGTTCCCGAGGCCTCCTCAGTCTTCGTCTTACCCTTTCCACCTTTCTTTTTTCAGATTAAAGTCTTCATAACTTCAAGTTAAACTTACTACTGTCCGTTCAGAATAAACCAAAAAAATTCTCATGCAGTTTAGCCAAACACAACTTCAAGTATAAGCTAATTAAATCTCCAAAAAAGAAAAAAGAGCAAAAGTTTTAGTTTTCCAAAAAAATAAAATACCACACACTAGTTTGTAATTTTTTTTGAAAATGTATTTATTAATAGTAAAGAAGAAATTACTCACTGACGCAAATAACCCGTAATCTAGTTAGTAAAACATGCTACATATGTAACAACAGTTAATGTGTTCAAGTATCAGCAAAAGGAATCTTTTATAATAAATATTTAGGAAAGTCTTTTAGTTAATTAAAACAGAATTGAATAAAAAACACAAACACTTAAAAAATATATATATATATTTGATGATGTGGCGTGTTATTATTGGATTAAGTTCATGATGGACCGCTTGATCTTTTTTTTTCTCTAATCTTCACCAAACGCTTCGTAACGCATTAAATGCATGGACGTAATGCATGGACTGTCTTGGTCTAGTGGAACAGGTCTTGTCAAAATATGCAACTTGCGTGGACTCCACTGGGAGGTATTATTTGCCAGAACATGGTCTATCTACACCATGCAGAAATTGCATAACCTTAATTGGTTCACATACAGTGATACAGACAGTACCTTTTTTTTTGCATGATTTAATAGATTAGTTTTATTATTTCATAAAAAAATATACTCCATATCATACACAATTCTTCATTGAACTTTACATCAGAATTATTACAATATATAAAACTGAAATAGATATAAAAATTAAGTTCCATAAGAAGAATATTCTTAACAAACAATACAAATATAAAAAGGACTGTTAATTCTTCAGGACAGTATTACAAGACGATACCTAAATTTCTGGCAACATAAAGCAGTAAGGACCGATTTAACAAATACCTACACACATTTTGCCTATCGATTTAAATCAAAACTATAAACTAAATATTTTTTTTTAATAAACACTACAACATATATAATAACATATTCTAAAAATAACAGCTTAACATAACAAAAAACTATAAAAGTTATATTAAGAAACAAATAAACAATCATAAAAATATCTTAATAATTATTCCGCGAGTCTACAGGTTGATGAAAAATACAAATATTTTTCAAGAATTACGTACAAAACAGTACCGATAATAACTATATAAAAAACAAGAAAGAATAAAAAAAAGCAAAGAAAATAAATAAAAATACAAATAATGACGTCACGAACCACATTTCTTACAACTCCAACCGGTCCCACTATCCAGCTCCCGCTCCAGCTCCATCCCGTCCACAAGAACCAAGTCCATATATATCCCTCTTCCCTTCCGCCAATATTACATTACATTTCTCCTCTCCTCTCCCCTCTTCCCTTCCGCCAATATTACATTACATTACATTTCTCCTCTCCTCTCCTCTTCTCCTCTCTCTCTCTCTCTCTCTCTCTCTCTCTCTCTCTCTCTCTCTATATATATATATATATATATATATACAGATACAGATCTCATCTCTCCCTGTCGCTAACCCCCCTTTCCCTACAGATCTCGCTTCCTCTGCCGGATTCTCAAAATGGTACGCCCTCCTCCCGGATCGTCTCCAGTTCGGTTGTATTCCAGTCAACTGGTCGGCGGATCTTGAATTGGATGCGGCGGGTTTGAACTGGAGACGATCGTTTTTGTTTTTATATAAGTGTTTTAAGTTTTGATTATAGTTTAGTGTGTGTAAGATGCTAGATCTGGGGATTGATTTTTTTTTTTTTTTTTTTTTGAGAAAATTGATTTGGGGATTAATTGAGATCTGGATTGTGTTGATCCGACTGACTAATTTCGTTTTTGTTTGTTTTGTATTGCAGCCGCTCAGATTGGAAATCAAGGTATGTTTTAACGTTTTTGTTTCATTAGATCAGATCTTGTAATTACTTGTGTGGTGTGTTGTGAATCTGGGTTTTAATTTGGTGAAAATTGATTGGATCAGAGAAAATTCGCGCAAAGATCGGAGAGAGTCAAGTCTGTTGATCTTCATCCCACTGAGCCATGGTAATCTGTTAATTTATATGTTTTTCATTGTCCTTTTTTGTTAATTTTTGCATCACATTGCTGATTAAGTTAATTATTTTGAAATTTATATAGTTTTTGATGTTTTAGCATCACTATAATATGTCTAGAGCATTTTGTTGCTAAAATTTTGTTTGCATACCCTTAAAATGAGACACAAATCTGTTGAATTTGCAATTGACTCTCCCAATTTGTGTGTAGAAATCAAAATTTGGGGTTATATGCTCAAAATTTAGTTGGTCTTGTTGAGAAGTAATAGTTTGGTACTAATAGATAAGCACAATGATATATTAACTTCATATTTGTTCATTTCTTGATAATATTCTCTTTAGTAACTATTTTTATCTTTGTTAATTTTTTTCTTTTCAATTTTTTAAATAAGTGTGCTTTATTTTTATTATGCAGGATTCTAGCGAGTCTTTACTCTGGAAGTGTGTGCATTTGGAATTATCAGTCTCAGGTAACTTTGTAATATTATCTTGTAGTGAAAAGAAAGTCACATTTACCATTTTAACCTTATTGATTTTTAAAGAAAGAGAAAAAAATGAAATGGAAGTACTTTTTATTTTCAATACTTAGACAAGAGAAATCTTAAAACAAGATCTACTGAAGCACCCTTTTTTGGCAGAACAATCCAGCCTTCATTTAACCTGTTAATTGTTACTATAAGCTATTTCATGTATAACTTTCAAATTACAAAGCTTATTTTACTGATTTTTTATGTATTATATCTCCCAACAGACCATGGTGAAATCTTTCGAGGTGACCGAACTACCAGGTACTTATTTCTCCTTAAGCTTCTCCAATTTAATAAACCAAATTAATTCCAAATCACTCTGTCAGTTTCCCCTTTGATATTTAAACTATTTTTATTTTTTTATTTTATTTATTGCAGTGAGGTCTGCAAAATTCATCGCACGGAAGCAGTGGGTCGTGGCCGGCGCAGACGACATGTACATCCGAGTCTACAATTACAACACGATGGACAAAGTCAAAGTTTTTGAGGCCCACACTGACTACATCAGGTAACTAAAATACTAACATATTTGTTATACCCACATTTACGTATATCATTTCAAACTATATGACTAGTGCCTGATATTCTTTTATTATTATTTTTATCATTTTAGGTGTGTGGCGGTACATCCGACGCTTCCGTACGTCCTTTCTTCGTCTGACGATATGTTGATCAAGCTGTGGGATTGGGAAAAAGGCTGGATCTGCACACAAATATTCGAAGGGCATTCGCACTACGTGATGCAAGTCACTTTCAACCCCAAGGATACCAACACCTTTGCCAGCGCTTCCCTCGACCGCACCATCAAGGTTGTTAATTAATCCATTACTTTATTATTTTTATATTTGTTGTTAAGTAAATATATTAATTGATTTGTTTTGGTTTGTTAGATTTGGAATCTTGGTTCGCCGGATCCGAACTTTACATTGGATGCTCACTTGAAGGGGGTGAATTGCGTCGATTATTTCACTGGTGGAGATAGGCCTTACCTAATCACTGGTTCTGATGATAACACTGCTAAGGTTTAAAAAAAAATCTTAATCTTTGAACTTGTCTTTTTCATTTGGTTTGATTGATTTGGGCTAATTATTGTTTTGTGTGTGGAATTAGGTTTGGGATTACCAAACTAGGGCTTGTGTGCAAACGCTCGAAGGCCACACGCACAATGTGTCGGCTGTGTGTTTCCATCCTGAGCTGCCTATCATCATCACTGGATCTGAAGATGGTACTGTGCGTATTTGGCACTCAACCACTTACAGGTATATTATTTTCTTCCATTTATACCTTCTTATTTTCATGAGAAAGGTTGAGAAATGTTAATCATCACTTTTACTTTTCATGCAAGTGAAATGTGAGGACTATTTTTTGATAAATTTTTTTGTTCTTTTTGTAGGTTGGAGAATACGCTGAACTACGGGCTTGAACGTGTTTGGGCCGTAGGATACATGAAGGGCTCTAGAAGGTAAACATTTCCAAAAAATCCAAATCATTCAAAACATCCTTTTAATTACCAAATAAAGTTATTAACCTTACCATTTCAATTTGGGGGGCAGAATGGTAATTGGATACGATGAAGGCACGATTATGATAAAACTTGGCCGTGAGGAACCTGTTGCCAGCATGGACAGCAGCGGTAAGATCATTTGGGCCAAGCATAACGAGATCCAGACCGTTAATATCAAGGCCGTTGGCGCAGATTAAGAGGCATTTCTCTTCTCCCTATTTATAGTTTTTCTGCAATTTTATTAAAATCATGAGATTTTATTTTACATTTTGCTAATCTTATATGTTGCAATGGTAATAGGTCACTGATGGAGAAAGATTGCCGTTGGCTGTGAAGGAGCTGGGAAGCTGTGATCTTTACCCACAAGTATATTTTTTACTTTCTCATAATCTTATATATTTCATAGTGCATCATAAATTATCTTACCAATGTGATCATTTTTTAACAGAGTTTGAAGCACAACCCTAATGGGCGGTTTGTGGTGGTGTGTGGAGACGGCGAGTACATAATCTACACTGCTCTCGCGTGGAGAAACAGGTCCTTTTTTAATTTATCTCAATATTCTTTGTTGGCAAAATTAGCGCAAGTAAAAATTGAATTAAACATTATCTTTTTATTGATGTTTTTTAGGTCTTTTGGTACCGCTTTAGAATTTGTCTGGTCTTCTGATGGAGAGTACGCTGTCAGAGAGAGCACCTCTAAGATCAAACTCTTCAGCAAAAGCTTCCAGGTAAATAATAATATTTCTTATTGGTAAAATTGGTGAAATAGGAAACTGGATTGAATGATTTTTTTTATTTATGTTTTTTTTTGTGGTGTTTTAGGAGAAGAAGAGCATCAGGCCTACGTTTTCAGCCGAGCGAATATTTGGAGGGAATTTGCTCGCCATGTGCTCTAATGACTTCATTTGTTTCTACGACTGGGCCGAGTGCAGGCTGATTCGCCGCATTGATGTCAACGTCAAGGTATGCAAAAATCGAATATTACATCAAAATAATAATTAATTAATTAAGTATAATATTATTTATTCTTTTATTATATTAACATTGATTAATTTTTCACTTTTGCAGAATCTGTTCTGGGCTGACAGTGGTGATCTAGTCACAATTGCAAGCGACACATCCTTCTACGTCCTCAAATACAACGTAAGTAGCTCATATTATCACACTATATCCAAAAATAAAGCTATTTTTGTTCCTAAACAATTTTCGAACTGTTCTGATTATCACACTACATACAAAAAAAACTCATTATTTTTGTCCCTAACAATTTGTGAGCTGTTATTTTGGTCCAGAGAGACGTGGTGTCTGCATATTTCGACGGTGGAAAGACTCCTGACGAGCAAGGAGTGGAAGACGCGTTTGAATTGTTACATGAAGTGAACGAGCGGGTCCGAACCGGTATTTGGGTCGGAGACTGTTTCATCTACAACAACTCCTCTTGGCGCCTCAATTACTGCGTTGGCGGCGAGGTAATTTAATTTTATTGTATTATCCTGTTTGTAAAGTTGTTATTTATTTTTGTTGTATTATTTAATGTTTTATGTTTTTATGTTTGTTTATGATTAGGTTACGACCATGTTTCATTTGGATCGGCCGATGTACCTCTTGGGATACCTCGCCAATCAGAGCCGCGTATATCTTATTGACAAGGAGTTCAAGTAAGAGTCATTTTGAAGTTTTTAGTTTGCCAGTTTAATATCGTTTTGTGTTTTTTATATGGTTAATAATAATGAATAATATTCTATTTTTGGGAACTGTAGCGTAATGGGCTACACGCTGCTGCTGAGCTTGATAGAGTACAAAACCCTAGTGATGCGTGGCGATTTGGACCGCGCCAACGACATTCTTCCTTCCATTCCGAAGGAGCACCACAACAGGTAATATAATTAGTTTATCACATATGTTTTTTTTTTTTCCATTTCTGTAAATTAAAATATGGAGAAAAAATGTTGATAGTGTTTGAATTTTGGCAGTGTTGCTCATTTCTTGGAATCTCGCGGAATGCTGGAGGAGGCTCTTGATATTGCGACTGACCCTGATTATAGATTTGACCTTGCTGTTCAGCTTGGCAAACTTGAGGTCGCAAAGGTATGTATCGCTCATATTTTCACATATCTAGTTTAATTATATACACTAGGAATTTATTTTTGGGACATTGTCGTGAGAAGAAATTCTTTTATATATGTTTTTGTTCAGGCAATTGCAATGGAAGTACAGAGCGAGTCCAAGTGGAAGCAACTCGGAGAAATGGCCATGTCTACTGGAAAGGTTCGTATACAGATATCCTTACTTTAAATACGCTTTAATAACCGTGCAAATAAACAAATAAATAAAACAAAACATGAATATTTTCCTACAGCTGGAGATGGCGGAGCAGTGCTTAACACAAGCGATGGATTTAAGCGGCCTTTTACTCCTCTGCTCAGCACTTGGAGATTCTGAAGGAATAACTAAATTAGCGTCTCTTGCGAAAGAACAGGGAAAGAATAATGTGGCTTTCCTCTGCCTCTTCATGCTCGGCAAGCTGGAAGACTGCCTCCAGTTACTCGTCGAGAGGTACTTTTTCGCAAATACACCCCTCAATGTTATATATTTATGTTTGTGTCATGAGATTTAGTTTTAAATTTATGATTTGTTTGTGGGTTTGTATGAACAGCAACCGTATTCCTGAAGCAGCGTTGATGGCTAGATCTTATCTTCCGAGTAAAGTTTCTGGGATTGTGTCTATCTGGAAAAGTGATCTGCATAAGGTTATTTATTTCATTTATTTCTCCCTTTTTACTTGTGTTTTATTATATTCTATTACGTGCTTTAACCTTATTAATAATATATGTTCTTTTAATATATAAAGGTGAATCCGAAAGCTGCTGAGTCACTGGCGGATCCAACTGAATACCCCAATTTATTTGATGATTGGCAACTCGCTCTTGAAGTTGAAACTCATATGGCACCCAAGGGCTCCGTTTGGTAGCAAGATAAGGAGATAACTTTTTTAGGGTTAAAAAAGTTATTCCGTCTTAACTCTACATTTTAGAGTGATGTTTGGCAAGATAATTGAGATAGTAGTTGGGATAATTTTAAAATTAAAAATATAATATATGATAAATGACCAAAATGTCCTATAATACAATAACATCTTAATTATTGATGGTGATTTTAAAACAGTGCATGTAAACAGCTCATTAACAAAGGCTGCACTGAAATTTGTTCATATTATTAGAAAACAAACCAACTTAATTTTTTGATATAAATGACAAAAAAAAAAACTCTTTGCATTTTTTCTTTTCTCTAATTCTTCTTTTGCAATATTTAAAACTTCATTCCTAAAACTCCAAAAAAAAACTTCATTCTTCACTATTTTTTTCTCTAAACATTATTTTATATTTGTGTTTCATTATCTTTTATCATCCTTCTTCACTTAAGAACATACTTCTTTAATTTAATAAATAAGATAATACACACCAACACATCATACACAAACTCAAACAAAACTCATGCAATTGTGATCTCAAATTGAAGAGAAAATAATGGAGAATCTAATAATATAATTTATTAATAAAGAAGATAAAAATATCAAGAGATATTTGAGATTTAAGAAGAAAAAAGTAAAAATAGAAGGAATGTGATGGTTGGGGAAGAAAGAGATGAGTTTGCGGAGAGAAAAAATATTGGGAATAAGAAAATAATAGAAAAATAGATGTGAGAGTTAAAGGGTAGTATGGTCATAAAAGCTAGGATAAAAGTGAAAGATTGCTATCCCATGGTATGAGCAGTGATAAGTATTTGGGGTTAAATTGTGAGTTATTCCTAGTTAACTCTCACTTTTTCTTCTCTGTTTGGCAGAGATAAAGGGGTTAAAGGGAGTTATCCCCTTCTTATCTCGCTGCCAAACATGGGCAAGAGGTACTGTAAACCTTAACTTCCATTCGTGTCAATTTGAGAAATGCAGATTTAATATTTAATAAAAATGTTGAAAATGCTTTATGGAAGCAGAGGTGTATTCCCACCAGCAATGGAGTACCCAAGCCATTCAGGGAAACCGAGCGTGCCTCTGGTCGAAGCTTTCAAAATGATGCAAGTCAATGAAGAGGAAGAGGAAGAAGAAGTTCCCGTCGAAAACGGTGATGCTGTTCTTGAGGAGGTATAATATAAACAAACAAACCAATTCTTTTCTTCCTCCCTTTTTCCTATTCCTTATGATATATTTATTAATGAATGTATTTTGTTTGTATGTTTGTGGGAGTAGGAAGTGGAGGGGGAGGAGCAAGGAGGAGGACATGATTGAATTTCTAGCTGAGAGATTAATTTGAATTTCTAGCTGAGAGATTAACATGTAAGTTTGAGATTTGCATTTAAAAAAATAACCTTCGTCTAAATTATGAATTAGATGTAATTGGTAAGATAATTGAAAAAAATAATTATTTTTTTGGATTAAAGAAAAAAATTATATTTGTTGTAGGAAATGGCTCATATACAATGTTGACAACCAAAGTTTTTTTATATGATATAAATTATGAGAAATATACAAATTAATTGCTGTGAAAAGAAAGATGAAATTATAATCAATTTATAAAACAAAAATCGTTTTTTTATTTAAATATCACATCGATGAGAAAACAAAGTTTAAATTTGTTTATTATAATTTTATGTCAGTATTATATATTTTGTATTATGACTTGTATAAATTTTATTTGATTCAGAGATAATTTTTAATAAAAATATGAATAATTCATTGTTTTTTCTATTAGAAGTTGTTTCTTGAGATAATTTATGTAATTTTTTTATGACTAACAATTCATAAGATTAACTTAATGTGTTAATCATTAACAATAAAAATGAGAAAAACCGCAGCGAAGTGCGAAAATTTTCCTAGTTCCTTCAACTGCTGCTAATGTTGCCTGAAGTAAGACAATTGTGTTGGCTCCCAACCATACTCTTTCAAATCATATCATATTATAGAAAAAT
This sequence comes from Juncus effusus, assembly GCA_027726005.1. Taxonomy (NCBI): domain Eukaryota; kingdom Viridiplantae; phylum Streptophyta; class Magnoliopsida; order Poales; family Juncaceae; genus Juncus; species Juncus effusus. The sequence continues at coordinate 1,072,638 of CM050906.1, read as the reverse complement.
TTACAAAAAAATCCCTATAGTTAGTTCTAATAGTTTTATCACTTCAAAAATATTTTTTAAATATTAATTAAATAAAAATTCAGAAAAAATTTTGTTTCAGAAAAAAATTGTTTCAGAAGCATATCCTTTTAAGAAAAATATTTTTTATTTTTTGGTGAGAACTATTAATTTGCAATAGAATTAAACCATAAATTATGAGTTCAATACCCATTTGCATCAAATAATGGATGTGAGACAAACAACTCTCTCAATTCTATCAAAAAAAAATTGCAATATAATTGTCTATACAAATTACTTAATCGTTCATTTGTAACCTAACTAATATACGAAAAAAATAACAAAAATATTAATTTATTAAATGACATAATTATTAATTATATAATATAATATTATTTTACATTATACAATAGACACGTGTATAGCATATGCAAATTCTAGTGATGTCTAATAGCAAGAACTTTATTATATATTTTAATCTTTTGCAAACTTTCGAAGATACTAGCGGTACTCTTGCTCCGCTTCGACATAATTTCTATAAAGTAATTAATATTGTTTGATTTTTTTGGTGGTTTGATGACAATTATACAAGAATTTTTTTGACAAAAATATTATTTTCTAAAAAATAATAGATGGAAGCATATAATTTTAAAAGTCTAATATATTAATATTTAAATAGGCGCATTAAAATTGATATGTAAATATATATTTTAAAAGGAAAAAAAATATTCCAGCTTAAATTAACAATGGAATCAACGGAATTAAATATATTAGTTTGTAGACAAAATAATCTTAATAATACTAAAATTGAAGACTTTATGAAGACTTTTGTCAATGATACTAAAATTGAAATTTTATTGTAATTATCATGCAACTAAAAGTTATTTGCATTGTTAAAATATCCATAAAACAATAGTTATAATGTAACTATATCATACTAAAATTGATTGGATGAATGTTTAAAATAACTTAAGTAGGGAGTAAAAACTTTTAATATGATACCAAATGTCACAAAATGTAAAAGAAAACATAAAAAGATTTTAACAATTTCCGGAAAAAAGTAAAACTTAAAAAAATGATGAAAAAAATTGAAACATTATTTACACAATGATTTTTCTTAAGAAATTATATTTATGAATATTTTTTAGTAGCATTTCCAAGAAAATAATATTTTTTATAATAATTTCTTAACATTTTTTAAAAAGTTCCTTTCAAAAAACATTTTCGAAAAATAAGTTTTTTAAAATAAGTTTTTTTCAAAAGTATGATTTATATTATTAGACTTTTAAATATATAGTAATAAAATATTTGTTTTACTTTTTAATAATAATAATTTTTATTATTATATCGTAGGTTTTATATTTTAAGACATATGACTAAAATTGGTAAAATAAATCCATTATGTTTTGGACTAAAATTATCTTAGGTTTTATATTTTAATAACAATATATACGTAAAATCATGAAAAAAATATATAAAAAATAGTATATTTAAAAGCGGAAAAAATAATATATACAAAATTCTATCGTGTGTTTTTGGGCGTGCTCAAGCCGTCGTGCTTTTAGATGGACAGTTTGAGTGTGGGCTTTGAAGTTTAAACTAGGAAAAAAGCAAAGCAATAAGAATACCAATGTTTCAATATGTTGCTGAGAGGTTGCAAATTAACAAAATCAGGGGAGAAAATGTTTGAAGTTTCTTTTTCGATTTTCTTTTGTTCTACTTGTCTTTCGAACATGCCTTGATTTGAAATTATTCTACAATTAATGTCTGTTTTGAATATTAGGTTTATGGGGCATTAATACTTTACTTAATTTACTATGTATTATTGATCAGATCGTCATTCCTATTTATGTTTGAATATATTGTTTGATGTACTACAACTAATATATGCTCAAAGTAATACATATGTATTATTATTTTGTAAGAATGTACCATTTAACTTTAAATATTATCATTAGGATTACTTACACATCAGTTATCACTAAAATTTCAATAATTATAGCAGAGCGCAGAAAGTCCCCTGGTGAAATTAAGAAGAGAAAGCCAAAGTTATAAATTTATTTACTTTTATCTTTTTGTTAACTTAGGGTGCGTTTACTTGGTGGGAATGTTCAACTTTCCTAGGAATATAAGGGTACGTTTACTTGGTGGGAATGTTCAAGTTTCTTAGGAATGTAAGAGTTTGGAAATCATTTTATCATGTTTACTTTGACATGAAAATTCTACGTGGCAGAAATATCAAATTTTCATGGCAAAGTTATTTTACAATATTTGTGGGAAAGTGATTCCCATAGAAATAAATGGTAATGTTATATTCCCATGAATATTACCAAAATATCCTTATTAATTATGTTAATGCACATTATTATTATTATTATTATTATTATTATTATTATTATTATTATTTTATTAAATATAATTTACTTATAAAATTAAAATAATCTAAAATAATAATTATAATACAAATAATATTTTTTACTTAAGTTTACAAATTAAATTATATATTATATTCATTAAATAATTGTTTAAAAATGGGTTGGATTTTTTTTCTTTTTCTTAATTTATAACAAACTTGTTATGATTTAATTAAAATAGAAATTATAATTTAACTAAAATAAGAATAAATATATAATTTTGTAGATAATAAGTAAAAATATTTAATTAAATATAGTTTATTTGTTATACTAGTTTTATGGGCATATTTGTCATTTCATATTTAAAAATAATATAAATAATCAACATTCTCATGTATCCAAATTTGTGAAGTAAACAAGAATATTTCTATATCATGGGAATGTAATTCCCGTCAATCACATTTCTTGGAATGTGATTCCCGTGGTAATATGATATTACCGCGAAGTAAATGCCCCCTTGTATATCCTTGCTTTGCTTTGGAATGAACTGATATTAGCCATATATACAAAGCTCCGGTTTTTCTTGTCCAAAATTTGATTTTTTGTTTCTATAATAACCCTATATATTATGATAAAGAAATTATCATTATTGATAAAGAAAGAATAATGTTTGAACAATAGAGAATCATATGTGCCAAATATAATAAACTCAGTAAACAACTTGTAGTTCGAAATATATTTATATTCCACTCTAAACATAAACAACATATGATTCCTTATTCTCTCTGCATTTCTATATCCAATAATGGTCCCTGAAACTTGTAAGAAACCAATAAGCTGCTCCTTCTTGAATGTTACACAAACATCATATCTGTCAATCATATATATGTATTCACATACATACTCTATGGAAATCGCCACATACAATCACATCATTCCAAAAAATCAAAGGCTCATAATAAACCACATCCTCTTATTAAAGACACAAAAAATTGGGGACTACTGACGGAGTTAATGGGTTTATGGTCCTCTCGTCCTTCATTGTAAATGGATGTCAGCTTCGTCTGAACGCGCGCGACATATCCATAATCACTGGTTTAAGAGCCGAAGGCGAGCTAGTTGATGTATGCGGTAAGAGGACATCGCAGACAAAATATAAGGTTCTAAGGAAGTTCTATCACGGAGCGAAGCAGATGTCTGCAAAAGATCTCGAACGTGAGCTGGAACTGCAGTTGGGCGAGAACCCCAGAGCAACACTCGAAGAATGATTATCATTGCTCACGATGCATTTATTCTCCACAGTCTTATTCCCAATGAGCAACCATATGTTTCTAGCGCAGTTCTGGCCTTACGTTGATAATTGCAACGAGATGTGGTGTTATGCTTGGGGTATTGTTGTCGCAGATTTCCTGATGCGGCAAATTCTGGATATAGGGACAAGAGTAATTACCCGTACTGGTAAGAACCCCACCATTGTCGAGTGTTCATTCGCCTTAATGGTAAGGACCGCAAAAACTATTGTTGCCATAATCATGATATATTATATTGCGTCTATTAACTTTATTATAGACAAGTATGGTATTACGAGCACACACAACTCAGGAAGATGATGGTAACTAATAATTATTACGAGCACACACAACAGAATGCTACAAGCAATGGGTAATTAATAATTATTATTTTTGCTTATTTATATACTATTATTTTTTACTTTTATAATAATAATAATTATCATAATTTAATCTTTTAATTTATCTCTTTCTAACAGAATGAGCTTCACATGGGAAATTTTCACGAGCTTCCTTTTCTCAAAAGTTTCTATTTCTACGATTTAGTGGTATAGTTGGTGATCCTGATATATTTCTTGTTGAATTTGTATTTATATTTTATATTACTTTTTTATGCCTAAAAATAGATTTTTGTACTAACATATGTAATTATGGCACACTTTGTAGTTACAAAGAATCTTCCAATCATTGTAATATAATTAACTTTATGAAATATTAAAAGATAATTTATGTTCACCCTGGAACCTTCTGTATTTTAGTTGCTGCAGTTTAATCCATTAAGCATGTTGGACGCATAAAAATTCGAGTGGTTTGAGGTTTATATTTCATTGATGTGGAGTTATCAATTTACTAGGGCTAAATGTTAGAATGTATAGCTAAACTTTCGATTTGGATTTGAGAATCTTTCTATTTATGATTGAAATTACATTTGATATTCTAAATATTAACTTTGTTATTTTGTAGCCTTTGAGTTGCTTTTGTGGTCATATTTTTTAATTAACTTTTAATGTTTTTTCTGCTTTATAAATTTAATCATTGGTATACATAATAATAGAAAAAACCGCAGCGTAGCGCGGGAAAGTCCCTCGTGAGAGTTACTGAGTAGAGAGAGAGCTTGAACAATAGAAAAAAGAGAAATGTTTTTTTAGTAGCGCTTTTTTTTAAAATAACTGAGAGAATAACACTCACTTGTCCAGCCAGCTATTCTGATGCCAGAAATCTTGACTACAGAAGTTATTTTTCTACTTTTTCTTACCTCCTGGATAAAAAAAAATGAAAAATTGTCACTACCGTCAGGATTTCTGGCGGTAGTACTAGATGACCAATTTTTTTGAGATGAGTGTTATTCTCTCGATTAATTTTCAAAAAGGCGCTACTTAAAAAAAAAGTCGAAAAAAGAAGGAATGGAGACTTCTTTATTGGTTTGAAAATGAAATTGAGAACTGAACTCCTGGATCTCAAGTCATGGATTCTACAAAAATAAGGTCATTTATATTTCCCATTTTTTTGTAATTTTGAATTTATATATGGTTGGTTATACTTACACACGATCTTTTTATATCAAAACTATTATGTTATTGAAATACTTATTTCTTTGTTACTGATATTATTCTGACCATTGACCTTAATCAAACACTAAAATTTCATACATGAAGACATCTGGTTGTACAAATGGTGGATACATTATAAACCAAATTTACCTTAATGAGCATCTAAGATCACTGTTTTCTATGAAATATTCTAACAATTTAAAATTGCAGAAAGTTTAGAAATATAAGACTAAATTAAGTATTTTGCAACTGCCACAAAGCCCAAACGGCAGAATTACGATTTATTAAGCAAACTCATCTCATATTAAACCAAAACAAATCAAAAACACATTTATACTAGAATTATACCATCAAAGTGCTCCTCCCAGAAACCCATCTGCATATTTCCTAGAATCTTTCTCAACAATCCTACAAAACTGACAATTTCTTAGTCAATTACATTTTCTTTTGCTTCTGTCGCATACTCGCAGCCATATTCTCCTTGTATAAAAATATATTAAAAAGTTCATACTCTTGAAAGCAGGGTTTTAAGACTTCTTTAAATTTCCTCAATAATAAAAATAATAAAAAAATTAAATTCTCATGAAATTAGGCACTTAATGACTAATATATAATATCAATATTCTCCAACATCTCAATAAAAGCTTCCATTTCAAAGGTTTTGAATAAACATCACATCTTTTTGCTGTTGAAATTTTAATTACTTGAAGAATCAAAACTGGGCTTCTGCGACTAATAGTAAACTAATCTTAACATAATATCTAGTACTCACCAACATAAAAAAAAAATTCATTTTTATCTTAATAACTAATAGTAACTCTAGAACTTCACATAATATATCCATGAGTAGTGCACACCTTTATGGAACCTCTCTCATTTAAAATGCATTTTTAATCATGCAAAACTTGTTGAAATAATATTCACTATTTTTTCTGTTTCCAAATCTTTGATTACTTGACCAATCAAATTTCGGTTTCTATGGCCCAACCCAATATCACAAAATACTATCACAATATAAAACATAAATCAAGCATATATACTTTCATCATTAAACTTTAAACTTTAAAAGTTTATACTAAGAAAACCTTACAAATACAAAAATATATATACATACAATTTAACATTTGGAAGGGAGATTTAATTCCTCTCCAAAGTTCCTCAAAAAAATAAAATATATAAAACTCACTAGAAGTAGGCAGAGGAGAAGCTGAAGAAGAGGGAATGAATGAGGGAATAGATGAGGGGGCGGTGCCGGACGGCGCCTCGCCTCCAACGCTGGCGAAGGTGGAGAAGTAGAGAGGTTGAAGAAGTGCAAAGAAGAAGGAACAGACTCTTCTTTAAAATGAAATGTTTATAGGCCTGTTTATTTGGGCTTGCTGTTAAGAGTCCATATTTACTTATTATTCATAGTCCATATTTACTTATTTGGACCCAAAAATGAAATTATTTTCAAAATGAAAATGTTATTAGGCCTGATTATTCCGGCTTACTATGAAATGAAATTAAGAATTTCTTTTCAGTTTCTAAGATTCGAATCCATCACTTTTAGCTTATCTCTTCTTCTCTATCGATCGAACTCCAGTCAGTTCTAATTCTAATCATTTTGTTCTCATCCGTATTATATTTATGGTCTGATTGTAGCGAAATGTAATTCAATCCAGCTCGCTTTGTTTGGCAGATGTGATTCGCCCTTTGATGAATGTTCTTTTTCTTTTCACAAGATCTTGAGTTCCAGTTCAAGCTAGCGAGATTCAAAGAGGAAGAATGGGTTATGTGAATGATTTGGTTGACTGAAGCTTGATTTTTACTCGATTTAGCGCGAAAGGTATGTTATTTCTTTGTAATTACTTAATTTTCTCTTATAAATCATTCAAAGACCTCTTTTTGGAAAACTAGAAATTATAAGACGATATCCGCTGAATAAAAAACCTCCTAAAACCTGATTGTGTCAAAGGATCGCATGACTCAAGCTAATGTCAAGTTCTGTATACTGCTTCGAAAGAAAATGAATTTTTACAACTTTTGGGCTTTTTTAGAAAAATAAAGACCTTTACATATAATTATCATTAATAAAAAGCACAAGCAATAATTTGATATATAAGCGGATCAAATTGAAGTATAATGAATTCAACGAACTGCGTCTCATTTAAACATGCATTTTTTTACAGAAAACATCCTACGTTACATTACCTCCTCAAATCAAACCTGTCTAAAAAGGTTTGAAATTAGGATACTAGACCAAGAAATAATAATCTTCCCAAATTGATTTCGTAAATAAGCATAACACTGACCTAATGAAATATTTTCATACTGTTGGCAGGAATTTGATATTCGAGTAATTTCACTGACGCCTTCTTCTAAATCTAAAAACTAAACAAAAGATTGTTGGTAGAAATGGATATGCTGAGCAACTTACCGCAAGAAATAAAAGAAAAGATCCTTAATTATTTGCCAATAAAAGAGGCAATAAAATCAAGCATCTTATCAACCAAATGGAGGTACACCTGGACCTCAATTCCTGACTTAGTGTTATTTGATCATGATATTAATCCACTCGAATTGAAAGGTGTGTTTGTAAATCTGTTGATAAAATTTTCGAGCTTCACAGTGGCCCAATTCGTAAATTCAAGCTTTATAACAGCGATCACTCTAATGATGCTCTTGATAGATGGATTGTGAACTTATCTACAAATGGATTAAGGGAATTCGCAATAAATATGTGTTGTGATAATTGGGAAGGAAAAGAATGCATAATTCATTCCAGTTTCTTCTCTTGTGATGAACTGAATCACATCGATTTAACCTATTGTTATTTTTTGGTGCCCTCATGGTTCAAAGAATTTAAACTTCTTCACACTCTTTTATTAAAAAGAGTTATAGTTTCTAGGCATGATATTGAGAAGCTGATCTCACGCTGCCCTCATTTGAAGAAATTAATACTCATTGATTTAACATATGTTATCAGTCTGAATATTCACGCGTCAGAGCTCGTGTATTTAGAACTCGAGGGTGATTTTTTAGATCTCAGAGTATCTGCACAAAAGCTCGAAACTTCAAAGATGGAGGGTTTCTTTAAAGCTATTCAAATATCTGCGCCAAATCTCAAAAGTTTGGAAATTGAAGCTCAATTTTCATATCTCCAACTATGTGCACCAAAGTTGGTCTCTATGTGCATTGATCTATTTTTGGATCGAATTGAGTATAGACAAAATTCAATTCGATTTATTGGGGACATGCCTGACCTTAAGAGCGTTCAAATGAAGGAAATAATGGTACGTGCAAAGATCCTATGGTTCTTAATTATTATTAATAAATGGGTAAAGAAATTCATCCTATTTTATAGGGATAAAAGCAAGAATCTGAAAATATGGGTTTTTTTAAATATTCAAAAAAAAAAAAAAATAGAGGGTTATTTCAAAATTTCCAATTCTATTTGATTCCTATGTATACTTAAAAATTCAATTATTTGTTGCAGTATCTCTCTATTGACAAATGGCTGGATGAGTTCATGCATCGTCTAAACTATTTGAGCTTGTTTTTAAATTTTGAGCATAAGGATGAATCTTCAGTTGTTCTAGCTCTATTTCAGAGAGCCCTTTATCTACAGACACTTCACATAGATGTTAGTAGTATTTTATCGAGTTTTTCCCCTCTTTTTCCTTTTTTTGAGAAAATTTGGAGGGTCTTGAAATGTCCCTCTTCTAAATGTGATTCTATTAATTTCTAAATATTTACAAATGTCCTAAATATTTACTATCTAAAAAAAGAAAAAGAAAAAACCTATGCCTTTTCCCTTATATAATTTCCTATTTATATCTATCTATACTAGCCTAGAAAAAAAAGAAAAGGGCCCACCCAATTCTATACAATATGAAATACTTTTTATTTCGTAAATTCCACTAATTTTCGGACCACAATCTTTGTTATTTTAATTCGAGGCCTATCTTCATCACCTAAATATTTTTTTTCTTTATGTCTTACTGAATTTTCATTGAGGATTTGTAGGTGTGTTCATGTTCATGTTCATCCAATCAGTTTCCGACTACCACTGTGCAAATTGTGAGGTTTTGGGAAACGGTAGATAAAACAGAAGATTTGTTTAAGCAACTTAACACGGTGAAAATCGTCAACTTTACAACAGATGACTCGACAGTTTCATTTGTAAAATTCATATTAGGCTCTGCACAACAACTCGAGACCTTGACTATAAATAAAAGGATGTATTGTAAACATGATCCAATGATGTTTAAGGAATTGTTACGGTTTCCGAGGGTTTCACCGAAAGCTGCAATTGTCTTTTGAGTAAATTTGAAGTTGCTTTATCATGGAGGAGAAGTAGTTGTAGTTGTTATGAACTGAATTTCAAATTATGTTTGTTTTTGGATTCTTCTATTGTACAATTTGTTTCGCTTGATTGATGAGGGATTGAGTTGAGAAACTCAGATTGGTGATACTGTTTTGGGTTTTAGTGTTAAAATGCTTTTTGTTGCATTCTCAATTTCATTTGTGTATATGCCACATAACATATAAGCAAGTCATGACAAGGTAATAGTCCTTGATTGGGTCGGCCAAGCAGGGGTAATTTGTGCTATAAATAGGCACATATGGCATGATTTTAAGATTCATCTCTGCCAAATAATTTTCAACAAATATTGTGCAAAAATAAAAAGAAGAAAAGAGAGAGATTAGAGTTCTGAATATCGTTCAGAAACTGTACTAGCATACAGTTTCCTCTTGGATCTTTCATCTGTTCGTGTGGATACAAGTAGAAGGACTTCGTTTAGCGAGCTGCGCTTAAGAATTCGGGAGTTTGAAAGCAAGATGAAAGTTCGTGTCAGACCTATATCCGTTCTTTCAACTGGATAATAGTTTTTTTTTTCAATACTTGCTTGCTTGAGCAATTGGATAATCGTTATCCGAGATAATAAATTTTAATTAGCAATTATCGTACTTTTATTTCCTTATTAGTGATCCTCGGGGGATTACATTCCTATGTTCCGCAGTGCATGTATCATACATGAATACGGATTTCCCAACAATATAATAATATTAAGGATCTATTTTTGAATTAATTTAATAGTTATAATTAGGTCATTATAAAATGAGGCCTCATATATCGCATATGTGGACTCACATATGGGACATATGCGTACACATATGCCATGTAGTTTTTCATATTTAATACACTTATTTATTCACTTAACAATTTTAATTTATTTTCTCTCTGAACTACGCCGAAGGCTATTACATGCCGTTCACCTCAACTAATTATTTTCCATCTCTTAGTGAGGGGGCAAGTTATAGTTTTCCTTGTTTAAAATGAACTTTTTTTAATGTTCTTGGTCAATGAGCTAGTAGTCAGTAGACACCAGATTCTCTTCATTCTCGACGACTGCCTGCTCTATGTCCTCCTCGCCTTCCAGCTTAGCGACAAGCTTGACCACCAGATTCTCTTCATCCATGTCGCCCTCCAGAAAAGTGACAAGCTCAGCCACAATTTCAATCTCATCCTCGCGAGCGTACACCACCCGCCGAACAATAAAATGTTTCATCTAAAAATAATACAAAAGATTATTAGACAAAAGATATAATTAAAAAACAAATTTAAGTTATCAAATAAATAAAGCACATATCTCACCACAAGCTCATGTGAATCAACATTTTTGTGGCCATTGTTGCATGCGTCGCACACTTTGAGATGCCTGTGATGCATGCGGGGATATGTACCTCTAGCCCCACATCATGCTCTGCAAAAATCCACACTCGAAACACTTATTTCTGACGAACGCGCAAAGATGTGCAACGAGTCTGGGCGATTTCCGAGATACTAAATTTTAAATAGCAATCATCATACTTCTATTTCCTTATTAGTGATCCTAGGGCGTTAAATTTGTACATTTTGCAGCACATGGATACGGATTCTCGAACAATGTACTAATGTTAAAGTTTCATTTTTGAATTAATTTAGTACACGTAATTAGATCATTATAACATGAGGCCGCATATATCGCATATGTGCTCACATATGGGAAGTATGCATACACATATGCCATGTAGTTTTTCACATTTAATACACTTAATTTATTCACCTAACCATTTTAATTATTTTTTCTCTCTGAAATACACCGTTGGCTATTACATGCTGTTCTACTCAACTGATTATTTTCCATCTCTCAATTTTGTTTAAATGAACTTTCTTTAATGTTCTTGATCATTACATGTGAATAAGTTTTTCGGTCCAATTTCTCTTATTATAGGTCTCATGCGAACACTTTCAAAATTGTAAATTATCAAAATTTTAATTGATTATGTTTCTGTTTTTGTAGAAATTTCAAAAATAAAATAAAATAAAACTATTCTATCTATTATATATATGGATTTCAATTGGGCATAACTAATTGAGTCATACAATAGTTGGGTCTCCTGACTGCTCACTTCAATATTCTTTCTACTGCGATAGCTCGAACTTTGCGGTATTTTAATCATTGACTGCATGATTAAAATAGAACATGTCCCACGTCCTTCATGGATAGCCGGCCAATGTCCTTCAATGCACTTAAAGCTTGTTCAGAGACCTTTTTTTAATCCATCTAAGCCCTCATGTGAGTCTAATCGCATGCGGAAATTATGTCTTCATGCATCTTATCCATTTATGCATTATTTTCGGCTATATCTATGAGTAAATTAAAAATATACAAGTTAATTATTTTAATAATGAGTTAGGAGATTTTAAATTGGAAACATGAACCATATCGGTAGGTTTCCAACTTAATGGGTTTCAAGTTATGGGATGAAGCATGATTTACAGCGATGGGACTGGCGCCACACCCCCACTAACCAACTACTTGCACCTCTTTAGTATTTAATATCACAAAATTACATCACAATATAAAACATAAATCAAGAATATATATACTTTCATCATTAATGCTTGATACGAGCTACGAACTCCCTGTCAGCCCGAGCGGGGCCGAAAGTGTGTGTTGGATCGGTGGCGGAGCTGCTTCCGATGAATCCGACGGCGATGATTCCGTCGAGAGAAGGGGAAGTCGAGGAAGAGGTTCTGAATGAGGGAAGAACGCGGAGTGAGGTGGTGCCGGGTGGTGACTCCATCGCCGGCGAAGGTGGAGAGTTAGTGAGTACAGAGAGGTTGAAGAAGTAGAATGAAGAAGGAAATGAGCCTTCTTTAAAAATGGAATTATTTTAAAAATGCAATGTTTATATTTCTAGGCCTGTTTATTTGGGCTTAATGTTAAGAGTCCATAGTTATTTGGGCTTAATGTTAAGAGTACGTTTTTCATTGAAAAATGAAATTGAGAACTAAAATCCTGGATTTCAAGTCATGGATTCTAGAAAAATAAGGACATTTATATTTTCCATTTTTATGTAATTTTGAATTGGGAAATCTGATATCACACCGGCACTGTAGCAATGCCGAATCACGACGGACGGTATATATACTGTTTTTTCACTTTTCAATATATGATTTTTTTTCTATATATTTTTTTTACTATTTTATATATTATTTTATTCTTTATCTATTTTTTACATTTGGAATTTGTATATACTGTTTTAATATACTATTTCCTTATATATTGTTTTTACTGTTTATTTATATATTGTTACAAAAAATGAATTATATAATATTGTTACACTATTAGTAAGCTATATATACTGTTGTCATGATTTCGACGTGTTGCAATGCGTTACGACATATCAGGTCCCTTTTGAATTCGTATGGTTATACTTAGACACGATATTTTAATATCTTGTAGAGGAATACATGGCATTGAGAAAATCAAAACTATTATGTTATTGAAATACTTTTTTCTTTGTTACTGATAGTCTTCTGACCAATAACCTAATTAAACATTAAAATTTCATATATGAAGTGAAGACATCCAGGTGCACAAATAATGGATATATTTATATTATAAAACAAATTTACCCTAATGAGCATTTAAGATCACTGTTTTTATGAGTAATTCTAACAAATTAAAATTGTCTCAATGGAAAGGTCGGTACTTGTCGCTTGCCGGAAAAATAACCTTGGTCAAGTCGGTTCTCTCTGCATTTGCCTTCATATTATATGGCGGCATTCAGACTGTCGGTTTGGGTGATACAACAAATAGAAAAAAATTATGCGACAATTTCTTTGGAAGAAAGAAGATGGAACATGCTTGCATTTAGCAAGTTGGAACTTATTGTGTACTCCCGAATCTTTGGGTGGCATAGGTTCGGTGGATCTAAAATGTCAGAATTTAGCACTTCTGATGAAGTGGTGGTGATGATATTGGACAGAGAGAGACTCGCTCTGGACCATGACGGTTTCGGCAATCTATGGCAAACCGGCTTACCCTATTTCGCGCTCCCGAAAATCATTTCGATCGTTCTTTTGTAAACATACTTCCTATTACTAGGAGCTGTGTTTGCTCTTTCAGTCAAGTTAGGAACTTCAACCTCCTTTTGGCATCAAATTTGGTTAGAAAATATCCCGCTAGCAACGTACTATCCGCACATTTTCTCTTTTTCAATCAACCAATCGATAACTATAAAGGAGGCGTGTAGCAGTAATGGATGAGATTTAAATTTACGTGACAATCTTTCGAGTCAAGCCAAGCAAGAATGGGACTCCCTCTACTCAAAATTACAACCGGTTACGCCCCAGCAAGAGGGAGAGTTGGATGTGATTCTTTCTTCATTAAATGCGTCAGGTCGTTTTCGCTCAAATGATATCTATAGAAGACTAACCTTCCCTGGAATTCCAATTAAATCAATTCCTTCCATCTGGAAAGTTAAGGTGCCAAACAAATTGAAGATTTTTGGATAGTTAGTTCTTCACAATAAAGTCCTTTCAAAAGAGAACCTGATAAAACGACAAACCTGATAAAACGACAGTTCAATGTCGCCGACTCATGTCTCACCTGTATCGCCAATAGACCGGAAACAACATTCCAACTCTTCAGGGAATGTAGTTTCGCACAACTCATGTGGGAAAAGGTGTTCCAACAAGTAAATTTGACGGTACAAGCACACGACTCATTATTAGATGTTTGGATGAGTCTGAGAAGAAGTCTTGATAGAGAGATGACAATTAAGTGGGATATGTGGTGGCTCTGGACTTGTTGGTCGATTTGGCACACACGCAATGAGGTCAATTTCCGAGGAGACATAGCGCTGCCTGAACGTTGCTTCTATCAACTACAGACTGAGACTCTTGGATGAAAGCTAATTCAGTTTTTTTGAGTTAATGATTATGTAATTTGATTGGTTGGGGTGGGTTAGAAGGGTTTTAGTGAATTGTTTTAGCTGGGTGAATTTTCTCTCTTGGTTTAGAGATATGTCTAAAACGATTGTAAATACTTGTTGTGATTAATTAATTGAAAAGGTTGTCAATTGGCAACCATTTTCCTTCAAAAAAAAATTATTTATTTAAATTATAATTTAAGTTTTTTTAATGGTATATATTTATACTAACTTCAATTGTGATATCTCCATAAATAAAATCATCTTTAAGAAAAACATAAGATATAAATTAATAATAATATCATGGAGTTTTGCAAGAAACGGATTGGTAATATAACTTATTATAAAAAGATATTAATTGACATCTTTAATAGATGATTGGAATGGTCCAGATGGGTGGCTCCTACTCTCCGCAAAATAATCCTTTTTCATTGTCACAGTGATAACTGATCCTCCCGTTCACAAACCAATCGGATCGAGCAACGGACTCCTCGTCAGCCCGACCGGAGCCGAAAGTGTGTGAATCGAGGATTCGGTTGAAGAGCTGAGTCGGATCGATGGCGGAGCTGTTTCCGATGAATCCGTCAGGAGAAGGGGAAGCTGAAGAAGAGGGCATGAATGAAAGTTACTGAGTACAGAGAGCTTGAAGAAGTACAAAGAAGGAGCTGAGTCTTCTTCAAAAAAGGAATTAGTTTTGAAAATGAAAGGTTTATTTATAGGCATGTTTGTTTGTTTAGGCTTGGTGTTAAGAGTCCATAGTTAGTTAATTGGGAAAGGAGTCATATAAGATAATATACTGGGCCTTATTGTTCATATCAAAATAATATGGCCCAATTCAAATTTCAGCCCAGCCCATTTTACAATCTCTTTCTTCCAATTATACATGAACTTAAAAAGATAAGATAAACAAGCTCAAAACTCAACTTCCTTTCCTTCTTCACTCCACTCCAGCTCAGTAATGGCGACGCTCGCTTCTCTCTCGTTACATTCTGCGCCTTGCGCCGGCGTCCTCAGCCGGAACAGCTCGACCTCAAGCCGGAGCAACCACCGTGTGTTGAGAATCGAAGCCAATAAACGCGCCAAGAAGATCCGTCAGGTCAGTTCAATTTTAATTTCGATGGCTGAAAGTATGGAGAAAAATGCCGGATTTTTTGCAATTGTAATAAATTATAAGGATGGAATTGAAAATTGAAGAAAAAAGGGGAAATTCTTGAATGATTTGTTCAAAATTATTTGTTTGTTTGTTTTTTTGGATTTGTGAAGGTAATTTTGAGAGAGGATTTGCAAGGGATAGGAAGTGTAGGAGATCAAGTGAAAGTCAAAGCTGGGTTTTATCGTAATTATCTTCTGCCGACCGGAAAAGCCGATATTCTTTCTGCTAAGATGCTCAAGTAATTTTTTTTTCTTGTATTTTTGTAGAAGAAATTGTGTGAGCTGTCTCAATGTGCTCTGTTGAAATGAACAATATTTGTGTATATTTTTCTTATATTTATATTTATACATAAAAGGTCAGGAAAGTTAAAAAAATTTTGGAATATCTCAAAAGTTAAGAGGGTTTTGTAAAATTAGGGGAAAAAAATGTTTTTTCTTTGATGTCCTTTGTTTAGAGTTATATTCTAAATACTTTATTTTATCAATTATTAATTGAATTACGCAATTTTTATGATTTAATCCTTTATTATTTTTTCCGGCAGAGAAATGCAGATGGAGAAGGATAGAATTGAAGCAGAGAAAAGACGCGTAAGTCTCATCCCTTTTTCAATTGCTAATAAAATTATCACATTAAATTAAACAATACAGAAGGGCATTTTCGTAATTGTGCTTATGTTGACCAGGTCAAAGAAGACGCGGAACAGCTGGCGGCTGTTTTGCAGTCCATCGGCCCGTTTAAAGTGAGAAGAAAGACAACTATAGGAAAATTAATTTCTGGAAGGTAAATGTTAAAATTTTATAATTTTGGGGAATAATAGAATAATGGAATAATGGAATAAACGCCTTTATTCCCAGGTGTAAAATCTCAAAATTTTATATATACCCCTCCAAAATTGTGAAATTTCATGGGTAACCTTACCAATTATAAGAAATATCATTTTCTCTACTTATTTTTGGAAAAGCCTAAATATATTTTTTTTATTACTTATATATGTGTAAATTAAAAATAAAAAAAATAGTAATTTTGGAAATATTTTGAAATACATGTAGAAAAGAGGGGCGTGTATATGATTTTATTTTTTGTTTTTGAGGGGTATACATGATGTTTCTAAGTTTTGTAGGGTTATTTTGTAGGATGTATTTTGAGATTTTATAGAGTTTTGATATAATTTTCTATCATTATTATTATTTTTTTTTTTTTCATAAATCAGACGTATTTCTCTAATCTAGTTTCAATTTCTTTTTCAGTGTTTCATCACAAGATGTAGCGGACATCATCAAGTCGCAAGTCAACAGGTAAAATATTCTCAAAAAAATAAAATATCATTAACTTTTCGAAAATAACTAATTTGAAGATTGATATGTTGTGCTAATTTTTCATTTTGTTAATTTAGGGATATTGAGAAAGACAATGTTATTATTCCTGAAATAAACGAAATTGGAGAGTACATAGCTGAGGTTATACTTCATGAGGATGTTTCTGCAAGAGTTCGAGTCAATGTTACTGCAAGTTAATTTAATTATATCTCAAATTTGAAATTTGAAAAGAGTGTTTTGGCTAAAGAGAAAATTTATGGCTTAATGTTGTTGTTGATCATTTTTGTGTTGATTGTATTTTTCAGATTTTGAGAATGAAAATGCTGGTGTAGTTATTTTTATTTTTTTTGAAATGTAAAGCTACATTTTTTTTGGCACTCACTTTCTTGTTGTTTATTTTCACAATAGTTAAGATTTAATTTTTCCCCAATATTCACAAAGTACAAAAATTTGGGTTCGATTTTTCTTAAAATTGAATGTTTGGGAATATCATATTTCAAAGGGTTTTTTCTTCTGCACTTGATTTGATGAATATTGAAAGAATGAACGTCAAATATCTTACCCTAAATTTGATGCATTTGATTCATTACAAATATATAATTATTCTATCAATTACAAATTTACAATTGATAAACTTACTTCAAAGTATCATAATTACAATTTCATCAAAGGGCAACATTTATACAACAATATAAACTAACAAAATCAAACCACAAAAAAAAAGGTTACATGTCAAGTTTTGTAATTATATAGTATCTATTACAATTGATAAATTTATTTCAAACAAAACATCTTAATTACATTTCAACCAATAGAAACTAACAAAAAACAAACAAAAAAAAATAAAAAACTGTTACATGCCAAGTTCTTTTTTCTTGGCCTCAGCTGCATCGGCTGCTTCAACTTGAATCTTAGCAGTCTGCATATCAGCTTCGGTCGCTTCCTGCTCATTTTTAGCCTTCAGTTTCTTAACCTGTAATAAAATTGTCACATTTTAATGTTTTAAATGACATTATTACTATCTCATGTCATCATATAACTAGTGTTGCTCATTATGTTCGGTTCATTCAGCAACCAAACCCAACGGAGCAGCTCAATTTCACTTAAATTGATTTGGTAGTTAAAATTTTTTGTGTATTCAGTTCTACTCACTGAATAAACCGAATGACATGATATATGTCTATTCAGTTTAATCATAGTCACATTTTTGTCAAAAAGTGGCTTAAAATAACAAATATCTTTCAGTTTTAAGTACACATGTCTTCTTAATTATTCGGTTTAACTGAATAAACCAAAATGAAAATCAGCTCGGTTTGTAATTCGATTTATAAAGCTAATTGGGTGAACTGAATTTCAATTAGTTCGGTACGATTTAGGTTTTACTTATTCAATTTGCTTCAAACTGAAAAAGACCACTGAATATCTATGCATCCTTTATGTGTGTGTGTGTGAGAGAGAGAGAGAGAGAGAGAGAGAACCTGGCCTAGAAACGAAGCTTTGAGGTACTCCAATCTTTCTTGCATAGAAGCTCCAAAAGCCATGGTCTCCCTTTTCAATTTAGACATGAACGTCTCAGACTCTCCTCTGCTTCCCTCCATTTCTCTTTCCAGAACTCTTTAATTTCTTATGAGAAACAAGAGAAATTGTTAAGTTGGGAATAATAAAGTATGACAAAGAAGTCGGAACATTCATGATGCATGCATGCGTGGCCCTATGTGTATACGTGGACAGTTCTTGTGAAGCCATGCGGAAAGACAAAAGAGATATAAACAAAAAAAAGGATTCCAATAATTGTAAGAAACTACTTTATTTATTGAAAATTACTAAAGAACCCATTCTTAAAGAAATTGTTTTTATTTTTATTTTATAGGGGGGATTTTATGTTTCACACTTATTGTACAGAAAAGAAATTTTCAAATTTTGAACCGAACTGAATAGAAAAAAATTAGGGCCCAAAACTTTTAAAATTCTTTTCTGCCCCTGACATGCTCTATTGTAGTGGTGATACCATCAGCTGACGTCAAGTAATAGTCCCTGACCAGTGGTAATCAGAAAAATAGACGATATACCTATTTTTTAGATGATTTTTGAGTTTTTCTAGGAATTTTTTATTGATAAAAATATTATGATTATCTGACATTTGTCCCATCAAATGTCACATTTGTCTCATCAAATGTCACGTGCTCATTAATGCAAAGTAATAATTATTTTAGGTGAATCCATTTTTAAATTTTTTTTTTGACAACAATTTTGATTATCAGTGATAATTGCTTCTTTAGTAGTAATAAATAAAAAAAAATTATATCCTTTTATTATGATAAAAATGATGAAATTACCTCCATATTTATTAAGGACTCAATTTATATTTCTAATCACATAATATATTTTATAACATATTTTTTTTCACTTAATTTTTTTAACCAAAATATAATATCTCAAACAAATATAAGCAATAAATCAATACACAAACATACAAACTGGATAGTAATTATAAAATAAATTTCCATTTTTAATACATCAAAATATTACCATACAAAATGTTATCAATTGATGTTTAAATTTTATAAGCATTTCAAGTAAAATTACGTTTACATCAAAACCCAATATCACCCTAAAATTTAAAACACATTTGTAGTCACCATGTCTTCACCTAAAATACAACTTGCAAAAAATATATTCTTTAAATATTACCATTTAAAATAATCACAAATGATTTAAATTAAAAAAAAATTTAGCGCTTATCACCAGCCATGGACGGAGACCGGGGGGGGGGGGGGGGGGGGGGGGTTGGGTGGGAGCAGGGGCCTTGGCCCCCCTATGCTTGGTGTTTCTTATTTAATACACTCTTTATATAATATGACAACTAAATATTGTCTTCAGTAGATAAGTTTACACAATAAATTATGTTCCAAGTGGTGCCAACGTTTATGCTATAAATGCATGCTTGAAGAGACTATAGCCATACTTGAATTTTTCCTTTGAATAAAATCATGTAACGAGTTACTAAAATTTTAAAATAAGTACAGAGTACTCACTACTCAAACAATTCATACATTTAGTAACAATGAATCAATAATGTTACCTGACACAAAAACATTAATAATTTACTTATAACTTGAGAAATAATACACTATCACCTATGTGCACAAATCTTATTGATGGCTAATATTATGTTTTTGCATTCTAAATTTGTTTTTGGAATAGGTTGTGTAAAAATATATAATATTTATATTTCAGATATTATTATCTCTTTAAACATACAATAGACAATAATATGTTAAAATACTCAATTTGTGAACACGCAATATTTCTTTTTCAAAATAAAAGTTTCATTCTTAGGATGCAATAATTTCTAGATACACAATATGTATTGTTGTAAATAAACACATTTTTCTTTGATAAACATCACATATGCATGCAATATTCATTGTTTTATTAGGATTTTATTAAATTTTTCTTACTAATATATATAATAAAGAAATTAATTTTGATATTACAAGTAGGTTTAAAGCATGGTAAAATAACTAAAATTTTGGCCCCCTCTATCAAAAATTTCTGGCTCCGTCCCTGCCACCAGCAACTATTTGAAAAATAATGCGGTGCTGATAATCTAGTCAAATAAATAAATAACTGGAAATAGAGGGAAAAACAGAAAATAAGTTAATAAAGAAAGAAATAACTATATAAAAATTGGAAAAACAGAAAATTATCAATAAAAATACAAGAAAATTATTGTGCCAATTTGAAAAACAAATATTTGCGATAATTTCAAAGTATCAAAAAATAAAAAATAAATTAAAAGAAAGTAGTAAAATTAGTACCTTTCCAAATTTTCTTTCTTTGAGATCGACCACGAAAATCTCCCCATCTTTGGCCGACATCAACTCAACACAAAAAAGAAGAGAATTCTCAAATTAGATCTTGTTCAAAAATGCGTTAATGTCAAATAAGATAGACGAATCAAGCAAATAAATAGTATATTTTACTATATCTAAATTCAATTAAACAAAAGGTGGCCAAGACAATATTTGCAAGTTTCTACAATTGAATTGAAGTTTCTTATATATGTTAGAAGAAATAATTAAGGAATGATTTGATGAAAATTTTATGAAGAGACATAAGATTTATTTGATTTATAACTTTTTTTGTCAAATTGAATTATATTACATAGATTAGTTGTTATCATTTGTTAAATATTTCTTATTTTATAGGATAGAGAATAGTTTTTAAGGAAGCAAATTATATAGAAAAAAGAATTAATGATGATTACAATAGGTAAAACTGATATTTTACAGAAAAAATATTTAATTTGCTCTCAACCCGTAAACTTATCCCTCTTCAGAGTCCTAAATCTATGTCTTGAGGCTTATCCTCTTTATTTTTGTTGGAGAACCCTCATTGACTTGCATGTAATTCTCTCTTTTTTCAATCGGAATTCTGACTTCGCATCGTCCACCTCAAAAATCAACTTGATTGCAAATGGGTCCTTGTGAACCGAGTTAATAATCACTTGTTGATCAATTTTATTTCGCTGATTTCTCAAAACCCTTCTCGACAAGCCACAAAGCAGGCGCGATAATGAGAGTCCATAATTTGATGAAATGCTCCAAATTTTCAAATTCGGTTTTCGTAGTTTGTGAATTTTACCACATTTCCCAATAAATTGTCCAAAACTTGCTTGAACCTCATTGCATCTCCTCGCACTTTCCAAGTTTTAAAATGGAAAAATCGCATCGGCCACATATTATCTTCAAGCTTTTTTTGTGAGCCGAAACATTTAAAAAAACCTATCGATTCCTCAATCAATTTTGAAATATCAAATTCGGTAGCTTGTAAGTGCATTTTTCCCGATTCCACCTTGTATCAAGTGTGGAGTTCAATATCCCTGTCAAAAGAGAAATATATATAATAAGTACTTTCACAATTTATAAGTGAAAAACTACGCGAAATCATATTCTCATGGTAACGCTATTTTATCATATTCGTGGGAAAATAATTCTCACAAAAAAAGAATGAAAATATTACATTCTCATACTTATTACCAAAATATCCCTAATTATTATATTAATTATTATTATTATTATTTTATTAATTATGTAAATAAAATATATAATATTATTATAGTTTAATTAAGATATTAAATTCTAATTATATTTGTTGAAAAATAATTTTGATAGTTGTGATTTGTTATTCTTTTCTTAATTTATAGCAAGCTAGTTAGGAATTAATTATTATAGAAATTACAATTCTATTAAAATATTATACATATAAATTTATAGGTAATTAAATTTTAGTAATAATGTAATATAAAGTTAGCATAATTTTATAACTGAATAAATGTACTGTATTTAATTGATTTGTTATACTAGTATCAAGGACAAAATAGTCATTTCATATTTAATAATAATGTAAATAATTAACATTTCCATAAATTTTGATTTATGAATTACCAAAAATATTCTCATGACATTGCAATGTCATTCCAATCAATCATATTACAAGAAACGTGATTACCATGATAATACAATATTACCGTGAAGTAATATTGTGATGTGCTACAGATACTCAGGTTCATAATACTGTAACATGGAATTGGCAGAAAATGATTTGATCGCTCTGCAAACAGTAAAACAAGCTCTCCAAACAGGAATTGAGAGAAAAGGCTTTTGTTTTTTACTTATGATATAATTCTCGTGTTTTTTTGATAGGTAAGATTAATTGTTGTTAGAGTAATTGTAAGTGTCAATATGGATAATAAGTGAATCTCAACAGCACGTCCTAAAGAACATAAAATCCTAGCCACTTAATGAATCATATAAATGTTAAACTCTCCTACGTACAAATCCTAAATCTCCCCGCCGTCCTGAGAGCTTAATAAAGACTGGAGGGGGCCATGGCCCCGTCAAAATTTTGACGGAGTAGTATATATCAGTAGTGTTTTAGTGAAAAAAAATTGAAATATATGCATTTGTATGTATTTGGCCTCGTCCCAAAAATTTTGTACAGTATTAATCAGTATAGAGAATTATTTTTGGCCCCCCAGTAAATCCAGTCAAGTTCCGTGTCTGCCGCCGTCGACTTTATTCTAATATTCTCTTCCTCCATTCTCATATAAAGCTTGCAGTAAGCCAATACCCCAGTCAAAGAAACTCAGTTTAATTCTCATCCCACAACTTTCCTAGAAAAGTTTATCTTTTCCATGAAGTAGGCGCCAAGGATTTCTCATATTTTCATTCAATTTTTATTTCAGGTAAAAACGTAAAACTATAAAAGAATATTTATAGTTTATTGTACATAAAGGCAAAATTAAAATAATAAAAATCATGAATTATTTCTAAAATTTAACAAACCTTTATTTATTGAAAATTGAAAAAAAATTCTTTATTTTTACAAAAAATGTTAAGTACTTGATGGAGCATTGAATGTGGCAAAAAGTGGATTTCCTATATGATGTTCTAATATGCCCAAAGACTGCGTTTTAAGGCAACTAATTTTGCTTCTTTGCTCTTAATATTTTGGTCAGTTGGGGCTGTAATAATTTTTATAATAAATAAATAAATAAATAGGTAAATTAAATGTAAATATCTAGTAAAGTAAAGAAAAAAACATAATCGCATGCACATTTACTTCAAAGCAAACCAACAAGAACACAAGACAATTAAAAAAATCACTGCTCAATTGTTTAAAAAACAAAAATTAATACAAATATTCTATTACAAAATTTCCTAATTTTTTACTATGTTTTATTTCCCAATACTACTCCTATAGCTTCTAATAACCTATTTCGCTCTAACGGCTTTGGCATGTGAAAATCCATACCGGCTAGTGTGGATTTTCTTTCCTCCTCTTCGCTGGTATTTGCCGTCAGAGCAATAATCGGTATATGGATGCCATACCGAGCTTCTTCCTCTCGGATTGCTCTTGTGGCTTCGTAGCCACTCATCAATGGCATCTGCAAAAAAATAAAACAAATAATTAGAAATTGTATTCAAAGTAAGAATTTGAGAGAGAAAAAAATTAGAAAGTTCAAAAATGGTTGTCACATGCACGAAAAATGGTAAGGTTTGATCAACAATTATTTACCCATTTCTCGGATTTCGCTACCATACTGATCAGAACTGGATCCATGCCAGTTTGATCTCATTTTCATCAGCTTCTTCATCCATGGCGATAAGATATAAAATTTAGGATTTTGGAAGCAAAATATTAGAGTTCTTTTTTGTGTAAGATCTATTATTTTTCTTAGGAGGGGGTGGGAGTGGGGAATAAGGACTTGTGAGTTTCTTTGAAAGGGGTAATGGTTTTATAATGGTGGTGAAGGAAGAAAATATTGACAATGGCGGCGGCAACAACCGAGAATTAGGGTTTTTAAGTGCAATATTAATTAATAGTATTCAATAAAAGGTTAGGATTTTGTGTTTTTCAGTACATACGGTTAAGATTTAAGTATTATCTATATTGACACCTATAGACAGTTATGATAAACAATTAATCTCGGCCGTTGAAAACTCACTAAATCCTATACTGTTGAGATACAGTATTATTCATAACTGACACTTCAGCACAATTATGGTAAACATTTAATCTCATTCGTTGAACAGACACTAAATCTTATAGGATTGAGTCAGTATTATTCATATCGACAGTTCGAACAATTATCAGAACCAGTTTAATCCCAACCATTGAAAGAACACTATATTTGTATTTCATACTAATTCTATGATAGCCCACTCAATTTGAAATCAAGGACTTCTAGTTCTTTTCCAGACCAATAAGTAACAAAAAACAAGTAAAAAATATCTTAAAATGAAAAAAGAACTTGTAATGTACAACACACCTGGCAATCCATGAAAATTATATCATAAGTGAAAGAATAAGAGCCTCCTTCTCCTCTAGTAATTCCTGTTTCAAGAGCTTGTTTTACTAATTGCAGAGCGATCAAACCATTTTCCGCCAATTCGACCGTTGCTCCGAGATTAACCAATACTTTGGATGCAACTGTCCGTAATAATGCATTATCTTCAGCACATAAAATTTTCTTCCCGTTTAATGGTTTGTCATCTTCAATTTGAATTCTTATTTCGGGTAAAGTTTCACTTTGATTGTCATCTTCAATTTGAATTCTTATTTCGGGTAAAGTTTCATTTGGTTTCACCAATTGTTTACCCTTTTTATTTTCATCCAACTGGTGGTTCATCTCCTTCTTTACCCCTTCATCCATTTTTTCTAACTCTTGTATGAGTTCAAACAACGATTGTAGTTTCGAACCATGAACCGGTTTTTTCATAACAAGATCGCAATTAGGAAGACTTTTAAATTTTTGTTTCACTTCAGATGAAGTGGTAAAATCAGAAATACAAGCTATCTTGCATAAAATGTAAGGGTTATCTGCGATGAAGTCCCTCAAGCTCGACCATATTTCTGAAAGATTTCCTTTCGAAATATCAACGATTATCAAAATTTTCAAGGAGACTCCTCCAAAAAATGTTTTCCATTGTGCCGAATCAACGGCCCTTTCGCGGCCTGCGCTCAGAAAGCCCTCTCTTTCTTGGCTTGAACTATTTCGCGAAAATGTCTTGCAAAATAGTATAGAATCGGATTTACTCGACGAGTTCAGATTTTGCTTTATCCTCTGGAGTGTTGGTGAAATATGTTCGATTTCTTGAGCCGTCCACACTTTAATCCCGAGACTTTCCATCCACCTTGTTAAGATCTTTTTTGTTTCATGCCCTCTAACAAAAAGAAGAGAGTGCACACCTTTTACTGTAATAGGTTCATTAAATACGGGGAATTGACTAGTGGATTCTT
Source organism: Juncus effusus (assembly GCA_027726005.1). Taxonomy (NCBI): domain Eukaryota; kingdom Viridiplantae; phylum Streptophyta; class Magnoliopsida; order Poales; family Juncaceae; genus Juncus; species Juncus effusus. Next base: position 1,046,925 of record CM050906.1, on the reverse strand, counting down.
TTTTTTCATCTTTTGCACTCGAATTGTGAAACTCACTCGAGTTGAGGAATATGTTGAATCTAAAACAAGTTCCTTTCTTTCCGGGCTTTTTGTCTTGAATGCTTATCTCACCGCCCATCAATCGTACCTAGAAGAAATTAAAATGAACAACTCATGTGTTGGAACAAGAAGAAAAAACAATAAACAAGGATTACGACTTGATATTTTTTCTAAAATTAAATACCCAAAAGCAAAATAATAACGAAAAAAGGAAATAAGCTTACAAAAGATTGAACAATTCCGAGTCCCAAACCGGTGCCTTGAGGCTTATCCTCTTTATCTTTATTTATGAAGAGAGAACCCTCTTTAACTTGCACGTAATTCTCAAAGACCGACGCTCTTTTCTCAACTGGAATTCCTACTCCAGTATCATCCACCTCAAAAATCAATTCGATTGCGAACGGGTCATTTTGCACCGAGTTAATAATCTCGTGTTGCTCATTTTCATTTCGCCTATTTCTCAAAAGCTTTTTTGACAAGCCACAAAACAGGCCTGAAAATGAGAATCCATAATCAGATGAAATGCTCATAATTTTCAAACTCGGTTTTCTTGCCCACGCACGAAGAACAACTCGACCCTCATTTGTGAATTTTACCGCATTTCCCAATAAATTATCCAAAATTTGCTTGAATCTCATCGCGTCGCCTCGCACTTTTCCGAGTTTTAGAAGAGAGAAATCGCATGGGTCCCATATTATCTCCAAGCCTTTTTTCTGAGCCAAAACATTTAGAAAATCAACGGATTCTTCAATCATTTTTGAAATATCAAATTCACTAACTTGTAAATGCATCTTGCCTGATTCCACCTTACTTGTATCAAGTATGGAGTTCAATATCCCTGTTACGAGAGAGAGAGATTGAGAGATATCTTAAGTTAATACTTCAAACAAGTGAAAAAATAACAGAAAAATGTATGAATGAAAAAAATAATAAATACTTAGTTTAACTAATTACCTAAGAGATTACTAGCACAAGTCTTCATGTCTTCTAAATCTCTCGCCAGCTCAGACTCTGGTGCCACCTCAGCACGACAATTATCAATCAATCCAGTAATACTATATAAAGAATTTCTCACATCATGACTGGCTTGCGCGAAAGCCATGCTCTTGTTCATACTCTTTCTCTCTGCTTGTTGCACTGCCTCCTTTTGTTTTATCAACTCGGCTCTCAAAATCGTTTCTTGAATTTGCGAGCTCTTGAGAAGTTTCACCGTGATGATTATTAGGGTTACGAGGAAAAGAACGGTGAGAGAAAATAAGGAGATGAGAATGATTTTTATCGCTTGGAATACAGTCATGATTTGCTTGTATGGAAATGCGAGTGTGAAAACCTACCAAAATATCAGATAAATTAAGTTAGTAATTGAGAATTTGCATGCAATTATCATATATAAGTGTGGCTAATTGGGCATCAAAATTGCTCCTGTTATTATGAGTTCATTCAGATCAACTGAATTTCGCAAATTCATAGATTGACAGTCAAGGAAGATGCACTTTAAGGGGGTCTTTTCTATGTTAATATGTGTAAAAAAAATATAATTATAATCTAAAAATTGAGTTTCTAAAAAAAAGGTTCTTTGAAATCTTACCAATGGAATTCCTCCTATATCAATATTTGTGCTTCTCAACTTATGCATGCTGCTTAAATATTCGTAACTCGAACCAGTATCATTCAAAAGCAAAACACCACCATTTTGATCCAAAGGCACCAAAATCTGATTCGGTGCGGACCCATTTATTGTGAAGAATAAACGCCCTTCAACAAAACCAACATCCGAAACATACTTCAAAATATCCTTCAAATTGACCCCAATCGAAACAACTCCATTAAAATTCCCAACCGGAAAGGTGAAAGTTAGGGTTTCGCCATTTGCACTCTCATATCGGCTCGGGCTCGAGCTCTCGCTATCAAATGCACCAAGATACCTTTGTTTCGTCTCGTTATTGCATTTCAAAGCAACTATGTTGCCGTTTCTTGCACCGGTTACTTGATCAATCTTTTGATTGTAGAAAGAACATGGACCTGAATTATTGGAGAAAATCACATTTATTTCACCATTTTCGCGTTCATAGGAAAATACGAGCCCGTCTTTCCTAATATATGATACTTGCGTGGCGAATTGAGTAGTCAATAACGCAATGAACAACCTTGGTCCTACCTGCATGACCAAGATTGCATAATTATTAACTTTATCAAGTATTTATTTTATCTATTTATTTGGTTATATTTGTGCTTTTTTTATGTATATATCGCCATTTTCAGAATTATTAATTGAATCAGTAATAAGTACAACAATAAATCTTCAAAAAGGAGGGCAAAAGTTTACCTTTTTCTCCAATTCAGAGAAAGAATCTATCATAGTTGACTTGAGAGAATTTGCGACTGCAAATGTAGATGCATTGACATGAAATAATATACCGGCTCGATCTTTGACATGGTCAAGCAAAGAGTCCATGTTGCTTGTTAGAATCAACTGGGTTTTTTGTTCAGCGTAAAATGTACCAAAAAGGGAGATAACAGTTATGCTTGACATAAGCATTGCAAACACCTAGAGGGATTTAGAAAAGTACTGAATTTAGTTTCTAATTTAAAGAGTTTTTTGATGAATTTTCAAGTATTTTTTTATTAATCTTTATTTAGAAGTGTTATATCACAAAAATTAACATAAATAAAACAATAATTAGAATAGTCTTTTTCTTTTAGAAAATTTTAAGGCTTGTTAAATTAACCGTGTGTATGTCCTAATAAAATGCACAAATTTAAGAAAAATCTTAAGAGAAATAAGAAAAATAAGTTCACAAAAAAGAATGTTGTCCAATTGGTACCTAAGGCAATAAAATGCAAAAAACAATTTGAAAAAAAAAATCTTGTCCGATTGGTACCTAAATAGGTATATGTCAAATTACCAGACTGATGTTTCTTTTTAATACTACTGATATCATATATTCTTATTCTTGATTTTAAACTAGGAAGTACATAAAGAAACTTTAGAAAAAATTTATCTTACCACTGGAACAATGATCCATTTCTTAGTCAATTGATTATAGGATTTTGAATTGTAATCTTCTTTTCCCATCTTGATTTCTGAATTCACGCGAGAGCAAAATTTTCTAATCTGACAATTAAAAAAAGTCAAATATGGAATATATGTAAGTTAATAATTCATTTTAGTGAAAAAAAAGTGTAAGATAATAATTAATAAGAAAAAAATTCACAAGCTAAAGAGGCAGAAATTATTTAACAGCCGTTATTAATTATATATCAACAAATTACCAATATAAATTTTAGGTAGTGATATTTACAGGAAAAAATATCTTCTAAAATTGAAATCTATTAATAATAAATTACCATTTCAGCTGCTAATTTCCTATTCCAATTTAAATATTTTCTGTTAATATCATGACCCTACTTTTTTATACTTCTTTTAAAATTATAATTTTGATATTCTCTAATTAAATGATTTATCTAATGAAATGATTTACCAATAAGTCGCAAATAAATTTTTAACTATTTCACTTTCAATCAATGAATGGCTAGTTTTGTAAAAATGCAGTTGATATAGAACTCTATAGATTTGAACTTTTGATTCGTCCAAATTAGATTAGGAGCCGTTGGTTATATATATATATATATATATATATATATATATATATATATATATATCACAAACAATGTTTGTGACTTAATAAAGTTATTTTTGAATGAATAATAACTTTATTAAGTCGCAAACATTGTTTGCGCGATATATATTTAATTAAATTTGTAGAGAGATAACTAACAGCCTCGAATCTAATTTGGCTGAATCAAAAATTCGAATCTATAAAGTACTAAATTAAAATTGTGTAGAAACAAGACAAACAATACAAATATTTGTGAAGATATAGAGAGAGAGAGAGAGAGAGAGAGAGAGAGGGATTATATCAATACAGCGACCAGAAGCTTAGGGTTTAAACGCAAAAAGAGAAGAGCCGTGAACTTCTTCCTGACAAAATTTCTATTTATAGAGGAGAGGAAAAGGGAGAAGAAGTCATTTCCAGAGAACTCGAGCTTATTGGCTAGGCACACAATTTTGCATGGTCGAATAGTGCATCAAGGATGAATGCAAAGACGTGGTTCTACATTTCATGTTTACACCCAAGACTGTATCCAAATTACGATTCTAAGTCATAGCAACAATTTATAACCAGAGACAGGGTCTGTATAGAATATTATTAGCAAATAGTTGCCATAATTGCATATGATAAAAGGAGAAAGAAACCAATGAGCAATGGCATCAGTCAAAAATGCATGGAGTTAATAATAGTAATTAAATCAGTAAACGGGAATCATAGATTTAATTTAATGATAAAAGATATGAAGTGATATAGTTCTATTTAGGTACGTTGTATGATTTCATTGTGAATGGAAAGGGGCTCCTGTGGTTGCAATGTGATTTTTTAAAGAAAAGGAAAAAAGTTACTAATGAATTCATCTTAAGAATTGTTTACGTAATTAGGGTTAAGGCCCAAAACAGGAATTCATCTTAAGAATTGTATACATAAAAAGAGCGAAGGCCCAAAACAGGAAGCCCCAAATATATCTAGCAACTCCAAAAGATCAAATATATAGAAAAATAGCAGAAACAGAACTCCCAATCCATAACTACTCAGCCCAACAATTATTTAATCCGTGCAGAGTGCTGCTTTTTATCTCTCAAAATTTATTTTTAACGCAAGAATAAATTTATGTTGCTTATAATATTATAACCCGTCGAGATTCATTTGAATTTTGCGATAAAAAGTTTACGAATGCATGTATAATTTACGCCACTAAGCAGGTATCTTGACCAAAAACTCAGGAGATGTAGTAAAAAATATACCAAAAATTATGATGATGATATATATATAACTTCCAATTTTATACAAAATACTAGTACTACTTCAACATCTAGGGGGCTCATTGTCCATCTAATTTTTATTAAAATCTGTTATTGTTACTAAGTCTAGACATAATTTAACATTTTTGTTAATTAACCATTTTCTATATATTCGTCTTTTGTATTTTAGGCAAGGTTCTGAAAATCGGAGCCAGTCCCTTAAGATAACAATATATAATTAGTTGAATCGGATTGGAATCGGTCGAATCGGATGAAGTCGGACTAATTTATATAAAATATTTGTTTTATATATTCGTAAGAATCCACTACTAAAAAAATTGTTGAGAGAGGCACTTTTTTTTGGGTTTAGAGGCACTTATTTGCGCCTCTACCCGATTTAGAGGCAGTTTCGTGTCCGCCTTATAAGTGCCTCTACTGGAGCCGCCCCAAGAAATATAGAGGCGGACGATGAGCTGCCTCAACATTGAGACACTCAAAGCCGCCTCAAGGTTGAGACACCCAAGTCCGCCTCAAAGTTGAGGCACCCAATGCCGCCTCAATGTTGAGACACCCAAAGCCGCCTCAAGGTTGAGGCATCCAATGGCACCTCAATATTGAGGCACCCCACCCAAAGCCGCCTCAAGGTTGAGACACCCAAGTCCGCCTCAAAGTTGTGGCACCCAATGCCGCCTCAATGTTGAGACACCCAAAGCCGCCTCAAGGTTGAGGCGTCCAATGCCGCCTCAACGCTGAGGCACCCAAAACCGCCACTATGTTGAAGCAAATAATTTCTAATATTTTAATTCTTCCATACAATATCAATTTCATATTCAATTTTTTTCAAAATAACAACAAATTATATAATCAACATTCATAACAAAATATTTAAATTAGCATAAATATCAAAATTAAGAGTACAAATACAATAAATTAAGAAATAAAAGATACATAATTTAATGAAAAAATAAAATGAACTTGCCATGATATAAAGACTTAGAAAATTTTTGTAAAGCAACTACTCCGATGAATTTGCGCTCGTACCTATTAGTAAGTAAATTAGTGAATTTTAAAATTTAAAAGAGTAGTAAAAAATAAAAAAAATAAAAAAATCTTACAATTACAACTTATTACCTTCATCGTTTCGTATCCAACATGGTTGTTCGTCGAAATTTAACAAATCAGAACTCGTATGCAATACATGTGGAACAACGGCTTTTCCCATATCGAAAAAATCTCTGGGTATAGTTTTCACTACTAATGACCAATCTCTCTTTTGTAAATCTTCTACATAGAAAACTTGTTCAACTTGAGACACAAAAATGAAAGGATCGTCATTTATATTACGACCAGTATGTATGAGCCGATGAAAATTAACAAATGTAAATCCAAATTTGTCCACTTTTTTCCCGGAATTATGATGAACATTTACCCAATCACATTTAAAAAGAACCACCTTGAAATCGCCATAATAATTTATCTCAATGATGTCATTTAATTTACCATAATAATTTACTCCATCAATTTCCGAAACATTGACAACTCCACTATTTTGGGTTGTCAAGCCTAATTCTCTATCTTTCGTGTAAAATCTAAAACCATTAATACTATATCCGCTAAATTGCATTGCTATGTTGTTTGGACCTCTAGCAAGAGCTTTAACTCTTTTTGAAAGATTTGTTTCTTCCATTTTCATCACCTATAAATAATAGATTTAGAAAACTCATAAAAAATTAAGTAAATAAAAAAAATAAAAAATTACCTTAGTTTGAAACCATCGATGAAACTTCTCATTCATTAATTTATTAATAGTACGACTAGAGAGGATACCATTTTTTTGTTTCTCCAACTCAATGAATTCTCTATAATATATATTAAAATATGTATATTTAGCTTATATAAATTAGAAAACAATACTTAAAGGGTTGGAATTATCACTCACATGCGGAAAGTTTCAATATCGTCACAATGTCGTAGAACGTAACGGTGAGCTTGAACTAGAGACTTGGAATCCAAATCAATTGATTTTGCTTGCCCAATATGTTGCCCCCCACTCTCAAACAAATATAACCCTTGCTCTTTTGATGCATTTGGATTCCGAGACGGCCTATTGAATCTAGTTTGAACACCTTCTAAATATCTTGAGCAAAATGTTAAACATTCGTCCGCCACATACGCTTCAGCGATAGACCCTTCTGGACATGCTCTATTACGAACATATGATTTGAGACGAACAAAATACCTACATAATAATTAAAATAAATAAATAGAATATTTTACTTAATAAAAAAATCAATAAATTAAAATTTTTTTATACCTTTCAAAAGGGTACATCCACCTATAGTGAACTGGCCCACCAAGTTTTGCCTCATCAATTAAATGAATAGTTAGATGAACCATTATTGTGAAAAATGACGGCATGAAGTATTTCTCCATATTGCAAAGAGTTAAAATAAACCGTTCTTGTAATCTATCAAGTTGCGCAATATCCAATACCTTTGAACATAAATATCGAAAAAAAGCCGCTAACTCAATCACAATAATCAATATTTGCTTAGACGGACAACATGATTGTAATGCTAAAGGAAGAATTTCTTCGATCAAAACATGACAATCATGACTTTTGAGACCGCTAATTTTTAATTGATTCCCGTTGAAACACCTCGAAAGATTTGATGCATAACCATTTGGTGTTTTAATACCTTTGATTATTTTGCAAAGTGTTTCACGCTCCACTTGTGACATTGTAAAGCACGCTAATGGTAATTGAGATTTTTTCTTATTCTCTAATCTAATTGGGTGTAAATCATGTCTAATGTTCATGTCTACCAAATCAAGTCGTGCATTCTCACTATCCTTTGATTTATGCTCTATATTTAATAATGTACCGATTAAATTATCACACACATTTTTTTCAATATGCATTACATCCAAGTTATGCCGTAATAGATTATGTTCCCAATAAGGCAAATTGAAGAATACACTTCTTTTTTTCCAAGAATTTAAAACCTTCTCGTTGTTAGTTGAATTATTTATATTTTTCTTTTTTCTTTTTTTAGTTTTCTTATTTAGTGGATTTTTTCCTAGAGTAAAAGATAAAAATTTTACTTGCTTAAATAGTGATGATCCGGTAGGACGATTGGGAGCCGGTCTGTGCTCTTCAGTTCCATCAAAGAATTGTTTTTGACGTCGAAACAGGTGCCTTTCCGGCAACCACCGACGATGGCCCATATAGCAATGCTTATTACTATTATATAGCCATTTCTTTTCCGTATTTTCCATGCAATATGGACAAGCAAATTTCCCTTTAGTACTCCAACCGGATAAATTCGCATATGCAGGAAAATCATTGATTGTCCACATTAAAACCGCACGCATTTTGAATGTTTCTTTCTTAAAGGAATCGAAAGTTTCTACACCCTCCCATAATTCATTAAGTTCATCTATAAGAGGTTGAAGATATATATCTATATCATTTCCTGGACTTAATGGGCCGGGAATGATCATAGAAATAATAAAAGATGATTGTTTCATGCCAATCCACGGAGGTAGATTGTATGGAACGAGCACTACAGGCCATGTACTATGTTTAGAAGAACAATTCCTATAAGGATTAAACCCATCACTACTTAATCCAATTCTTACGTTACGTATTTCCGATGAGAAGTCCGGATACCGCAAATCAAACGATTTCCATGCTTCCCCATCTGCGGGGTGCCTAAGCAAACCATCATTTACACGGCTTTCGGCATGCCATCTCATATCAACCGCGGTTTTCGAAAACATAAAGAGTCTTTTGAGTCTAGGAATTAAAGAAAAATAGCGCAAAACTTTAGCGGGTTTTCGTTTAATTTTCCAACGAGGAGCATCACATAAATGACATACTTCTTGACTAGCCCTCTCACCCAAATAAAGCATGCAATCATTTCGGCAAGCGTGGATCTTTTTATAACCAAGACCCAATGCATCGATTATTTTCTTACATTTATAGTATGTTCTCGGTAAATTTGTACCGGGATTTGCATCTATAAATAGTTGAAGGGTCATTTCAAACGATTCTTTATCCCATCCTTTCATAAATTTAATATGGAATAAATGTAAGAGAAAAGATAATTTGGAAAAAGATGTACAACCGGGAAATAATTCTTTTTGCGCTTCTTCCATAAGCTCATCGACCTTGCTTGTTGGTGATTCTCCCATAATTTGATCTATTTCGACTTGTTCCTCTATCTCTACCGAATCGATCACTAAATTGGTTTCACCAAATGCGTCGTTTAATAAGCCATCCATGTCAAGCCCCCTTTTCTCTTGTAAGACATTACGGGAAGATGAACCAAATCCACCATTATTGGATGATGGCAAAGGCACCTCCCCATGAAAAAACCATCGAGTATAACCTTTTAAAAAGCCATCACATATTAAATGGACCCTACATTCCTCACGGCTTTGCATCAAGTAATTTTTACAATGAATGCAAGGACATAATATCTCGCCACCATGAGATTCACTACGAAATGCAAAATCAAGAAACAACTCAAGGCCTCTATTATATTCCTCACAATCTTGAGGCAAGTTCATCCAAGACTTATCCATTCATTAAGCAAAACTACTACCTACAAAAAAATGGGGAAATTGCATAGTTGAGAAAGTTGGAAATAATACAAAAGAGGTGAGAAATTTCATTTAAAATTACAAATATGTAAAGAATTTGACTTACAATTGAGTTATTTTTTCTCACAATTGAGTTATGGGGTTACAATTGAGTTGCTTACTCAGAATTGAAAACTAGGGTTTTCTAGAGATGCAAAGGAGAAAACAGGAGATAGGGGGATGTGATGAAGTGAGAAGAGAGAGAGGAGGAACTGAGCGGGAGGAGAAGGAGACGGTGAGCGGACGAAGGCGGACGATGAGTGGACAGAGGAGGAGGAACTGAGCGGACGGGAGAGGAGAGTTTAAGGGAGTCGCTTATTTTATTCTTTGGGTGAAAGTGAAAATGTGAGATTGGGAGAGAAGGCACGAGTGAATGAATGGCACATAAGAGGGAAAGGCTCCTGGACAAATTCATTTCAACACCACTAATTAACTATTATTTATCTATTATTTTGTTAATACTTAATACAATCTTAAACCATTTAATTAAACATTTATTCATTATTATTTTTTATTTTGATACTTAACCACAATCTTATGTCAGAGTTTTGTATAAATTATATATTGAAGTTTTATATTAACATGCTTTATAACGACGACTATTTTATCTAAACCAAAAAATAAAGTCAAACACACATAATGAAAAAAGAAGCAAAATACGCATAAGGAGAAAATAAAGCCTTTATATTACAAAATAAAGTCGACATATCACAAAATAAAAAATAAAATGCTTTATAACATCACTATATTATCCATACCACAAAATAAAGTCCTACAAAATAAAAATACATGCTTTATAATTTTCACTATATTATCCAATCCACAAAATGAAGTCCATATCATTATATCATCTAAGTAACAAAAGTAGTTTAATGTTGAAACAATTAGATAGTTTCCTTGTAGGTTGACGGCACAAAAGAGTCTACAAAGTTATTTCCTAGAGATGAACCCTTGCTCATGCTTGCTCCTGGCACCTATATGAAAAACCATAAATATTAACTACACTTTATATTTTTACAAATCACGAATAAATTTAAATAACAAGAATTTACCTTCTCGAACATATCCGGATGCGTTTTTTTCAGAAATTGAAACATAGTTATTTGATTCTCCTCCAAGTAAGATATACGCTTTTGCATTTTATCTTGTTTTTTTTTTGTTCTTTTTATCATTTTTCTTGTTGTCTAAATTAATTTTCTCAACATCTTTCTCATATTGCTCTTTTAAAACAGCAAGTTCTCTCTCAACTTCAACCTTGTGATTCTCATTTATAGCGGCAATTTCTCTCTCAACTTCAATCTTATGGTTCTCATTTATAGCGGCAATTTCTCTCTCATGACTTCTCATCAAGAAAACAATTTCATTACTAGATGACCGCTCATTTGAATTTGTACTCTTATTCGATTTCATGCGGAAATACTCAGTGGGTGAACGACCAACGCCAACTCCTCTTACATGACCACGTTCAGGGCCCATAACCTTCTTAAAAACTTCTTCGACAACCAAAGTAGCATCAACTTCTGGGTTTTGCATTAGTGTCTCCTTCAAATATTTTGCCTCAATCTATCAACATTGAAATTTTTTATTTCAATTTTCAATATTTCTAAAATGTTATTTTTGGGCAAATAAAAATAAATTTTACCATTTTTTCCTTTGTGGCCTCATTGATGTATGAACCATCCTTTTTCTTATGAGCCTCTTCCCATAACGTGAGACGGTCAATAGGTTCACCACCATTGGCATTTTCCTATTACATAATTGTGTAAGTAATTTAAATTTTTACATACACCAAATAAAGATAACATGATACATTTAATTACCATTTCTTTCCTTTTTCTTGCACAACTTTTTCTTCCAAGTGTATGATGATGCTTTTGCTTTTTCGCATTTTCTTTGTTAGCCTCACATTGTTTCTAAAAAAGTAAACTTCTATGAATTATAAATACATAGTAAATTATAGATGTAAATGTAAATTTCTACCTTTTTTTTCTCCGAAGCCCAATCGGCTACCAAAATCCGCCATTGCTCCAAAACAATTGAATTAGGTGGCTTATCTAAAGCGTCCTTTACCGTATTGTATTTTTCAAATTTCTTTTTCAAATTTCCCTTGTGAGTTCTCCACCCTTTGTTCATTTTTTTAAATATCCACTTTTCAACAAAGCCAGCCGTGTCATCATACAAGAATTTTTCCTTTAAAAAAAAATTTAATACATGTAAAAAGATTTTACGATTCCATGTCAAAGTATAGGTAATAATTAAAAATAAAAAATAAATCCTAAATTTTATACCTTAACAATTTCTATCATTCTATCCTTAAAATTTCCAAAACCTTCATCATTCCACTTTAGAAAGCTAATTGGCGCGAAAATCCCCCGTTTAACTATATCACGACAAAATGAGGAGAGGAGATATGAAGCTTTATTGTGTGGAATATAATCTTCATTACACTCTATTATAATTTGATCGGTTTTTGGTAAAGTCCACAAATCCATCAAGCTAATTCCTTTTATTTCTCGTTGTGCTCCATTATCACCTACAAACAAAAATAATAAAATAAACATATACCAAAAAAATATCCCACAGAATGAACAAGATTAAATACTAAAATTTGTTTATTTGTTAATTTAAAATAATAATAATAATTTCATAACAAGTCATACGCAAACAAAAAGTCTTACTTTTAATCACAATACATTCATTTTCATAATCCTTGTTCATTCTTCCGAAATCGACCTCATCATCGACATCCTCTATCTCATCTATCTCAACATGGTCATTACGTTCGCCAAGTTCATCAAGCTCCTCCATCTCATCAAGGTCATTCACTCCCCCAAGCTCGACATTCTCATCAAAAGTCTCTGCTTGTGATATTGGAGTTTGTTTAGACGGACGTACTTTTTTAGATTTTCGAGCCATTGTGTAAGCAATCTAAAAAAAGAAAAAAAATCAGTCAATATAAACTCAAATTAAACAATGTAAACTCCAATCAGAAAATATGAACTCAATTGAGTAAAATTTGACCCTAATTCAGTCAACTTTCAACCCAAATTCACTTCATTGAACGAGCCAATTGTACCAGTCAAGATCGATTGAAGGGATTTCAATGGAAAGTGAGAGAAATTGACAAAAAGATAGAAGATTTGGATAAATTAGATAAATGAGAGAAAAGATGGAAACTTTGGATAAATTGAGAGATGGTCGTAACAGTCAACATCAGCTAGTGAGAAATGACAGAAGCTCAATGAAGAAATTAAAAAGGCAGACTTTGCATAAACTAAAAAAATCCCCAAATTTATTTATAAACTCACGATTTGTATAAACTGTTTAGAACCTGATTGTGAACCGGAGGCAGAAGCCGTGTGAGTTGAAGGAGGCGCTCGAGGTGAGAAGGAAGCGGAGGCGAGAGGAAGCGAGGCGCTGGAGTGAGAGGAGAGGGAGGCCGGAGGTGAGAGGTGAGAAGCGGAGGTGGGAAAGATAGGCTGGAGAGAGAAAGGGGTAAAAATTATTGGACTTAGTTAGGGAAAATTAGAATTTGAAGAGGCGCTGTATTTTTTGTGGGTAAATTCATCCGAAATTTTGGCTCTAAAATTTGGGGGCAAAATATTTTCACTGATATTGGAAGAATTTTAGATTAAGGCGGGGAAGACATGAGCTAAATATTGATGGAGTGGAAAATATAGAGTCACGACCCCCTGTTGCCTGTATGTTTGCCCCTAAATTGATTCACGGGTCAGCGTTGAGACACCAACCCCTATTGACCCAAGTATTTTGCCTCTATACCACATTTTTTTAGTAGTGATCTGGTATTAATCGGATCGGAACTTGTCGATTCTGACTTAAATCGGCTGAATCGGAATTGAAATCGGCGATTCTCAGAATCATGATTTTAGATTTGTGACTATGAGCTGAGGATGAAGCTACTAGAGCTAGAAGGGGCATACTTAGATGGTGAAAACTCCAGAGGTGAGATCACAATTTTTAGTGAGCGATACTTTTCTTTTGCTTTTAATTACATATTCATTTGAAGATCTTTGTGTCAGCATTATAAATAAGGCATTGTTGTAATGAAGATTCATGATTACATTTGTATTTGTATGTTATTGAGATTTTAGTTTTTAATATACAATTGCGGTTCAATTGTTTTTTAGAGCAACAAATATTGCATAATTATTTAAATAAGAAAAGTGTATTGATGAAAATTTGAACTCATAATTTTTTGATTCACAAACAACAAACTTTGCCAACTATCTTATTGTCTTGACTTCAACTATTCCTGGGACTTGAGGTGAGGGATTATGGTACTCCGCTTCTGTATTTCAGTTTTAAGTGTGGCCTATGTTATGCGGACATTTCAAAAATTCGGCCGTGTCCGTATCGGACACGACGTTTTTCGGACAATCCTCGGACACGTGTCCGACACACCACGTGGCATGTCAACTATTTTATTATTAAAAATTATCATGACACTTCTCAGTACACTTCTCAGATAATTCTCAGGACACTTCTCAGACACGTGCATTGGACTGCACATTTAAAATGAATTTTGATTATTTAGTGTCAAGTTTTCATACACAAATATGTAAAACCTCAAATATCTTGTATACACGTATAAAAGTGCAACTTCAAATGTTATATATATATATATATATATATATATATATTATATCAATTATAAAATATTACGTATAACTTTCTAATTATAAGGTAAAAATATTATTTATAATCCTTTAAAATAAAATAAAATTGACATAAATAATATATTTTATTCATAAAAATAATATAATAATATATATATATATAACATGTCGTGTCTTCTGATTTTTTTTATAACTGCCGTGTCGCCGTGTCCGTATTGTGTCGGACACGACATCCCTGTTCGTGTCCGTGCAATATAGAGTGTGGCATATATCAATTTAAGTGTGTATTTTCTGAAAATTAAAATCTATTAAATAGATTTACTGAAAAATGAAATGGTGTTCCAAAAAATCCAAGGCCCAAATGTAATGGGCGGTGCCGGCGTTTTTTCTGGTCGGTTGTTATCAGTCATATGATTTGCAAGAACATATTTTTGTTTAGTATCTTATATTTACAATTTACTTTTGGAAGAAGTTAATGGATGAATGGTTGGTTGGTGTGAGACTAAAAATAGAATACAACACATGCTAAATTTGAGTCAAAAAAGGAAGTAATTTCTCAATATATATCGTCATTATGATGTGATATCTCATGGATCTTCCTAGTCATTATAATGTAATATCTAATATTGTAACTAATTAGTTTTACCGGTTCAATATAATAACTTTAAAGATATTAAATTATAAAAATAATGAATTATTTATTTGTAATCATATAACCATATGATTACTTTCGATGTAATAGAAGTATAATGATTGATTTTATTTGTACATTTTCTTAAGTAATATAAAGTACTTATTATAGGGTTAAATACACCGTTCTATGTACTGTAGTACTGTAATTGGGTTGCAAGTTAGTCCATGTTCTACACATTTAACTCTTTTAGTTTCCGAATTTTATAAAATACTACATATTTACTCTCACTTTATCGTTCTACTTTTATTTTTAAGGGAAATGTGCAAACACGACGGTACTGTAGCACGATACACTGTAGATATACTATTTTTCCATTTTATATATTGTTTTCTCATTTTTATATAATGTTTTGTCATTTTATATATTGTTGTTATTATTTGTGTATTTTTAATTTTTTTTACTTTTATATATTGTTTTTATTTTTTATGTATATATTATTATTAGAAAATAAATTATATATACTGTTATGTATATATTGTTATTAGAAAATAAATTATATATAATGTTATGTATATATTGTTATTAGAAAATAAATTATATATACTGTTATTGGATCCGTCGTGAACAGTCGTACTACAGTACCGTCGTGCTCTATCAGGTCATTTTTTTAAATTATTTGCTCTCTTTGGTAAAATAAATTTTCATTTTTAAAATTATTCTTTAAAAAATAGAAGGACAAAATGTAGTACAAGCAGAAACCAACAACGCATTAGTCTGAATTTGTGGGGATCCAGCTTATCTTAAGGGTGCTTTCTCTGAATCCGAATTAATCCCCTAAGCTAGAGCGAGCCCCCGCCCGAGTGTCTACCGGATGACAAATTCGTTTCCAAAGAAATTTCGTGAAATGACATGCTCGAGACTTGATATTTGCTGAAAATTTAAGGAAAAATGTACTCGTCCATTGTTCGAAGAAGGGAGAGGATATTAAGTCGTGTTTTTAGTTCTAATTCTCTATTTAATGTTTAATTTTTCTTTAAAACGGTTCTCTTTTGCCAAAAACATGTTTCATGCATACAGTTTTTATAGACAAAAGATAAATAAAATTTCAGATTTGTTTGGTATTAAGATTATTAAATTTCTGTAACCAAACACACTGTGGAATATCATATTTAAAGTGCAAATTCTTTTGTTTAAAGCAATACATTAGGTATTACTTCTAAGATGAGATCATGTGAAATATAATTAATTACAAAAGCTCTTCCCACCCATACAAACTACAAAGTTAAAATGAACAATATTTCGAAAAAAAGAGTTAAAAAGGAATAATCTTTCAAAATTTAAAATTAGGGAAGATTTTCAACACCCCACTAACTTCTCTAAATACGAATAAATGCCGCACCATATTCCCTTGGCTGGTTATAGCTTTGAATAAAAGATCAATGGAAGCCTTACTTCCTACTTTTAACCATAATATTACAAGTGCAAGGTACTAACAATTAATTTTTATTTTTATTTTTGTTGCCTACGGTACGGGCGCAAATAATAATAATAATAATAATAATAATAATAATTTTATTTTGTTAATTTTTTGACAGTTACCTAGAGGACATGATATGTTTTTTTATATTTTGCTGATATGTCTTTTGTATTGTTGATATATCTTCTATATTTTGATATGCCTTTTGTTACATATTGATATGCGTTTTGTGTTGTTGATATGTCATTTTATTTTGTATTAATGATATGTCTTTTTGTATTTCTCACATTCATTTTTTATTTTAATTAATTTTTATCTGTCTTTTTGTATAGCTGATATTTTTTTTGTACAGACGAAATGTCTTTTTGTATTGTTGTATGTCTTTATGTATTGCTGATATAACTGAAGTATTGTTGATATGTCTTTTATATTGCGCACATATCTTTTGTATTGCTCGTGTGTTGTGCTGTGTCGCAGGATCAGTAACATATCAACGTGTTTCACCCGCGCGCCCGTG
Source organism: Juncus effusus (assembly GCA_027726005.1). NCBI lineage: Eukaryota > Viridiplantae > Streptophyta > Magnoliopsida > Poales > Juncaceae > Juncus > Juncus effusus. The sequence continues at coordinate 1,030,119 of CM050906.1, read as the reverse complement.
CAAGAGTGATTTTTTTTGTGGCGCGTAGCACGTATGCTTTTTTGGACGACGTTGCGGCTGCTAAGTGAGTCAGTGGTGCGAATGGTATATAAACCGGTGGTATGTATCCGGACTCTAAAATATAATCTTTAGAATTATTATATTATTAATACGATGAGCATTGTTCATGCTTACAAATAACGCGCATGAATAAATAAAAAATTATCTTCAATTTTACAAGTTCCTCAAAGGAAGTGTATTTATCTTTCAAAAGTTATATTTTGATAAAGCAACTTTTTCTTTCAACAGTCGATCACTTTTGCGAAAAAGAACTGTTTCATACACTCTCTGTAAACAAAAATATTTATAAAATTTCGGTTGTTTGGTATGAATATTTCTGGAACAAAACACGTTAGGGAATATCATATTTAAAGTGTAGATTCTTTCTTACATAATATTCTACCTAAGAAATAATCTTTGAAATTAAAAAAAAAAAGCTCATCCGAAAAGTTTACGCCCCTAGCCGTGTATCATATCGTATATGAAACCGGTATCTGTGCAACATGGATTAACTTTAACATTACATATATTCCAATTAATTTTTTTGCACAATATTATTTTTAAGATATCTTATGATATATTATTTATTTTATAAATTTATATATAAATTAAAGCAAAAAGAAATTATACTATATAAATATTAATTTTTTTTATTCACCATAAATTTCCCTGTTATTTTCACTTATTTTGTTTATATTTTGGCATTTATTATTTTTACTATAATTTTTTTTATAAGGGGTATTTTGGTTAAAAAAAAAATATTGGACGATGATTTTAATTAGTTAAAACTTGTAGCAAAATTTACTTTGTGGAAATTGATAAATAGAATTGAGAATTTAAAAAAGGAAAATGATCCTGCATGACGGGATTTCTTTTACAGCACAAGTATATATATGCGATAAATAGTACATAAAATTAAGCAAACAATATATAAAATTCATTTTTTTTGATACAATAAAATAATATATACATAATATAATGAAAACAGTATATAAAAAATAAAATATATTTAAAATTGGAAGAAAAAAAATATGGTCGCTTTTGGAATGTGCTCCACCCCGTTGCGCTTTCGAATTTTCCTTTAAAAAATGTTGGGCGGAGGAGTTCTTTGAAGTATTCAGAAAACTTTAGGGATAAATTTTACGACACCTCCCCTACTCCTACTCAACCATTCATTACTTTTTTCTATTTTAAAAGAGGAATTTATACAAAGCAATGCTCACTTTTGAAAGAATTTAAAGTTTGTGTCCGAGTCAATGATCGACATAAAAATTTTATCTTTCTTTTTATGAATTATATCTTATATAATGATTTGCTGCAGATGCGAAAATGTCAAATTTTGAACTTTGATCGATCATAAGCATTAAATGTTGAAAGAAATCAAACTTGTATTGGATTGGCAGTATAAATTAAATTAAATTGACCAAACGTTAAAACTTATGAATCAAACAAAATTCAAATAGCCAATTGCTAGCTCACCCAATAAGACACTTTTTCAATTTTGGACAATGTCTAAGTTGGAATCACAGCCCGCCGGTTAGTCTGAAAGAACCGTAAAAACCAAATTGAATGAATATCGCCAAACCACCTCTAATAGAGTGGAAAGACATTATCCCATTAATTCAAAGATTATGAGTTCAATATTTGATAAAATTAATTTTCTTTGAATATAAATAGAGAATATATAAACTCTCTCTATAAAAAAAAAATTGAATGAATATCCATTAATAGTTTCAGAAGTATAAATGACTCATTTTTATATCCTAATTGATGAAGATATTTTGATCTAATTTGATTAATTGGTGCTATTATTATAATCAAATAAAGAACATTATTTTTCATAATTATATGTATGAATATTGAAACCAGGTACCCCAAATATTTTATTTTTCCTTAGTCAATCAATCAAATTAATCTTATGATTACTCTAATCTAATTAAGAGGTCTACATATCTATTCAACTTTATGTTACTTGTGAACCCCTTGTATCACATAAGTACGACAAGAAAATATATCTTATTTCAAGGCGGTTATCTTCTCTCATGAAAAATTTAAAAAAGAAGTTAAGATGGATGACCAAACTTCAAGATATTTCAAATAGGACAAAATTAATCAATCGTGTTATCTTAATTATTCGAAAAAGCATCTAAACACCTTAAAAAATTGGTATTAAAATGATAATAAGATTAAATAATGTTTCACAGTTGGGTTAAGAAAGTATATTTAAAGACATGGATGGAGTTAAAACTCAAGAAAATAGGTTAATAGATAATATATATATATGTATATATATATATATATATATATATATATTAATATTAATATTAATATTAATACTCAAAAAATGTATAAATTAAGCTAGAAAATATATTAGCACAAGATAATTAATACTACTAAAATATTATTTTTTAAAATATACTGACATTAAATAAAAATGTATTCACATATGATATTGTCAGAAAAAAGGGGAAGATAAAATGTAGAAAAGCTTATGTGTGCACATGAGGGAAGAATATCTTTTCTTTCATTATGTATATAAAAGCACCGACTATATTTCATTGTTTTCTTCATGCACTGGAAATGAATAATAGGAGAATAAAGACATGAGAATAAAAAAAGAATAATTAGTTTTCTTTTTTTTAAAATAATAATACCACTAGGAGCATAAAGACATAAGAAGAAAAAAATGGATAAATTATTTTTTGCTGTAAAATAAAAAAGTATATATTTTATGTAGTGGTATATATTGTTTATAGAGAAATAGTAAAAATATTTTATGTAAAGCAATAAAATAGTATATTGATATTACTATAATAAAAAAAATTATGTAATAAATAAGTATAGATAATATGCATTAAAAATATTAATATAGAAATATTGTATTAGTATATATATATATATATATACAGTTTATAATAAATAATATATAGAAAAAAAATACTTACTTTTTGTATATATGCATCTGATTTTCAACAGATAAATATATTGTTTTTGATGATTTATATACTATTTCTGACATCTTCTTTTTTTTGAATATTTATTTTTTACATTTGTATCTTGAATATAATATTTTATGTCATCTATATACTCTTTTTATATGTATATATTATTCTTATACCTTATATGTAATGTTTTGTGTAATTTATATACTGCTTGTATACCAATTTACATTTTAAATAAACAAGCATTGTTACATAGCGACATCTCATAATATTCAGTACCCCTTTTTAACTAATCCAATTGCAATTATGGAAGGAACAATTGATTAAGACATGACTAAAGATTAAAAGTGCATGTAAGAGTTGTGTTGTGACCACCAATTTGGAATATGTCAAACATGTCATGATTTGATAGAGCTTCTAGCTAGCAAATTGCAAAACACATAAATGAAAAAAAATTATAACAGCTACGTTACAAAACGAGATATACTTAAAAATCTCAAATTGTTCATGTAATTCCCTACCACAAACCCTTGTCGTTTCTAAATAAAGCTATATTAATTTGAGAAAATAATCATAATTGGAAAGACAAATGATTAGAAGAGAAAAACATCTTTAAAACTAATTAAAAGCTAATTAGGTTGAGAGGTATCTAGCAATATTGCTTAATTTTGACATTTAATAATATTTAATTAGAAATTAAATAATAGAAAATTAGTAAATAATTTTTTTTTAAAAATCTTTTTTGTTTTTTTTTTTTTGAGAAATTTTGGAGTGTGCTTGAATCCACCTTCCAAATAATTTATATATATATGATCTTGAAAGTTACATAGTTTATTTTTCTTTTACAAATTAAAAATTAGAAAAAAAAAGAAAAAAAAAACCCAATAGGGCTATTCTATATAACCTGGATTGACCAAATCCTACAAGAATAGAAAAATAAAGAACCGGATTTACAAGTCCGGGAAAACTAATCCTAGTTTTGATAAAATTTCAAAATTTAAAATCTATTTACTACAAAAATCTTCAAATTAGATTTCTTCTTCAGACAAACCTATCATCTTCTCTCTCTTCTTCTTCGTTTAATCCGCTTGGCGGCAGATCTGAAACCCGAAAGTTGAAGCTCAAAACCTCCATCTCTTCTCTCCTCTTCCTCTCAACAAGTTTGATTAGTTCCTATTCTCCAACTATTTCATCCATCAGCTCTACTTCAACTCTTTTCTCCTATGTAAAAGCATGCCGGTATCTCTCTCCCCACATGCAAAATAGAAACAACAAACCTATTCTCATTAATTTCACATTTCCTCCTTCCTTGGTGGCAATTCTATAAATCTCATCGAAGGATCCAGCTTGTTTAGCTTCTGAAAAGTTGTTACCGATAAAACACCACCCATTTTCAATAAAATCACATTGACCAGCAAGATGTTCAGTGGATTCTAATTCTCGACAACAGAGATAGCATCTATTAACGAGCTAGAAACCTTTCTACTTCAAATTGTCCTAAGTGAGTACTCTGTTCTGAGTAAAAAGCCATACAAAAATTTTCATTCTCATATGTAAGGTTACTGACCAAATTATTTTTAATGGATTTGAGGTGTGGATTTGCATTGCGAGAGTTTGGTAGGCACTTCTTGTGGTGAAGGTCTTTTTATCAGTTCACCTCCAAACCACTGAATCAAAGACATCTATAAGTTGAACTTGATCAATGATGGCTTATAACTCTAGCAGTTCTTGCTGGGGTAATTGAGCTGTGATTAAATGAAAGACCTTCCCAATGTTTCGAAATTGTTTAAACTGGTACAAAGTACCTTGGGTTACCTCTGCATATGAGTATAAACTACTAAATCTCTGTGAAATAATCCCCTCCCCCCAGTTAGTATGCCAAAAGTTGGCATATTTACCATCTCCAATCTTAAGTTCTGTGCTCGCTAGAAAGAATGTCCATGAGACTAAATTGTAACCTATGTTTTTATTGCCTTTCCAAAGAAAAGTTCTTCTGATTTTATCCATCTCTTTTATAACCCAATTTGGGAATTTGAACACTGAAAGGTAATAAACTGGAAGTGAATATAGCACATAATTAATCAGTATTAATCTTCGTGCTAAGTTTAAAAGGGCATCTTGCCATCCTTGTAATCTCTTTTCAAATTTTTCTATTATTTTTCTAAAATCAGATCTTGTTGGTTTTTTTATAATGCAAAGCGTATCCTAAGTAGCATAGTGGCATTGCTGCTTCAGGACACCCTAGTTCATCTGATATGTGCAGGCCAAAGAAACGAGGAGGTTTAGGAGTTTTAAATCTTGAAATTTTTAATGACGCATTACTTCTAAAATGGATATGAAAATTTTACAATGATACTTCAGGACTACCTTGGAGAGAACTAATAAGTAATATAAGTTCTAACCTGGATGCAAACAATTCTGATTCTTACTTTTGGAAGGCAGTAAAATCTGAAATTGTGCAGAACTCTGATTTCTCATAATTTATCTTTAAACCTGTGCAATTTTCAAATATTTTTAACAAGAATTTCAATATCTTTACTTGGCTGATTTCTGATTTTATCAAAAATATGGAATCATCGGCATAAAAACATGATATGTTAATAGATCTAATTGGTTTTCCAAAGTAATTATTATTACCCAAATTTTCAGTTACTCTAGCTAGAGTGTCCATTGCCAAAATGAATAAGTGGGGTGATAATGGGTCTCTTTGTCTCACCTCTCTTTTCATGTGTATTGATTTTCCACGCACTCAATTCAATAGAATTTTAGCTGCCCCTCGTAGCGCATAAACTTTTATCCATGAAGAGTTATTTCAATCACCCCTCTTTTATCCTCTTTTCTTGTTTGTTTGATTACTACTAAACACATAAAGGGCATATTAATTATTTCATATATGAACAATACTAAAATCACATTTTAAAATACTTAAATTTGCACACCAAGCAATAAAGTTATATATGGATCATTGCTCATCATGTATACTACTTTTTCAAAGTCAAACAAGAACTAAAAAAATCTTAAATATCATTAATCCAACATTTAGTTAAATGTTTTAACCAAACTAAATAGGAGTATAAATGGAATTATGACTTTTGGATCGATAACTGGTCAACTTAATACACTGTTAGACTACTAGTATTCTGTCTTGACTGGTTTAAAATATTTTCCCTAAGATTTAAATTTGGACCACGCATTGATTAAGGTGTGATTTCAATCCAATACAAACTTAGCCATCTAACTTTTCAACAATTCCTATCATAAATAATATCATAGATCTTGAAGTACTTTATTTAATCATATTAATGGTAGGGGTACTACAAATGCACCATGAAGACACTTATTGTACATATTGTTTGTTTTAATTATTATGAGAAATATTAATTATTTTAGACAAAGTAATATTATTTTTTTTCTCGAAAAGTTTATAGATACTTCTAATTTAAAATAAGAAGTTTTGTATTATAGTATAAATTTAACTTAATTAGGTCAAGACATGATAACGTACGAAACAAAATATTGTGTCTATACAATTATTATTCTCCAAAAATCGAAGTCTTATCTATTGTTTTTTTTTTATTAAATTTACAATTTTGTCATTTTTAAAAGTTCATATTACATTCTTATTTTCCTTTAGAGTTTTTGTTCCCATTAAATATATTTGTGTAATTTGATCTTTATAACATTTGAAATAAAAATCATTTGTACTTGTACCCATTTCATCGACAAAAGAAAGAACAACGGAGAACATAAAATATTAGCAGTTGATAAGAAAAAAAAGAGAAAAAAAGCAACACCAATTAAAATGTCTAAATATTTTTATTTTCATGAGAGGATGCACGCCCAAGTCCCTATCAGTCCCTCTAGATATGCTCATGAGTACATAAGATATAGTTATATAATTCCATAAGATATACTATATAGTATATCTACATAGATATAGTATATAGTATAACTACATTGCAATAATAGTATATATTATATAGCTATATAATTTCATTAGATATTATATATTATATATATTAAAATATTACATATGATATTCTAAGTTCATAAGATAGTTATATATTATATAGTTATATAATTTTAAGGTGTAATATATAATACAACTACATCTGGTACATATTGTGGTTATTCTTGTGTGACAAAAGCAAGCATTTGAATAGAAAGAAATCTTCCAAGATTCATTTCTTTTTTCCTCCTTCCCAAAAAAAAAACTAACGAACGAACCCTTTAAAAGCACACACGACTGATTTACACACCCACTCCTCTCTCTCTCTCTCTCTCTCTCTGTTGCTTGCTTTGCAGTTCTCTCAACAATCTGAGCTGAGCTCCCCTTTTCTCCAATAAGCTCTTTAGTTAATTGGATTGGATCTCAGTTAATGAGTTAATCACCAAATTAAATTGTAAGTTCAACTCAATCTTTGCAATGGTTGGGCTTATATATTTCTAATAGCTGGAAATATGAAAAGGGTATATTTATCAGCTGAAAATTAGTTTTGGGCTACTTGGGACATTTCAGATTGATTTGTTGGATTTAATTAATTGGGTTTTTTTCTGTAAATATCTTCTCATTGGATAAGAGGAATTTTCACTATCAGGTTATTTACATAGTATTGTCCTTATCAAAAGAGAAATGATTACATGTGCAAATAATTCATTTTTGGATTTGGTTTCGTTCCATGTTTTCTTCGGAAAAAGTCCTATTTTTTCCATTTTGGGAAAAAAGCTGACTACTTTTGGGACCGATTTTGCTTCTCATGATTCATTCTTTCACTTTTATGACTTAATTTCAAAAAAAGATTTATTCCTTTGTGCTCTGTTTTTGCTGTTTTTATGAACTCTGCCAAACTGTGTTGCATTATTGGTATCACTATTACATACGTAATCCTATTTTGTGTCCCAATTTTAATCACAATATTCATATTAAACCCTCAATAATCTCTCCAATTTACCCCCTAAAGCTCCAAACTCGTCCCAAATCAACCAAAAAAGCAACAAAATCCACCAAAAACAACTCAATTCTTTCAAATTAACCCAACAAATCTCTCTCTTATTCTTCCTATTTTCTTTCAGGCCACACATAAAACCTTCAATATATGCATGTCATCCCACGACGAATCAGAACTCGCCACCTGTTCACTCCCCAACCGTGAAACAAGCTTCAAAATTGAACAGGACTTGATACGCAACTTATCGTCTTTATCCAGCAATTCCCAAGACGGGCTTAGCGGGTTTCGGATCGGAGAGGTTATTCTCCGAAATGGGGATAACTATTCCGGCATGCTTATGGGGAATATTCCGGAAGGTTCCGGAAAGTATATTTGGGCGGATGGGTGTGTGTATGATGGAGAATGGAAGCGAGGTAATTTTATTTTTCTTTATTTATTTATATTTAAATAAAATATACAATTGTTTTAAATTTACTAATACATTTTTAATAGGTCATATATAAACGGATTTTTTTTAAACGCCCCCTAACTTTTCAGAATTTTTAAGACATAGAATGGTTATGTTAAATAAATGATCATTTCTTAATAGGTGTTCCTTTTTTTTTCTGATTTATTTATTTATTTATTTGTTTTTCGATATAGAATTGTAGAATACATTTCTTAATAGGTCAAAAGTTATTCGGGAATTTTTTCAAAAAGCTCCTAACTTTTCAAAAAAATCTTCACTTTTTAGATTCTCTCAAAAGCTCTATAAAGTGGATTGATCTTTTTACCTCCTGCTATTTTTTTAACATTCCGTTCATATTTTCCTTTTGAGGGAATTTGAAAAGTGATAGTTTTTTAAATATTCAGGAAAGTTAGGGGTTTCTTAAAAATTTCCCAAATAATTTTATATAACTAACATTGGGAAAAATGGAAAACTTGAGAATTTTTCTTTTGAGGGAATCTAAAAAATGAAGAGGGTTTTGTAAAATATTCAGAAAAGTTAAAGTTAGGGGGTTTCTGAAAAATATTCCAAATTATTTTATATAACTAAAATTATGAAAAATTGAAAAAAAATGAGAATTTTCTTTTGAGGGAATCGTTTTTTAAAATATTCAGAAAAGTTAGTTTTTTTAAACTTCCCAAAATAATTTATATACGTAAAGTTATGAAAAATTGAAACTTTGAATTTTAAATTTAGGTATGAGGTACGGAAAAGTCAAGGCATTGATATAACACATTAACTAAAATTAGTTAAACCAAGCTTTTATTCCACTATCTAGCGTAAAACAATATACATCTTTTTTTTATGATTTTGGTCAAAAACTTGAGTTTTTATGATATTTCGAACTTTATAAGGACGCACGAGGCACGGAAAAGACATGACATTAAATCATGATATGAAAACTAACGATTTTGGTCAAAAACTTGAGTTCTTTTACTAAAATCTTTTACGATTTTAGTAAAAAAAAAAATTAATTTCTTTATGGAAATTTTGAACTTTTAGGCATGAGGCATCGAATATTTCCAATATACAATTATTTTAATTCTACCAAACACCAATACATCTCTTAAAAATACATAAACACTAGTTAACATTATTTTATATAACTAATATCATGTAAACTGGAAAAAATTTCCCAAATTAATTCATATAACCAAAATTATGAAAAATATCTCAAGTCAAAACAAGCTTTTATTCTATTATCTTACAAAAAACAATATCGATATTTCTCATATTTCTTATGCTTTTACTCAAAAAATTATATTTTCATCAAATTTTCAACTTTTAGGTATGAGGCACGGAAAAGGCAAGACACTATGGCCAAACGGGTCGACCCACGAAGGAGAATATTCAGGCGGATACATTCACGGTACCGGTTTTTACACCGGTACCACTAACCTAACTTATAAAGGCCGTTTCAAGCTAAACCTAAAACACGGATTAGGGTTCCAAACCTTCCCAAACGGTGACTTTTATGAAGGTATTATTTTATATAATACGATTAAAATCATAAAACTTCCTAAATTTTCTGAATAATATCAACAACCATCAATATTTTTAGATTCCCTCAAAAACCCTCTCTTTTTGGGTCTCCTCAAAAACCCTCTAAATAGTTTTATAATAAAAGGCAAGGCTTTTTTTTTGAAGTAATCTAAAACCTTAAGGGGTTTTGATAATATTCACAAAAGTTAGGGGTTTTTGAAAATTTTCCCTATTTATTTTAATTTCATTCTTTTGGTTAATTTTTCGAAATATAACCAACAGGTTCATGGATCCAAGGCTCGATCGAGGGTCAAGGCAAGTACACTTGGTCAAATGGTAACTTTTACGAAGGAAATATGAAACTTGGTTTGATGCACGGTAAAGGAATGCTGACGTGGCGAAACGGGGACTCTTTCGAAGGAAATTGGAATAACGGATTAATGCACGGATTTGGGGTTTATGAGTGGAAAGAAGGAGGGTTTTATGTGGGGACTTGGACTAGGGGTTTAAAGGACGGAAAAGGAGTTTTTTACCCTAAAGGTTGTACCATACCGGCCAAGCAAGAGGTTTATATGAACGTTTTGAGGAATAGGGGTTTGTTGCCGGAATTGCGGCGGAATAGCTTGGAATCTAGGGTTTTGCAAGGGTCTAGCTCGGTGGATTTGGGGAATATGAAAATTACGAGCGGTAGATTGCGAAATGTGTCGTTAGAGAGAAGGTGGAGTCTTGAGGTGGCCATTGAGAAGTTAATCGGACACGATTTGGGCGAGAATAATGGTAGTGAGGATAGCGGAATAGCGGAGTCGGTTATTCCGATTTTGGAGAGGGAGTATATGCAAGGCGTTTTGATTAGCGAGGTGGTTGTGAGTGGGAAGTTTCCGGTACCTTCTAGAAGGTCGAAGAGAAGACAAAAGAAGTTGGTGTGGGATGTTAAGAGGCCTGGCGAGGCGATTATTAAAGGACATAGGAGTTATGATTTGATGCTCAGTCTTCAGCTTGGAATTAGGTATTTTGATATTTTAAGAGAAATTTGCCCTTTTTGGAGAAATAGCGGGGCAAAAAAAAAGCTTGCCTTATCCTTAAATTGCAAAAACAAGGCAAAGCCCCTCAATTCTTTAGAAAATTGCAAAAGGAAAAACTTGCCATCTAATGAAGTTATTAACTTATCGTGCGCAATTTCGTAAAGAATTAATAAAGTTTTTTTTTTCTTTTGCAATTTTCAATAATGGAAGGGCTTGTTTGCAATTCAAGTATAATGCAAGGACTTTTTTTTGCAAATTTTCCATTTTATTTTTTTATTTATTTATCTCATCCAATGAATTCAACCCGCTAATAACTAGTTTTACTCCATTGTATTTATTTTTCTTCAATCCGTTAGAAAATTCTGTACATTCGTACGGTTTCATACATACTAGACGGTACGTACATACATGCATAATATCTGTATTTCAAATCCTTCCATCAAAACACTTCAATCACATTTGAGCACACATTGCTAAAGCTCTATAACCGTTATTTCTTATATTTCAAGGCTCCTAGTCCCACCCACTAAGCTCTGATCCGTCGTCGTAGATATTTTTTCTTAATCTCTTGTACATCGATATAGTTTCATGCATACTAGCTCTACGTATCCGTCAAAACATAACGTATGTTGATGAAGTTTTGTTTTGTGATTGTTTCAAATTTTTTGTTAGGTACACGGTGGGTAAGATCACCCCGATCCAGCGCCGCGAGGTCCGCTCATCAGACTTCGGCCCGCGCGCGAGCTTCTGGATGAACTTCCCGCGAGGCGGATCCCAGCTCACACCCTCCCACCGCGCCGCCGAGGATTTCAAGTGGAAGGATTACTGCCCCATGGTATTCAGGTTGGTTGAAATAATAATTTCATTTTGTTTTTTGCAAAAAAAGCCCCTTTGTTATTCGAAATTGCAAAACAGCCCCTCTAGTTTTGGACAATTAACCGTGTTAGAGCCTAGTATATTAACTGGCCTAGCGTAACCATCCGGCACACACCATATTGTCCTGAAAAAGGGTTAAGTTTGGTTGGTGCTAGTAGTTAATGCATTGGCTTGTTTAAGTAGCTTATTTAAGTAACTCCAATTCACATTCACTACTCAAGGTTTCCACTAATTTCGTTATGGGGTGTAACAAACCGCAGCATATACAACTTAGACTAGAAAAACAATATATAAAACCAGAAAACATAGAAAATCAGTATATACAAACAAACAAATGTATTCTCCAAAACAACATATATGAATAGGAAATTGTATATAAAAAATTAGAAACACATAAAACACGAAAACTGTATAATAAAACGGTGGGGAAGATAACACTGATACAACATCGAGAGGTGTGGTCGTCGGACGAGAAATTTCATGGGGAAGGACTACTGCCCCATGGTCTTCAAGTCTGATTACTAGAAATAATTATGTTTTTGTTGCGAAAAATCCCCTCTAGTTTGGGAAAGTTGTGAAAGGACTCTGATGTCTCGTGTGTTGTTAGAAGTCAGTGTCTTTAGGGTTTTGAGTGGAAGGATTATTGCTCTATGGTCTTCAGGTTGGTTGGAATGGTTTTGTTTTTTTAAGGGAAATTTGCAAAAAGGCCACTAATGGTTATATTGCAAAAGAGCCCATTGCAAAGAGACCCCTCTATTCTTTTGAAAAATGTTGGTCAACACGGTGCCAAAAGCACGAAGAAAGAAGCAGCATATAAGAACCAACCAACAAACTGATTTCTCATTTAAGCGCGTGATTCAACAACAAAACCCTACAAATTGAACCAAAACAAAAAACGAAAACTATTTTGATATCCAAAGCCAAAACCAAAACGGAAACCAAAAACTTAAAAAAGACAATTTAACATGATTATTTTTTATGTGAACTAAAACAGGAACTTGAGGGAGATGTTCAAGATCGACGCGGCGGACTACATGATATCTATCTGCGGGAGCGCGGCTTTAAGGGAGCTTTCCTCGCCGGGCAAGAGCGGCAGCGTCTTCTTCCTCTCACAGGACGACCGCTTCATGATCAAAACCCTCCGCAAATCCGAAGTCCAGGTATTGTTATTATTTTATTACATCATAAAATATATACTAACAAACCAAAACAATGGTTGATCATTATGTCTGTGGTTTGAAAATTGGGATTATTCGGTTTTACCGGTTCGGTTTTCATTTGGAGGAAGGGAATATAGACCTGACAAACAGAATTGCACTATTGTTTGTGATTTTTTTTTTGAAGTTTTAAAGTTTAGTGAATTATGATTAGAATAATCTAATGGTATTTTTGAATATTTAATTATGTTTCTAATTTAGAATGAATTAAGTCTTATTAAAACTTTCGGTTCATGATCAAAACCCTTCGCAAGTCTGAAGTCCAGGTAAACCCTAAAACCCCAAACCCTAAATTTTGAAAATATACTGGTCCAAGATAACTATTTAGAAGTCCAGGTATTATATGTTACATGTTGACAGTATACTGGTACAATAGAACCACTCATACTCATAAGATGACCTGTTCATGATCAAAACCCTCGGCAAGTCCGAAGTTCAGGTAAACCCTAAACGGCAAACCCTAAATTTTTTTATAGTACATGGTATTTTGGAGTTATGTACTTGGTAATTCATATATTAGTGAATTCATCTGGTTGTTTGATTTGATGTATTTTGAGAGGATAGAGTATATTTTGTAATACGAGTTTGATAAAGGTGTTATAAAATTCATGAATTTTGGAACTTAGAAATACGTGAATCTCAAAATTAATAAATCAAATGAGGAAATCAGACCAAATTCATGATTTATCAATACAAGTACCCGTAATTCAAAAACTCGAGAATTTTTGTTGTGAAAATTGAAAATTGAATTGATTTTGTCTTGTTATGTAGGTTTTGTTGCGTATGCTTCCAAATTATTACCATCATGTCAAAACATATGAAAACACGCTCATTACCAAGTTTTTCGGCCTGCACAGAGTCAAACCTTCAAGCGGTCAAAAGGTAATAACAAAAATTATTTCTATCTCGTGAATACAAAATTCTTTTAAATTCCACCTGAGTTTTCGGTCCCTATATACGTTTTTATCTCGTAATAAAAATTATTTTTATCTCTTAATAACAAAAATTATTTTTATCTCGTAAATACAAAATTCTTTTAAATTCCACCTGAGTTTTCGGTCCCTATATACGTTTGCGTTAGAAAATAATGAAGAACAGTACAATGTGATTAACTTTGTAAGGTTTATGTATGTATATATATAAAAATGCTACTTTTTGTTTCAATTTGTGTCAACTTGGCAGTTCCGTTTTAGTGTTCAGGGTTTAATCTCTTCCTCTCAGCTTCATATATCTATTAAAAATACTTATTTTTTGTTTCAATTTTTGCAGTTTCGGTTCGTAGTAATGGGAAACATGTTTTGCACGGAGCTCAGAATACACAGACGGTTCGATCTGAAAGGCTCGTCTTTGGGCCGATCAACTGATAAAATTGAAATTGATGAAAATACAACACTCAAAGACTTGGATTTGAATTACGGTTTCTATCTTGAACCCTCCTGGCGCGAATCCCTGCTCAAGTAAGAAATTTTGCAAGAAAGTCCGTGTGTTGGTAATAATTGCAAAAAAGCCCCTCTATTGTCAAGAAATTGTAAAAATTGCCCCTAGGAACACATCACGGATTAAGGAAACTACGTTGTTAATAAATCCACAAATTAGCTTGATATAGGGGCTTTTTTGTAATTATCGATAATGCAAGGGATTTGTTGCAAATTTCCCTTTTTTTGGTATTATGTGCTGTGCAATTCAAGCTCGGTGTTTTGCACGCTGAAACTACAATCTTGAATAACAACAATAAAATATTCAAACTAAACGAATCTTTACGCAGGCATATTAAAACAGATATTAAATTTCTGGAGACACAAAGAACAATGAATTACAATTTATTGAGTTAAATTATTTTTCCTTTTTCACCCACAAAGATCATATTTTGCAAAACTACAACACAATATTATATCTTTTTCGTATCGACAAGTATGCTACTTTGCGTAATATTCTGACTGACTTAAATCACATTTTTTATTCAGGCAGATTGAAACGGACAGTAAATTTCTAGAGACGCAAAGAATAATGGACTACAGTTTATTATTAGGTGTACATTATCGCGCACCACAACATCTTCGGTCACACATGCCGTACCGTCAGAGCGACAGGCTGGCAGTTCTTTCTGAAGAAGGTTTGGACCTTTGACCTTTGACTTTTTTTATTTATTTTAAGGCGTAATTTCATATTGCAAAAAAGGTACAAATGTCTAATTTGCACCACAAAATATACGGTCCTACTTGCTGTGCCGTCAGCAGATCGACAGACTGGTGGTTCTTTCTGAAGAAGGTTTGACCGTTGACCTTTTACTTTGACTTTTTTAGGGTTTTTAGGTCAAGATCCGCCACTGGTAGTGTCTAGATAGAATGGTAAATTTATTCTCAAGTTCTTAATAAGTGCTAATTTTGGATATTTTTTTCCTATAAATAGTAAAAAAAATTCCTATCAATATCACAACCCCACTCAAATTGAGCAATTATGTCCCCATTTTAGCCAATTTATCTTAATAAGTTTAGTTATCTCTCAAATGCGTACATTGCTTACTCAGTACGTGTCAAACTTGTTAAAGAAATTTAGTGAGAGATATTAAGATTTAATAATATTTCCTTAATTGATTAACCATATTCAAAATATCTACTCACTCCGAACTCTTCTCACTTATTCTAGACCTCCAATCGTAATCCACAACCGACTCCCTTTTCTGCATACACCTACATGAATTCTACCTCCGTACAATTCTTCTACTACCAGTGTATACAATTCTCCCAATAATAAAATCCCATCATTATTTTTTCCCAGATGCGCAGGAAGACGACGCCTTGAACCACCCGCAAGGCCTCGTGTTTGTCCAAAGAGGAAACAATGAAATTAGTATCTAAAATGATTAATTCACACTTAAATCTCAATAAATGTTAATCTTACTTTTCTCTTCTTCTAAATATTAAACTTTCAGTTCAGTATCACTACACCCTCAATCAAGCAATTATGTCCCAGTTTTAGCCAATAATAACCATAATCACTAAACACATCTCAACTAAAACATCATTATTATCTTTTCCCAGATGCGCAGGAGGACGACGCGCTGAACCACCCGCAGGGTCTCGTGTTAGTCCAGAGAACAAATGACGAGAACAGCGTGGTCGTGGGCCCGCACATCAGAGGCAGCCGCTTGCGCGCCTCCGCCGCGGGCTTTGAGGAGGTCGACCTCCTCCTTCCCGGCACCGCAAGGTAAATTGTTTTCTTTATATATATGGGTTCAGATATGAAGTACCAGCATTTTGGAGCGCCCAACAGCGCCCGATTACAAAAGGTGTGATGAAATTATAAAAAAGTATTTTGTAAACACAAAAGGTATAGTGAAATTACAAAAAGGTATATTTCCAAAAAGGTATATTTGTAAATACAAAAGATATATCCAAGTGCAAATATATATGTGTACAGCTAAAACTGTATGGTGGGCGCTTCTGAGCACTCCAAAAGCTGGGCACTCCGAATAATTTCTCTCTCTATATATATTATATATATACTAATGTTGTTACTTTGTATATTGTTTGGTATGTTTTTTTAATATTGTTGTCTATATTATAAATTGTTTTTTGTTTTGTATACTGCTTTTCTATTCTATAAATTGTTTTTACATATACTAATGTTTTCCGCCGTCGGGTTCGAGGAGGTCGACCTCCTCCTCCCCGGCACGGCAAGGTAAATTGTTTTATCTCAACTTTTTATTTACTTTTATTGTTTGTTTACTTTTATTTTGTTGTTGATGCAATTTTTGGGTTGAATGTGTAATGTTAGAGGAGGAAAATAGTTTCCGGTTTTATTCAGTTTTCAATATGTTATGTTAAAATTAGATGCGAAATGATAATCCCAATTAAGGATACTTTGGGAAATTTGCAAATAAAAGAAAGAAGCCCCTACATTATGCTAAATTGCAAAAAGCCCTTATGTTATTGGAAATTGTAAAAAGCCCCTCCATTCATCAAAAATCCCAGAAAAGGTTACATTGATAAATATGTCTAGCTAATTAATAGAACGGACTATTTTTTTTATTTTTAAAGAGGAGAGGTTTTTTGCAATTGTAGATAGAGAGCCCATATATGTATCAGACGAGAAACATCCAAAAACCTTGCTTGTCGCTACATTATATCTATTCTCTCAATCTTAATTTTCTTTCTCTTTTTATTATTTTTTATTTTTTTCAGATTACAAATCCAATTAGGAGTCAACATGCCAGCCCGAGCAGAACTCATACCAAACAAAGATGAATCTCAGCCCGTGCATAAAGTATACGATGTGGTGCTTTACTTAGGCATAATCGACATTTTACAAGAATACAACATTTCCAAGAAAATCGAACATGCGTATAAATCAATGCAGTTCGATTCCGTTTCGATCTCAGCCGTCGATCCTGAGTTTTATTCTAGAAGGTTCTTGGATTTCATCCAGACGGTTTTTCCTGAAAATCCGTAGTAATTTACGAAATTGCCCTTGTTGTTTTGTTAAATAAGTTATATAATTTCATACAAACGGTTTTTCAGGGAAAGATCATGTTTGGTGATTTACACAGTTGTTGTAATTTTGTCACGTAAATTATTTAAGTTGAGGCCGGTAAATTGTTGTTTAGATTTGTGTAGAATAACACATTAGTAGAGCCATTTATCGAGTAAATTATATTCATTCATTTTTCTGCTTATGAAAAATGCTATACTTGGCTTATATTTGTATCTAATTTTGTGAGAGAATTTGTATTTTGTGTAATATTACTCCTTTGGATAGGGTTGATTTGGGGAAATGAGGATGTATGATTCTTTTCGTTTTATTAACATTTATTTGATTTTTATATATTTTTGTGTAATTTATAAGAATTTAAATAATGAAGTTTTTGCTTTCGAAAATATAAGTTTTCAGTAAGTTTAAAATTTTATTCTAATGCGAGCATGTTCGAAATATAAACTTAAGGTTATATTAGTATGTTTTGATTTGTTTAAATTAAATAGTATATTTTCTGTCTCAGAAAAAAAAATGCAACTTTGCAATTTCAAGTTTTGGTTAAGAATAATGCAGTTCTACATATTTAATTTTATGGGTTCAGTATCTAAACTTAGTGCAAAATATTATGCTACTAGTGGAATTTCTTGAGAGACCATAAGCAACTATATATACTTATTCATGCTGTAAATAAAAAAAATATAACAAAAAAAATCAGCTATTTATTTATTTATTTATTAATCAGCCCTGAATGAACACTATAATGACCGGCACTAAGAAGAGAAAATCGGTATTTTTTTTTCTTTTATCATGAATTTAGTGAGTGTCCTACTGATCTACATACACTATTAATTTTGGTTTGGTTTGAGTTTGCAGGAATGTGTGTGTGTGAGAGAGCAGATCTGTAAATGGATGATTCGACACCGGGAAGCAAGCGGGCTCATGCATGCCACCGCCTGTATCACTAAGATTCTCAGGATTTAAAGCCACTTTGGTTTGTATTTGTTTCGTTAAGCAAAAGCCAACCATCAATGTGTTTCTGCAATCTTGCTAAAAATAGATTAATCATTTTCTTTATTTTAAATCTACAACTAATTTAAAGTCGAATATAAATAAGAGCTAAAGTAATCTAATCTCCAACAAAACTAGCATATTATAATGACGTAACTTCATTAAATCAGCAATTAAAAATTCAAAAGATGATGAATCCAAATATGCAAACAAATAAAATATAATTATCAGACTAAATGTTAAATTGTCAGCTCATAACACGTCTTTCAATTAAGCGCTGCATAAAAACACAGACAGATACAGCACTGAACATTCATAAACAAAAGAACTTTCAACCTTAAAAACAACAAAGATTCAAAAGCAGTTTACACAGGTGCTAAACTCCAGTTCCAAACATAAAGTTCTAAACCCTAAAAATACATATCATAACTTATCAATGAGACCCACCTCAGTCCCCTCATATAAAGCTAAACACACATTAACTAAAAGAAAGAAGAAAACATTCTGATGTCTAACAATTTATAGCTCAGCAGCCATAAACACCCCTTAATTTGTAATTCAAGGTAAGAACTAAGAATCGCCATTGACATGAAAGATAAATACAAAATGCCGCGAAATACCGTAAAAAATGCCATGTCTCACCCGTATTGTATTTTCAGTCGGTACAAATTTAAGAATTAAATCAAAATCGTACCGTTTTTGTGTACTGACCAGCTTTCCTTAAAATCATTGAGATTTATAATTTTTTATTATGCCATCTGTCGCACGGATTGGGTCTGCTAATTTGGCAGAGCTGAGATTGATTTATATAGGCATTGCAAAACTGACATGTTCTTAAACCGACCTAGTCGTAACAAAATATTTTACTAAACTGTCATTAATATCAGCCAATCATACTTCTCTGTTCTAAACCAGCTTTGTCCATTTCTTGTATTTTTTCTTCGTACCGCCTAGTTTTAATTAGGCCATGATCCATAAGGAGCAGGTGGTAATTTCATTCATAATATCATCACATTGTCTTCATTTTGGTATTGATCCAACCGAAATGGACATTCACATACTCCTTTTTTGGCCGTTTCACTTCATGCATGACTTCTTCGTATTTTTTTTGTTTATTTTATTATAGTTTCTTTTATATATTTTCTAAAATAAATTATCAACTTCAACAGTTAATTCATGCATTCTTGATTTTCAAAAGCTGTGGAACGTTTTCGAGGTTCTCAAATCATTCTTATATCATGACACTTCACAGTTATAAACCTTGTGAGTTAGATACATAGATGCATATTTAAAAAATAATAATAATGAAGTATTGGAGGAAATTGATCAATAAGGTATTTTCATCTTAAGCAATTTACATTAGAAATTCTAATTGTGTTACTAATAAAGAAGAGGGATTTTGACAAGAAAAATGTACTCTTTCTTCGATCATAGTTCAGTGACTATCCTCTTAATTCTTTCTTCTAATTTCTAAACTCAATTGTAGGTCCAAAAGTAGCTTATATATGTAGAAGCATGATAGTAAATTTATTTTTATCATAAAATAATCTCATTTGATTATCATATATTCGGCATTTTCTGTATATTTTTAATGTCATTTTCTTTTTTCTAAATATCTTAAAAACTTCTAATTTTTATTTTCAAATTGATTTTCTTACTAAAAATGCAGAATATCATGAGAAAAAGAATGTATTCTTCCAATACAGAGTACTCAGGTGTCGATAGAGCACAAAATGTTACGAGATCAAAGCAATTCGTACATTTGCATAATATTAAATTGCGGCCGAAACACTAGCTAACTAGTGCATAGACATAGCTCGGATGTAAGTCCCGCATGCTCATGAGATGAAAAATCAACAAGTTGAAGACATTTAATTTGGAATAATTATTTATTTATAGCTTCTACTTTATTACTCTCAAAAAAATTTTATTTATCTATAGATATGTAATAGTTCATAACTAGTCAGTCAATTAAGTCCATACAAAAACACCACCAAACACCTTAAACAAAAGGACTTTCAGCCTTAAAATCATTAAAAATTCAAAAGCAGTTTACACAGGTGCTAAACCGCAAACAAAGTTCCAACCATAAACGAAACCCGTACAAAGTTCTGAACACTAAAAGTACAGTATATCATAACTTAACTTATCAATGAGAACCGCATCAGTCCCCTTCATATAAAGTTCGCACATAAAACTAAATTGAAACAAAAAACATTCTGAATTCTAACAACTCATGGTTCACCGGCCATTAACACACATGCTTAATTTATAACTTATCGTAAGAATCGCCGTCGACATAAAAAACAAATAAAAACCGCCACGAAATACCATAAAAACCGCAACCTCATCATTCTCAATCAGATCATTCGGTACCAATTTAAGCACTAAATTATCACAGTCCGTACCACTTTTTCGTACCGACCATCTGTCATTTGCATTGTTTAGGTTTACGATTTGGATGATGCCTGCTGTCATGCGGATCGGGCCCGCTGAGTTAGCTTCTTTTAGGTCATTTGAGGAGAGGACAGAGGATTAGGTGTGTTGTGTGTTAGGCGAATGTTAGTGATTAGTTGTGATTTAGCACGTTAACAAGATGCCACACTTAGCGCTCCAACATTCGGAGAGAATTATATTTGGCTGGGTTTATAAAGTGGAAAAATTCCAGGAATTATCTAATTCTTTTCCAGCTTGTTCACCAAACAGAGAATTAGGTGGGAGAGGGATTTCAAGATCCGGTTCTCCTCCAAAATTCCAGCTCCCAATCATGTCCTTAGAGATCAAATTTTGAATTCTTGAATCTCACATCACTCTAATGGTACAAATAACGTCTTAATTCAATAAGCCGGGCAACCCTACAAAAACAAAGGACAATATGAGTGCAGAACCCATGGTTCTGAGAATCAACGATTCCGATTCAACCGATTCGAGTCAAAACCCGATTCTTGATCCGATTAATACTCGATTCTCGTAATTATATAAATTTATTTTTTAATATTAACTGGCCTGATTCTTGATAAGTGTTATTTATAACACTTTTATTATAGTTAAAACACTGAACTTAATTGTAACAATATATTTATTTTGGCATAATAAGCATATAATAAAGTTAACATATAAATAAACACTCACAAACAAAAACTATCTAATCTTGTATGAAAACTCGGTTACTCTTCTAGATCATATATCACACTTATATTGTAAACAATAATGAGAATACATATTATCAGCTCGGTTCATTCAAATTCTGAATATAGTAAATATTAAACTCAAAACGTGGAAAGTATTGAATCTGTATCAATATGAATAAAAATTGCAAACAAAGGCATATGAATGTAAGTTTATGTATCAAAACAAATAAAGACAAAACAATAGGAAATTAGAGTATTTATTGTAACTGACATCTTCACATTCGGATGGTAAAAGAATGCATGTGAACTTATGAATGTTTGAATACTATTGGCTCTTAGAATATTTTATCAAATGTGAATGTCAAATTTTGCTGGTAAACAAGATATGGAGCATGGTACGTGTAGAGTATAAAATCTGGACCCATTTGTTGTCAAGTCATGGAATAACACTAATAATTAATAAAAGACAAACAACTTCTCATTTTAAATATGCACGTATAGTGTAAAATAGTACATGCTTCTTTAGCAAATAAAATAATGTGCGTTGTATGGGATTTGAATGAATTAAGCTGAAATTTGCATATCAAGATAAAGCAAGAGCAATGAATAAAGAATAAAGAATTGTGTAGTTTAATATCCATAGCATGGCAATCTGATACTTCCTCCTTTAAATAGTCATAATACTTCTTCATTTGAATAGTCAAAGACACATGTGAGCCTCATGATCATTTTTTTAATCCTTGGCTCTTTGAACATTATAATTATAATATTGTATCAAAATGTGAATTTAACAGGTATAAGTATGGAAGGGTTGGAGTTATCAGGCCACTTATTCAAACTTGTCAGTACATCATTCAAAGAAAGAAGCTGAAGCAAAGGGTAGAGATGCCTATAAATATAGCTACATCACAACATCATAAACAATAACGAACATCATCATCCATTCATAAAACAATTCTCATCCCTCTTCTCCCCCATTGGGGAAGAGGAGTACTACTTTACTATATTTGTATTTTGATTATGGATCACGAGTAGTGCATCAGTAGGATGGTGTAATTGGATATATTATAGTTATGTGAGTTTTTAAATTTATATTGAATATTTTTGATTAATTATTTTGAGTTACTTTTCAAGTTCTATTATAATTGTCATTTGGTTTGAATTTAATAATAGCGCCCGTTGTTAGATTTTAAACCAAAAGGTTACAAGTAACCAGCCGGTACGGTACGGGACAGATCTTAATCGCCCGTATTAGTAAGGGAACTTGAGAGTTTAGGAATTGGTTGCAGATCTTAATCGGATCATGAATTAGGGTTGGAGTCTTAAAGCTGATTAGATTTAGTATGCTTGCGGATCTTAATCGAGGTTGAAAAACTAATTTAGGAAGAAGCTTGCGGATCTTAATCGAAGTTTCACCATCTCTTACGGTTTAATAAAGGTAAACCACCAACCGACTCAAGTAATTAAACTAAAAGGAAAAACAAGGATCATATCAATAATATCCATTTTCACTATCCTGCCCATTCCATTTCATCTATCACCAATCATCCATCTTTATTTTCTTTTTAGTATTTATCGTTTTATTTTGTTCCGATATCAACCTCTTCAAACCCCCAATTTTTTACTGCTTTGTTTTGTTTTGTGATCCACCATCCAAATACACTTTTGTTCTGATTTTCTTTGAGCTTTGTCAAGAGTATTGTTTTAGAATCTCGATAAACTTCTTCTCTGTGGGATCGACCCTACTTACCACATCTACTAGTTAGTGTGAATCTGTAGGTCTATAAAATTTCTAATTTGACGCCTAGTGACGACTTGGGTAGCATCAAATTTTGGCTCCGTTGCCAGGGAAGTACGGTATTACCCTGCCTAGAATAGAAGCCCCAATCATAATAATCGGAACAAATCTATACACTGAAAAATTTCTTCAAATCCTTTACAGTGTATGTCTAGTATTAACCTAAATCAAAAATTACAAGAAATCCGGACAAAAGTGCGACATCAAAATGAGCAATTGCGAACGAAGAGCCATTTATTCAAGAAAAACAATCTCCATGCTCATCAGCTTCGACTACACCTAGACCTACAGAAACAGGTTAGTTTTCTCTCCACGCCAATCCAATCATGGCACAATAAACAAAACTCTTAGGGAATTAGCGGCCCTGGTATCACCATACCTACAACTGAAGGAGGGCAAATAGCTCCTTTAAGCCCAAGTTTTGTCGGATTGCTGCCGAAATTTCACGGACTTTCAAGAGAAGATCCGACATGGCACTTGAAGGAATTTGAATGTGCCTGCGACTCAATGCAAGGAGGGGTGAAAGATGACGCTTTTAAAATCAGAGCATTTCCCTATAGTCTGATGGACGCCGCAAAAAGCTGGTTTTTCTTATTACGACCTGGATCTGTTGATTCATGGGCTGACATGTAGAAGTTATTTTTAGAAAAATTCTTTCCTGCTTCAGGCACTGCGGCAATTAGAAAGGAAATAAGCGGCATTGTGCAAGACACAGACGAGTCATTGTACGAATGTTGGGAACGGTTTAGGAGGCTCTGCGAAAGTTGCCTGCATCACCAAATCTCGGAGCAGCTTTTGATTCAGTACTTCTATGAAGGACTGACGAAAGTCCATATGGCAAACGTCGACAACTCAGCTGGAGGCACTTTGATGAACAAGACCGCAGCTGAAGCTAAGACATTAATAGAGAGCATGGTTGCAAATGCACAGTCATATGGAAGTAGAAATTCTGTTAGAGGAGGAAGCGACGATGGTGGACTCCGATCCGAGGTTCAAACCCTGACAAAGCTTGTAAACAAACTTCTTAACAAGGATGCAACTGTGAAGGCTTGCAACTTCTGTTCAAGCTCTAATCACGCCACAAACGCATGTCCTACACTGTTTGAGGAAGAATAAGCAAACGCTATGGGACGATTCCAAGGAGCACGAAGGAGAGAGTTCAACCCCTACTCCAACACCTACAATGAGGGGTGGCGTCACCATCCAAATTTCAGATGGAGCAATCAAGGGACCAAACCAACGAACCCACTACCTGGGTTCGGACACATGCAAAACCCTACACAAGAAGCCTCTCAAGCAAGCCCTGAACTGAAGGCTATCCAGGACCTAACCCAGATCTTCGTAGGGTTTCGGAAAGAGACACATAGCAGTATACACAACCTTGAGACTCAGATGGGGCAACTGTCAATAAGGGTGAATCAACTAGAAATGCAGTCATCTTCTAAACTTCCCTCTCAACCGCAAAATCCTAAAGACACCATTCGAGAAAATGCTAATGCCATAATTCTAAGAAGTGGAACCGAGCTAAAAGGGCCCACACAAAAAATCTAGGAATGAAGAAATGGAAGTAGAAGTTTTGACGAAACCGGACGATCGGGAAGAGAGCAATAATGAACCAATAGTCGAAAAGAGAAAACCAGCGACCTTCCCTTACCCAATTAGACTCACAAAGAATAGGGAAGATGAGCCTGACATTCCTCCGTATCCTATAAGACCTCCTTTCCCGAACAGACTTGCTAAAAATAAGAAGGAGGAAGCGAAGAAGGACGTTCTTGAAATTTTCAAGAAGGTCGAAGTGAACATTCCATTGATAAAGGCAATCAAACAAGTGCCGAGATATGCAAAATTTCTGAAGGACCTGTGCACTCACAAAAGAAGACTTAAAGGAGATGAAAAAGTGATTGTGAGTGAAAATGTGTCTGCGGTCATTCAGAAAAAGATGCCTCATAAGGAAAAGGATCCAGGAATGTTCACGATACCCTACACAATTGGAGAAACAGATATTGCAGGGTGTTTACTGGATTTAGGGGCATCAATCAATATGATGCCCTACACTATATACACTACACTAGAAATTGGTCCTTTAAAAGATACACGTGTAGTAATCCAGTTGGCTGATAGATCATCAGCCTATCCCCTAGGAGTCGTAGAGGATGTTCTAGTTAAGGTCAACGGGTTAATTTTTTCTGCTGACTTTTACATTGTAAAAATGGAGGAAAATCCTGGTTCCAACAATCTGGCTCCCATAATTTTGGGAAGACCATTCCTAAAGACAGCTAAAACAAAAATTGATGTCCACAAAGGCACACTGTCTATGAAATTTGATGGGGAGTGAATCAGCTTCAACATATTTGACGCCATGAAATACCCAACTGACCAGGTATCGTTTATCGACATCTACGACATGATAGATGAGGTAGTCAAGAAAACATTGAATGAAAGTTACACAGATTTAATTGAAGCTATTTCTAATGGTGATACTAACGAGGAGACCCTAGAGAAATTGCGGGGATCCTATGACAATGAACTTGTGGAAATGGTGAAAAGTGTGGTCACAAGCTCTAATGACAAATCATTGGACCTGCTGAGCACCCAAATTGAGACGCTTCAGTCTCATGAAAAGCTTTTGCCTTCGGTAGAGATACCGCCCATTTTGGAGCTGAAAACCCTTCCAGACCATTTAAAGTATGTCTATTTAGGAGAAGGAGAAACTCTACCAGTTATTATTGCGAGCCATCTGACGGCTAGCCAATAAGAACAACTGGTGAAGGTGCTAAAAGAGCACAAAACTGCGATCGGCTGGACGTTAGCCGACATCAAGGGAATAAGCCCCGCAACTTGTATGCACCGGATTCTTCTTGAGGACGGGGCTCGACCATCTAGAGAGGCACAAAGACGATTAAACCCTCCCATGATGGAAGTTGTTAAGAAAGAGATTCTAAAGTTCCTTGAAGCTGGGATGATTTATCCTATAACCGATTCTCAATGGGCAAGTCCAATCCATATGGTTCCAAAGAAGACTGGGATTACGGTTGTAGAGAACCATGCTGGAGAGAAAATTCTAGCACGAGTTCAGAATGGGTGGAGAGTCTGTATAGACTACCACAAATTGAACGCAACTACTCATAAGGATCATTTTCCACTGCCCTTCATGGATCAAATGCTGGAGCGTCTAGTCGGACGACGACATTACTGCTTTTTGGATGGTTACTCAGGTTATTTTCAGATAGCCATCGCACTCGAGGACCAAGAGAAGACCACATTCACATGCCCATTTGGAACATTCGCTTATCGTAGAATGCCTTTTGGTCTTTGCAATGCACCAGGCACCTTTCAAAGGTGCATGATGTCAATTTTCTCAGAATATGTGTCCCATATCATTGAGGTATTTATGGATGATTTCACGGTATATGGAGACTCGTTTGAAAACTGTCTAGAGAATCTCGAGTTAATTCTTAAAAGGTGCATTGAATACAATCTAGTGTTGAACAGAAGTGTCATTTCATGGTTGAACAAGGCATAGTGCTTGGGCACGTAGTTTCATCTAAGGGTTTGGAAGTGGATAGGGAAAAAATCGATGTAATTAAAGACCTTCCTTACCCAACTAGTGTGCGAGAGATTATGTCCTTTCTAGGACATGCTGGATTCTATAGGCGATTCATTAAAGATTTCTCAAAGATAGCACAACCATTGTGCAAGCTCCTACAAAAGGAGGTGACCTTTGAATTTGATGAGAGTTGTCGTACCGCCTATAATGTCCTAAAGATGAAATTAGTTTCTGCTCCCATTATCAGACCACCTAATTGGAACTTGGCATTTGAAATAATGTGCGATGCTAGTGACAAGGCTGTAGGGACAGTTCTAGGGCAGAGAGAAGGGTGTATACCACATTCCATTTATTATGCATCAAAGAGCTTGATGATGCACAATGCAACTACACAACCACAGAAAAAGAGTTATACGCGATAGTGTTTGCACTAGAGAAGTTTAGGTCCTATCTTTTAGGAACCAAAGTGATTGTCTTTACGGATCATGCAGCGTTGAGGAATTTAATGAAAAAGAAGGATTCAAAACCCAGACTCATTCGATGGATTCTTTTGCTACAAGAATTTGATTTGGAAATTCGAGATAAGAAAGGAGCAGAGAACTTTGTAGCAGACCACCTGAGTCGGATCATTCAAGAAGCAAAAGTAATCCCGGTTTCTGACTTATTTCCAGATGAGCATTTGTATGCCATCCAAGGGCACATCCAAGGTCAAGCACCTTGGTTTGCAGACATAGTAAACTTTTTGGTTACCAAGGAACTACCCAAGGAGTTAAGCAAGGCTAAAAGAGACCGGATTAGGTATGACTCAAGATTTTATATCTGGGATGATTTGAACTTATTTCGGATTTGTGCTGATCAAATAATAAGGAGATGTGTGCCAGAACACGAAATGAGATCTATTATGGAAGTTTGCCATGACCTAGAGTGTGGGAGTCATTTCGGTCCAAAAAGAACAGCACAGAAGGTGCTTGAATGCGGCTTTTATTGGCCAACACTCCACAAGAATGCGCAGTCATACGTCCAATCATGCGGAAAATGTCAACGTACGGGAAATCTATCTAAGAGGACCCAAATGCCCCTTCAGTCCATTTATGTGCTGGAGATTTTCGATGTTTGGGGTATCGACTTCATGGGACCATTTCCGCCATCATTTGGCTTCACTTACATCTTAGTAGCCGTTGACTACGTGTCAAAGTGGGTTGAGGCAAAGGCAACCAAGACCGATGATTCTAAAGTGGTCGCCGACTTCTTGAGAAAGCAAATCTTAACTCGTTTCGGAGTACCCAGAGGAATTATCAGCGATAGAGGAACTCATTTCTGCAACCGACGCATCGAAGCTCTATTGAAAAGCTATCACGTCACACACAGAACCTCAACTGCGTATCACCCCCAGACCAATGGACAAGCAGAGGTATCTAACCGAGAAATCAAGTCCATTTTGGATAAGGTAGTCAACCCAAATAGGAAGGATTGGAGCACTCGTCTCGATGACGCATTATAGGCATACCGTATTGCATACAAGACTCCAATTGGTATGACTCCTTACCGCATGGTTTATGGGAAGGCATGTCACCTTCCAGTAGAATTGGAGCACAAGGCCTTTTGGGCATTGAAGAAGTGCAATTTGAACTACGATGAAGCAGCCGCCAACAGGAAATTACAAATATTGGAGCTAGATGAACTTAGAAATGATGCTTATGAGAATTCGAGAATTTACAAGGAGAAGACAAAGCACTACCACGATCGGAAGGTTATTAAGAAAGACTTTTATGTAGGGGACAAAGTTCTCCTCTTTAACTCTAGATTGATTCATTTTCTAGGTAAGTTGCGGTCAAGATGGGTAGGACCGTTTGAGGTTACTAATATATTTGCTCATGGTGCAATAGAAATTTGTAGCCCCGAAACAGCTAAAGCATTCAAGGTGAACGGGCACCGGCTGAATCCACGCGAGTTGGATTGATGTCATCGAGCTGGATAGCCAACAAGATGTAGAGGAAGAACAATCCTCGGGCCAAAGACGATAAACAAAGGCGCTTCCTGGGAGGCAACTCAGGTTGTATCTTTCTATCTTTATGTTTTTATTTATTGTATTTTCATTGCATTTCATCATTTCTTTATACTTATCTTCACTAGAGGTCGAGGAAAAGTTTAAGTGTGGGGGTATTTGATAAGTATTATTTATAACACTTTTATTATGGTTAAAATGCTGAACTTAATTACATTTGCATATTTATTTTCGCATATTATAATATAATAAAGTTATTGTATAATCTAAATACTCACAACTAAAAATCCATTTAGTTTTGAATAAATGTAAAGTAAAATGGAAGTTATGAAAAATACCACATGTATGAATAGTTGAACTTGAGATACTGGTGACAAAGTTGAGAAATATAATATCTTACAAGGTACATGCTTATCATGCCTAACCCATGCTGACATGTCGCAAAGATTTATATGGGTAAGTCATATTTTGTTGACAAATGAAAGAGATATTCATACTACTTAAACAAATAAATCTTATGTCTTTCATACTACAGTAGATAATAAAATTGTCACATGTTTGAGTGTTGAATAAATATATATTTTGTCCTACAAGCAAGAAGTAAATATTAACACCCAAACTTTATCTTGCAGAAAGCTCAAGAAAGGACAAGTTTCATCCATGCTTCATTTAATAGTCATCAAGCAAAGGGTCAAAGATCTCAGGCATGGACGTGAAAAACAACCACTATGACGCAAAAGAAGTCAGAAAATGCTGCCATATTAAGGCATGGTTTGATAGCGTACGGAAGCGAACGATTGAAAGAGGAATAAAAGACTAAGATACAATACAAGAAGAATATTATTCAACTCAAGAAAATAGCTTCATTGAATATTAATTGGTTGTCTCTTACAATAGTTAATAGACCCTTTATATAGGCAAGACCTGAGGGGTTGCCAAAAGAAATAATTATCTTGTTACTAAATTTGCCATACAATACTACTTAATATAAAAGATAAAATAGGAAATAAAAAATACATGGTAATAACGAAATCCTCTGGCCAAGAAACCTTACGCCTAAGAAATCTCCTTCCTAATTTGTAATTATGGAAGGTTGAACGCCTTCATTCGCTTCAGCTGCGCGTAAACTCGTCCCGAGTTTATTTCTTCATCTTCATTATTTGGAGTGAGATCTTTAAAATTGAAAATTGCTAAGACTCCATAATTTGGAAGTTTAATCTTGTAAGAGTTGTCATTGATGCGTTCAAGAACCTTGACAGAACCATCAGCACGAGTTTTGATCTTTCCAAGTCGGTTCGATGTGAAGCGGTCCTTACTGGCATGTATCCTTGCTAAATTTCCTTCTCTGAACCTACCACGCTTACGCTGCCTCCTATTGCTCCTTTCGTGATTCGTATTATGTCGCAGAATTCGATATCTCCAGACATACCACTTCGCATCATTAAGTTCGGGAGGTATTTCATTTAGGATAAAGTCTTGGAGATCTTCAAGTAAATGTTTTGGTTTTGTTGGATCACCCAGCTTTCGGTTTTGAGAGATAATCCATTTTACTACCTCAGATTCCTCAAATTTTTCATGAAATGGGGTTTTGATGAGAAAGATATTATTCTCTGCAATAACTTGATTGGGTAGGTCTTCAAATTTTAACGGTTTGGGTATCACCTTTTTTTCTTAATTCTTAAAAGAATAGATATTTGTAAAATCGTTATGAGAAAGTTTATGGTCATATTGCCAAGATCCATCATGGAGCAAATGACATGAGTCCATAGGTACTACGTGACACCAAAACTCATCTCGGTATTTAGACCCAATAGAAAAACTCACTAAACACTTTATTCCTATTTTAAGAGATTTTTCATTTTGAATCCATGATAATTTATAAGATCCATGGTGTTTCTCATCTTGTAAAAGTAATTTATCAAATATAATTGTTGAAACAACATTCTCACAACTACCATTATTAATAAAAGTTTGGCATATCATACCATGAGAAGTGCACTGTGAGTGAAAGACGTTAGAGGACGAATTCATAGTAAAAGCTCGTTGTGTCACCAATAACTCTCCGGAATCTTTATCAATATCATCTGGATAATCATCATAAATCACTAGGGTGTCAAAATTTATCATCTCTTCTATGATTTTTTCTCCCCTAGGAATATCTTCTGGATAATCATCACAAATCGTCGGGGTGTCAAAAGCCATCATCTCTTCTACGACTTTTTCTCCAATAGTGAATATTTCTTGATTCGGATAATTGTTCACGATGTCAACAGAGAGGACGTCGGTTTCCACATCAATCGACTTATGATAGTATTCTCTTCCGATAAGGTGGAGGAGAGAACTCATCGCCTGAGATGGCAGGTTGTCGATTATAGAAATGATTAATGTTGTGGTCGGGGCTGCTCGAAAATCCGTGCCTCGATCGGCGGTCGTGGCTTCGGTCAGGGGTGCTGCTCGGCGTACCGTGCCTCGGTCGGCGTTCACAGTGTCGGTCAGCGGTGCTTCTCGGCGTATCGTGCCTCAATCGGCGTTCGCTTCGTCAATCAGCGAACTCCATAAACGCAATACGCTCATGAAGTTGTTGTATCTGACTTTTCATCTCTTCGATTAGGCGATTCCTCGCATTGGTTTCGAGAACTGGTTGGGCGGTGGCGGCGTAACGATCTCTTCATGAGCCTGAGGGGTTGCCAAAATATAGGCAAGGCCTGAGGGGTTACCAAAAGAAACCAGTACCATGTTACTAAATTTGTCATACAATACTACCTAATATAAAAGATAAAATAGTAAATAAAAAATACATGGTAATAACGAAATTCTCTTGCCAAGAAACCTTATGCCTAAGAAATCTCCTTCCTAATTTGTAATTATGGAAGGTTGAACGCCTTCATGGTTGGTGAAAACTCAGCCTATATAAACCAGCCAACTATAAAACTTGAACTTAGAGCGAGAATTAGAAAATTTCTATCAGAAAGTGATTTGTATATCTTTTCCAGTAGTACAATTTTGGTATAAAGTTTGTGAGATTTCGTTGAGAGTTGTACTCGGAAAGCCATGTGCAAGGACAGCTGCGCAGAAACGAAAGAAGGGAAGCTCCACATTTTCACGATGTTTTGTAACTTCTTCTTTCACTCTTTTGCCTATATTTTTATTATGACTCGTGAGTAGTACATTCATAGGATGGTGTAATTGGGTTAATTATTGTTATGTGAGTTTTTGGGTTTATCGAATATTATTTGGATTAATTATTTTGAGTTACTTTTTAAGTTCTATTATATTTGTTATTCGGTTTGGATTTAATAATAATGGCTTGTTGTTAAATTTTAAACCAAACGGTTAAAAGTAACCAACCGGTATGGTACGGGGCAGATCTTAATCGCCCGCACTAGTAAGGGAATTCGAGAGTTTAGGAAGTGATTGCGGATCTTAATCGGATCATGACCTAGGGCTGGAGTCTTAAGGCTGATTATGTTTAGTATGCCTGCGGATCTTAATCGAGGTTGAAGAACTAATTTAGGGAGACGCTTGCGGATCTTAATCGGAGTTTCGCCATCTCTTATGGTTTAATAAAGGTAAACCGACTCGAGTAACTAATCCAGAAAGAAAAAAAAAACAGTGATCGTAACAATACTTAAATACCCGGTTACATCGTCCTACCCTTTCTGTCTCGTTCATCAACAAACATACCTTTTATTTTCAATTTAGTCATATTTTATTTACTTTTATTTCTGTTCAAAACAACCAACAAACCCCCCCAATATTGTGTTACTCAGGTTCAGGTCATTCAGACCTGAAACAAATTTGCCTTCTTTCATAAATTTAACTGTTGAGTTTCTTTGTTCTAGTTTTTGGTATCCAACTTTCTTGTGGTTCGACCCTACTTACCACATCTACCAGTTAGTGTGAATCAGTAGGATTATAAATCTTTTAACTTGACAATCTCGTGGCGACCGAGAGTCAATCAATTCTTTATCCGATTCGACAGATTCCGATTCAATTCAGCCGATTCTAAATCGCTATCATAGAAGACCAACTCCGGTTCCGATTCCGATTTTCAGAACCTTGGCAGAACCTTGCTTTTTTGCTTCACTGTTGAATATCACTCTCCTATCATTCTCTAGTCTTGTTGTGCCGCCAGCTATGGGTACAACATTATTAGCATCAGTTTATGAGTAAAGGAGAACTCCACCAAATCAGGGACCGACCTCTTATCCGTCTGATTCGCTTCAATGTTTCTCTCTCTGTTTTTCCACTTGCCGTCTTTTTCCGCTAGTTAGGTAATGCAAGAGTCAAGGTGCAGGTTTAGCTGTGCCTGTGTAATGTTCACTCATGTTGTGGTTTAGATTCTTGGGCTTTTCAAATTTTATATCCTTATATAATTTCATTGTAAATCAAGCCCAAATCGGCTACAAATCTAATGACTCTTATCCCAAATCCGAATAATCCAAAATGTAAAATGACCCATAATTGTGAATAAAATAAAGCCGTATGAATCTGAAATTAATTACATGTTCCTCCAGTATCCCATTCCCAGCTACCGGAGAGGAACAAGAATTTCCGTTAACTTCAGGAATCATGCATAACTTCTTCGTCTTTATTTATTTATTTTAGTTTCTTTTATTTATTTATAAATTAAATTATCAGCTTCAACAGTTGATTCATGCATTCTTCAGTTTCAAAAGTTGTGGAACGTTTTTGATGTTCTCAAAACATTCTTATATCATGACACTTCACAGTTATAAACCTTGTGACTTCGATAATTATTAAGAATTAATCTCTAACAAAAGCACAGCTATTACTTAGTTTGGCTTCCTTAGAGTTCTCGTGGATGCATATTTTACAAAATAATAATGAAGTATTCGAGGAAATTGATTAAGGTATTTTCATCTTAATCAAGAATTATGTTTTTAAATTATACTTTCTTACGAATTCTGCTAAAGAAATTTACATTAAAATTTCTAATTTTAAAAAAACTGTGTTTGTAATACTAACGAAGAAGAGGAATTTTGCAAAAAAATATATTCTTTCTTCAATCATAGTTCGGCGACTATCCGCTTAATTCTTAGTTCTAAACCCAATTCTAGGTCCAAAAGTAGCTTATATATAATGGTACTAGCATAGAAGTAAATTTGTTTTTATCATAAAATAATCTCATTTGATTTATCATATATTCAACATTCTCATAGCTCATAGCTCACCGGCCATAAACACAAATGCTTAATTTATAACTTATCGTAAGAATCGCCATCGACATAAAAAACAAATAAAATCCGCCATGAAATACCATAAAAACCACCACCTCATCATCCGAATTTCCATTTTCAGTCGGTACCAACTTAAGCACCAAATTATCACAATCCGTACCAGTTTTCCGTTCCGACCAGCTGTCATTTGCATTATTTAGGTTTTCGATTGATTTGGAGCTTAGCATTGCATTGCCAAGTTCTTCATATAATCTCTCACAATTATCTTCTCATATTACTTAGTTTGGATTCCTTTGTACGAGTTCTCATAGATGCATATTCTACAAAATAATAATGAAGTATTGGAGGAAATTGAATAAGGTATTATCATCTTAATCAAGAATTATGTTTTTAAATCATACTTTCTTACGAGGTCTGCTAAAGAAATTTATATTAAGATTTCTAATTTTAAAATATTTTGTTTGGATCAATACTAATAAAGAAGAGGGACTTTGAAAAAAAATATATATATATTCTTTCTTCAATCACAGTCACACCTCTTAACTCTTTGACTTTGTTCTATACTCAATTCTAGGTCCAAAGTAGCTTATATATAATGGTCGCAACAAAAAAGTAAATTAATTTTTTTCATAAAATAATATCATTTGATTTATCATGTATTCAGCATTATCTTTGTATTTTTAGTGTCATTTTTTCTAAATATTTTAAGAACGTATAATTTTTAACTTCTGACTGATTTTCTTACTAAAAATGCAGAATATCGTGAGGAAAAGAGAAGAAAAGGAAATTGATGTTCTCAAATCATTCTTTTATCATTCTTCAGTTTCAAAAGTTGTGGAACGTTTTTGATGTTCTCAAATCATTCTTATATCATGACACTTCACAGTTATAAACCATGTGACTTAGATAATTATTAAGAATTAATCTCTAACAAAATCACACCTATTACTTAGTTTGGCTTCCTTAGTATGAGTTCTCGTGGATGCATATTTTACAAAATAATAATGAAGTATTCGAGGAAATTGATTAAGGTATTTTCATCTTAATCAAGAATTATGTTTTTAAATTATACTTTCTTACGAATTCTGCTAAAGAAATTTACATTAAAATTTCTAATTTTAAAAAACCTGTGTTTGTAATACCAACGAAGAAGAGGAATTTTGCAAAAAAATATATTCCTTCTTCAATCATAGTTCAGTGACTATCCGCTTAATTCTTTCTTCTAAACCCAATTCTAGGTCCAAAAGTATCTTATATATAATGCTAGCAGCATAAAAGTAAAATTTATTTTTATCCTACAAGAATTTCAATTGATTTATCATATATTTGGTATTTTCTTTATTTTTGTAATGTCATTCTTATTCTAAATATCTTATGAACTTGCATTTTTTTTATTTTCTAATTGATTTTTGTACTAAAAACGCAGAATAACACGAGAAAAAGAGTGTATTCTTCCATTACAGTATACTCTGGTGTCGATGGAGTGCAATGTTAAAAGATCATAGCAATTGGAGAATTATAATATGATTAAACTACAGTCAGAATTTTTTTCAGCTCAATCTGCTTTTAAATCTTATAATCATCACGTTGGTCTATTACTATCAAATATCACAACTTATTCAAATCAACAATTCAAAAACCATCAAGATGAAGAATCCAATTATGCAAGCAAACAAAATGTAAATTCAAAAATAATCTTACAAATGTTTAAATTAACAACAGTTCATAACTAGTCAATCAATTAGGTCTACACAAAAACACCACCAAACAACCACAAACAAAAGGACTTTCAACCTTAAAGGCATTAAAAATTCCAAAGCAGTTTACACAGGTACTAACCGCAAACAAAGTTCCAACCATAACCAACCTTACAAAGTTCTAAACCCTAAAAATACAGTATATCATCATAACTTATCAATGAGACCCACATCAGTCCCCTCCATATAAAGTTAAACACACATAAAACTAAATTATAAAAAAAACATTCTGAATTCTACCAACTCATAGCTCACCGGCCATAAACACAAATGCTTAATTTATAACTTATCGTAAGAATCGCCATCGACATAAAAAACAAATAAAATCCGCCATGAAATACCATAAAAACCACCACCTCATCATCCGAATTTCCATTTTCAGTCGGTACCAACTTAAGCACCAAATTATCACAATCCGTACCAGTTTTCCGTTCCGACCAGCTGTCATTTGCATTATTTAGGTTTTCGATTTGGATGATGCCAGCTGTCACGCGGATGGGCCCACTGAGTTGGCGGCCGCCATGGATTTGGATGAGCTGGACGGAAATTCTGTCGCGATTGTTTTGGGTACTGACATGGAACCGAGCATGCTGACTACGCGCTTTCTGATTGAGGATTTGTCGTTGTATTCATCTCCATGGTATGTCTGAAATAAAAAAAAGGAAAGGAACTAATTGACCATTTCTTGTATTTTCTTCAGTTCAGACCGCCTAACTTTAATTAGGCCATGATTCAACTAAGGAGCAGCTTGTGGTTTCATTCATAATATTATCATGGTTGTGTTCCTTTAGATTTTGAACTGGGACATGCTTTTCTTTTGCAGGTTTTACTTCATTCATGCATGCCTTCTTCATATTCTTTTTTTGTTTATTTTTATTTTAGTTTCTTATATTTATTTTAGAAAATGAATTTTTAACTTCAGTAGTTAATTCATGCTTTTCTTCATTTTTCAAAAGCTGTGGAACGTTTTTGACGTTCTCGGATCATTCTTATATCATGACACTTCACAGTTATATACCTTGTGAGTTAGATAATCATTAAGAATTAATCTCGAACAAAAAACACTTCTATTACTTAGTTTGGCTTTCTTAGTATGAGTTCTCATGGATGCATATCTAAAACACTGATAATGAAGCATTGGAGGAAATTGAATAAGGTATTTTCATCTTAATCAAGAATTATGTTTTTAATTTATACTTTCTTTTGAGTTCTGCTAAAGAAATTAAAATTTCGAATTTTACAAATTTTAAGCTAAATTTTGATTTATTTTAATTTTCGGAATGGCAGGTGAGGGGTTACTCAGCTGAAACCCGGTACAACCAGTATGCCATCCACCACCGCCTTCAACTTCCACTCCTCCGCCTCCCCCGTTCGTTGCTTTGAAACGGGTAGTTCCAGTGCTTCTCCACCACCGCTAGGTAAATAAATAAATAATAAATATTCTGTTCAATTCCGTTAGTAACTCATTGTTAATAATCGATATTCACTTGTTCAATTCCATTAGTAACTCATTGTTATTTCAGGTCCAGCCAGCATTCTAATAGGCTCTATAGAAGTCCTTATTGATTCACACCAGCCTCTGTCACGACCTCAGCTTGCTGGTGCTGGAATCACACGTGTGCCTTGTCGGCTATTTGGTAAATATTAATATAATTTTATTATTTTCTTTCCATAAATTTCATTATATATATATATATATATATGTGTGTGTGTGTGTTATGTATAATATATATAGATTATAAAAGTGTTAGAATTTGGTTCACTTTTTGTAGATGTTGCGGTCGGCAATTT
Source organism: Juncus effusus (assembly GCA_027726005.1). NCBI lineage: Eukaryota > Viridiplantae > Streptophyta > Magnoliopsida > Poales > Juncaceae > Juncus > Juncus effusus. The sequence continues at coordinate 992,394 of CM050906.1, read as the reverse complement.
GGGAGGAGCCAGCCGCTCAGCCAACAGCCGGGGCCTTGTGCCGACCCCAGCACCACATCATGATCGGGGACCGCCTCCTGCACCGGCTCGGGCACCAACTCATCCTAACCCGGCACATCCACCTCATCCCAACCGAGCTCATCCTAGGCCGGTGCCTCATCCAGCTCGGTCGTAGCCGTGGCCCCCTATGTTGGCTCAGGAAAGGCCCGCAGCCCACACTCAACCGGCACCAATAATTAGGGCCCGACCTTCTAATTCCACTGGTCCGCCGGCACCAACAATTAGGGCCCAGCCTTCTCTAGCTGCTCAGTCGGCACCAACAGGTCAATCTGGGCCGTCTTCTTCTACCGCACCACCCTCAGCACTTGCCAAGCCGACGCCAAGGTCTCTTCCGCTGCCTCCAGGGCCTGTTAACTAACTATAAGCATATTTTTATTTCGTTTATTATAAGTCTTTTGAGTCTGAAGTCTTTTTATTGTTATAGCTAGATGGGTTGTACCGCGTGCATGTCGCCGAATCCCCTATGCTTGGAGGGCCCCCGACCTCCGCCACGTATTTGCCGCCTACAATATTTTAAAAACTGAGGTTTGTGTTCTTTTTTATTTGTATTTTCTCTCAAAATGTATTAAAATTTGTTCTAATACCTCAAATAGATGTTCTTAATACGTAATGGTTTCTATCTTTCAGGCTATTATGAGAGGGGAAAGTCCCTAGGCTACGGTTTCATAAGCATTGGGAGTGAGGTGGTCGCTTGCCGGTGCATCGAGGAGATGCACCATTGCTTTCTCGATGACCGTGAGTTGACGGTGTGCTGGGCCAACCGGTTGAGGCGTCGCACAAAATAGAAGCTATATATGAGCTTAATATTTCAAATTTTTTGTTTTTTTCAATATTTTTGGTTGATTGGAATTTTATTAAAATGAGTTGATTAAATTTGTTAAATGGTGAGGTAAAATGATATGTTGAAAGGTTGATTGAACATTATTATATTATGAACATGTCTTGTTTATTATGAATTTTGTAGTGAATTTGCAATTGAATATATATATGATATGATTGTGGGGTTTCTTTCTAATTCATTGTAACACTTATGTGCAATATTCTGAGAATGAAAAAATAGAGGCATAATTAGGTTAAACAGTATCTAGGCATATAAATTACATTGTCTATAGAAACTCCCACGCAAAAGTCTTTGAGTTCTAATACCCTTCAGATCTCGCAGTCAGTGCTGTTAAGCATACTATTTAATGCTCTTAGAAATTTAGAATATACAAATAAATCGACAACTATGATTTGGAAAATAAAAGAAAATGCTGATCAACGATCACGAAAAAAGGAGAAATGTCATGCCCACAAAATAATAAAGCAAATAACCTCTATTTCTTATTCTCTTCAATCCTCATTCTCTTATAAAGATGATTGGTTCCAATTTATATAATGAGAGGAAAGGAATGGGAATTTGAGTATTTGGTGAAATTAAAAGACAAGTAGAGGTGATATTCTCATGTTTTATAGATCTGTACATAGGAATATTTTTTTATGTTTATACGTGAATTTTGTTATGAGAGCACCTCTACTTGAGGGTATGACCAACATGACTCTAAAGTTGGGTGTAAAAGTTTCAGATCCGATTTGGATAGTGGTCAGATCCATATATGAATTTGTTTTTCGAACACGGATTCAGATTCAGATGCGGTTCAGATATAAAATAAATAATGTAAAGGGTTCATATCCGGTTCGGATAGTGATCAGATCCATATCCGTATTTGTTTTTCGAATGCGGATTCAGATTAGGGCACCGTTCGGATATTAAATAAATATAGAAAAGCAGTTCGGATATCCCGGATTCATATAAACTAAAACGAATATTTAGTACACTAAGTAAAACCTCGCTCTGCTATGGTGTCACAATATTCTATTTTCATACTTTGTAGGCAAATTAAGGAAAACAAAATTTTCAAAAAAATATGGTAAACAAAAATACTCTTCTTAAAGGGAGCTGATACTGCGCGATGGGTACTGTACGGTATATAAAAATTGAAAAAAAACATATAAACTGAAAATAAACAGTATATAAAAAATTCATTCGGTAAAACAATATATATTTTTTAAAAATGAAAACAGTATATAAAAACATATAAACTGAAAACAAACAGTATATAAAATTCATTCGGTAAATAGTATATATTTAAAAAAATGAAAACAGTATATAGCGTATATAGAAACGCGCAAAAATAGTATAATTTCAATCTGTCGCTACAGGATCGCTACAGTACCCCCCGTCGTGATTTCCCATTTCTCTTTCTTAAATGGGCCAAAATATGCAGTGTCGTAATATTCTATTTTCATACTTTTAGTAGGCAAATTAAGGAAAACAAAATTTTCAAAAAAATATGGTAAACAAAACTCTTTTTCTTAAATGACTCAAAATATGCATTTTTATTGAGCGAGTCAAATTATCATGTTAACATGACTTGCATTACGGAAATAATCAGATCACATAAAATCTGCCGTTCTTTTACTATGCTAAAAAATAATTTTCCTCATTTTTATGAGGAGAGAATCGAACTTGCAACCATCAGAGCTAGATGGTCGAGTTCAAGCCATCAGGCCACACTTAATTAATGACTAGATGTTACCTCGCTTCGCTTCGGAAAATTTCATATTACACTAAAAAGAATGAAAGTAGAAGCACCACAGAAAGTTGACGTGTACTATTCGTAGAAGTATTTATAATATTTAAAAAAATTTAGGTGCACACATGATATGTTTTTATTTTGTTGAGCACACATAAAATTTGCATATTTGGGGGCAAGAGATGATGACACTTTTCTTGAGATTGTATTAGACATAAATCACAAAGGGGTTTAGATGAAAGGATTGATATATTTGTGATATTTTATATTTTATAAGGAGATAAATGAAATTTTGTTTTGTTGTCCTGCCAAAAGCTTAGTAGACCATTATTTTAAAAAAAGACAATTGTTTATTGAATGGTACATTCTGCCAGAAGATTTAATATATTTGGTCGTAAATGTTATGTTGCTTGCAATGTCTAGAAGACATGAAAAACATAGTTTGAAGATATGGAAAGTAAGTTTTAATCGAGATAGAATTTACATTTTATTTAAAAACTTGATAATTGCTGTTCTTGAAGAGTATTTTTTATTAATTTTTTAGTGACAAAATATTCATACTTTGTGATGTTAGGAAGTAAGTTTTATATTTTTAGGCACAAAAGTAATTTGATAATTTTATTTTTTTATAGAATAAATTATATGGTAAATTTGGTACCTTTTAAATTTTTTGAAAAGTTGCATGCTATACTGATTATACCAAGTTTCCTTCAGAACTTACACTCCCTGGCAAAAATGACTGTGTACCATAAAAAAAAATTGTAAGCATCTTTATTAGTGAAATTATGTTATAGCTAATATAATGAGCCATGATCCAAATATGGATTACTTATAATATAATATCATAATGTCTCATATTAGTTTCTATAAATGATGCCACAAAAAATCAATTATCAATTATTATTATTTAAAAAAATAATAATAACTATTGAAGAGTTATGATATAAAGTGAATTAATTTTTTTATTGTATGACTCGCATCATGTAATGCTGTAAAATTGTGCCATAAAAGATCTCAGTGAAGGCAAGTATTATTGCTCTTTTTCCGGTTTTGTCCATCTCATTTAGTCCCACACTTCTTAGAGGAACGAAAGAATAACTCTTTATATAGTTATCCTCATGCCATCTAAGTCGAGAAGCAATAGATGGGCTAGGGCTAAAAGACAGTATTAAAAAAATGAGGTTTTCTTGCAAAGCTCAGTACGGATTCAACGACGACAGTATATATAATTTATTTTCTAATAATAATATATACATAAAAAGCGAAAATAGTATATAAAATAGGAAAATACTATAAAAAAATAAAAAATACATAAAAAATAAAAAACAGTATACTAAATGAGATTTCTAATAATAATATATACATAAAAAGCGAAAATAGTATATAAAATAGGAAAATACTATAAAAAAATAAATTTACATAAAAAATAAAAAACAGTATACTAAATGAGAAAATAATATATGCAAAGGATTAAAGTTTTATTGAATTCCAATGGTTGTTATACGCTATGAAATATCGTACCAATCTATTCTGACGATCCCCACTAATTATATATCCCTCCAGTATTTTAGCTACTGGAGAGGAACAGGACTCTCCGTTCACTTCATGAATTATTTATTTATTTATTTTTATTTTAGTTTCTTTTATTTATTTTATAAAATAATTATCAACTTCAACAGTTGATTCATGCATTCTTCAGTTTCGAAAGTTGTGGAACGTTTTTTATGTTCTCAAATCATTCTTATATCATGACACTTCACAATTATAAACCTTGTGTTTTACATAATCATTAAGAATTAATCTCGAACAAAAAACACTTCTATTACTTAGTTTGGCTTCCTTAGTATGAGTTCTCATGGATGCATATCTAAAAACTAATAATGAAGTCTTGGAGGAAATTGAGTAAGGTATTTTCATCTTAATCAAGAATTATGTTTTTAATTTATACTTCTTATGTTATGCTAAAGAAATTAAAATTAAAATTTCGCAATTTTAAAATTTGTGTTTGTAATACTACTAAAGAAGAATAGGGATTTTGAGAAAGAAAAAAAAAAAAAAAAAATATATATATATATATATATATATATACTCTTTCTAGTTTCTTCAATCATAGTTCAGTGACTATCCTCTTAATTCTTTCTTCTAAACCCAATTCTAGGTCCAAAAGTAGCTTATATATAATGCGAACAGCATAAAAGTAAAATTTATTTTTATCCTACAAGAATTTCACTTGATTTATCATATATTTGGTAATTTCTTTATTTTTGTAATGTCATTCAAATGGGATTTGTGAATATCGAATTGAGTTTATTTTCTAATTGATTTTTTTACTAAAAACGCAGAATAACACGAGAAAAAGAGTGTATTCTTCCATTACAGTATACTTCGGTGTCGATGGAGTGCAATGTTAAAAGATCATAGCAATTGGAGAATATGATTAAACTACAGTCAGAACAGCTCAGATATAAGACCCGCATACTAATGAGATAAATTAATCATTTAGTTGAAGACAACTAATTTGAAATAATTATTTATTTTTATTTATGTAAAATGTTGCGCTAACTTATTAATACCAAGCAACATATTGAACTTACTATTACTATCAAATATCACAACTTGTTCAAATCAACAATTCAAAGGCCATCAAGATGAAGAATCCAATTATGCAAGCAGACAAAATGTAAATTCAAAAATAATCTTACAAATGTTTAAATTAACAGTTCATAACTAGTCAATCAATTAAGTACCACCAAACAACCTTAAACAAAAGGACTTTCAACCTTAAGAGCATTAAAAATTCCAACGCAGTTTACACAGGTACTAAACCGCAAACAAAGTTCCAACCATAACCAACCTTACAAAGTTCTAAACCCTAAAAATACAGTATATATCATAACTTATCAATGAGACCAACATCAGTCCCCTCCATATAAAGTTAAACACACATAAAACTAAATTATAAAAAAACATTCATTCTGAATTCTAACAACTTAAGCTCACCGGCCATAAACACACATGCTCAACTTATAACTTATCGTAAGAATCGCCATCGACATAAAAAACAAATAAAACCCACCGCGAAACACCGTAAAAACCGCCACCTCATCATCCGAATTTCCATTTTCAGTCGGTACCAACTTGAGCACCAAATTATCACAATCCGTACCAGTTTTCCGTTCCAACCAGCTGTCATTCGCATTATTTAGGTTTACGATTTGGATGATGCCAGCTGTCACGCGGATCGGGCCTGCTGAGTTGGCGGCTGCCATGGATTTGGATGAGCTGGACGGAAATTCTGACGCGATTGGTTTGGGTGCTGACATGGAACCAAGCATGCTGACTAGGCGCTTTCTGATTGAGGATTTGTCGCTGTATTCATCTCCATGTATGTCTGAAAGAAAATAGAGGAAAGAAATTAATATACGGATATTGTTTTGGCATTGTATCAATACAATATTGGTATTATATAAATACTTTATCATTATATTTATAATAATTTATATTGTTAATTATATTATGTATGTTTAGAATTATATGTTTGATATGTAGAAGATATTGAAATGAAAAAGAAAGGGAGTTAAATGATTGAAGATATTGAAATAAAATACGAAGTTAACAATATAGATTTTAAGTGTTTAAGTGAAGGGTTTTTGAAAAAGGAAAGTTTAGGCCTCGTTTGTTTGGTATGGTACTTGTTTACTGTTCTTTTTCAAATAGCAAAAAAAAATGTTTGGACAATTAGCTTTGTTTCCAATTTTTTTGTGTCTAAATAGCAAAAACAACGAGATTTTGTAAACTAGAAAAATTATTACTACTTTTTTTGGTTTTCATTATCACCTATAAAAATTCATACATACCCGAAAATAACGATATACTCTGACCCCAAAACTTTATATTCACAACGATAATAGTATACTGACACTGATATATTAATACCGGATAATCAATAAATTGACACTGAAAACAGTATATTCACACTTAAAACAATAAATCGATACTAAAATCGGTATACTGATATATTTTTCGTTTCCAATAAAACAAAAAATAGAAAAATGGAATTGATGCCAGACGAGCCCTAAGTATCATTGTTTTCCAACATTTCAAAAGTATGAAAATATAGGCAGATCTAAATATTTCATATTCAAAGAAAAACATACCAGAAAAGTCAGAAGGCATATCGAAGGTTTTTCTCTTCAAGTGATTAATATCTTCAAACGAAGGCTCAACAGCACAAGAAGAAGAAGCACAAGAAGATTCGCCTTTATAAATCTCTTTTTGCTCCGTCTTAATACTCGCATTAAATTCCATTTCATTATTTTCTTCTTCCACCTGTAATTATCAGAAGTTAGTAATCAACATTAAAGCATGCATTTTTTATACAAGATAGATCAAACTTTAAAATATTCTTTTTCTTTTTCCGCTCGATATTGATGATTCCTACTGAAAAAAACAGGGCTGCAATCTTTTTTGTAATTTTCAGCTCGATTTTGAATATATTTTTTTATAAACATGTACTACCAAATAAATGGGGTCTCTTCAAGTTTAGTCCAAAATACCAAAAATAACAATAAATAAAACGTACATTTTTACTAGACTCAACAAGCTTGGTAGATTCGCACACAGACCCAGAAATATCATACTTAATATCCGTTTCGTCAAAATACGCCATCAAATCATCAAAATACTCTCCACTCGCCACCTCACCGTCATTCTCCACGTCGTAAAAGACCGTTTTGCCCTCGTCCTCCAAATACTCATAATCACACATCCCCGCCGGCCTTATTGCATCCTCCTCCCGAGCCGTTTCACCCGTTTGACCCGTTTCCAAATTATTTTCATTATTATTTTCATCGTGGATTGAATTGTCGAAGAATTCTTCCACGTTGAGTATTTCTGATAAGGTAGAGTTATCGAACTCTGACGAGTTGGGCAGTGAGGTGTCGCCACGTGTCCTTAATGGCCAGCTGGCGTCCTGAGCCGCCCAGTCTGTCATTATGTAATTTCCGTTTGTATTTTCGTAATTTTCGTTTGTGTTTTCGTAATTTTCGTTTGTGTTTTCATGATCGTTGATTGAGTTTTCTGCTGGTAAATCCGTATGGTTTGATTCTTCGATTTCTTGTTTTATCGGTTGGTTTGTGGGTTTGGAGTTTGCATCGAAATCCGTGCTAATGAGAGATGGGTCAGGAATTTGTGGAGTTTGACTCTGAAAATAGAGAGATTAATGTTAGTGAAATAAATAAAGGAAATTTGCAAAATGACCCTGCACTATTCTACAATTGCACAAAACCCCACTATTCTTTAGAAATTGCAAGAAAAAACTACCGTTATTAAGATCTAACACCTTTAGTTAAGCCATCTTAATCACTCTAATTAGTTTTTACAAATAAATTAATTTTAACAATACAGGGGCTCTTTTGCAATTTCCAAAAATAGAGGGGATTTTTTGCAATTTAAGAATACTACTTCAATTGATTCTAAAACAAAATACTTGTAAATCAATTCCAAAACTCACAGGCAGAAGATCGGTCATCTGCACAAACTCACGCTCCTCCTCATGCTCCTCCTCTTCGTCTTTTCCCGGCCGCATGACATCAGCCATCGCATCATCGCCAGCTGTCTCGTTCTCCCACTCCTCCTCCATGAACGGAGCTCCGTATTGGGCTCCATTCTGCGGGCCCGACCCGGTCTTTTGGAATATTCTGCACACCACGTATAAATCCTTCTCGCCCCAAAATGAAAAAGATAAAATATAATCAGATTCAATCAGATAATGAAAATTGAAGTTAAGTAACCCAACAAAGAGTCGTGCTTTCTTTTTGTGTTTATTTGGTGCTGACTTGTCTAATAAGTAGAAGTGGTGACTTTACAATATGAAATGCATTTAATTAGTTCAATTTTGGTTGATGATATTATTATAGAATTGGTTTTGATGCATAGAGGACATAAAGACTTTGTTTATACCAGTTTGGGACACTTAAAATGAGGAAAAAGAAGTGAAAACGTTAAAGAGATGAACAATTTTAGGTTCTCGACTAGAATTTCCCCCAATTGTTTTTGTATACAGAGAAAAACATCTATAAAATGCAAATTAAAATCCAATTGCAACAAAAAAAACTGTTCTTTTGTAAAAATTAGCAAAAAGAACTTGTCTCCAGAGTGCAATCATGTAAAAAACAGAATAAGAAACTCCAATTGTGAGAGATAAAGCCACCAAAGAACAAAATCAGCACAAAAAAATCTTCAAAATCAAAACCCTAACTAATAACTCTCTAACAGCAAATCCATACCTGTGCTTTATCAGTACCAGCCACACAGACCTCATCCAAAACACCATCGCCTTCAATCCGATACTCATGCATGACCCAATTGGTCCGTTTCCCACTCGGAGCCCTGCCCATGTGAAAAACCAGCGTCTTCTTCATGCCCACAATCTTCTCGCCCCGTTTCACCTCCCGATCTTTCCCCGTCGTCTTCCAATACCCCTCCTTGGTCGCCCGGTTCGTCCTCGACTTGTTCGAGTACTTCCGATCCAGCGGGCTGAAGAAATACCATTCCAAATCGCGGCTCCTGATCCGCGATTTGGGCGGCAACTCCCACGGCTCGAGCTTGTACAGATCGATCTCGGCTATCGCGTCCAGCTTCAGCGGCCGGTTCAGGATCTTACGCTTGAGGTAGTAAATCACCAGTTCTTCGTCCGTCGGGTGGAACCGGAACCCCGGCGCCAGCGGCACCGGCGCCGGCGGCGGGTTAGGGTTTGGAAGTGTCATCGGCAGATCGATCGATGGAGTTTTCGAATGAAAGTGGAAATTGAGAGGGTTTTGGTTTTGGTTTTGGTTTTTTGATTTGAGAAAGAAAGGAATCGTGGAAGAAAAGGAGTCGAGTGTTTTATTATTATTATTACAAAAGAGAGAGAGAGAAAAGAAGACGAAAGAGGAAAGAAGAGAATGAAATAATGGTGTGGAGAATTGTGTAACTATATATATGGTTTGATGTTAGTAGATGATGATTTAGCTGTGGCAGAGGTCGAAATCGGTTTTGCAAAAATATGAGGGACCAATACATAAAAATATAAGTATTCGAAAATTTTCCCAATAAAATATGTAAGAATCCCGCTAATATATAATAGTTTGTCAAAAATCTTAGAGGAGTCATGACCTCCTCTAGTCTATATATAGCTATGTTATTGTGGTTTAGTAATTTACTAAATAAGATATTATATGTTTTTTTAAGTTATTGTTTTTTTATAGTAGATGTTTTGTAAAATATGGAATACTTGAATCTTTGAGTTATGAATTTGAGCTAAATTTATTGTTTGATTTTGGATTTTGAGATTCGTGTATTTTCAAGTCTCGAAATTCATGAAATTTGTAATACCTTTCTTAAATTCGGTCTGTATCTGCTCAAATCAAAATATATTAAAATAAACAAAGTAGATAATTAATAAAATACATAAAGTATCAAGTACATGAACTCTAAAATACTTTGTACTTGAAAGTCCCTCAAATTAAACATTAGCATAATTGATATTATTTATAAACATACATATATGTTGAGGATTCGAATCTCAGCAGATGTATGAGAAGGAGATTTTTTTTTCAAAAATAATTTGTAAAGTACATCCATATTATATCGATATATCATTAAAAAGTAATAAAGTATTATATCAAAAATATAATATAATTTTTATATAATAACTAAGTGCAGTATATTCTAAATTTTCACTTATAATATATGCTATATATTAGCATTTTGTCAAATACAATGCTTGGCACAGACTTCATCCTATACAAGAGGTTTCAAAGAAGCAAAAAAAATGGTTACAAGAGATCTTGAAAGGTAGAGTTTGGGGTTGGAAAATATCTGAAATGTTCTAGAATTAAATGTGTGGTCCGGTTAAAAAGGATGCTGGCTATGATGTGTCTAAATAATTTCTCAATATTTTTCACAGGGGACCTATTTTTCATAAATAGATTGGTGTATATGTAGTACTAACCTTATCATATTTTTTTTCACTTACTTTTGAGCACTTTTATTGTACTATCATCCGAAATGTTCGATTTACATAACTAATGATTTTTTTATGGTTATGATCTATTTGCAGACTTTATATGTTAGTTATTTTACTCGCATTTTTATGCATTTGTAGAAGGTCATATCAGTTTTTTGTTAAGGACATTGCTTAATTATTCTCATTAGCTTGGTCCATATTAAACCGATTCCACCTAATTGTTTATAATTTGAGATTATTTGTGATCAAATATTAATTAAAACAAAAGAGGAATAATTCACCAATCAAAACACATATATTTTCTTTATTCTTAAATCATAATCAAATATTTTATTTATAAACTATATTTTCATAAAAATTTCTTTTTGAATTTTCTCTTCATTTTGAACATCATATTGATGTGATATTGATTTAATTTGTTATTCTGTTAAAACACGTGAAGATGAACTACATATGTATTATTTTATTTTTCTTACTCTAATTCTGAAACCAAGAGGCAAATTTGTCATATATTTGATCCCACCGAGATATCTTTGCAAATGAGCAAAAGGATCAAAACCTTCCACACCCCATACTGGATGGTTCAACACATGGTTGTACGTAGAAGAGATTGTGGTACTGTCCAAGGTATTTCTGTAAGTCCTCAAAATGGGATGACAGAGACCCTTTTTATCCAAACACTAATCGGTCGTGTATTAGCAGATGATATTTATATTGGTTTACGATGCATTGCCACTCGAAATCAGAATATTGGGATGGGGCTAGTCAACCAATTCATAAACCTTTCGAGCACAACCAATATATATTCGAAGCCCCTTTACTTGTAGAAGTACATCTTGGATCTGTCAATTATGTTATGGTCGAAATCCTACACATGGTGATTTGGTTGAATTGGGAGAAGCTGTAGGTATTATTGCGGGACAATCAATTGGGGAACCGGGAACTCAACTCACATTAAGAACTTTTCATACTGGTGGAGTATTCACAGGCGGTACAGCCGAACATATACGACTATTAGGATTTTGTTCATCCCACACGTACCCGTTATGGGCATCTTGCCTTTCTATGTCCTAGAGATTTTTATATAACGATTTAGAATGGGGATATTATCCATAATGTGAATATTCCGCCAAAAAGTTTGATTTTAGTTCAAAATGATCAATATATAGAATCAGAACAAGTTATTGCGGAAATTCGTACTGGAATGTCACCTTTTCCTTTGAAAGAGAAAGTACAAAAATATATTTATTCGGAATTTGGGGGAGACAATGCACTGGAGTACTGATGTCTACCATGCAACTAAACATAAATATAGTAATATTCATCTATTACAATAAACAAGCTATTTATGGATATTAGAAGGAAGGCCATACAGATTTGATAGAGTATCTTTTTCGCTCTACAAGGATCAAGATAAGATCAATGTTGATTCTTTTTCTATTGAAGGAAGAGAAATTTCTGACCTATCAATAACCTCTGTTGCGCGGACACTTCTAAAACCCGGCCGTGTCCGTGTCGGACACCGTGTCGGATACGACGCTCCTCGGACACTCCTCGGACACGTGTCGGACACACCACGTGGCGTGTCAAATATTTTATTATTAAAAATCGTCAGGACACTTCTCAGGACACTTCTCGGGACACTTCTCAGACAAGTGCATTGGGTTTGTTAGCGCAATTATTGCACTATTTCATCATACTCGTATTTTAAAGACTAGTTCATCTCACATTTCTATTCCAGTAATTGTGGGACTACACATTTGAAGTGAATTTTGATTATTTAGTTTCAAGTTTCCATACATAAATATGTAAAACGTCAAATATCTTGTATGCACGTATAAAAGTGCAACTTCAAATGTTATATATATTGTAACAATTATAAAATATTACGTATAACTTTCTAATTATATGATAAAAATATTATATATAATTCTTTAAAATAAAATAAAATTGACATAAATAATATATACAATAATTAAATTATATATTTTATTCATAAAAATAATATAATAATATATATATTTAACGTGTCGTGTCCTGATGAATTTTGAGATTCGCCGTGTCGCCGTGTCCGTGTCGTGTCGGACACGACACCCGTGTCCGTGTCCGTGCAACATAGTCAATAACTAATGATCAAGTAAGATATAAATTCTTTCTGGTGAAAAAGATAGGAAATTTGATGACTATTCAAGACCTGCTCAAATCATATCGAATGATTGTTGGAATTTCATATATCCTTCTATTCTCCAAGAGAATTCTTATTTCTTGTCCAAAAAGCAAAGAAATCAATTTATCATCCCATTTCAATTTAATAAAGAACAAGACAACGAACCAATACCCTGTTTTGCTATTTCAATAAAAATTGGTTTTACTTCACGGTAAAGAAACGAAAGAAAAGTTAGCTAGGTAGCTGACACTATTTATTGTTTGATTTATGAATTTTGAAACTCGTGTATTTTCGAATCCCGAAATTCATGAAATTTGTAATACCTTTCTTAAATTCGGTTTGTATCTGCTCAAGTCAAAATATATTAAAACAAACAAAGTAGATAATTAATAAATACATAAATTATCAAGTACATGAACTCCAAAATACTTTGTACTTGAAAGTCCCTCAAATTAAACATAATTGATATTATTTATAAACATACATATATGTTGGGGATTCGAATCTCAGAAGATGTATGAGAAGGAGATTTTTTTTCAAAAATAATTTGTAAAGTGCATCCATATTATATCGATATATCATTAAAAAGTAATAAAGTATTATATCAAAAACATAGTATAATTTTTATATAATAACTAAAAGCAGTATATTCTAAATTTTCACTTATAATATATGTTATATATTAGCATTTTGTCAAATACAATGCTTGGCTCAAACTTCATCCTATACAAGAGGTTTCAAAGAAGCAAAAAAAAAATTGTTACAAGAGATCTTGAAAGGTAGAGTTTGGTGTTAGAAAATATCTGGTATGTTCTAGAATTAAATGTGTAGTCCGGTTAAAAAGGTTGCTGACTATGATGTGTCTAAATAATTTCCCAATATTTTTCACAAGGGACCTATTTTTCATAAATAGGTTGGTGTATTATTATTATTATTATTATTATTATTATTATTATTATTATTATTATTATTATTATTATTACAACATATGTAGTGCTAACCTTATCATATTATTTTCATTTACTTTTGAGCACTTTTATTGTGCTATCATCCGAAATGTTCGATTTACTTAACTAATGATTTTTTTATGGTTATGATCTATTTGTAGACTTTATATGTGAGTTATTTTACATGTATTTTTATGCATTTGTAGAAGCTCATATCATTTTTTGTTAATGACATGGCTTAATTATTCTCATTCGCTTGGTCCATATTAAACCGATTCTATCTAATTGTTTATAATTTGAGATTATTTGTGATCAAATATTAATTAAAACAAAGAGGAATAATTCACCAATCAAAACACATATATTTTCTTTATTCTTAAATCATAATCAAATATTTTATTTATAAACTATATTTTCATAAAAATTTCCATTTGAATTTTCTCTTCATTTTGAACATCATATTGATGTGATATTGATTTAATTTGTTATTCTGTTAAAACACGTGAAGATGAACTACATATGTATTATTTTATTTTTCTTACTCTAATTCTGAAACCAAGAGGCAAATTTGTCATATATTTGATCCCACCGAGATATCTTTGCAAATGAGCAAAAGGATCAAAACCTTCCACACCCTATACTGGATGGTTCAACACATGGTTGTACGTAGAAGAGATTGTGGTACTGTCCAAGGTATTTCTGTAAGTCCTCAAAATGGGATGACATAAACCCTTTTTATCCAAACACTAATCGGTCGTGTATTAGCAGATGATATTTATATTGGACTACGATGTATTGCCACTCGAAATCAGAATATTGGGATGTGGCTAGTCAATCAATTCATAACCTTTCGAGCACAACCAATATATATTCGAACCCCTTTACTTGTAGAAGTACATCTTGGATCTGTCAATTATGTTATGGTCGGAATCCTACTCATGGTGATTTGGTTGAATTGGGAGAAGTTGTAGGTATTATTGCGGGTCAATCAATTGGGGAATTGGGAACTCACATTAAGAACTTTTCATACTGGTGGAGTATTTACAGGCGGTATAGCCGAACATATACGAGCTCCTTTTAGTTGAAAAATAAAATTCAATCAGGATTTTGTTCATCCCACACGTACCCATTATGGGCATCTTGCTTTCTATGTCGTAGAGATTTTTATGTAACGATTGAGAATGGGGATATTATCTATAATGTGAATATTCCGTCAAAAAGTTTGATTTTAGTTCAAAATTTCAATATATAGAATCAGAACAAGTTATTGCGGAAATTCGTACTGGAATGTCACCTTTTCCTTTGAAAGAGAAAGTACAAAAATATATTTATTCGGAATTTGGGGGAGATAATGCACTGGAGTACTGATGTCTACCATACAACTAAACATAAATATAGTAATATTCATCTATTACCAAAAACAAGCTATTTATGGATATTAGAAGGAAGCCCATACATATTTGATAGAGTATCTTTTTCGCTCTACAAGGATCAAGATAAGATCAATGTTGATTCTTTTTTTATTGAAGGAAGAGAAATTTCTGACCTATCAATAACTAATGATCAAGTAAGATATAAATTCTTTCGGGTGAAAAAGATAGGAAATTTGATGACTATTCAAGACCTTCTCAAATCATATCGAATGATTGTTGGAATTTCATATATCCTTCTATTCTCCAAGGGAATTCTTATTTCTTGTCCAAAAAGCGAAGAAATCGATTTATCATTTCATTTCAATTTAATAAGGAACAAGACAATGAACCAATACCGGCCTGTTTTGCTATTTCAATGAAAATTGGTCTTACTTCACCGTAAAGAAACGAAAAAAAAAGTTAGCTAGATAGCTGACACTATTAGCCCGTTCTTTCAAAAAAAAAAAGGAGCATAAACTTTTTGCTTCTTATAATGCTATTTCCTCCGCATGTGTGGTCTCTATTGCGAGTCAATGAGCCATGAAATTTATGTCTTTAACTATATTAAACTAGATCGAGGCCTGCGTGATACTGCAGATTTAACCATATTTACTATTTATCAAATTATTCTCATCTAAAAATTATCAAATAATTTTTATCAGTCACTTTTAGTTATAAATTTTATTATTGTTAAACTTGCTTTTTAAGAAAATCAATGCTAAACATAAACTCCAACATGTAATCAACAAATTACTTAATATATAAGTGTAGTACGCAGTTTTTTAAAAAAAATTAAATTGAACTTGAAAACCCAGTATTTATAAATGGAATTCAGAAGAAAGTTTTATGTAAAAAATCCCTTCTATAATTATAATAGAAATGATGAATAATATGACTCATTAGCTTATGCCACACACGTTCATGTGTCACACGATTCCAACTTCTTAGCACCAGCACCTACCTCAAGCCTCTTTCTCTCTTTTTTTTTTTTTTACCTTTTTGTCATCCTATCTTTTAGTTACCCACTTTAAATTTTGGTATATTAAAAAAAGTCAGATCAAAGTTTATATCTGTGGTGCTACTGCCAGTAAGTTAACACATTCTTAGTTTTTACTTATCCTTGTTTCTTTTAGATAGAAGTCCGTTGCTAAAAAGAAAGACTTGCTAAATACTAAGTAACTATAATTGAGATCTCTCTCATAATTCAAGTGGTGTCAACGGCTTGAGTTAGCAAGATTTAGCGAGTTATGTCATATTATACTTAAATAATTTAGATCACTATTGATTGATTCTTAATTTTTTATGACTATATACATTTTGCAAAAAAAAAAAAAAGTTTAAAGAAAGTATAAACAAAACATCATTGTCAAAAAAAATGGCGGTACAATTTTCTATAATTATTTTCTTTTACATTGTTTTTAATTTAAGATTGAATCTAACTATGAGATTATGAAAAAATAAAAGACCTACTATGCATTCATACTTGAAAAATGTTTAATTTATGGTCATAAATAATTTAGGTGCAAACAAAGATTGTGGAGAAATATTTTAAATTGAATATAAATCTTGGTTTGCATTTCAATAATTTTTATCCATATCTTTTGTAATTGAACTTTATATAAGCAAATCTTAAAATAAAACTGCAGCAACTTCTATTAATTGACTTTATCCAGAGATTTAATGGAAAGACCAAGGGTAGCAGTAAGGAAATTGTCCCATGTAAATTCCTCAAGAAAAAAAACGAATTTGTACCCAGTAGAAAATATCTTTCAATCAATATCAACCCCAAAAACCTAGGCTTGTTATGCAAGCCATGCTGCTTCCACGTGTAATACAATTCCAATGCTCAGAAGTTAGCATCATCACCTACCTCAAGCCTCTTTCTTTTTTCTTTTCTGTTTTTGACCGTCGTAATTCCTTTGAAAATACCTTGAGTGTGGTGGTGGATAAGTATCTAGTCTTTCTGTTAATCACGTTCTCATTTTTTAGAGATCTTTGGCAGTACAAGCAGTCAAGCACAAATTCTAGAGTATAGAAATTATTATAAATAGTTCAAACTTTCTGATCAGAAAATACATCGAACACATTAAATATGTTTTTATTTAATTATCTTTTAACAGATACATCTATCATGCCCCTCCAAATTTTTGATAGAATAATATATATTAGAAAAATTCTAATGTATTTTACTATAAAAAAAAAATTCTTGAATATATACATTATATGTATTGATCATGAGTTTAAAATCTATTTGCATCAAAATATAGATGTTGGATAAAGAACCTCCATGTTATCAAAAAAAATTAAGCCTATCGACGACTTAAGAAATCCGGTTAAAATCCCTGATTTCTTCTCTATTTTATGGAAGTTATGGAAATCAAGGAACATTTGTATCTTTAGAGGCACTTCGCCAAACCCTCAAACGACGCTTATTAGGCCTCGAGAGAACCTGACCTTGGGGACGGCACCTGGTACAATCTATCAGCTGATTAATCAATTAAATGGTCCAGACCTATGTTGTGAGAGTGTTGAAATCATACGCTTAGAACCTTGAAATAAATGATAGCACAATAAATGGTTCAGAGCGAATAAATGTGAATTATTGAAATGGAGTCGCGAACTTCGCGTTTTTTGAATTATTTAGAATATACGTGTATAATACGTGAATTATTCGTAAATTGACTAACTATGAATCAAACTAGATGAAAAAATGAGAAATAAGAACCCATAATGAGAATAACTAAAATAGAAGAGAAACAAAGAAGTAAGAACTCAGAGCGCTATTGTCATATCTTTTGATCTTTTCCACCATTTTTTTCCATCATGACTGTAGTTGGATCCATTAAATAAAGACAGAAGAATAGAAATGAGATGTTGCCTCTTCAACCTTTCTTTTGATGGGCTAACTTTCTTCAAATTTCTTTGTACGGGCCTGAGTAATGGTGGGCTTTACACAAATATTTTCCATAAATCCTATTATTAATATAATTCATTGTTAAAAGTGAGAGCCTTTCATAATTTCGGGCCTTAGTCCCAGGCCTTGTAGGCTCGAGCCTGATAGGCAAGGCCGACGAATATTTGTTCACTGCATGGTCTTATGCAAGAGCAGTGTGGCAGGAACCATATTCATTTCCATCGAGTAACTGACAATTCTGGATAGAAAATCGGGTCAGGACATCAACTATCAGTGTCGACAAGAGGCGCATCTTATGCATTGTACCACGTTGACACATTTTAAAAGAAAAAATAATAGGAAAAAAATAGATCAATGACGACTTATTTCATCTTCGTTGTTGCCAACCGCGACTTCAGATTACAGAAACAATACGGCTAGCGGACCTACAATTATGATTTTTCATGACCGCGATGATGTTAGGGTAGCATTCTTTTATCATTTGTTATAATTTGTTTGTTTTTAGTGTTTTTTCTTCCTCTTCTCACACGTTTTTCCTGTAAATCATTCTTCTATTTATTAGTTCGGTGAGGCAAAACCCTGATGCTTCTTCGAATAAAAAATGAATAAAACACTCCCTAAATTAAATTTACTCAATACTCCAACTAAGCACCATTAGATTACAAAGAATTATTTGAATTATTAATATTACAAGCACATATAAACATATGCAGTCCAAATCATAGTTTTCTCTTAGTTACATCAAAAGCATAAATATAAATCATAACTTTATTTAATCCTATAGATAATTAGATAGCAATTTTGAATAATGATTAGTTTTAGAAAAATTATAGCAAGCTCCTTGAACCTCCTCCACTTTTCCTCTCTTAGACCTAAGATGGTATCCGCAAGATTTTTGTTTACCGTTATCATCACACTGTTGCATGTTTCCTTTACCATATTTCAGTTAAAGGAAGAAAAATGACAGAAATGAAGAAAACTTGCAATTCAGGTTTATAAACTTATCCACGCCCCCCACCGTAGCCAGATCCATAACCTGACCCGTACCCATAGCCCTGACCGGAACCCGATCCACCTCCTCCACCGCCACCGCCACCGCCACCGCCACCGCCACCGCCACCTCCTCCACGTCCATACGCACCAACGCCATAACCCGATCCACTACCAGATCCAGACCCGTATCCTGACCCATTATCACCACCTCCTCCTCCACCTCCACCTCCGCCGCCGCCTCCTCCGCCACCGCCGCCGCCTGATCCACTTCCATATCCATAACCCTCACCATAACCGCCTCCGCCGCCACCTCCGCCTCCGCCTCCGCCTCCGCCGCCACCGCCGCCGCCTCCACCTCCGCCGCCTCCTCCGCCGCCGCCTCCATAACCACTGCCATAACCCTGTCCATATCCTGACCCGTACCCAGATGATCCATGACCTGGTATATAACTTGCACCTCCTCCTCCACCCCCTCCTCCACCACCACCTCCTCCGCTGCTTGCGGTAGAGTTCGTATTGACTAACTTAACTGAGGCTCTTCCACCAGCTATGAGCTCAATGCTGAGCATTAGCAAGAGTGTAATTGCAAGTGTTTTAAGGCTAGACATTGTTACTTTGGTAGCTTAAATTGTATATTGATTGACTTGGTTTGAAGGGCCATCACATGAGGGGGGGTATATATAGAGGGGTGTTTACATATGCATGCAATACAAAATCATAATGGCATGATACCAAATATAGTCCGGCCGGACTGACTCATTTTTTCACATATTTAATCTAATCATTGTAAGACGTAAAACGTATTTTCTTGATAACTTGAAACGGGAGAATATTAGGGGTCAGAAATTTCAAAAAAATCGTAATAGTGCTAAGATACCAAAAAATGGGGCAATTGGTCCAAGTTGATGAATAGGGTTTGGTCCAGTGGGACCCAAATATGTGAAGGATTTCCAAGGTTAGTTCAATCCCATTTGACTCGAGCCATGGATTTCTTTCTTTTGGTGGTAACGCACTTTGGGACAATTGACCTTTTATCCAGTCCAAAATAGCCCAATTCTAATTTCTCCGGTAGATTAGTTTTATTGAATAATTTGCATATGATCACTTTTCTAGGATAAATGAACTACTATTACATAGCGATGCAAAAATTTAGAATAATTCTTGACTAATTTGTTGTTTTTAGTTTTCAAATATTAACGGTCTGATTAGTGATTATTACAATACTGATAACAGATATGGTTAAGACGATCTAGTGGGTTTTTAGTGCCTTTTTGAATATTTTCTAGAAAGGAAGTTCATTGGATTTTTTTTTCTAAATTCCGGTTGAAACAAGTCTCCTGAAGGAATGTTCGTCGACTCCCAATTAGGACCCACCAATCCACGCTGAAAAATCTCATTTTTTGCAATCAGTTTCAATGATTAAACGCAATGCAAATCAAATAATTTTTTTCTGAAGAAGGGTATGCAATTGCATACTCTCATCAATTTCATTAAATGAAAAATATTGTCCAAGTTTTACAACCTAAGATTAAATTACAAACCATGGAATTTAATCAAAACGATAAAGTAAGAAATAGAATAAGAAGCTTAAAAGAAAGTAATGAATTTGAGCTTTTCGAAGATGAAGAAGATTGTTGCAATCTTTCCCATGTAGATCATTGTGTTACAAACCGAGACGCAACAGCAAACACAGAAAGCAAGACACAAGAACAAAAAGATTTTTTTACGTGGAAATCCTAAAAAGGGTAAAAATCATGACCGCCGGCACTCAAATACTTTCTTAATACTTGGAGAAAGAGAAATACAATACAATTGTTTGTAATTATTGGAATAAATAAAACTCTACTCCTACCCCTCTATTTATATGATAGTCATACCTAATACAAGAAAATAACCCAAAGAATTGCTGCCCCAATTAACACCTAATACATGGAAATACAAATATAAAGAAATAAACATATTTCCAATTTCAATTGTCACTTATGGAAATAAGTCATGGAGAGCAAATATGGAGAACTTTCCTATCTCCTGCTGGGTTTCCTTTTTTTAGGTATCCAGAGTTTTTCAAAAGTCTCCACACAAAACAATCTCCCACTTAGAGACTTCATACTGACACGAATCCTTTGCATTAAATCCATTCTCTTTTTCCCCTGTATTTTCCTTGAGCCCGGCGACATGCTCCCACTGACTCACTCGACTAGCCCCACTGAGGCAGCGCACAGCCTCAGCTTGTCGATGGAGACTTCCTTGCTCAACTGTTTGGGATCCTGCTTTCTCCTCCAAATCGCCATGGAAGAACATCGTCTTGACATCCATCTGCTCGAGGTGCAAATCTCCGGCCGCTACAATACATAACACCATACGAATGATTATCAGCTTCACCACTGGCGAGAATACCTCCGTGTATTCAACTCCTTCTTTTTGTAGGAATCCCTTTACTACCAATCTCACCTTGTACCGCTTGTTGTCAGCTGGTTCATCCTTTGTCCGATAAACCCACATGTTTTGTAGCACCTTCTTACCATCTAGTAACCAGGTCAATACCCAAGTCATGTTCTTTCCGAGAGACTCAATCCTATCTCTCATTGCACGCTCCCACTTGACAGAATCTCCCGTCTCTACCACCTCATGGTAGTCCTCAGATTCGTCATTTGACCTATTCTTGTAGTAGCATGATCCGTCTTGGACCGGAGCCGGTCCACATACATCACTGTGTACCAAGACTAGCTTCCCCGTCTTGAGTTCTCGTTCGACATTTGAAAAACTAACCCGTTTTTGCTTGTCGAGCACGCAGTTCTCACAGAAACCGGTTTCTACCGATTTTACCTTGGGTAACAAACCCTTTGAAGCCAGAACTTGCAGTCTTTTGTGACTGATATGACCGAGCCGATTATGACACAACATCGGGTCGATTGTCACTCCCGAAACCGCCAACAAATCTCCTTTATTGTCCGTCAGAAAAAGAGTTCCCATTTTTATACCCTTCACCACAACCATGGCGTCCTTTACAATCTTCCATAACCTGTACCCAAACACGGTTTTGTACCCCTCACTATCCATCTGCCCAATGGATATCAAGTTCTTTTTTAAATCCGAAATATATCGAACTCCCCGCAAAGTCCATCTAAATCCGTTGCTCGATTTTATTTGAACATCGTCCATGCCCGATATGCATAGCGGTTTCCCATCCGCGAAGTAAACTTTTCCAAATTCTCCAGATTTAAAATTCAAAAACTTATCTTTCTGTGAGGTAGAGTGAAAGGATGCACCTGAATCCAGAACCCATGAATCGATAGGACTGTCGATGCATAGAACTAGGGCATCATCTGAATTCTCCTCAATGGCGGTATTTGCGGAACTTGTTTCCGCCCTTTTCTCCTTTCTCGGGGATTTACAGTCCCGTTTCATGTGGCCCTTTCTGCCACAGTTCCAACACTCCAACTCGTTGCGACCTCTCGACTTGGATTGTCTGTGGTTGTTGTTTCTTTGTCCTCCATGACCCTGACTCTCCACATTCAAGGCTGAACTCATGGAACCCGAGGTTTCGCTCCGCTCCCTTTGCCGAATATCCTCGTTCATGATGCGGTCTCGTGCCTCCTCAAAAGTCAGATCCTCCTTGCCGCCAATAACGTCTACTGTCATCGACCAGCTTTCCTACAATGATGACAACAACATAAGAGCCTTCGTCTCTTCACTCAGGTTCAATTTAAACGAGTCTAACTGGTTTGAAATAACCTGAAAAGAGTTCAGATGCTCGGCCACAGATCCACCTTCCACCATCTTCAGGTAGAAAAGACGGCGCATCAGGTGCAGCTTGTTTAATGAAGACGGCTTCTCGTACGTGTTGGATAGCGCCTTCATGATTCCAAAACCCTCGTCTCCTTCGCCACATTGAACGCCACGTTTTTGGCTAAGGATAATTGTATGTAACTTACCGCCTTGCGGTTCATCTTCTTCAATGCATCAACGGTGATCCCTTCTGGTTTCGTTTCGAATATCGCATCTTCTAGATCCTTCTGGCAGAGCAACGGTTCTGTTTGCATCTTCCAATAGCTGAAGTCTCGTCCGTTGAACCAACCCACCGACACCTTGCTCTCGTCCATCGCTCGTCTACGTATCGCCTCCTCGTTCTCATCCAAAGGGAATTTTCTTCGAACCTTGGCTCTGGTACCACTTGTTAGGAACCGAGACACAACAGCAAACACAGAAAGCAAGACAAAAAAATAAAAAGATTTTTTTACGTGGAAACCCTAAAGAGGGTAAAAACCACGGCCGCCGACACTCAAACACTTTCTTAATACTTGGAGAAAGAGAAATACAATACAATTGTTTGTGGTTGTTGAAATGAATAAAACTCTACCCCTATCCCTCTATTTATAGGATAGTCATACCTAATACAAGGAAATAACCCAAAAAATTACTGCCCAAATTAACACCTAATACATGGAAATACAAATATAAGGAAATAAACATATTTCCAATTCCAATTGTCACTTATGGAAATAAGTCATGGAGAGCAAATATGGAGAACTTTCCTATCTCCTGCCGGGTTTCTTTTTTTTACGGTATCCAGAGTTTTCCAGAAGTCTCCACACAAAACACCTTGTGCTCAAGCTCATCCTATCCTATCCGTATCTTTAACAATTTGCATGTCAGAGAGCCGCGCCGTTTTTTCCTCTGTCAAATACGATATGAGGTGTTGTCGTTTTGGAAGTGAAAGCTGCCACACCCGTTTTGCGAATCTGCAGGAGCCAAAGAGATGTCCTGCCGTCTCATTCCCGACGTTGCAATTCGGACATACTTGTGGGTGCGGCCAACTACGTTTGGCTAGATTTCCGGCCGTTAGGATACGATTTTGGAGGCATAACCAAATAAAGAACTTGATCTTTTGTGGACAATGTACCTTTCATAATTTCGCGTTTCGTGGATGTGATCATACTAGTACTAAAATATCGAATCTCTCATAACTTCACAGTTAAGTGTGCTTGGACGAGAATAGTAAGATAGGTGACCTCCTGAGAAGTTTTTGTGTTGCATCCCCTTCAAAAAAAAAATCAAATAATTATTAAACAAGATATTATACAAAACACAATTTATGATTAAAAAAAAACTGTCGGACCCCAGCGAGATGCATTATTAAGAATTGTTTTTGTAATGTTTGGATGATTGTGTTATTGTTTTACTGCTCTTTAATGACATATTTTTATCATCTTTCTAAATATTCTGCCAACTACAAGACTATCCCCAGTCCGCCCCGTCTAATCTAACTGTTTCAAATCATCAACTTTGGACCTTTGCCAACTTGCAACTTTTACAATAGTGAATAACAACAGTTATTCTCATCATTTTTTGAGAGCTCAACTGCACCACTTTTGTGCCACTTGTTGCCATGCCCTTGGTTTACTCTTAAACACATCCACTTCTCTCCAATTTTGCAATCATCGCACCCTCTTTTTCCATTACATTAGCCAAACTGGATTTAGTCTAGCAAGTTACATGGATCTCCATTATTTGTCCAACTTGAGAGAGAACCAAGGCCTTATCTATAACCAAGTATTTTGACCACGAAAAATACTAATCTACCACGAATCCGCTCAAAGTGCGCTACACCCAAATACCTTGTGAATTTTCTCACTTGACTGGACCAATTGTCATGTTTGGTAAAATGGCACTTTGATTTTTGCATGGTATATACCAATCCAACTACAACCCTTGTATATAAATACCTCCATTTTGCTTCAAACCATGCACACACACAAGTACCAAGTAATATAATATCACTTGAAGTCTCTATTAATACAATGGCTAGCTCTAAATCCCTTGCAATTGCTCTCTTGTTAGTGTTCAGCATTCAGGTCATATCCGCCGGAAGGGCAGCGGTGCGCTTAACTGGTTCCGACAGTGCCGGAGGCGGCGGCGGCGGCGGTGGTGGTGGGGGTTCAGGACCAGGATATGGGTCTGGTTATGGATCTGGATACGGTGAAGGATATGGCAATGGTTACGGTGCGAATGGTGGAGGCGGTGGAGGTGGCGGTGGTGGTGGAGGCGGCGCCGGTGCGGGTGTCGGATCAGGATATGGTGAAGGTTATGGCGAAGGTTATGGATCTGGTCATGGTTCTTCCGGCGGCGGCGGCGGTGGTGGAGGTGGAGGCGGCGGCGGTACTGGATATGGAAATGCATCAGGGTATGGATCTGGATATGGTGAGGGATCGGGTTATGGAGCTGGCAATGCTGCTGGGTATGGAGCAGGAGGCGGCGGCGGCGGGGGAGGAGGTGGTGGTGGTTCAGGAAATGGATCTGGATCTGGATACGGTGAGGGATATGGATCGGGACACGGAGGCGGGCATGCTTGAATTGATTTGTTATTTAATAAGTTCATTGATGTTTAAATAATTTTCTATACTTTTGTTGAGGTTATATTTGTATTTGCTTTTAGGCAAGTTGTCTTTAAGATGAATATCTTGTAATAATTTTGTGGTTTATGAGTATCATACAATCACATTAATAAAAGTAAATTTTATTGAAATTAATACTTTTGCCTTAATATTATTTATTTAAAATTAGATTAAAATAATTATTGGGTTAAGTTGTAAGGCTCATGGCCATAGGTTATAATTAATTTTCTTAGTTTATGTATGGATATATATCTTTACATCCAAAGGGTGTGAGTAAGAAGATACATTCATAAGGGTATGTGCAAGGGCGCTTTGAAGGAATACTTGTGTAGTTATGTATGAAATGATGCATATCCATCCAAAAGGGTGTAATTTTGGGATGTTTTTGAAAAGGTGTAATGGGGTATAAATAGATGGCATGAGTTGTGAAACAAATCCAACCCCCTCATTATCTATGTTGTAAACAAAGCAACAAGAAAAAAGAAATAAAGAAAAAAAGAAAGGAGAAAGGAGAAAACTATCCCTCCATTAGAAACAATTCTTTTGTGTGTTATTTTTGTGATTATGTATCAATTCTCTCTATTTGAATCTCTTGCATTGATAAAGATCTCCCAACTCTCTCCCTCATAATCTCTCCAAATTGATTCTCTCCGTCAATACAAAATAAAACTATCCAAATTCCAACACTATTTGCCCCACTTTATTTTCATAAACTACATGATTGAAATGTTTTGGTTATTATATGAAAGAACCTAGAGTTTTTGATACAAATCCATACATGCATAGTTTTTCTATTTTGTAACAGAATGAAACACAAGCATCAATCAAATAAAAAAGACCATCAAATTCTAAAATCAAAACACAAATTATCCAACAAAATATAAAAGATTCTAACACTCCACTAGGAAAAACAACTCCGAACTAAACTAACAAAAGACACAAAACAAAAATCTTCACAAATAAAATAACTCCAAAACATAACGATAAACAAACAAACAATTTTCCAACTTTACCCCTCTCCTAAGAAACCATACAAAAGTATTTTTCAAACCTAAATGGATGTTAAAAAACTAACACAAACCGCTCGTTTTTTTGGTTCGGACCAAAAATTAAAATAAAAACAACAAAAATAAACTTTCTAGTTAATATTTTCGCGTTCAGAGCTTGATGAGACCCTTTGCATCACCATCGCCTCAGCGGTACGGATCGCTTCTGGTGTACCGGTAATTGTCACTTTCCTGTAAAAAATAAATAAAATTAAATAATTTAACAATTTACGTATTAAATTCTAGCATTTTTTTTTTTTAATTTAACCTGTCAGAGGTGCCGGGCATGAAATCTCCCCTGTCGGATATCTTAATTCTCGCGCCACTAAGCTGCATTTAGAACAAAAAAATATTCATGTAAATAAATTACTTCATTTCATTATAGCCTTCTACATTAATCAAAGAATAGCAAACAAAAAGGGAGAAAAACATCAGGAAAATTTAATGATCAATAAGAACAAGGAATTTAAAAAAATAAAAAAACAAAATGCAATGATCAAAACGAGAACAAGTTACAGTCAGGCAGCTCTATCCCAGAATAAATTCACAAATTTGCAGAAAGGCCCTTAAATTACTGAAAATCACATAAAAACCCTCCATCCATTTCTTCAAAAACTTGAAAACTAAAAAATCTTTTTATTTACAAAAAATAAATAATTTGCGATTTGGTACCGGACTAATTTGAAAAATAAAAAATGCAATGATCAATAAGAACAAGGGAATATACAGTCAGGTAGTAATTCCACACCAACCTCCCAAGTTTACAAAATAGCCCCTAAATTACTGAAAATTGCAGCACAGCTCCGTTCTTAGAAATATTCAAAAAACAAAAAGCTTTTTTTTTTTTGACAATTACGTAAAAAAAAAGAAAATTACTGAAAAGCCTCTCCATTCTTAGAAAATTCAAAAACAAAAACAAAAGCAGAAAAGAAGAATCTCCTTACCGGATGGAATTTATCTTTTTTTTCACATAAGAAATAAAATAAAATAAAAAGAAAAACCTCCTTACCTGTTGGAATTCATCTTTTCTTCCGCACAAGAAATAAAACAAAATAAAACAAAACAAAACAAAATAAAACAAAATAAAATAAAACAAAATAAAATAAAATAAAATAAAACAAAATAAAACAAAACAAAATAAAACAAAACAAAATAAAACAAAACAAAATAAAATAAAACAAAACAAAATAAAACAAAACAAAATAAAATGAAATGAAATGTTTTGCGTTTTGATACCTGGCTGATTTCAGTAATGGTCCTCCCGCTGCGGCCTACGACCGCGCCGATGTGCTCATCAGGAACAGCTAAAGTTTTAGACTCGCTTCCGACTTCGTTTGACGGGGCCGGGGATCTGGGAGCGTTTCCCTGCAAATTGAAGTTTTTTGAAATAAATAAAGAAGAAACGCAAAGTTTTATCAGGGAGATTTGCGAATTCCATATACAATCCCAATCTTTTACGAATATGAATGTTCATTCGAATCAAACATGTTGAATTCTTCCATTTTTTCTTGACCTCTTCTATCGATTCATATGGAATAAAACAAGAAATTATATGAAAGAACTGGAATGAATTATACAAATATATTTTAAATTCATAAAAAATTCTGAAAATTTTGGGAATTTCATTCCACGCAATTTTAATTTCACAAGAGAGATGGGCTTTGGATTGAAATGGTTAATGCACGATGTGATTCGTTGAAGTTTTTGTTCATTCAATTTATTTCACTGAAAGGATGTAACATAAAATTCGTAGTCTTGAATTCTTTTGTTCACATAATTAATTCGTATAATTTATCTGCTTGGGATTAAGTCAGAGGAAACACGTTTCGCA
The DNA here is from genome assembly GCA_027726005.1 of Juncus effusus. NCBI lineage: Eukaryota > Viridiplantae > Streptophyta > Magnoliopsida > Poales > Juncaceae > Juncus > Juncus effusus. Next base: position 964,045 of record CM050906.1, on the reverse strand, counting down.
GGGAATGTATTTATATTTAATCTGTTTACACTGGATTTTCTGTATTGCTAATCAATAACACGTATCAAAATTACTGAATTTACAAACAAGTAATCTCAAATTGGTGTGTATTCCCCTGAAATCTCATTTTGTATACTCAAATTCTATCTCATGCATTTTAAAATCAAATCACCACAAAAAAAATATTTCTGAAAATACTGACCTTGTTATAAGGGTACCTTCCTCCGCCACCCTGTCCATTTGGCCCGTAATTTGGCGAATTATTATAAGGTGAAGGTGGCGCCATATATCCCATTGGAGCCCCATGATAACCTAATAATTAACAAAAATGAAAAAAAATAAAAAAAAATCCATAATTCGGCAAAATAATCATAACTTACTTTTTAGGGAATTTTTTTCAAAACCTTCCCTAACTTTTCGGAATATTTTAAGGAACCCCTTCTCTTTTCAGATTCACTCAAACCCCCCTATAAAGTGCATTGAATTCCTTTTTGCCCCCTTAGTACTATTCATACAGGTGTTTTGAGGAAATTAAAAAAAAGTAAGTGGGTTTCTTAAAGTACTAAAAAAATTAGGTTCTTGAAAAATTACCCTTCTTTTGTAAAAAAAATAAAAAAACTGAATAAGTGAAATAAAAATCAAAACCAAACACTAGGGTCCCACAAGACCAATCCCTAAACCCTATACACTTGATAAACACAATATATCCACTCCATGTCAGAAAAAAAAAACCCAATCAAATCCGAACGTTCTTTTTCCAAATAAAATACAAATAAATAAATACTTCAAAAATATAAACAAACAACAAATGAATAAACATTTAATAAACAAACACTAAATAAATAAATAAATAATAAATAATAAATAATAAATAATAAATAATAAATAAATAAATAGTAAATAATAAATACTAGTAAATAGTAAATAAACAAACAATAAATAATAAATACAAATAAATAACCAATAACTAAACAAACAGCCAATAAATAAATAAATAAATAAATAAACAAACAAACAAAGAGACAAATAACGGACCTGAGTAGGGAAAGGGGGAGGTGAGGTTGTGGGGATAGTGCTGGTCCTCCATGAGCTTGGCCATGACGAGCTCGATGGCGCGCATCTGCTTCTCGAAGGCGCCGGTTATTGTGACGAGCCGGTCGTGCACGCCGGAATAGCTCGTGTCCTGCGGCGAGATCTTTATCCCCGCGTTCGAGTCCTCTATGAACGACCTGGTCAAAAGTGAGAGTTAAAGAGGGACAGAGTATACATCAATTGGTTGGTATGTTTGGAGAGAGAGAGAGAGAGAGAGAGAGAGAGAGAGAGAGAGAGAGTAAACATTAATTGGTACATTTCTATAGAGAGAGAGAGAGAGAGAGAGTAAAGTTCAATTGGTACATTTCTAGAGAGAGAGAGAGAGCAAATATCAATTGTGTAATTAATTATTTAGATGTCTAATGATAGAGGAGAGAGAGAGAGAGCATCAATTTGTATGTTTGGAGAGAGAGAGAGAGAGAGAGAAAAACATCAACTGTGTAATGATTTAGATAGACTCCTAAAAATAATATAAGCTTAAAGAATACGGATAGAACACTCTAATAAAAAAATTCCAACATCTCAGAGTGACTAATATATCTATCGTTATAATTTCTAACGAAGGACCACTAATCTTATACTATAATTAGAAAAATAAAAAATAATTAGACAAACAACATACTTAATAGTTGACCCGGCTTTTCCAATAATGCCCCCGCAAGAGCTGTTGGGGACCACTAATCTGACTTTGGATCTTTCTATTTCACTACCCTCTTCAGCCTGAAAAAATGCCAAAAAAATAATATTAATTATCTTATCACAATCTGGTACCAGTCCAAACAGATTGGTACAATATTCATAGCATATAACAACCATTGGAATTCAACAAAACTCTAATCCTGGCAGAATATTTTGCAAAAAAAACCCCATTTTTTGAATACTCTCTTTTAGTCCCCACAACGTGGATTGACTTAGACATTTTACTATAAATTTTAGAAAAAAAAAAAAAAATCTTTCACAAAATGTTCAAAAACAAAGGGTTCTTCCAAAAAAAAACCAATAATGCTAGATAACATGACGGAAAATCCCGACGGCAACCCGACAGGGTTTGGTGTGCAAATATTGCAGCTAATTTCATTATTCAGTTTCTTTAATTAGCTGTAATATTTGCAAAACAAACCCTGTCGGGTTGTCTATCATTATTGAAAAAAAACCTTTTACCTCATCTAGCAATTTGCCGAGGATGAGCTCGAGGGCCTTCATGATATCCCCAAAAAACCCCGAGATCAAAATAATCCTATCAGAATTCAGACTCCATCTGGAACTTGTTTGACTGGTTCATTTTGATTTCGGGTTTTTTTGTTCGGAGATATTACGAAGGCCCTCGAGCTCATCCTCTTATTTAGGGTAGTTTCGGAAGACGAAAACTAAAAAAAATATTGTTTTTCCTTTTACATTTTCTTTCACAAAACGTTCCATCAACAAATAGTTCTTCTTCACAAATCCCCATACCCCCCCCCCCCCACACACACACACACAAACCCTAATAGTACCTCATCTAGCAATTTGCCGAGGATGAGTTCGAGGGCCTTCATGATGTCGACGAAGAAGCCGGAGATCAAAATGATCCTATCAGACGTAGCAGGGAAGAACTCGTGGGAGCGGGAGAGCTGGATGCGCGCGCCGGATTCCGTCTGGAACTCGTTGATGGTCGATCCGCCTTTGCCTATGATGCAGCCTGCCGCCGTGTTCGAGACCAGGATGCGGATCTGGGTCGGCCTCTCCTTCTCCTCTGTGGAAACAAAGAAAAGAAATGTTAAGATGTCGGTTGGAATGGTGGCGGTTAGAGATTAGTGGGCTTGAGATGGTTTATTGGTGGGTAAGGCAATGTGGATTGGATTGGGGGAGATGATGATTGTCTTTTGAGAATGACGGATTTAGGGTTTGGAATAATAATAATAATAATAATAATAATAATAATAATAATAATAATAATAATAATAATAAATTAATTAATAATAATAATAAATTAATGATAATAATAAATAATAAATTAATAATAATAATAATAAATTAATAATAATAATAATAATAATAATAATAATAATAATAAATTAATTAATAATAATAATAATAATAATAAATTAATGATAATAATAAATAATAATAATAATGATGATGATGTATTGAATATTAGTGCAGACATATAAAGTTGAGGTAATTTACAGGATTTATGCTTTTTCAAAGTAGATTTAGGGTTCAGAACTATAAAATACTTTTCGAAAATGTGTTTATTTGTTCCTCTTAGACTTAATTTTATATACAGCTTTTACGTTACTGTTCCAGGACTTGGACATCCAAGCAAATTTGAAGGAAAAAAATTGGAACATAAATTTTAAAGATTATTACTTTTATTTTCCTTCAAGAGAACAAGTATAGTACTAAACCATAAACCCTAATTGAGCAGGCCAATCAATTAGGGTTTTTTCCTCTCACACCATTCTCAAAATTGTCTTAAAACAAGTAGACCCATCACCTCAATCTACAAAACTAGGGTTTCCACACACAAAAATCAATTCCCCACAACCCTACAGACCCACAAAACAAGAATAAAATCGAAACCCAACACAGATCTAAACCCTAAACACCCAACGCAACCAACAAAACACCAAAAAAACAAGACCAACTAAAACCACGCGCGCCGCAGAAAACACAAACCTTCGTCCGGCGGCGACCTAGGGTTGTTGTTGTTGTTGTTGTTGTTCCTCTCAGGCGAGGCGGCGTACGGCGAGCCCGGATTCTCCATGGAATACGTAAATGGAAGGGAGGCGGAAACGGGGATGGAAATGGAATGGAATGGAATGGAATGGATGGGAGAGAAGAGTTTTGTGTGTTGTTGCTTGTTTCTTGTTCTACAGCATTAGCTTTTGTTTGTTTGTTTTGCTGTTTTTCTTCGGTCGTCTATAAGAACGGCGAGTTTTGTTCATCTCCAGTTGTTTCAATAGGAACTGGACAATAATTGGATTGGATGACATCTCGTTGTGGGAATAGAAACTGAAAAATAAGACACGGTGGTACTGTAGCATAGCTGTTCACAAAGATCCAATAATAGTATATATAATTTATTTTTTAATAACAATATATGCATAACAGTATATATAATTTATTTTCTAATAACAGTATATACATAAGAAGTGAAAACAATATATGAAATGGGAAAAACAGTATGGAAGAACAGTATATAAAAGTAAAAAAATAAAAAATGCACAAAGAATAAATAGCAGTGTATAAAATGATAAAACCTATGTTGCACGGATACGGATATAAGTATCGTATCCGATACGATACGGATACGGCGATACGGCAAATCTTAAAAAATCTAGGATCGGATACGGCAATTTATATATTATTTTATTATTTATCAATTATATTTTATATATTTAATTAAGTTATATATATATTTAGATATTAGACTTTGATGTAGGAGATACTAAAAACTTGTTATTATAGAAATATCTTAATGTAGAATATTTATTTGTTATAGTTAATTAAATAATTAGATGTCTTAATCTTATTTTATTGATTTTATATATGTAATCATATATTTTAAGAATAAACATTCTTACGTTGGAAGTATCCGATGCGGATATGGGAAGTATCTGTAAAGTATCCAGTATTATTTTGGAATAAAATATTATGATACACCACGTGGCGTGTCCAATACGGTATCCGAGCATCCGATACGGGTATAAGTATCCAATACGGTATCCGATACGACACGGCTGGATTTTTGAAGTATCCGCGCAACATAGAATAAAACAATATATAAAATGAGAAAACAATATATAGAATGGAGAAAATAGTGTATCTACAGTACCGTCGTGCTATAGTGTATTTGTTGGAAATAGAAACTGAAAAATAATTAGATTGGACGTGTCTCCAGTGTAGTTGTTGGAAATAGAAACTGAAAAATAATTGGATTGGATGTGTCTCCACTCTCCAGTTGTAGTTGTTGGAAATAGAAACTGAAAAATAATTGGATTGGATGTGTCTCCACTCTCCAGTTGTAGTTGTTGGAAATAGAAACTGAAAAATAATTGGATTGGATGTGTCTGTGGTTGGTGAATAACTGGAGATGAATGATGTAGCCGACCTTGCTTGGCAGTTCGGTCTGAATGAAAAACAGCATTGAATTTGAGATAAGAAGAAGGGAGCTGGAAGCATTGGGATTATGAGTTGTTTTGGATTTGGGTCCATTTGGATCGTGAGTTTTTGGATTTTGAATTGAATGATTTGGGTCATTTGGTTTGAAATTAAGTAATTTCACATTTTGGATGGTTTGGATTTGGGATAAGAGTCATTAGATTTGGAGCCGATTTGTGCTTTTGGATCAAGGCTTTGTTTTTATTTCTCGTTAGGCCTGGTTGGTTTTGTAATAAGATTAGCAAAAGATATAAAATTTGAAAAGCCCAAGGATATAAACTACAGCCCGCAATGAACAATAGCACAGCTAAACATGCATCTTACTCTTGCATAACTCTATTTATAGGGTTGATGTCCAACTAATATAACTTTCTAATTCGATACAATTCGTCCATTAGTTACATTTTAATGATTTTACACAATTTATTGTACAAACATATACTCTACTCTATTCCCTAAAATTTAGCAGGATATTCATCATGGTGACCTCGTCTCACAGGAAGGTGAATCAGGAGGTATGGGATCATTCGTGAGAACAATATATTTGAGTCAGAAACCAACCGTCTGAAAAAAATGTAAAACAGTTTGGCGGCAAGAGTGATTTGATGAATGTTATTATATTGATGTCAACAATTTAGCGCGCCGTGACTCGGTTTCTTGCAAATTTTCCACAATTCATAAATTAAAATTTTTTAACCGTAACTTCTGAGAAAGTGTAAATTAGAAAAAATAATTACTTGACAAAGATGAAAATACCTTTTTCAATTTCCTCCAATACTCATTAGCTTTTCAATATACATCTATGTGAACTCATATACAAAAGGAAGCAAAACTAAGCAATAATAGCGCAGTGTTTTTATTCGATATTTATTCTTAATAATTAACTAACATGGTTTATAACTGTGAAATGTCATGATATAAGAATGATTTGAGAACGTCAAAAACGTTCCACGGCTAATTTTGAAAATGAAGAAAAGTATGAATTAACTGCTGAAGCTGATAATTTATTTTCTAAAATAAACGAAAAAAAAAGAAAAAAAAAATACAGAGAAGTAGTGCATGAAGTGAAACGGCAAAAGAGAATCATGCCCAAACTGGTTAGATCAATATCAAAACGAAGACAAATATGACAATATTATGAATAAAACCACAAGTAGATCCGCAGTTGAATCATGGCCTAATTAAAATTAGGCAGAATGAAGAAAATACAAGAAATGGTCAACTAATTTCTTTTCCATTTTTCAATTTCAAACATACATGGAGATGAATACAGCGACAAATCAACAATCAGAAAGCGCCTAGTCAGCATGCGGGTTCCATGTCAGCGCCCAAAGCAATTGCGTCAGAATTTCTGTCCAGCTCATCCAAATCCATGGCAGCCGCGAACTCAGCAGGCCTGATCCGTGTGACAGCTGGCATCATCCAAATCGTAAACCTAAATAATGCAACTGACAGCTGGTCGGTACAGAAAAATGGTATGGACAATGATTCAGTGCTTAAGTTGGTACTAAATGAACTGAGTGAGAATGATGAGGTGGCGGTTTTTACGGTATTTCCCAGCGGTTTTATCTGTTTTTATGTCAATGGTGAGCTATAAATTGTTAGACGTTGAAATGTTTTTTTATTTAGTTTTGTGTGTGTTTAACTTTATTTGAAGGGGACTGATGTGGGTCTCAGTGATAAGTTATGATATACTGTAATTTTAGGGTTTAGAGCCTTGTAAGGTCGGCTATGTTTTGAACTTTGCTTGCGGCGGTTTAGCACCTGTGTAAACTGCTCTTGAATTTCTAATGCTTTTAAGACTGAAGGTTCTTTCGTGAGGCGAATGTTTAGTGGTTTTTTTTGTTGTTTTTATGTGGCCTTTGATCGCGAATGGCTCATCCTCATAACCTAGTTAATAGAACATATTATATGTGTAGCAAAAGATCATGCGTTCAAATCTTGATAAATACAAAACTTATTTAGCACATATTAAGTAAAAGTTTCTTAGCTCATTGAATATGGGTTTAATCTCAAAAAAATATGTGCCTTTGACTGATTATTATGAACTGTTGATTTTAAATTATTAATCTGATGTGAGTTTGATCTAGACGGGAAACTTTAAGTTGTTTGCTTGCATATTTGGATTCTTCAGGTTGTTGATTTTTGAATTGATTTAAATAGGAGTTGATATTATTTGATAGTGATGAACCAACATGTTGCTTCGAAGATTATAAAGAACAAGAGAGGACGTCGCTCCGCTTCGATAAACTTAGATTTTTTTTATTTTAACTTTTCAAATGTTAACTTATTGTTTCTGTGGTATTAGTTTATGGGACCTATAAAAATTACAATAATCTTATACTACCAAAATTTAATGCACCTTTCATTCGTTCTTACTTTCAGTTTTATAGTAATTTGTTGAGTTATTTACATTTAGAACACAATTTTTTCATCTTATAATTTTGTAATAAATAATAAAATTTAACATATAGAATTTAAAGAAAAATATCATGTGACCTCCGAAATTTGAATGAAATCATGTATATTGTATACCCTTCGTAAAAAGAAGAATATTTGATTGTCCCTCTGAAAGGGTTTCATTTATTACTTTATGGTTTATACTCAACTCCAATGTTTTAAATATCGGATGTCGGTTCATGTCGGAAACCTTACCGACTAGTTATAAGGTGATTAATTGGAGATTTATCGGATGCATGTCGGTCAAACATCGAATTTGATTTTCTGATATTTTTTCCCAAAAATATAAATAATCATAATTTAAATTCAATCAAAATATAAATACCATAATTTAAAGTTCAAATAACATACAACAAAATCCAAATTAAAATATTACACACCAAAGTCCAAATTAAAACTTAAACAAAAATACATAATTGTCCAAAATTAACAACATACAACACATCAACCAAATTAAATAGCGAAATCAAACTCGTCATGTGATGTAGCACCCAATACGTTCAGCTCAAAAATAGAATCATCCTCATGAGCCTCCTCATCCGAACCACTTGAATCAAATTCGTCATGGAAATGAGTTTAGTAAATGAAATGAATAAAAATTCATTGGGCTGGGCCTCTTCTCTCTCTTTGGAAAGGAATAAATGAGTAAATGAAATGAAAATAAAAATAAAAATTTATATTGGACTGGGCCGTGAAAATAAAAATAGACCAAGCAAAAATAATTTTTTTATCATGTCGGCTCAAAATCGGGTCAAACGTCGGCAAAAATCGGTCAACGACAAGTTGACCGACTTTTGCAAATGACATGAGCTTATTGGGACGGTAAGGTACCGGCATGCGACTAATCGGCGTATATATTAGAGATTTGTAAGTTTGCATATGAAGTTTGTGGGAGTATCAGATGTGTCGTTATCATATTATAATCAAACAATCATAGCGCCTTCTTTCTCTAATTCTAATGATTCAATGAATTTGACAAATGTAACATAATAACTAATAACACAATTGATGTAAATAAAAGTAAACAAATGTATACTTTTTGGTATGCTTCTTTTTATTAATGTAATAAATATGTGAGCATATCAAATTTTCTCATTTTATTTTAAATAATAGTAAACACAACATTTTATATATTATATTATATGATAATTTTAAATTTTGATTGGATATAATTAAATCATTCATATAAAAAAAATGCATGGTATGTTCAGTATTTTTTTGTAGGACCAAAATGATATTCTCATAGTTTATAGGGTACACATGAAATATGCTTGTTTAACACAATATTTTATATATTATATTATATGATAATTTTAAATTTTGAGTGGATATAATTAAATTATTCGGATAAAAAAATGCGTGATATGTTCAGTATTTTTGGTTGGACCAAAATGATATTCTCATAATTTATAGGGGTACACATGAAATATGCTCGTTTAGTTCTTATATTAATTTAAGAGTTTACAGGGGTGCACATAAAAATGTTGGCCAGTCAATCATATGTGGATTTAACATGTTGGACATTTAAGTTTAGATCATATGTTAAAACATGAGGCATGTATGAAGATTGATTTGACGCATTTGCTCAATATTAATTTGCATAAACTGATCCGCCACATGATCATTTGTAAATAAGTTGAAAAAAATCTCAAAAAAGAGCAAATGTCAAAAAATTATAATTTACAAACTTTATATATAAGAAAAAGTAAATGAAATCATAAAATATATATGAATGGAAAAAATATTAAGAAATAAATTATTCTATAAAATAAAATAATATTATGTAAAATAAAATAATATTTTACTAAAATAAATCATAGATAGAAAACAAATTTATTTTTTAGAGCGAAAAATTATATAATTTCTAGAGATTAAAAAATGAATCTAAAAAGTGAAGTGAGTTTTTAAAATATTGAGAAAAATAAGGGGCGTTTCATAAAAATTCCAAAACAATATCAAAATTAAATCAAATCAGGTCTCAATTTTTATTTATGAAAATATATAAGTTAATTTTTAAATATTGAAACAATTTAAAATATTTCATTTTATAGGGACTAAAATGAAAATATTTAATGAGTTTATGAAAAAGATTCTTTTTTAGAGTGACGCCCTTATTATTTTATTATAATTTTTATTAATTTATTACTAATAAAATATCATAATATCAAATATTAAAAAAATGAAAATATGGAAATAATTATTGAGTTGAAATTGGGTACTCATATGAAATGAAAACACATATGGATGTAAATTGGGTATTCGTAGCAATTACAGTGCCGGCCCTGGGTCAACGCAGACCAGGCTGTCGCTTTGGGCCACAAAATTTACAAGGCCTCCCTATTTTATACATATGATGTAATTGTTGTTTTGATATGAAGAAAAATAAGATAAAATACAATGTCCAGTCCTCTCTGACCATGCTTTCTTACCATCTGCGTCTATTCTTGCGTTCTCTTTCATTTTGCGATTAAACATAGCTCATTTCTACACCTTTTTGACCTGTTTCACAGTCTGTACATAACTCGAGGCCTTAGTATTTAATTCATACAACACCAAGACAAATTGCAATCGGCACTCGTGAGTGTGAGTGATAGCAAATAATTACTTGGCCGTACCCACCAGTTTTATTTTTCATGGATTGCCAAAAAATGGACAAGATTTATTTTTCTATGTTATTTAAATGTTGAAAATCAATTATCTATGGTCAATTATAATTTGAAAGATGAGTGATGACAATAATTTCAATTCAACTATAGAAACAATTTTTACTTCGATTATTTATTTCATTACAACACAATTTATTATATGGACCTTTTTCTATATGTTATACAATATTATCTTCAAAATTCGAAGGTATCAATTGAACTAGTGATCGCTTGGGGCATCCATAAACACAGGACCAGTCCTGAGCAATTAACAGGCTGACGTGTCAAGAAATCCTCAAATTATAAGCTTTATATATTAAAAAGAATCAATTCATGTAGTTTTTGAAGAGAGAATCGGTTCTAAGTTTGTAAGAGAAAAACATATGTTTTTGCTCTTATTTATGTTGACTTTTAAGTAGTTCTAGATTTAAATTCAACAAAAGAAGTAATATATAGAGGCCCAAAAAAAAAAAGACGAAAGAAGTAATATATTTTTAGTGAGCTTCTAGAAAAACACAAAAGAATGTTAGATGGGTAGATTTTTGCTCAAGGAAACAAACACAATACATAAAGGGCAGGTTTGATTTGAGTTATTTCTAGTTTGATGTATATCTCAAATATATCAATATGATAATGCATAATTTTAAGAATATATGTGAGTTTTTTGATTTGGTGTATTTTAAATTATGTAAAGAAGAATCATTTGTTTGATTTTTGATGTAAATTCGGAATTTTAATTTTAAGTTAAATTTATTTTATAACTAACAAATGTCACATATCACATATAAAGTTATTAAAATATGGTGTTTTCCTATTCTTATTTGGTACAAAGCCAGAAAAAACAAAACACACATATACAATTATTCAAATATGGTGTATACCTATTATTATTTGGTATAAAGGGTTAAATAAAGCAAAAAAAAGGAAGAAGAATATGCTTCACGATTATATGTGAATCACAATATAAGCATATCATTAAAACCAATACAAAATAAAATTCACCCAAAAAATAAAATACTTGTTTAATACAATATCGCCTATCCGTACAAAAAAATCGATCTCTGTTTTTGTATTTTTTTTTATTTTGAATGAAATGAAAAAAGAAGGGGCTCATAACAATTGTATCAATAGAATAATCATGGAAGGAGGAAAATTTCTAGTTCCAATCCACTCTCTGCAAATCGCTTATCTTTGCCCCCAAACCAAAAAATATTAAACAAAAGAATAAATTGAAAGAGGGGTTAGTTTGTGTGGATTACTGCATTCTTGTCATCCAGTATTTTTGACTGTATAACAAAATACATCAATCTCATGTTTTAAATGGAGGATTTGGTGAAATCAAACAAAGGATTTTGTGCTATATACTGTATTTTACGTTACAATCCCGAAAATACACCAAATCAAACATGTCCAAAAGAGAAAAATATTGATATGTCAAGTTGGAATTGGCGGCCGGCCCATTACCATGAGCTTCAAAGGTTCTATGAGCTACAAGGCATTTTTTGGGTTAATGAACACATCTACCATATGATTATTCCTAACTAGCTGTCAATTCCGGATTACTTTCATTGTTTAGTTGCTGGCGGAACTTATCCCAAGGTTTTTTAATTGTAATGCAATCTAATTTGGATCCCCCTATTAATATGATCTTTTAACATTGTCTACTCCATTTACAACGGACCAGAGTACCATGTAATGGAATAATAGGCTCCTTTCCTTGTTATATTCTGCATTTTTAGTAAGAAAATTAACCAGAAAAATATATAAGCTAGTTCTTAAGATATTAAGAAAGAAGAAATTACATAGGAAAATACAAAGGAAATGTTGAATATATCATAAATCAAATGAGATAATTTATGGTGAAAACAAATTTATTTAGTTTGGATCTAAAAGTGTGCTTAGCATAAAGACTTAAGAGGATTGTCACCGAACAATGATAGAAGAAAGATTTTTTTGTTTTGTTTCGAAATTCCTTTTGTTATTAGTATTACAAACACAAACTATATTTTTAATAAATTTAGTATAAAACTAATATTTAGAAAAAAGGTTCTAAGTACAAATTTTAAAATTAATTTTACTTCACCACATATCTGTCACAATAGAATACCTTTTTCAATTTCCTCCCATACTTCATTATCTTTTCAAATATGCATCTTATTTGAACTCATATAAAGGAATCGAAACTAACTCATGTCAGTTTTCTAATTTGAGATTAATTTGAATTTTTTTGGGATGTTGCATGAAGTTGGTTTAATAATTATCAAGTCACAAGGTTTATCAACTTTGTGAAGTGTCATGGTATAAGAATGATTTGAGAGCCTCGAAAGTATTCAACAGCTTGGGAAAACCAAGAAAGCATGAATTAACTTATAGCTTATATGCCTAATGAGCAATGTTCTCATACCCATAAATGAAGTGTTATTATCCAAGATTTACATAAATATTAAACCAGCTTTATATAGATTTTATTATATGAATATGTATGCACTTAAATAGGCATTTTTATCTAATTTTTTTTTCTACACATTCTCTTAGATAATTTATTTTTTTCGGTCCAACTTGAATCTGGCGAATGAGAATAATTCATCTCATCAATATAACGTGATTGGACTTTCTAAAAATATACTAAAGTAGTTCTAAAATCAGGTCAAAGAGAAGTTTATAAATAAATAATAGCTAGAAGAAATAAATGGTCAATCAATGATTAAGATTTCTCGTATATCAAGAAGTGGATTAATTAATAGTGGGTCACTCAATGTAGAACTTATGTAGAAAGTAAATATTTTTGTTTAACTATTGGCAATGTTTAATATTCAGTACTCAATAATTCAGACTCAATATTCTAATACATTAAACATAGTCTATTTAATGACATTTTATATATTTAATAGCATTTAATAATTTAATACATTGAATTTCATCATTTATAAAGAAATGGACATTTAATACTCATTATTCTAATACATTCAACTTAGTCAATTTAATAACATTTAATAATTTAATAGCATTTAATAAAATTTAATAATTTAATAACATTCAATATTCAACTTAGTCAATTTAATAACATTTAATATTTAATATCATTTAATAATTTAATACATTGAATTTCATCATTTATAAAGAAATGGACATTTAATACTCATTATTCTAATACATTCAACTTAGTCAATTTAATAACATTTAATAATATTTAATGATTTAATAGCATTTAATAATTAAATACATTGAACCTCATCTTTTATAAAGAACATAATTACTCTCATTTGACTCCCAATGAAATGCAAGACTAATTCAAAGTGGCATGTAATTGATCAGTCAATTCAAACTTTTCTCAGCATTAATTGTCAAATAAATGCTGGTCTTACGCACTACAACTATAAAATTAGGAATTTGTTCAATCTATTCTTCATTTCATAAACATCATTCCTCCAAAATTTATCTACATCACTCTAGCAAATCCCATTCCATATCAAAAAACCCCTCCACAATTCTAACAAATCCTCGTTCTCTCAATTTCTCTTTATATATTAATCCATAACGAATCCTACTTTAGTAGCTTCATACGTTCCTGCTTCTCTATCTCTTACATAGTAATGTTACAATAATCTTATAAATGGCCAAAGATATTATCAAACTATTCAAATTTGTCAAATCTGGTTGCGGATTCAAAACAATTTAGAATAAGTGGCATAGGAAAATATCATCTTCTTCAAATTACCTCAGGTATTTTCTTTCCTATTTTTGTTTCTTGAATTTCATCGTTTATAAAGAAATGAACATTTTATACTCAATATTAATACATTCAGCTTAGTCAATTTAAAAACATTTAATAATTTAATAAAATTAATAATTTAATACATTGAATTTCGTCATTTATAAATAAATAGACTCAAAATTCAGAACCATATTCTGATGTGTCGCACAATGTTTTATGCTAATAATTTACTTTCGTTTGACTCCTAATGAAATGCAAGACTATATTCAATTGGCATGTAATTGATCAGTCAATTCAAATTTCTCCCGGCATTAATTGTCAAATAAATGCTGGTCTTACAGAGCATTACCACTATAAAATTAGGACTTTAGGAGTTCAATCTATTCTTCATTTCATATACATCTTTCCTCCAAAAATTATCTGCATTTCAAGTCAAAATTATCTCAATATTCACTTTCAAATATGTGCCAGACATGTAATTGGTCATTTCATCTGAGGATTTCTTCTCATTTTCAATTATTTTTCCTCATAATTTTAGGGATGTGATATGATTAAACAATAACAATAGAGTTAATGCTGAAAATTTCCATTCTAATCAAAGCCTACCTTTTACTTCAAAAAAAAAAAAAAAAATTAGTCATGTACCGCTAATAATATTTGCGGAAATATTATTAAATATATGTTCAACCAATGAAATTTGCAGGAATATTATAAAATTTATGTCCCGCTAATAATATTTGCGGGAATATTATAAAATGTATGTTCCGCTAGTAACATTTGCGGAAATATTATCAAATATATGTTCAACCAATGAAATTTGCAGGAATATTATAAAATATATGTCCCGCTAATAATATTTGCGGGAACAACTATAATTCACAAATATTGTTTACGGGATTGATAGAAAGTATTTTACAATCATAATTTTTCTATATTAGAGATAAGATGAATTTGCCATTTTTGCAAAAGAAGTAGCTGAGACAAAAATGAACAACATATTTTGCTACATTAAGGTTGCAATTCATTACCATTCTCCTTTTTTAATTTTATTGCTGATTGAAGCTTATAAATCAACTCAAAGAAAATAGAATATTAGGAGTGATAAACTAAAATACGCAATCTGCTATATTATAATTCTAAAATGCTTACCTTACAAAAACTATAAGTTAATTAAAAGCCATGTATATATATGCTGAAACAATAGAGAAAATAAATCTCAATTAATGCTGAAAATATTAGGATATGCATAATTTGTTTTTAGATTTATGATTTGATTTTTAGCACAAAAAAGCATGAATTAATTACATATGATCAGTAGGACAAATCTGAGAGCACTGATTGACTAATCTGCAAATATATTAATTGGCAAATAATAATTATGAACTGCCAACAACAATTCCTAATATTTTGGTTGTACTATAAATTGTATGTAGGTCAGCATGCGCTGATGATCAACATTCAGAGATTGAAACCAATGAAGCCTCACAAGTCACAAAGACTGTAAGTCTTCCTTATTTTTTTTTTCTTTCTTCTTAGTTTAGGGAGTAAAAATTATAAGGAGATGAAACATAATCAGCTTAACTGGAATTAAAAACTGTATTATCTATATATTAAGAGACATGTTCTCTACAATTGCCAGAAAAGAAAAATAACATAGATAATAAACCGACAAAGAGAACAATTAATTAAATTAGCTAAATATTTGTCCGAAACTAAATATTAATACCGCCCACACAAATTCGCAAAATTAATAGCAATAACTACCCCAACTATTTTCTCTAACTTTCTCAATTTACCCACTCTGGTAAACAAAAACTAAAACAATTTACTATTTAACCAAGCACTAAAGACCTCAAAAAGAGCGATTAAATTCCTTCCTATATATATAATTATCTACACATAAATAACTGCAAAATTCAACCCTGTCAATCCATGAAGTTCTAATTTTCTAAGAAAGAGATGGAACAAGCTTATGTAAGAATGATGTGCCTTCAAAAATAGATGTCCGTGATCCCTTGAGGCACTTCTCTAACTGCATAGTTTTTTTTAATAGTCAGTTAGATATAAATCAACAAGTGAAAAAGTTCCAAAAAAATAAATATTAAAGTAAGCTTATAATACTTAATTAATTATTTGAGGTCTGATATTGATATGCATCAAGATCTGTACTATACAACAAGATAATGGATCTCACATACTTCAAAGAGCAAGAAATGTCTGAACACAGTACAGATATCAGATCTTGATGCATAAATGAATGAAGTCGTAAATATGAGACTTCAAATACTTAATTAAGTATTTTATCCTCACTTAATGCGTTACACAAAAAATGACAAATAAATAAATATATGAAAATAAACAAGATCAAACCTCATGAGATGTGATAGGAGAGAAACCGAATTTGGAAGTCCAAATAGAAAACGCCTCATGTGCAGCAGGAAGAACGAAATGTTTCACCTCTAACTTTCCCAATAATCTCTCTATGCTCGCAAAAAGTGCTTGGAAATATCCCTTCTCACCAAAAAAAAAAAATTAAAACAATAAATAAATAATAATAAGTAACAAAAAAATTAAAAAATAAATAATAAATAATAATTGCAATAATAATAAGTAGCTAAATATTAAAATTAAATACAAATTATATGATTTAATTTATTCAAGATTTTTTTTTTTTGAAAGTAATTTTTTTTTAAATTTATTCAAGATTAATCGACTCAATTACGTATCTTTGTAATCTTGATGAGCTTAGGGTGAAGAATACCAGATATTCATAGGGTCATATATGAAATTATTCATTTATTTAAGAGTAAAAATATTCAAATAAAACAAAATAAGTAATATTAGTTACCAAGCCTTTGCTTTCGGTTGTGGTAGCAACAAGAGGCAACTCAGCCGCTTCGCCTCCCATTACTCTCAGAAGTCCGACCGATACAACCGATGATCTAATTATTATAATAAAAAATATAATTCAAAATTGAAAATCATAAAATGATTTTAAACAAGTAATAACATAGTTTAATTTCTAATCTTACCCTTCCGTCAAAACAGCACAGTACATTCCTGAGTAATCTAGGTCCCCAAATGTCCTCCTGTAATATTATAATTACTTTATTAATTAACTAATTAATTTATTATTAATTAATTAATTTATTTATTTATATTTTTTTACCCATAAACCATGGAAGCAATAATATCTTGTTGAGTCCCCGCATCCACCATAGGAGCAAACGACTCCTTCAAACCACAAACAATATTTCAAAACCTCACAAAATATTAAAAAAGAACAGAAAAATTCAAGAAAAAAATTAGAAAAAATATATTCGATGAAAAATTAAAAAATTATTGCAAAAATAGTTTAAACGAACAGAAAAATTCAAGAAAAAAATTCTATTCGATGAAAAATTGAAAAATTATTGCAAAAATAGCTTAAAAAGAACAGAAAAATTCAAGAAAAAATTAGAATTATCTTCGATGAAAAATTGAAAAATTATTGCAAAAGTAGTTCAAAAAAACAACTAACGTGAAAAATATTGACGGCTTTAGAAAAAAACTTCTTCTCATCGTCTCCAGTCCACTTGGGACTCAACAGTCTCCATTTCAAATCTAATTCTTCCTCTCCAGTTCCATTTAATCCTTTTTCTTTTCGTTTTTTCTTTATGAGATCCAAATCGGAATTTTGAATTTCAGTGGGCCCGCCAAGAACCACGCCTTTTAGGGTTTTGTGGATGGTTTTGCAAGCTGGTGAGCAAAACCACTCTCCTTTTGGCAGATTCTGTTATTAAAAGTGAAAAATAAAATAAATTAATTAATTATTTAGTGAAAATAAGTGGGTTAGTTGTATGATATTACCTTTAAATCGGCCATGTTGTGGTCTCTTAAGCAGCCCACGTGGTATTCTTTCTCGCACTAAAAAAAGAAAAATAAAGTAAAATATCAATAACAAGATTAAACAAGAATTAAATATAAAAGAAATATTTGAGACGAGTTATATACCTGGTCGCAAAGAAGCACTGTTCGATCATCAAATTTAGCTTTGCTAAAATCCATTTCCCTAAAAATAATAATAAAAATAAAAATAAACTCAGTCAAATACTCTTTCTTTCTACAAACAAATCACATGTTACAGACCGATTAAAACCCCAAAATGCTTAAAAATCCACTCTAGTCTATCAACACAACCAATTATCACTTTTTCAGGGTAGCATTTGCAAAATAAATTATTATTATTATTATAAAAAAGATTCATCTTACTTGCAAAGAGCGCAACCGCCAAGAAAAGAATCTTGCGAGCTGGCGATTCTGACGCATTGCTTCACGATTTGGTCTATTGAACCAATTATATTACAGCCTTTTTGAGTCCTGCAATACCGGCAGTAATATTTGCCTTTCGGTAAAGTTGATAGCCCTAAACAATCTACAAAATATATAAAAAATTGTGTTAGACCCTAAACCCTAAATAGGTTATTTTAATCATGATTGGGGGTGTTCAATTCAAACGGTTCAGTTTATCAGGTTCAGTTTTGTTTGGTTTAAAAATAATTGAAATTATTCAGTTTTAACAGATTCAGTTCAGTTTTGATTTAGGAAACGGAATAAACTGACAGTTTACACTTACTTTTCATTTTTTTTTATTATTTTTTCAAAGTTTATACTTCAGAATGAAGTAATCACGATCAACATAATCTAATCCTTCTTACGATATAATCATGCTTCTCATTTCAATATAAAATGGTTCTTATTTTTTAAACCAACTAAACAATTAACACTCCCCCCCATTCCTTTCATAAAAAACTCTTCAAGAAATTCAAGAAACGTAAATATGAAATTTAGAGGGACCTAAGTGATAAACGCGCGGGCAGGAACCACATAACAGAAAATTGCCGCCGTCCATGCAAATCGTGCATAAATCATCATGATTTTTGGGCGATATTTTGCTCTGCTTCGTCGCCTCGACCGACAGAGTGTGCAGCGAGATCCCGCTCGATGTGTATATGTGGTGGTATCTGCAAAAATACAAATATTAGGGTTTACAAATTAGGGTTTGTATTTGTGTTTTAGGATTTTTAGGGTTTTTTAAATTTCATCAAGTGTCAGTCGTAACTTGTAAGTCTTAGAAGTCTTCTTAGAAGTTTTTTTTAATTTCATCTGGAAAATAAAAATTAGGGTTTACGATTTAGGGTTTAGTATTTAGGGTTTAGGTTTGTATTTATTTGTGCTTATACAAATGAAGATTTAAGAGTTGGTTACTTACGGCTTTCGTCTTGAGGCATAACCAGCATGAGCCTCAAACTGAGAAGGGCTAATCTGCACATTTCACAATAAAAAAATAACTACAGTAAACTAATTAATCCAAATAATATATAGTTTTTTATGCAGAGAAATGAAAAATTACCACTGTGCTACAGCAGTAGCAGAAAATACCGGGATATTTTACGTATCCATCCAATAATTTTATCCTTTTCGTTCCACCATCCTACAAATTAGACAATAAATTAATTCTATCACAAAAGATAATTACAAAAATAATAATAATATTATAATCAAACCTTCATTTTTTTAGTATTACAATATTCCACTAGCATCCCATCGAGTTCTATGTGGAAAATATTCTTGTGCAGTCCAAGATCCCTTAAAAACCAAATAACTAGAAATTTACATCAAAATTTTAAATAAAATTCCAATGTAAAAAACCCAAAAAAAATAAATAAAATAAAAATGATACTAACTTTCTAGTTAATTGGCCGAAACTTTTAGCCTTTTTAACCAAAGAAGCCTTTTTAGACAGACTATAATCAATTGAAGGCGATTCAGAACGTTCGATCAGTGTACTGAAATGGAAATAAATTATATTTAGAGGACCAATCTGCAAAACTGAAAATTATTCTTCAGCGAAGTAAATTTACGACATACCTTTCAGTTTCAATGCATGAATCACATAAAGACCCAAACTCTGAATTTCCTGAAGTAACAGAAGAAACTGCATGTAAAATTTAAATAACATATTTTAATTAGTTAATTACAAAAAAAACACGTTTACTATTTGCATAAATATATTCAAAAGTTCAAAATTCACACTTATACAGAACATAAACACAAATATATATATATATATATATATATATATATATATATATATATATATATATATATATATATAACAAAATATGAAAATGTACCTTTGCACTTAGAACAAATACTAATCTCTTTCGATATTTTACTCTCCAGATCACATCTGTTGACCATTGACCGTGTCAACCGCCTTCCAGATGCATACACCCGGTCTGCCACCTCATCACTTCCATCTTCAAAGGGTTTATCCGTCAGCTCGGCAGGACCCGCCGCCAGAGGCCCAGCTTCCTCCACGTCAGCCGTCTCCTCCAATGGTTCGGCATGACCCACCATCAGAGGCTCAGCTTCTGCCACGTCAGCCGCCTCCTCCAATGGCTCGGCGGGACCCACCGTCAGAGGCTCATCTTCCGCCACGTCAGCCGTCTTCTCCAACGGAGCGTGGTGACGTCTTCTCTTGTACGTTATCACCTTCTTCTTCTCCATCGGAGCCTTCACTCGATCTTCATCCGACGGCTCAGACGGGCTGGCGGCGAAATCCGACGGCTCGGAGTTCTTGGTCCTCTTGGAAGATCTGGTGCGGCCCAAAAGAGGCGAGAGCGAGAGCTCGGACTGGGCTTTCATGGCGAAGAAGAATTCTCGCTTCAGACCGGCTCGTACGCCGGACCGGAGCACGTACTCCTCCTCCCTTTGCTCCGCCGGCAACTCTCCTCCGTCTCCGCCCTTCGCCATGCGAAACTCCGGCGAAACTCCGGCGATGGAATTGTACTGAGTTGGATGAGTTGTGTAAGGAAGAAGGAAGGAATGGCAGAAGAGAATGGAGGTTTTTCTTACTTAGTTTTTATAGAAGGTTTTCTGTAGTGGGTTGGTTAATACAGGAGAATTTGAACTTGTTATAGATTTGACTGTATGGAAAGTATTGTAAGAAATTTGTATAGAGGGGAAGAGGAAGAGGAAGAGAGATTATATGAAATTTTGTGTTATGTATTCTACAATCTTTTTATGTGGTGGGTTGGTTAATACAGGAGAATTTGAACTTGTTATAGATTTGACTGTATGGAAAGAATTGTAAGGAAATTTGTATAGAGGGGAAGAGGAATAGGAAGAGAGAAGAGATGGATAGTTTGTGGTATGTATTTTACAATCATTTAATGTGGTGGGTTGTATTTTATAAAAATGTGGTTTTGTTAGACTTGTTGTATAGATTGGTACACTTTGATTTGTGTAGAAGAAAAAATAGTGGAGATTTGAAATCACAATAATGTACTTTTGTTTGTAATCAATTTATCCCTTGTGATTTTGATCCTCTCCATTTGGATTGCAAATGGAGGAATATGAGGGTGTATTGTCTCTTATCTGCGGTCGAATTTGAATACTGGATCGTTCGTGTGTTAGTGTTACGAGAGAAGTAAAGTTCCGTTACAAAAAAAGAAGTTTGTAAGAAACGCAAGTGACAAATTAGGTAAGGAAATGATTAAAATATAGCTGTATCTTTTTATGTTCATTGTATTTTAGTTCAAAAAATATATTTTTTGCAAATCCGAATTTAATATCCACTTTGTCCTATTTGTTGGTCAAAAAGTATACTGACAACATAACACCATAAGTCATTCACTTAGAAGGAATATATCGACAGTTATTTGTTGGTCAAAAAGTACACTAGCAGCATATCATCACGAGTCACTCACGTGGAAGGATACATTTTCCATGGTGGTGGACCTAGCTCCGAGAAACGGCCCAAAAAACTCAAGTTTGGGGACCTTCGATCTTTAGGAGCAAACTTTATTGATTATTTTTTTTCTTTATTATTGAAAGAAAATAAAACAAAAATTAGGATTCAATACAGGTCTTTCAAAATATATGCAACATGCTAACAAGTAACAACGCCAAGTTTATTTCGCGGAAATATTTTATTCCAAATGAATAGTTATTATTTAATAGTTGTGCTTTTCTAAAATTTAAATCTAATAAAATCAGAAATATTAATGTTTTGTCCTAATGGAGATGGGGATGAGGATGGGGAAAATTTTGATTACGATACAGTAAAATGTGCAGAAAATGAGGGTGAGGGTGCTACCCTCGCGTCGATGGATCCACGTTCTCATATGGATGATGACTTTTGATTTTAGATTATATATTTATTGAATTGATGTTAATTTTATTCTAAGATAATATATTACTAGATTTATGATTCTACGTTTTTTTTGTTTTTTGAAGTGATATAAATTTATAATCTACATATGCACTTCGTATACAAAATTTTCAATTTTATCATGCATTCGATGTTATTAATAATAATTCAACAAAATAGAATTTTTGAATAAAACTATATTAAACATGAGAAAATGATGACAAATTATAGGAAAAAAATTATAAACATATGCAAAATGACAAATTAAAATTTATAATAACATAAACAAAAAAAACATAGCTAATTTATTACATATTTAGCTCTATCAATTATGAGTCTATGACTTCAAAATTTGAATCATGTGACTTCAATTTCATCAAAAAGGAGAGAACTATATACTAGAGTGAAACTATGTAATATTTGAGTATGTGCAAGGGTAAAATTGGAAGTAAATAATTCTGTCATGGTTTTATCACTTTATGAGAGCAAAATCTTGCCATATTTTGCTTGGTTTAAGTTAGGATGAAGACCATTGGTCCAAAGTTACACATATTTTATTATATAAAAGAGTAATAAGAGTGTATACTTTTTTTTGAGTATGTGTTTGCAATCACTTTATCCTCTGTGGTTTTGATGCTCTCCATTTGAATTTCAACTGGAGGAAGATGAGAATGCATAGTCTCTTATTTGGGGTAGAATTTGAATAGTAGATCGTTTGCGTATTAGTGTCACAAGAAAAGTAAAATTTGACTATAAAAATGGAAACTTATGAGAAACGAAAGAGAAAATAGATAAGGAAATGATTAAAGTACAACTATATCTTTTTATATTTGTTATATTTTAGTTTAATTTTTTTTTTTGCAAGTCTGCATTCAAGTTTACATTGTCCTATTTTTTAGTCAAACACCACGAATCACAGAAGGAATACATGTTCCCACATGGTGGCCCGGTTCTAGGAACGGGTCCAGAAGGCTCCAAGTCTGGGGCCCTTCAAACTCTAAAGACCCAAATTTTGTTAATATCTTTTTTTTCTCAAGAGTCCCACTATCTATCCATGGCCACTCTGCTGATTGCTCCGCCCAACCGTCTGTCTATTCACTCTCTCAATCAAAAAGATTGTTATATACTACGATTCAAGCCCATGCCTTCCCCTTCTGGCGACAAGAAAGGCGATTCCTATGGAGCTCTTGGAGAAAACTGCAACCATCCCCACCTTTCAGCCGGAGAGAAGCCTGCAACAAACCCCACCCAGCAGACGATACAAACACCAGATTCTACTCTCCGCCTCAACCAATCAGGAACCCAAAACGCACGTGTGTCTCCCCTCCCCCACCAGAGCACTAACTATCCAAACCCCACCGCCATTACTGAAGCTCGGCCCAAAATTAACCATTTCTTTAAAAGGAATGGCCAAATACTCTCCACAAACAAGCAGGGATGGACTCACGTTCACCCAAAAAATTTATTTAACAGGAAGAAACACACGCGTCCTCCATGCAAGAAAGCTTATCCGAAGTCTCTAGCTCCTTTTAAGGGCAGATATTTCTGTTGCCTCTCATCGAATCATCTCAGGCATTCTTGTAGAGAACCCATTCGTTGTTTGCTCTGTTATTCGCTAGGTCACCAGAAGATAAACTGCCCAAAAAAGGACACATCTCTTGTTGTTACAAACACCCAATCCAGTCAAACATCACCTCCACCACTGTACGCACCACCTCCTAAAGGCAAGATGCCTAATCTTCTCGCGGATTTGAGGCCTATGTCGCTCAAAGTCTTCTCACCGGGACAACCCCGACTACCGCCAGAACTCTTATTCTTGAAACGAAGTGCTTTTAACATAACTAACGCTGGTCCAACGGCATATAATCTCGCTCCGACAATACAATCATCCCTCTCGGAAACCTATGACACAGCACCAGACGCATTTCATGTAGTAGAGTGCGAGGGAACGACAGAATACCTCGTCATTGTACGTATGGAATTGCTCCGAAACAGAATCGTCGCCGATAGCCCGCATGTCATAAGGGGGGGGGGATTTATAATAAACATTGTAGAATGGACAAGGACTCGAGATTCGGAACCAAATCCGATCCGGCACCGATGCCACATCAACCTCTACAATGTCGCCCTCCACAACCGAAACTTCAGCGACATTGAATGTTTGACATCCGGCTTTGGGCGTCTCAAATCCACGTCACCAATAATTCTACCTCTTGATGTCTTCGGTGGAATCTCCGCAGTTATACACGTCGTTAATCCGCTTGATATACCACTGACCGTGCAATTCATAGAAGGAGAAGATGACGAGGAGCGGATAATCTCAATTGAATTAGAGAATTATTACGCATGGCCTGGCCGAACTCACCGAACACATGGCGGTACGACGATCGCCGGAACCTCTATCCAACCTCCATCTTTCTCATACCCAACTCTTCAAAATGAAAGAAGAGACACCAGACATAACACCAGAACCGACGACAGGATAACAACTTCTTCAAACTTCAATGGGTCCCCAAAACCAAAATCGCATTAACAAAGGAAAATTCGACCACCCGAACAGCAGGCGTAGTCGAGGCGGTGAATCACGCACCTACCATAGAAACTCAGCACAATACAGAGAATTCTGAGGAAACTACATGGACTGGAGTGTCTTTAAACGTATAGATAAAAATGATTTCAACTTAATTTTTGGTGTCATGACATTATATGTCAATTGTTACGAGTTACTCCTAAATTCAAATATCATTTGTATAATTAAATTATTAGTATCATAAAATAAATAATTTTTTATTTATCATTTATAATATTAAATTATTTATAAGTGTTTTGCGACTTGAATCCCCACAACTCTGTTTTTTCTCCTTTTTCTAATTCCTCTCTTGCGTTGGAATTATCAGATGAAGGAGGAGGGTTCACTATCTCTCTAAACCCGGTAACTAATCTGGTAACAAACCCGATAACCATAACCCGCTTTGACTCTTCTCAGCACGATTTGTTTCAACTAAACGGGCCTGAAATACATAGCTCAACTCCACAATTACTAAACAGCCCACAAGAGGAATCAAACATAATTAGTCATCATCCATTAGCTAATATTACAAATAAAGAGGCCACATCTAGATTAAATTTTAACAACCTAATTAAAATACTAAAAAGAGCCCATCAACAGCCCCCACCTTCCTCTCTCACTCCCCCAGATTTGGAGAACTCGCAAGAGACAATACTCCCTCAAACCGACCTCTTTTCCCCTCCATCTCCACACTTGTCACCGGCGGAATTTCTTACCTCTCAGTCCCCTCCTCTCGTCAATCGCTCGCCAATAGTCCCAAAATACGGCACTGCTGCTCCATGGAATAATCCAAGCCTCAATCAACCCCGTAGAAGTGCAAGAATTCAGCAAATACAAGACGGGTCTTACCAATCGGCAACTCAACGAGCCAAATCAGTCAAGTATGGTTCAGATTTCATCTTACCTGGAAAAGAACCCCGCAGAAAAAAGGGCAAGGGACGGGTGGAACAAATTCCGGAGCCGCCTTTACAAGAAGATCACTCTGATCCTATGACGGATGACCAAATAGCAGTAGCCCTAAATAGCATTGGACTGCCTGCTAGCTTCATTCAATCATCTCCGCTCGCTGTTCAAGAAATTGCAGGATGACGGTACCAATTACAGAGTTCTTTGAGGTCGAGCACTTATGTATGTTACTAGTTTCTCTGATTTCATGTGTCTTTGTGTTCCTTTCTCTTTACTCTTGCATCCACGATGTAAATATAATAAAGCCGGTCAGAAATTCGGCAGAATGTGTAATACGCAGCTTGTACTTTCTCTATGAATCACAATAAAAATAAAAAAATTATCCTTTCTATCTTGGAATGTGAGGGGACTAAACATGAAAAACAAAAGGCTAGTCATCAAAGAAACAATTATTAAAGAAAAACCTTGTCTCTTTGCTCTACAAGAGACTAAAAAGCCATCATTCTCTAAATCCGAAATGGTTCAGATTTGTGGAAAAATATTATAACTCCCATCTCATATTACCGTCAGTGGGATCTAAAGGGGGGATATTAATGGGATGAAATGACCGGAATTTTAAATTGATCGAACACATCATTGGCTCTTTCTTTTTCACGGCCAAATTACAAAATTGTCTAGATGGATCCTTCTTCCTATCAACCGCGGTCTACGGACCGACATCAGCTGATTTGCGACCTGATTTTTTCCGAGAGATAGAATCCGCTAATAACCTCGGACTACTGCCAAGAATAATTATGGGCGATTTTAGTCTCACTACATTAGAACAAAAGCGTAATACTACTTCCTACAATTGGAGGGCAGACCTCCGGTTCAATGAATTCATTTCCGACGCGGGCTTAATAAACCTACCACTAAACGGTAAATCGTTTACTTGGTCCAATAACCGAGACAACCCCTCTATGGCGCGACTCGACCGCTTTCTAATCTCTCTAGATTGGAGTGACAAATTCCCGAATTCTATACAACTAGCAAAGACAAACACCGCATCCGATCACTGTCCGATTATTTGTCAATGCTCGTCAGTATATCCATCTAGCGGACTGTTCAGATTTCAAAACTGGTGGCTCAAAAAGCTCGAATTAGAACCGCTAGTCACTCAAACTTGGAACTCCTTACAGCCTGCTTATGATCAAGAAACCCTAAACAAAAAACTGCGAAACCTGGCTGCGGTTTTAAAATCATGGAACAAAACCTCGGGTTCAGTCCTGTCATCTCATATGGAAAATTGCAAGCTCATTATTGATTGGCTCGACAAATCAGAGGAAATACGAAACCTAAGCCAGCCAGAGAAGAGACTGAGGATTGTGGCAAAAGAACGGATCTGGGAAATTTGTGAAATAGAGGACGAATGGTGGTTTCAACGCGCCAAATCCAAATGGCTGAAGGACGGCGACCAAAATACGAAATACTTTCAAGCGGTCGCAACGTCACGCAAGAGATCCAATTCAATTCAGTCGCTGCAAACATCCCACGGTGATGTCAGAACTCATCAACAAAAAGCAGATGCCATATTTTCTCATTTCGTTAACCTAATTGGGAAACCGAATCCCTCATCGAATATACTGCATCTCAATGAGATATTTCCTCAATCTGAGACAATACCGCAAACAATTGCTCTACCCATATCCCTTGAAGAAGCTGATCAGGCAGTAAAAGAATGGCCGCCAAACAAATCGCCTGGTCCGGACGGTTTCACAGGCGAATTTTACAAAACTTTTTGGCCAATCATGCGAGTTGAAATTGTAAACGTCATTAATAACACCATTCAGACCAACTCACAACTCGGCCCTCTTTCATCATCTTTCATAACGCTTATTCCAAAAAATGATACTTCGCAAGCAATAACGGAATATAGGCCTATTAGCGTAGTTCACGCGGTTCAGCGAATTACCTCTAAAATTGTAGCCTCGAGGTTGAAAAAAATAGTGCCAAACCTAGTTGATAACACGCAATCGGCTTTTATAAAAGGGAGACAAATATCGGAAAATTATCTATATGCCTCTGAAACGCTAGCATTCTGCCATAGAACGAAAACTTCGATTGCGGTTTTTAAAGCCGATATTTTTAAAGCTTTTGATTCAGTTAGTTGGGATTTTATCGCAAGAGTTCTACTGGCCAAAGGGTTCAGTCAGGTCGATGTTACCTCAAATAAACCTCGTTCTGGCGGGGTCCTCGAAAGTCCTACTAAACGGCGTTCCGGGAAAAATTATCCACCTAAAGAGAGGTGTTCGACAGGGCGATCCCGTATCACCTCTCATATTCATCCTCACAATGGATATATTTGCCGCTATTTTCTCTAAGCTGCGGAATCTCAATGTTCTCACTCCGCCTGTATCAGGGCTGAGACCGTGCTTATTATACGCGGATGACTCCTTATTTTTCATGAAGCCGTGCCCAAGAGAAATAGCGGTGATTAGAACGACATTAGACAACCTCTCTCTAGCCTCGGAGCTTCATATAAGCTACGAGAAATCATATTGCTTTACCTTATCTACAAACCCGGAGGTAGAGCAACTGATACAACAAACCCTATCGTGCCAACCTTCACTACTACCTGTCAATTAGCTAGGTCTTCCACTACATCACTCAAAGCTAAGGAAAAGCAATTACTGGCCGTTAGTCAGTAAAATACAAAATCGACTAAACGGCTGGGTTGGAAAACTTTTGTCACCAGCGGGAAGAGAGGTATTGATAAAATCCGTCATTTCGAGTATGGCAATATATTTTATGTCCGCAATTAAGCTCCCCACATGGTTGGTTGAACTAATAAATAAATTACAAAAGAATTATTTTTGGAGAGGGGGTGACGGAAATCAGAAGGGGCTCAATCTAATCGGATGGCGATCATTAACACTTTCAAAGAGTCAGGGAGGGTTAGGTTTTCTCGACCTACAAGCTTTTAACGACTCTCTCTTATGCAAATGGATTTGGAAAGCCTACGCCACAGATAACGGCCTGTGGAAAGAAGCGACAAACCTCTTTTCCTCTTGCTCCCGAACAACAACCGTCCACAATGTTCGACTTTAGTCAGACACCTAAAACAATTAGCACCCTTCTTCATGACCTCAACCGTTGCCTCTGTTGGTGATGGAAACAAAACCCTATTTTGGAATCAAAGCTGGCTAGGTCAAACACTTAGGATAAGATATCCAGAACTTTACTCGTTTGCCGAAGAACAAAATGTAACAGTGCAAGATGGAATCGAAACTTGGCAGGAGACCAATTTTCATGAACCCATGTCAGCCACGGCACAAGGTCAATTGAACGAGCTAACCTTGGCAATACAGTCAGTACAGCTTAATCAAATGGACGATACGGTGATTTGGCGTTGGAACCAAGGTGGCCGGTTTTCCACAAAATCGGTATATAATGTTAGACAAATGGCGGGGTATTAGATAAAATGATGGAAAATATTTGGATGATTAAAATACCACCAAAAATCAAGATTTTTACTTGGAAGGGGTTGAAAAACAGATTGCCAACTATTGACAATTTACAGAAAAGAGGTGTTACAACGGTAAATTGTTGCGTGCTTTTGTAAACAACAAGCCGAAAACGCTCAACATTTATTCGGGAATTGTATTTTTACCACCCAATTTTGGCAAGAAAATATCTCAAGGGGGGGACAATCTTGTCAGTCTACACTTGAGCTAATGCAGAATGAACCGAGGTCAAAGAAAATCGCCTTCCAATTATTTGCAAATTTTGCCATTTGGCGAGAAAGATGTAACCGCGTATTTCGAGACGAGTGCGCAAATACGACGGCTCTATTGAAATCAACCGTCGACAACTTTATCAGCTGGCAAAGATGCAACCGGGCTGAAACGTAGAACCAAAAGAAGAAAAAAGAAGAAAGAGGAAAAGGGAGAAGAAAGGAGTCGAGACACACAGAGGGCGGGAGCAAAACAGAAAATCAAAGGAGAAGACAAACACAACTTGTGCCTGAACTTCTTACAAACGATCAAAGCGCCCCTCCTTTTTGAGAATTTTCATGCTAACTATTGGTGTGTACTTTCTAATCTTCTCATGTTTTTGTAATTTTGTATGGACCGAACATATGTAGCTCGGTCATTTTTTTTTATTTATTCTATATTTCGAAAAATTCGAAATTATGGTCATAGTCGGTTTGTAAACGAACTTTGTAAACGGACATTGATTAATAGAATTACGCGGGAGATTTTAAGCTCTCCGTATTGCTTCAATTTTTTTCTCCTTTATTAAGGAAAATAAATATGAAAATCGAGATTCTTTTTTTTTTTTTTTTGAAAACGGAAAATCGAGATTCAATCCAGGTCTTTCAATACATGAATGTAACATTGCTAACAAGTAGCAATGTCAGGTTCATTTTGTTATAGTTTGAAAATTTTCAATTAAAAAAAAATATTATTTCCTTAAAGCTCATATTTTGTTATATATATATGAAAGTATGAGTGATTTTGTATTTTGAACTATATATATATATATATATATATATATATATATATATATATATATATATATATACCTGAAAGTATGAGTGATTTTATATTTTGGACTTTTTCATCCATTAAATTTGTATTGTGATTTGTATCAAAAAAAGATGAAGTTATATTGCATAAATCACGATATATATATTTAATGGTTGAGAAGTCTAAAGTATAAAATTACTTGTACTTTCCAAAGCATTTTAACTATCTTTTATATTAAGAACTAAATATGATTGAACTTTTCCGTATAAATCTCTCTCTCTCTCTCTCTCTATATATATATATATATATAATATATATATATATATATATATATATATATATATATATATATATATATATATATATATATATATATCACAATATAGTAAATATCACAAATCTTGAGGGGGTTGAGTTATGGTCAATTCCAATCTTTATTAAGTTTGTCTCCTGATATGGATACAAAAGATTAATATATTTTTGTGTTGTTTACTTGTTTTATATTTCGATATTATATTTTTTGATATTTAATTTCTACATCAAAATAGGCTATTAATATCATTTTATTTCATTTGTAAGGTGAATGCAATATTGACTTCATTTAGTAAATTACCAAGTAAACTAAGAGGCGTCAATCACAATAATTGCAACTACTAACTTAAAGTGCAAACCGGCTAAACACTAACGAGGAAGACGTCAAGTGGAATGCCTCTGGCCGTTTTCTCAACTAAGTCAGCTTACTCATTCCTAACTATGTCGGGATAACGAACACATCAATAAAAGCTATATGCAGCTAAAACTACCATCGAAACTACATCTCTTTGGTGGGAAGCTCTTGCGCAACATTCTGCCAACACTCGAAAACTTACAAAAGCGGGGAATGGTTCTTCCGAATTGTTGTATCCTCGGTAAGTCGGACCTAGAATGGGCTACTCATTTGGCCTATTGCTGCCCTTTCACCTTGCGAATTTGGCAAGCCAACATGAATCACAACAGGTTCTTCACGACGGACATCTCAAGAATGCTCCATTTTTCGGGAAAGTGAGCTATTAGAGAAAACATTATTAACTCTTGCATTGCAAGAGCACCACGACTGGCAGGTCTACAACACAATACACGAGCCCAAAGACATGATGTTGCTTAGCAGGTCAAGCAACACCTATCTCTTGTGACGGCCATCTTGCGACTTTATCTGTTCATCTATTTTTTTTTCTTATTTCGACCTTTTTTTTTCTTTTACTTATTTTGTTTGACATTTTTTTGAAATTTTTAATACGGTGACTTATACGTCCCTACATATTTTTCAGAAACAATCCGGCTAGACCGGGTTCGAACTTGAGATCTCTCACTTATTCAATTGTGTCTTTGATATTAATTATACTATAATGAGACTGTTATTCCATCAATTAATGCAATTTGTGCATAGGCTCCTAAGCCTACCACATATTATTCAAAAAATAAAAAATAAAAACTGCATAGTTTAATTTTAGATCAGAAGAAAAAAAAGCGTTTTTTTCTTCTTCTCATTTTTAACGTTTTTTTTATATTAGATTTTTATTTTTTTTAGATTGACTTTTGGGGTATCAATATTATTAGCGTAAAAGAGAATTAACTTTTCCGAATATTAAAAAAAACGGTAGATTTATTTTACCCCCTCCCTCTATGAAACAAAAAGTTAACAATTATGGGGTTAAATATTTTTTGTTGACCAAAATGTTCTTATTTCTGTATAATTTTAATAAATCTATTTGACAGAATAAACAATAAATTATAGTAATCCCCGAATATTTTTTATATATTAAAAACAAAAATATTTAAAATAATAATTACCATATTATTAACAAAATAAAGAGTATATAATTAAAACAATAAACCATTATATAATTAATATATATTTAACATAAAATTAATGCAAAAAATAATATGTAATTAATAGAAATTAGTATATTGTTAACACACAACTTAATATATTATATATTAGTAAATTATATGTTAATTATTATTTCAAATATTCATGTATTTTTAATTCTTTAATATTAAAAGTATCATGATAAATAATATAAGATATTATTATTTGTTAATTGTTAATTGTATACTGTTTATTATGTTTGTATATGTAAATTGTTATTTTAAATATTTAGGATTTTTTAATATTAAAAAAAAATATAAGGATAACTATTAAAATTAAACAAGAGGTAATTTTTGATAAAATAAACAAGAGGTATATATTTTGGTCAATATTTTTTTTTACTTATGATTGTTAACTTCAACACCACAAGGGGTAATAAAATTAAATCTCCTTTTAGAGAGTTTTTTGAGGAATTTAAAGAAGTCAGGGTTTTATTTAATATCTAAAAAAGTTAGGTTTTTCTTTTTTAAGTTATAGGGCTAACAAATGATTTATGATAAATACATTAAGGTTTAAGTTTTATTTTCATTAGCAAACTCGTTGTCAAAATTTTGTTTAAAGGAAATAGGACTTGCATTAATCTTTTTATTCAAAAAGATTGCTGTCAGCATTCAATGAATCAAACCTTGTTGGGCCATTTGTTAAGACTGCTTAAAGGTCGAAACATAACAAAAATTCGGCAAAGTCAGCTCCTGTCATTTTCTCTATTCCTTTTATTCTCTTAATTTTCTTATATTAATTTTTTTTTTTACTGATACTGACATTTGAGGTGAAGTACAATACTATGGAATAGCTAAATGTACAAACTATTTTTTCTAGATATATTTTTTATTTACAGAGATTGCATTGACTTTTTATTTATTTACAGATATAGCATTTGACCACTGATTAAGAATTAAGAAAGGAACCTGATATGTTCCAACCGGGTTTTCCGTCGTGCAGAATGGCGACAGTATATATAGTTATATATAAAATTAAAAAAACAGTATATGTAATTCATTTTTTTATAAACAATATATACGTAAACAGTGAAAACAATATATACAAAACAAATAATATATTAAAAAGCTATAAAATCGTATACAAATTTTAAAAGTAAATAATTCATAAAAAATTATGTCTAAAACTGTAAAAGCAATATATAGAAAAAAAATATATTTAAAAACAGAAAAATAGTATATATATATATATATATATATATATATATATATATATATATATATATATATATATATAATCCGTCATGATTTGAGCATGTTATAATGCATCATGATAAATTAAAAATTGTTGCTAAGTGATCACTTAATAGAAAAAGGAAGTGGAAAAATTCTACAAGTTTCTTGATTACAGCCTAGCAAGAAATTTCTAGCTAGCACCTATTAGAAGTGTGAAAGCATTCTAACATGCAAATTAGAAAAAAAAAACTTTAACTATTTATACAAATTAAAATGAAAGAATGGACTACTTTTAGAAAATTTATTTGATCTCCTCCTTTCTCATTGCAACAATAATCTTAGTCTCCTCCACACCTAATGATATTGACTTCCAGCTCTTCTCTCCTTCAAATCTCTGATACCGAATGATCCAACTGGATTATTGTCCTCATGGAATGAAACTATTCACCATTGCAACTGGCCAGGCGTCACATGCGAGCGTTGTTACACCCCAGACCTATTTTAGACCCGAGATGTAGCATTACACCGAAATTATACAAAGAATATATATAAATCAAGTATCTAAAATATTTATTATATTTAATTATTTATTATATTTGTCTTATTTTTTTCGATGTTGTGACGACGCTCAACCCAAGTCTCCCAATAAATTGAACCTCGAAATTTTGTATAAAAATAAAACGAGTACAAAAGTACTCAGTAAGGTATGCTCACATACAATTAAAAAATGATACTATTAAAATAAATGATTATATAAATTCATATATAAAAATATTCATTTTAGTGAATATAACCATAAGAAAATAAAATTTGTTTTTGGGATATCTATTTCTTTCTCACTTGTTATCTGATATGAATAAACACTAGATAATGCCTCGTGACATCGAGTACGTCATAGATACACATTTTTCCGAGCTCGTTATTGGGTGATTGACGGCCCTAGCTTCCACTTACTAAGTACGGCCTTCCACCTACTAAGTACGGCTGTATTCGTCTTATTATCACTTTTCACACATCTCACTATATCCCGCATATAAAAATATTTTATATATTCTCAAATACTTTATTTTATGACTTGTTAAAATATCTGCTTTGAGCCATATAGTTCTAGTTATGTCAAAGAAATACTTTTATATTAATATTACTAATAATTATAATATTAAAATAATTAAGGAGAAAACGTATACGAGCAAGAATCCTTACCTCAAAAGACTCATGACTCGATTAAATGAGGCTTCAAAACTCCAATCCATCATGATTGCCGAAATATAGTTATTTTGTTTGGAAAAAGAATTTCATTTTGTAGTTTTATTATGATATGGAGAACTGAATATAAATAGAAGAATGAATTTTCTTGATTCAAAGAATTATGGACATTAATAAAGACAAAATCTTGCATCTCATAAAATCAAAGGAAATGTTCCGAATTAATAAATTCGTGCATTTGACTAGTTCAAACTTCGAAATAATATAAACATGAAATGCATCAGAAATAAATATGACGCCATCCATAAATACATTTAATCTATCTTGACTAATGAACATTAATCATTAATCTAGATGTTAGTAATCAACATTGATTCAATGAATATGATTTTTTTAAAATATAATAATAATAATATTAATAATAATAATAATAATAATAATAATAATAATAATAAGGGAAATTCTTCAAAAACCCCTAACTTTTCAATGTTCTTCAAAAACACCCTATAAAGTGAATTCAATTTTTTTTTTGGCCCCTATGGTGTTAACCTCAACTTTTCCATCCAATTTGATTTTGTAAAAGACTAAAATGCCCCTCATATATTTATTTTCATATTTTATTATATTCAATAAAATAATAAATAAATATATTATTTTTGAATATAATATTTCACAATGTTAATTTTACGATATTTTTATGATATTATTTTATGATATGTTAGTTTTTATTTTATGGTATTATATTACAATTTTTTTATTATCATGTATTTAAATTATAATTTTATATTACGTAAATTATTATTTTCATCATTATTATTTATTGTGATTTTGTCTATATTGTAGTCATTAATTTATTTTTAGTGTAAAATATATATTTATTTTTTATTTATTTAATTCAATAAAATATGGCATGAAAACAAATATATGAGGGGCATTTTAGTCTTTTACAAATCAAAATTGGATGGAAAAGTTGAGATTAACACCATAGGGGGCTAAAAACAAATTGAATTCACTTTATAGGGGTTTTTTGAAGAACATTGAAAAGTTAGGGGATTTTTGATAAATAGCAGAAAAGTTAGGGGGTTTTTGAAGAATTTCCCTAATAATAATAATAATTTAGAAATTATGAAGTTTCAGTTTATCAAAATATATAAAATATCATTTTCATAATATAATGAATTTTGAAAATATGATTTGAAATTTTTAAATATTTAAATTTATAAAAAAAATACTCCAAGATAAATTATTTATAAAAAATACGAATTATAACAGGCGTCATCATCCTGAAAGAATTACTTCCCTTATATATCTCCATCCTTAGGCAGTCTCACCTTTCTCCAAAACCTTAGCATCTATGATAATCAGTTCACCGGAAATATCCCTGAAGAGATTGGAAAGTGCATGTGATTGAGGTCCCTCAACTTTTTTTTTTTTTTGAAGCTTTCGGAGGCGATTGTCTCACCAAGATTCTATTAAACAAAATAAAAAATTCGTACAAATAAAAATTAAAATAAAACAGAAATATTTACAACACATACTTAAAATGGATTTTAAGTATTAGTAATTGCACTAAACTTCAAGGCCTTTATCTCGAAAAAAATTTGCCTCCAAGGTACGTAAAATCATAACCTCATTGATAGATGCCGGCCCCAAGGTTTCGGAGGGCCCGAGACCTAAAAATAGAGAGCATCATCTATTTATACATGCAAGAAAGAATATTCAACAAAATATATATATATATATATATATATATATATATATATATATATATATATATATATATATATACATTTGCTCTAGTGGTGTGAGTGTTGCTTTGGGTGCCCTATGAGAAGCAAATTTATTTTTTTCGTTAAAAGCCTAAAATAGAGGAGAAATAAGGAATTTTGGGCCCTAAAAAATATTGGGGGGTGCTGAGCCCGAGCCTCGTTGGCCTTGGCTTGGGATCAAGCCTGATGACCAACCTTAATAAGAACTAGAGTCTTTCTCGCTCCGCTTCGGATTGACATTGTATTATTTTATCATGGTGACAATAACTTGTTTAAAAAAATATTTTAATTAAAATGAATGAAAACAAAATTCTTAAATTAAGTTTTGTATTTAATGATATCTGAAATTATGCAAAGTATAATATGAAGTTTTATTTTATATAAAAAAATTAAAGCGTGTTCATTATGGACACATAATATTCATTTTTTGGGAATATTCATGATTTTTTTTATTGGAAAATTGAACTAAATAGATGTATAATTTGATGATTTTTTATTTATAGAGACATGAAAAAAGTTAAGGAAAAATTATGGTTATATTTAATAATATATATTTTATATGTAGCAATATTATATATTTATTAAAAATAAAAACATTACACGTTAAGGTGGAATATGTTTTATGGATTAAGATAATATTTTGAATTTTATAGGGGCTAAATTGAAATTTGCTTAAGAAAAAGTAGGTCATGATATTTTGAATTTTATAGGGGCTAAAGTGAAGTTTGTCTAAGAAAAAGTGGGAGAGAATGAGCGGAAATGAATATTTGGTAATCTTTTTCCTGAAAAATTGTTTTATGAATATGCCACTCTGAACTCTTGTTTAAACTAATCGTTGTAAATTTTACGTGAAGCAGGGATTGTGTGGATGAGACTTGAGAGGCAATGGTTCAGGTACGATTAACAGATATAATTAGAAGGTTTCACTTTTAGTTGAGTGGGTTAATGAGGCTTCCTTGGCATTCGTCAGGTATACCTACTTTATTAATTAGTTAATTTAACTTCTCTTTTCGTTCACATATATATTTAAGGAGAGAGGAAGTGAGGGAAAGAAATTGGAGATCTCCATTGACTTACCTATATACATGGTCTATAGAGTACGGCTGTAGACCATTGAAAATGAAGCGGCCCACAGAGGTACTCCATGAACCGCGCATCATTTGCATCCGCAATCAAACGTCCAGAATCATCCGCGCTTCAAATATTGAAGCAAAAAATTTGAGAGAAGTAAAATTCGAACTCAAGTGGCTTGTTCCATAGCGAATTGTTCAGACCACTGCGCCAACAATTCTTTCTGAACTTCTATTTGTTTAAATAGAACTCGAAACATGTAGACACAGTGTCAACGTCTCATGATATGTCTAAAATTAAAGGCTAGTATATATTAAGCGGTCAACGCCCCTTTTTATATTCTTCAAGTGTATAGCTGTATCCATGTAAAATATTGCTAAAATTCTAGTGTTATACACAAATAAAACTTTAAAATACTATATATCACCCAAACTTTGTATATACTAATTTTTATATAACATATCTTGTTTAATCCTTTAATATACCGTTTTCATATATATTATATACAACTTTATATTATATATTATTTTATGATAACTATAAACAATTTTATTTCTCATCTGCTTTTATTGTACCGGTATATTGGTTTATTAAAGTTGCGTAATTTTTTTGTTATTTTTATATATTGTTTCATATTACTTATATAAATTGTTTTGTGTTATTTATATGTTATCTTATAATACGGTACCTACAAAATATTTTATAATATCAATATATAACTTTTTTATATTTATATATTATTTGTGCTATATATTATTTATTTTATGTTTATATAGTTCTTTATTAAATGCTATGTAATTCCTTCTTCTTTTGAAGGACTCTGATCCATTATAGCAATAACGCTTGTTGTGAATCAAACTTTCTGGTAAGATACCTGCAATACTAGGCCAGCTTCAATTCCTAGAGGTCCTTCTCCTCGAATCTAACAACTTATCGGGAAAGGTATAGTTAGAAATATAGAACTAATAAATTAATGTTAAATATAAAAATAAATACGCTAATATTGAACTAATTAATTAGTTAAGATAGAGTAAATTTCACCATTAGTCACTTCATTTTTAAAAATAATCAAATTGGTTACTCAATTTTCAATTGTCGTTTAAATGTTACTTAACTTTCAAATATTATCAAATATGTCACTTAACTTTCAATTATCTATTAAAGATCCAGCTTTCAAAATAATCAAATATGTCACTTAACTTTCAATTAATTGGGTGACAAATTTGACTATTTTTTAAAGTTGAGTGACTACTATGGATAATTGAAAGCTAAGTGATGTATTTGATATTTTTTTAAACTCACTGGCATCTAGGGAAAAATTGATTGTTGAGTAATCTATTTGATCGTCTTTTAAAGTTGAGTGACTTATGATTAAATTATCCGTTAAGATATTATTATAGATATATTCATATGACTATTGTACACTAATTAAAAAAACAGAAAACAAGATATTTGTATTATTGAAGTAAGAAAATTAGAAAATATATATATTCTTCAATCAGGTACGGCGTTCCATTTATAATTTATTAGCTATGGTATCCTTAGCACGCAGTAGTAACCAGGTACGGCGTTCCATTTATAATTAAAAAAGATATAAAAGTTTATTTTGGTTATTAATCCATTTAGAAGGGGGATGTGAAAGCCCTCTCAAAATTTCTCAATATAAAAGACTTATATATATATATATATATATATATATATATATATATATATATATATATATCATGTATATCCAACAAAATTGGAAAATATTATGAACATTGGAAATATAGCGGGCTCATGCAAATCCTCCTTTCATGCTTTCCATCTTAATTCCTGCAATAATTTAATTCATAAAAAATGTTTAACAAGAGAGAAATTAGACAAATTAGACGTACAACATCCTAAACTGACCAAACCAATATCTCATACCAGACGAAACTGAATTAAATTACATAATGGTACAAATATCATAATTAAAATTAACTTTCCTAATTAAAAGGAATTGGGCACATATGCGGTTTTCTGATTTAGGAAAGAATAGTTAGGCCTTTCTTGTTTGATTTACAAGATGAGAAAACTAATGATGTGTTTACTGTGGAACCGGTGCCGTACCAGTCAGTGCTCAACACGAAAAACTGAAATTCAAACATCTAATTTCCAGATCACTAAATTAGTCTTTTTTTAATCCTATTTCCAGAACTGAAATGCAAACAAAACTTAAATTATAACCCAAATTTTCTGGAATTTACCAAAAATTTACCCAAAGTCAAATCAAAATTTTGGATTTAATCTTTCAAAATAATAGTAAAATATTTCATGGTATGGAATATGAACTCCTGCTTAAAGTCTCAAAGCTAACAAACAAAAAAGAAGGCATAGCATAGTCAGCTCCTGTCATTTTATCAACTCATTTATTCTCTTAAATTTCTTAATTTTGCTATTTTTCTCATCACTATATTTATTGTTTTTTTACTCGTAGTGACTTTTGAGGTGAAAATTACAATACTTTGGTAAGCTAAATGTAAAGAGTATTTATTTCTAAACATATTTTTTAATTTACAAAAGTAGTTCTTTTAATTTGCAGATGCAGTATTTGACCGATAATTAAGAATTGTCATTCGTTAATTGAACAGTAATCGAAAAAGAAAGCATTACAGGGTGAAAAATTTCTAACTAGCGCCTATTAGAAGAGCGAAAGCATTACACATGCAAACTGAAAAAAAAAAACTAGTAATTGATACAAATTAATAGTAAAATAATGGACTATTTTGTGAAAGTTCTCGAATGGACAACAACGTGGAGTTCTTCGAGTGATAGCTACTCGTAGATCGGAGTCTTTAC
Source organism: Juncus effusus (assembly GCA_027726005.1). Classification (NCBI taxonomy): domain Eukaryota; kingdom Viridiplantae; phylum Streptophyta; class Magnoliopsida; order Poales; family Juncaceae; genus Juncus; species Juncus effusus. The sequence continues at coordinate 923,857 of CM050906.1, read as the reverse complement.
ACAAGAAAATCTCACCCAAAAATTCAATTTTTTTTTTCAATAGTTGTCATGCATTCAACTTGTGTGATGTTTGATGGAGTAACATATAACTAGAGGACTAATCGTGCGTTGTGATATTGAAAATTCAACTCTTCTTTAGTTTATCTTTTGAATTTTAGTAAAAAAAAAAGTCAATATTAAATTTTTTTAGTAAGAAATTAAGCAATATTCATTTTAGAGAACATTTGTAAAATAATAAAAGAAAATTAAATTAGTTGTGGAAATGTCAAAATTATGTGTTGAATAAGAAAGTATATATTATACCATACATTGGTTCATCTTACACCATGTATTTATAAACACTCAACATATTTCATTTATTCCTTCTAGCCTTGGTATATGAATGAAGCATTGACTAAATTTTGGCTACAAAATCAGGATAAACGGTTTGGGAAAAAAAGATGACGTGGCTTGTTTTGGTGTAAGGACTGTAGATAAATTGGGTTAGGATTATATATATTAATAGATTACTCGAAAAGCTTTTATCTGTCATCAGCGCCAAGATGCGGTTGTGAATTAATTAAGATTTGATTCATTTGAAAAAAGAAAAGAAATAGTATGGAATCCTTTGATATATCGGTATTTATTTAAGGGCTCATATACATGACCCTCACTTAAATCTTCCATTTGTCTCTCTTTCACTGGGCCTCATATGCTGTCAAACGAGCCTGTTTGATATCTATTTTATAGTGGATTCCGTTTAACAATGTCCTATTTGCAAGTTGGGGAAATTTTTAGAGGAGGCCAAATATATTTTTTCTTTATTACATGAAATAACTGCCATCCTCATTGAGAGAGGAAAAACATTTTGTCATGACCAAAAAAGTCAGACAACACCCCATTCCTTTCTTCATGAGTTCACATTTCCAGTCTCATTTCAAAACATCGACCAAGTGCTTTTTCATTATATCAATAATACACACAACAAAAGAAAACTCTCTTTTATTTCTAACAGGATCAAACCATGGGAGTATTCTTTCTCTTTCTGATCTCCTCCTTTCTCATTCCTACAATGATCTTAGCCTCCTCCACAGATAGTGAAATTGATCTTCCAGCTCTTCTCTCCTTCAAATCTCTAATATCTAATGATCCAACTGGATTATTGTTCTCATGGAATGAAACTATTCACTATTGCAACTGGCCAGGCGTAACATGTGGGCATAGCCATCCCGAAAGAGTCATTTCACTTGTTTTGGAGTCGTTTCAACTGTCCGGTTATATATCTCCATCCGTAGGCAATCTAACATTTCTACAAAACCTGAGCCTCTATGATAATCAGTTCGCTGGAAATATTCCTGAAGAAATTGGAAGGTGCAGGCGACTGAGGTTCCTTGACATGAGAATAAATTCACTTGATGGGAACGTGCCGCCTACTGTTAGTAATTGCACCAGTCTTGAAGTCATTTATCTCAGACACAATTACCTCCAAGGTATGATCTGTAACTTATGTTGTGGGTCCTAATAGAGAGACTAGTGAGTATGCTCTTAGATTATTTTAATGTATAAATATATATATGTATGTATCGATTTTCATGTATATACATATTGTTGGTTTGAAATTCTATATATGTATGTATCGATTTTCATGTATATACATATTGTTGGTTTGAAATTTTTATATACACTATGTATATAATATATTATTTTATCAACTTTTTCATTGCTTTCTTATAAATGGTTTTTGATTATTTACATTGTTTTATGATAATTATGAAAGATCTTATTTATCTTCATATTTATCCCCTAAGGCTTTATTATATAATTTCTTTATTATTTTATCGAAGTCATAACATACTTTTTATTATGATATATCGTTTAATAATATTTATACATTATTTCAAAATATCATATTATTTATAATATTCATATATTATTCTGGTGTACCTATAAAATGCTTGAAAATATCAGTATATAGTTTCGTTTTTTTCGATTACAAGCCCTTAGGCCGAGTATATAGTTTCTTATGTTTATAGATTATATTTACTATACTTTATAAACTGTTTTATCGTACTTAAGTATTGTATTTGAGCATTATATTATTAATTATGCATTTCAATTTGCTTTATATTCCGGACCACACGCATAGAAGAACTCCAAATTCTAATTTCTTTTCCAAGTACTTAACATGTTTATTCTCATAAAAAACTAATTTGGATGCGCTTGTAATCTCTTTCAACGTCATTTTTTGAATGGGCTCTTTCAATGTCTTTACAGGAACTATTCCGCTTTCCATAGGAAACTTGACCTCTTTGCGTATATTGGGTCTAAGCAAAAATAATTTTACAGGCGAAATTCCTTCGTCTTTTGAAGGACTCCAATCTGTGACAGGACTAGGACTTGCTGTGAATCAACTTTCTGGTGAGATCCCTGCAATACTAGGCCAGCTTCAATTCCTAGAGATCCTTCTCCTCGAAGATAATAACTTATCGGGCAAGGTATAGTTTTTTTTTATAGAACTAATAAATTAATGTTAAATATAAAAATAATAAATTAATATTAAACTAATGATTAGTTAAGATATTGTTAATGAATTATTCATATGACTATATATATATAACCATGAAAAATTGTCTACACTAATAATAAAAAAACAGAAAACAAGTTATTTGTATTATTTAAGTACAATTAAAAAAATATTTATTTTCTATCAGGTACCGCGTTCCATTTACAATTTATCAGCTATGGTAACCTTAGCACTCGGTAGTAACCAACTCGAGGGAACTCTTCCTCCTTACATATGTGAAACATTCTTGAACCTTGAGACACTTTTAATGTACTATAATCAATTCGAAGGTCAAATGCCATCCTCCATATCTAATTGTTCAGCCCTGACAGATGTCGAACTGAACAATAATAATTTTACAGGCAAAATACCATCGAGTATAGGAACCTTGAAAAATCTTTATTGGTTTGATGTATCTCACAACCAACTAGAAGCTCGGACGACTAGTGAATGGAGTTTCATGGACGCATTAACCAATTGTACAATTTTACAGCTATTGGATCTTGAAACCAATCAACTACAAGGTGTGATACCAAGTTCTATAGCCAACCTCTCTACCGATCTTAATTATCTACACCTATCTTACAACCATATTTCAGGGAGCATCCCTGCTGGCATAGGGAGGTTGACTAACTTAACCACCCTTGGAATAACTGAAACATTTATAGTAGGCACAATTCCAATAGAAATTGGCAATCTTTGGAGATTGCAAGAGTTGGATCTATCAAAGAATATGATACGGGGTGTAATTCCATCAACTTTTGGAAACCTTACCCGAATGAATAGGCTATATCTAGATAATAATGCATTTGAAGGTAGTATTCCAACAGAATTAGGTAATATGAAAGCGCTAGAGCTACTAAACTTCACAAACAATAATCTCAGTGGTGAGATCCCCAAAGAAATCATGAATCTAACTTCTCTTTCTTCCTATATTGATTTGTCAAATAATTATCTTAATAGTTCCCTATCATTAGAAATTGGTAATCTTATTAATATAGTAGTAATTATCCTCTCAAATAATAGATTATCGGGGAAAATTCCTAGTACAATTGACGGATGTCAAGAGCTACAAAATCTCTATCTTGATGGAAACTTATTTGAAGGGCTCATCCCCTCCTTTTTGAGCAATCTGAAAGGCATACAACAGCTTGATCTATCGAACAACTCTTTCTCTGGTCAAGTACCTGAATTTATTGGGACCATGAATCTCAGATATTTGAATATCTCTTTTAATAATTTCGAGGGGAAACTACCAGAACAAGGAATTTTCAAGAATGTCAGTGTAGTTGATGTGAGAGGAAACCCTAAACTTTGTGGTGGAGTTCCTGAAATGCATTTACCAAAGTGTATTTCAGAGACCTCGACACAGAAATCTCATTTGAAAAGAATCATGGAAATATTATTTCCCATATTTGGTGCTTTTATTTGCTTCTTCGTAATCTCATGCTTATTAGCATTTCGACATCAGAGACATTCTAGAAGAAATTTACAAGTTGTATCTATCATAACACCTCACTATAAACGAGTTTCATACGATGAAATTCATAGAGCTACCAATGGCTTCTCTTCGGAGTATCTAATTGGAACAGGTATGGCTATGTGCAGCAAGATATTGTTAGTTTTTATTTACTTTATGTCATTTATGCCTTTTCAGTGTGTTCTAAGGGTATTATTCATGTCAAATGTACATAGTAAATATTATATCATAAAATAAATTATATTTCAAATTATAACATCAATGGTTTCTTTTTAAATTTGATTGGAATAGGTAAATTTGGAGCGGTCTATAAAGCTGTTATGAGTTTTGAGAATGTAACAACTGTTGCAGTGAAGGTGCTGAATCTTGGGCAACATGGTGCTTCTAGACACTTCATTTCTGAATGTGAGGCTCTAAGACATGTCAAACACCGAAACCTGGTTAAGGTACCATATGTATATCTTAAATTATCTATTAATGAATTACTTGTAATAGAGGAATAATGAGCTTGAAAATTTAATCCCAATGGAATTAAATATTTCACATCTCTAATGTAATATTTCTTAATAGGTTCTAAGTTCATGCTCGAGTATTGATAATCATGGCAATGATTTTAATGCCTTGATTTTCGAATTCATGTTTAACGGAAGTTTAGAAACTTGGTTACATCCAAATTTATGCACCACTCGGCTTTTTAGGAGTCTAAGTATTATCCAAAGGATAAACATAGCAATTGATGTAGCCTCAGCATTGGAATATCTTCATCATCATGGATCGGTACCAATAGTTCATTGTGATCTTAAACCTAGCAATGTGCTTTTGGATGATGATATGACTGCTCATGTCGGCGATTTTGGGCTGGCAAAAATTCTCATTCGAACCGATAATAACGCGCCTTTTCAACCAATAGCAAGTACAGATGGAATTAAGGGTTCAGTCGGTTACATTCCTCCTGGTAAGGATAATTTCAATTTTTAAGATAACCCATTTACAAAATTAGTTGTAAGGATAATTTCAATTTTTAAGATAACCCATTTACAAAATTAGTTGTAAAACCTGGTGCTAAAACCCAGTTGGAAGCTACAATATATTAAGAAAGCTTTTTATTAAAAAAAACAGAAAGTAATACGATCCAATGCTTTTAAGTTCATGAACTAAATGGCTAACACTTTTGTTTATTGTTTAGAGTACGGGATGGGAGGTACGGCATCTGAGCAAGGAGACATCTATAGTTACGGAGTTCTTTTACTCGAGCTTTTTATTGGAATAAGTCCTACTAATGATCGATTCAAAGATGGGTTAAACCTTCACAAATTTGTTGAGGCGTCTTTTCCTAATAAAATCATGGACATAATTGACAGCAAATTATACATAAATGATGAGGAGAACAGTGAAAATGTGATAAAGAGTTTTCATGATTGTTTGGTTTTAGTGATTAGATGCGGGCTCTTGTGCTCCAAGGAGTCGCCACAAGAAAGAGCACGGATCAAAGAGGTCATTAGGGATTTAAACTCTGCACGAATGAAGTTGCAAAGGCAAGAGAGATGAAAAATGGAATCATAAAGAATTTACGAGATCCTGGTATATATGCGTATATATTTTAGTAGAGCTTGTCTACAGTACTTAACATTGAAAATATTAGCTTTAATGAATAGTTCAGATTAGTTTGAAAGTGGAACACTGTAGATGTTTTTTATATATAAAATAAATAAAAAAAGGTAAAATCGTAATTTAGTATCTAATTATTTTCCTTTTTTTTTTTTTTTTCTAATTCTCTCGTGACTCTTCATCTCCAGACTCCAGTACTTAAAACCATAAAAGAAACTCTTTTGTTCTGAGAAATGGAGAAATAAAGAAAGAAAATATTTGGAATTGATTTGTTTTTTTTTACTGTCTACATAATTGATTGTTATTCTAGAAAATTGTATTTATCTATAGCAAAAAATAAAATATTTGGCATGAATTTGTTTCTTCTTTTTCAAGCATGACAATAATTAATATAGTATGACACAACATTATATTATATTATATTATATTATATTATATTTAGTACAATACATCAATAATGTAAGTATAATATAACTTCCAATATATGATTATATGCCAATTACTTGAATTTTTGAATTCGTGTGTTCATTCAAGTTGACATATTTGATAAAATGGTTTTATTTTATTTTAAGCAAACTTTCACCCATTACTTGATTTTACTTTATTTAAGTATATTTCGTGTTTTTAAGTATAGAACACCTTACATTATATGATTTATTGATGGTTGTGATTGGATTTTGAGATTAGATGAACTTCAAACAAAACATAAAAACAACAAATGACTTTCCACTTATTATCATAAAGTACAATGAATATGAAACAATAAATCTACCAAACAGAGAAAATACAACAATTATAAACAACAAAACAACAATTCAATCAATCTTAAGTCCTGATAAAAAAAAGACCAATGCCAGTGACAACCAAGGTGGAAGGCAAACCGAAAATAAGGTGGTCGAGGAAAGAAAGATTGTATCCAAAATGAACAGAACGGCGTGCTTGTTCACACACTATTAAGTTTGCGGCCGAACCAAGTAGAGAGAGATTTCCAGCGACTGTACTTACCCACGCGAGAAAAAGCCACGCCTTGATTTCTGCAGAAGGGGAAATCTCGGCTGCTGAGGCGGCCACTTGCGCGCCCAACAGTAGAACTGTGAAAATAATTGGAAGTTAATTTGGTTATCAAAAGGATTAGGTGGATTTTATATATACCATTCGGAAAACTTAGATTGTCAAAATTAATGTTCAGAAATGCCTACCGGTAAACAATGTTTTCGTTTACTAGTAAATCATATTTTGTTTACCACCTATTAAGTGGTAGTAAGTTGAGGGAGAAAACAGGGGAAGGTCAAGGAATGATATTCAAAGTAAAACAGAATGAAAAATATATACCGACCGGTTCGAAAGGAAAAAGTAAAATTTACCATTTCGAGTTCGAAAGGGCATATATAAAAATTTCTCCAAAAAATCAATGGTAGTGATTTGGACAGGAACAAGTTTGATCGATACGGAAAATTTTGAGATGAATTTACATTTTTACCCTTACATAAGTAGTTAAAAATCTTTTCATTAAGCATTATAAATAAAGGATAAAAGAGTAATTTCCTTTTAAAATTTCATGCATTCATCAAATCTATTCATGTCCGAATCATCACCCAAAATTAAACTGCAACAATGAAAATAACATACCAGTCGGTACATTAGAGGCGACATTGGAAAGAAAAAGGATGACAAAGGCGAGCACTATAATTCCACTTGTAGTGTTAATTTGTGCATAGGGCTTCATAAATTCCCAAAATGCATTCGGTAGTCCTGTTCTGTTGAACCCTTCCACAGTCACAAACATCCCACAGAAGAACAATAATAATGAATAAGAAACCTGAAAATTTGGGAGAGATGGTTTTAGTTGTATGAAAGTTAGTTGATTGAATGAAAGGTTGCATAATAAAAATTGCATAAAAACAAGTTCCCCTTAATTTTTCAGTAAAAAAAATTGCATAATAGAGTATATAATTATTATAAATCAGTATATGCCTTTAAAAAATATATATATGTTTTTCAAAAAGTTCTCAACCAAGTCAAACTGATTATTTTTGTAACCATGATCAATTTCTAGGTGGATGTATATTACCTAATTTTACCTCTATTTTTTTCCTTTTCATTTCCAATTTTTTTTTTTAAATTACCTTCTCAAGAGACGGTCCGGCATCCTTAAAGTCAAGAACAATAAGCACAAGAGCAGCCGTTATAGCACTCCAAGACATATTCAACCCCAAAAGAAGCGCGACAAGCATTCCAAGCGTGACTAAATAAACACAAGTGCTCCAAAGAACCCGTTTCCACCTCTCCATCACTTCCTCCTTCTCATCCGAAAAATTACCGAACTGCCCTTCCCCCTTCAAACAATTCATCCTACTTCCGCTCCTCCTATTCCCCCTCACCTGTCCAGTCTCATCATGCTCATTTTGGTAATTTTCAATTAGGTCAACAATGGAGCCACAGCTGGTAGCCAGCTGACCATGAGACATTGAAGCAGGCGAGAATCTATGACGCATAACATCTTCCTCCTCTACCACTTCAGGTAAAATTGGTGTATAAATTTCTCTCTTCTCGCCAGATAAATCATTCCAAAAGTAACACAAAAGTATCCCCATATTTACCAAAATGCCAATGAACATGGCAGGAAATATGCCGAACAAAAAATCGAAAAACGATATTTTGCTCTGCACTGCTATCACGAGATTTTGAGGGTTTCCGATAGGAGTTGCGGCTGACCCGATATTTGCACTAGAAGCCAGGGCAAGTAAGAACGGTTTTGCTGGTAAATTATTTTGGCTTGCGATTTTTAAAATGAATTCAGTCAGAACTATGCAACACGTGTCATTTGTGAAAAGCGCGCTTGCAATGGCGGAAACTATACAAGTCCGACAGAGCAAGTCTTTACCGCCTTGGCTTTTCCATGAAAGAAGCTTGCCTAAGTACTTAAACATGTTCGCTTGTTCAAGATAAATTGATACTACCATTGTGCCAAATAAAAGACCTAAAATTGGGAGATTAATGGCTTCATAAGCTTCATCGGCTGACATTACTCTAAGGACCACCATTAGCATTGCTCCTAAAAGTGATCCGGCAGTTCGGCCTATTGGAAGAAATGGAACCGCTGGAAATACAGCTAGGACCCAAAAGAAGCCAAAGGCGATCGAGCCTAGTATTACCTTTGAGGTGGGTTCCATGGCCAGCATTTTCAGGGTTTTTTGGGTTTTTGTAAATTGTGACTAGTTCAGAGAGGGATAGCACAAGGGCTGGATTTTGGACACAAATTAGTTAGAGGAAAGAACAAGAGACTTTCATGGAAGAATTGGAATCACATGGCCATGATTGAGAGATTCATTTTTGAAATAAGATTGAAGATGCTTACAAATTTCAGACCAAAATTGGCAAGGAGGCAGAGATGGTCGGTGAGTTTATTTTTTGTGTATTCTTTTCAGGTTTATCCGAAGTTTGAGGCCCCAGTAAACTGCAGAAAGAGACCTGAGATTGGGTGTACGTTGCCTAAGATTGTTCAATCAATCTAGTGAGTGAGAAAGAGAGATGTGTTTCGGTATTGAGGTTTATCCAGTGACGAATGGGACCTCACTGGTGAAGTATAAAAAGGCCAAAAAAATGATATTTTATCATGTGGCGAAAATGGGAAGGACATTTATCAAAATACCCCCTAACCTTTTCAAAACCCCTTTATTTTCATATGGTCACATCTATATAACATGCGTTTCATTCTAACAGATCAAGGATGAAATAAAACGGAATAAGCAGCTAGTAGTAATGATCTTCACTCGCATCAATGGACTGTCATAGTAAAACTACATAAAAATCTAGGTGGCAAATATATATTTATAATAATAATAATAATAATAATAATAATAATAATAATAATAATAATAATAATAACAATAATAAAGAAATTTAAATTCTCTCTTTATCATAACCAACTTTTTATTCGATCGGAATTTGCCGAAGATTAGTGGATAAAATATAATAACCACTCTTGAACAAGCCCATAAAGTGAGATTAATTCCTTTTACCCCCTAAGCATTATATTTATATCTAACTCCATCCAACAATTTTTATTTTGTCCAAAATGTTATTCACTAAATATTTTTTCATATTTTATTTTTTACTCGGAATAATAAATAATAATTAAAATTTTGCTACATAATATGTCATGATATGATTTCTATGATATTATTTTATATGCATTATTTTACAATTTTATTATTCTATTTTATATAAAATATTTTTTTATTTAGTTGTATTTTTATTTTTATTTACTTCAAATATTTTTGTATTCATTATTTTGGATTGAAAAATAAATTATAAAAAAGTATAATGAGAGTTCGGTTATATTTATCTCATTTTATAGAAACTAGAAATGGCAATTTAGAAATATAAGAAGTTTTTGGAAATATTCAGAGAAGTGAGAGGGTTTTTTGAAAAAGTTCCCAAATTGGGCTGAATAAGTCAACTGAATAAATAAATTAAATCAGAAAAGAAAAGTTTGGATACCTTATTCTCGGAATTTTTTTGCAAAATAGCATTTTTGTGAAGAATAATTAATTAGATGATATTTTTTTCGAAATATTTCAGCAGATAGCACTTCCGCCAGACCCTCTGGCGGAACTAGTGATTTTTTTATTTTTGTTGATCTCAATCATTTGGTACCCGTAAACACGCTTAATTAAGAAAAAAAGTTAGTTCCGCCATAGGGTCTGGCGGAACTAGGTAAAATTTATTTTTTCAGGTTAAACTCTTAATTTAGAAGGCCAATTAGATTAAAAAATTACGAATTCAGAAGTTCCGCCAGAGCTGGCGGAACTAGCTATTTTATATTTTTTTGCCTCTAAACAGTCATGAAAATTTAGAAAAAAAAAAAAAAAAAATTACTGTTCCGCCAGAGGGTCTGGCGGAACTATGAACAGTAATATATTTTTTTTTCTTTTTGCTAAATTTTCGTGGCTGTTTAGAGGCCAAAAATATAAAATAGCCAGTTCCGCCAGAGGGTCTGGCGGAACTTCTTGTTCCGCCAGAGGACCTGGCGGAACTTCTGAATTCATAATTTTTTGAGCTAATTGGCCTTCTAAATTACGAGTTTTACCTGAAAAAATAAATTTTATTCAGTTCCGCTAGACCCTCTGGCGGAACTGGCTTTTTTCCTTAATTAAGCATGTTTAAGAGTTTCAAATGGCCAGGATCAACAAAAATAAAAAAATCACTAGTTCCGCCAGACCCTCTAGCGGAACTACTTCAGTTCCGCCAGACCCTCTGGCGGAAGTGCTAGATACCCAATTATTTGTAAAATAGTGTCATCTGATTAATTATTGTTCAAAAAAGTACTATTTTGCAAAAAAATTCTTATTCTCGTACGTTGTAACTAAAACTTTTCTTTTTTTCTATTCTAAATAACTACAAAGTTACCTCAGTCTTCTTTACTCTTTACATTAGTAAAACAGGGGGGAAATAAATAAAATTACAAGTATTATAGAAAGAACCAAATTGTTGGTGGAATGATACAAATATATAACAGAAGAAACATATGGGTGGGTACTAGACTAGACTCTACAATCTTTCGAACCTATAATCCAAAGTATATTTATCTCTCCAATAATTTATCTAGTGTTCATACTGTTGGAATAATACATTATAATTATATTAAGATTTAAATTCTCATACATTGTATATAACTTACGATGAAAAACAACTCTACTTATTGATATGCTTCAAAATAATCGCATTAAAGTAAAACATCCGTCATCAATTTAAACAACCAAATGTTTTACGTGTTTATGATGAAAAAAAGATGGGCTCAAAGTCCTACCTTCAATATATTAATTTTTCAAGATTGGTTATAGTGTACACTCCTTTCATTCTTTGGTAAGAAAGTTATTAATAATATTTAATCTAAAGTTCTCATGATTTTTCATCTTCAGAAACACTACGGCCTTAAAAAAGTGTTATGTGGTTCATATAAGCACTTAAGCAAAGAGGTCCGAGTTTTATCGGTAAGTCCCTCGCATTAAAGTAAAACATCCGTTAAGGAACCAAATGTTTTACGTGTTTATGATGAAAAAAGATAGGCTCAAAGTCCTACCTTCAGTATATTAATTTTTCAAGATAGGTTATAGTGTACACTCCTTTTATTCTTTGATAAGAAAGTTCTTAATAATATTTAATCTAAAGTTCTCATGATTTTTCATCTTCAGAAACACTACGGCCTTAAAAAAGTGTTATGTGGTTTATATAAGCAAGTAAGAGTTGTAATTCTTCTTAAGCAAAGAGGTTCAAGTTTTGTCGGAGTAGAATATGTGAAGTCCCCCGTTGATTGAAGTCTCTAATGGATTATTTTTACTTGATCGGAAAGGAATAATTATTAGAGAATTTATTACCTTTGGTTTTCCTAAAATCTCGAGTTTTCCCTGTCAGAGAGATTATTGATGGTACATAGAAAATATGAAGAAATGGAGCACAAAATATTTAGAGGGTTGAATATATAGATATGAATTGGATTTGTCATTTAAGAGGTTGTTGATATTGAATCGGTTGTAATGCTCATGCAGTTATTTGAACATCCAAAATAAATTATCCATAATCATTTAATTAAAAACAATTGTTTAAAGTGTCAATATTTAGTTTTTCAAAGCCACCAAGTTCATTTATCTTGCTGATCTATTTCTAGCCTACTATAAATGTTTTATGTGTTATGTATTACGTATGTGCCTGTTATAATTATTTCACATGTAAACTTCGACGTACAAATAACTCAGCTTTTATACGAGTGAAAATGAATATTATGCATAGTGAGAAATATAAAAAATAATTATTCACAGCTATTTTTGCTAATTATTATTCAAAATGATATTCCTTTACTTATTTAAATTTTTTATTAACTAATAATGGAGAAAATTGGAATAATTAAAATCATTCTATTTGTGAATATTCTAGAGATCACAACATGAGATAGTCCTCCCATAAGGCATGTTATCATATTCCATGCTTGAATTGGATTTGTCCATGTTACATCTCCATATCAATCTGCCTGTTGGAATGAAACATCTCCATTTCTATAAACGGGAAACTTCTCCATTTTTCTTTTTATCAGGGAACACATATTGCATACTTGATTAAATAAAAAAATATCAATGAGAATTTGAATATCCACAACCTTTTGATTCATACCAACTAGGATATGGGTCATTAGCATTAGCACAAATTTCGTACAAACTTTGCGTTCCCGTTTTTTCTTTTTTTGAATGCTTATCATCAATATTTTGAGTTAAATTTATGTACATACTTCAGGGAACAAATTTATTAGAATTGAGTATTCTTAAATCATAATACTACAAGATAAAACGAAAAGTTTAAATGTGTGTAATACCACGATTTTCTGCATTTAATATCTTACTATGAGAACTTAGGAAGTAATTCCACCACAAATAGATAATCAAATGAAGTCGTTGATTATTTCGCAGGCACCTTTGCATTCAACAAAAAATATTAATATTGTAATTAATCTTTTGAGTGTTGAATTCATATTCCTTCAAAATATACAAAATTAATGGTTGACTATTGGGCAACTTGAAGATCCAACTTATTAGCCATGAGACCAAGTATTGGTAAGGATTGCTATGTTTCTTCATGAGGTGATAGCTGGACCAAACTTAAAATATTATTAAACGTACAACCTAACCTAATAATTAGACTAATCATATGATATGTGTGGCGTGCTAATCCCGTTTTCCGCAAGAATAAAACATATATTTATATTTTTTTTTAGAAAGTTTTGATCTCAACTCCTTAACTTAATCCCGTTTTATGCAAGAACAAAATATTGTTGTTTCACTTAATCCTCTCGAAAGAAATCAAAAGTTGTAAGTAAACAATAATACTACAATGAAATGGTAATGTAATATCTAGGAATAATATTCCAAAGAATGTAGTTACCATGGTAATATTACATTACTGCGAAATACACGCACTCTCAAGAAAAAACCTTATTTATCAGGAAAACAAAAACCTTACTATATCAAAAAACTCTTACTATATGCATATTCAATTAGAAAAAACCTTATTTATAAAAAAAAAAAAATTACAAAAACCGAACCAAATGAGAGAACTGTTAATTAGTCATCAAGAAATCTTTTTTATTTTAAGTAATTAGGATATGAAAATGAATAAAGGTGTTAAAGTTCTAAGTTCTAACTAACGTCTGGAGTTCTTTACATTTTTGACAATAATATAGTTTTTTTTACAACTTTCAATAATGCAAGAGCTTTTTGAAATTTCGGCATAATGGAGGCCCTCCTTTTAAATTTTCCTATTTATTTGAATTATGTGAAAGAAATTCTATCAATAACTTAATAACTTATGTTATGTGGCAGAAATCAAATAAAAGCATGACTAGATTTGGCAAAACAATATAGTAGTAATAATAATGTAATAAATAATTGGAAAGTCATAATAATGTAATAACTAATAAATTATCCATGTAAGTACTGAATATTCCTTAAAAGTCAGTAGTTTACAAGATCCACATTACTCTCCAATAGCCATGCATGAGAGCAAGTACAAACAATATTGTATTTCTCCATGAGGTGAAATAGCTATTAAGATCTAATCTAACATAAAAATTTCATGCTAGCCTTACAATAATGATAATTATGATACCCATATATGATTATTCAACTATTTTAGAGAGACTCAAAGAGAATCTAGAAAGTTTCATATGTTTATTAAAAGGGAAATTTTTCAAAAACCCCCTAACTGTTTTGGAATTTATCAAAAACCCCTTATCTTTTCAAATTCTTCAAAAACCCCCTATAAAGTGGCTTGAATTATTTTTTTTACCCCCTATGGGGTCAATTCTAACATTTCCATCCAATATAATTTTTAAAAGACCAAAATGCCCTTCATATATTTATTTTTATATTTTATTTTATTCAATTAAAAATGAAAAATATATTTTTTTACATCAAATATAAATAATTGTAAACTAATATACAAAATCATAATAAATATTTTACGTAAAATAAAATTATAATTTAATTATGGAATAACAAAAAATATTTTTTTGTAATATAATATCATAAAAAAAAGTAATATATCATAAGATAATACCATAAAATATCATCACCAAAAAATATCGTCAAAATAATTTAGTCAAATCTATAATTTGTAAATAATAAAAAAATAAAAATAATTTTTTTTGTAATATAATATAATAAAATAAAAAATAATACATAATAAAATTTTACCGTAAAATATCGTCAAAAATAATATCGTAGAATATTATACTCAATTTATTTATTATTTTTATTGAATAAAATAAAATATGAAAAATAAATAATTGAGGGGCATTTTGGTCTATTAAAAAATTGAGTGGATGGAAAAGTTAGATTTAACTGTATAGGGGGCTAAAAAATAATTCAAATCACTTTATAGGGGGGTTTTGAAGAAAATTGAAAAGTGAGGGGGTTTTTGATAAATTCCAGAAAAGTTAGGGGGTTTTTGGAGAATTTCCCTTATTAAAATATATATATATTCAAGAAGAGTTAGGGAGTTTTACTTTTTATTTTCTAAAAAAAAGTTGGGGAGATTTTGCTCATGTTCCATTCCAATGTATTGTTGTTCTCGGTTTGATGATGTTTAAAATAATTCCGTAATTACTAATCTTATTTGAGAATGTCTTTTTAGCTCAGAATGTCACATGTTCAAGTTTTCGGAAATGGAGATTTCATCGGAATGGAAGCATCTCTCTGATCTCGGGAAGACTAGAAGTAGTCACGCTTTTAAAGGATTTCAAGAGAGGATTTCAAGGCATGGAAGCAAGCTTCTTTAGTCTTCTAGGGTGTTGTGTGGTGTAAGTAATTTAATTTGTACTAAAAAGAGAGTAAAATCTGCAATCTATTCATTGGCAATGGACCTAGTTCCATTAGCAACGGACCTAGTCCATTGGCAACGGACCAAGTCCATTGGCAACGGACCTAGTCCATTGCCAACGGAAGTAGTCCATTGCCAACGGACCTCCCCGTTGCCACTCTTTTTCTCCTGGAGTTTTTTCTGAGAAATTGTTGCGTGAGTTCCGTTGGCAACGGACCTAGTCCGTTGGCAACGGAACTACAGGAACATAGCCGTTTGATTTGAAATCCTCATTGATTTCCTTCTGTTTTTGCAATCCGTTGGCAACGGAACCGCGCAGGTTTCCGTTTTTTGAGGGTAGCTCTTTCCTCCTTTAAAAGGGGCGCCGCCTTCCTCAATTCTAGGCACGAATTCAATACACAAAAAGAAGAAATACTCTCTTCTTAATACTGTTAAATTACTCTAAATCTTAAAGTGAGATTAATCGAGTTGTTGAGCGTGTTGCTCGTTGTTGGTTGAGATCGAAAGATATCGAGTTTGTAAGTTGATTGTTTCACCGGACGTCAAGTTTGTTGTAAGGCGACGGTGGATCGTGGTTTTGTACTCAAACACTATTTGGATTAGTGATTATCGGAGCCGCAAGGCAAGTCCCGGAGAGTAGGCAACTCGTGAATGTGGTAAGGGCCGCTAGTGAGTAAACGGGTGGTTAAGGCTTACGCAACCACCTCGCCGAACTCCGTCATCAGATCTGGTGTTCGGTATCTCTGTACTTTTTCTTTTTACTTTAATTTCTTATCTGTTTATCTTTTTTTGTTAATTAGTATTCAAACAACCATCAACAAAAGTCTAAAAACAATAAAAATATAAAACCCTAAAAATTCAAATATTCACGTTTCCGTACATTAGGCCATTAAAAACCCCCGTTTAGGTCTCAATTGAACAACAATTGGTACCAGAGCAGGAATACAGACCGTTTCAAATTCCAATTTGAAATAACGTGTATTCGATTTATGGCGACCCCTCCGATCAACCGTCTTCAAATCGCGTACCCCGACAAACTCGATGGCAAGAACTGGAATGTCTGGAAAAGATGCATGATGAACGCGTTTGATCTTCACGGTCTTCGAAAGGTAGTGGAAAATGGTTTACCGTAGAATTTGTACCAAATAGTACCACACCTATACCGAAGACACTAAAACAAATAAGATACTTGACATAATGGCACAGAACCTCATTCTCACAAATATGTTAAACACTTTTTCTATAATAATAGATGGTTGTGAGAATTCTAGTGAAATGTGGAAAGCTCTCCTAAATAGATTTGAGGGGAATAATCAAATGAAAAGAACCAAATTAATGGGACTTGAACAACAATTTGATAATTTTCGGATGATTGAAGGTGAACCCGTTGAGGATATGTACATTCGTATGTCGCATATCCGAAACGGATTCACCGCTTTAGGAGAGAAACTAACCGATGATCGAGTTGTAGGTAAATTAATTAGGGCAATGCCATCGAGTTGTGAAGTGCCTCGAGTTTCGTTGGAAACTATGCTAGCAACAAAAGATATCGGGCCAGAAGAACTTGTCAACTACTTCCGCAACTTCGAGACCCGAGTGAGGCAAATGGGAACCGACTCCCAACCCAAAACGGTGGCTATGCCGGCAACAAGCTCGATTGTTGAGGATGATGAAATAACGTGCTTGGTGCGACAATTCGGTGATATATGAGCACGAGAGAAACGGTTTAACGACAACCGTCGACGCAACAACAAGAAGGCATATTGTTTCGAGTGCAACAAGATGGGGCATACGATGGAAAACTGTTACACGCTTCACCCTGAGCTTGCACCTTGGAACAAGAAAGAAGACGAGCGACAAGAAGATCAATATGATAGTAGACGTGAGAAAAGACGCGAGAAAAGACGTGATGACAAGGCAATGGACAAGAAGAAGAAGTCGAAGAACTACTCGAGTGATTCATTCAATTCCGCCGAATCAGAATCTGACTTCGACCCGGACATTGCGAATGTCGCATTCATGGCGTATGATGATGTGGACGAGGTATGCGAAAGGGCAATACAAGAGATGATTCGACTAGGACAACTTCCAGCTCAATCTCATTCTCCTCTCGCGACATCCTCTATCAACTTGACACTTCATCCGGTTCTTCGCGCGACATGAGTCGCGAGGTATATCTAGATCCCACTCTTAATTATGTTTTAGAAGAGGTAAAGGTTCCTATTTCCAATCAAGTAATTGAAAATGTAGAATCCGGAAACCATGATGAACTAGAACTAGAACAAGAATTGGAAAGGTTTCGGGAGTCTCTTATTAGTACCCAGGAATTTCTTATTGTTTCTGAAGCCTCGGTAAGGTCGTACAAGGCAAAAAATAAAAGAATTTAAAAAATTAAATTTCAATGATAATAATAACTCAATCGACGAAAACTTAAACAGAAGATAAATAATTGTATTTGTGAAAATTTAAAAACTGAAATTAATCATCTAAAAGTCGAAGTTGTAAGTTTAAAATGTGAAAATAAATCTCTAAAGTTTGCTTGCGCCAGAAATGTTTCGAGCAAACTAGATTTAGACAACTTATTTGTAGGACAAAAATCAAATGATAAAACAGGTTTAGGGTTCAAAAAAGAGGTCGGTACTAAACTCGCTCCTTCAAGGCCTAAAAATCATACAATAAAAAGGGAGCTCAATCAACCGAAGAGTAGAGGAAGTGCATTCATGTACCGAGACTACTCTAAGGGCCAAAGTCCTAAAAGTCGAACTTCTAAAAGATTTAGTAATAACAATAGATTTCACTATCTTCATGATTTTCGGCATATTCATGAGAATAACCACGGTGTCACAACCGAAAGACTTTACAAAAATGGTCCTAATGGTTATTTTTACGAAATAGTCGACACACATGTCCCGAGGAAGATTCAACCTAATGAATCAAACCATCGAGCTCCCAAACATTACATAAATGCACATCAAAAGCAAAGTTTTTCAAACTCCAACAATTTTGCGAAATCAAACAATTTTTCAAAATCAAACAATTTTACGAAATCAACTGTTTTTAGGGCCAAGTCGACCGAACCAAATCTTAGGAAAGCCGAGTTTTCAAACCACTATAAAAATCATTTTGTGAAAGGTACTGAAGAGACTTCGAACCCGACTTGTTCATTTTGTAACTATTGTTGCAAAATAGGCCATATCTCTCTAGAGTGTCCTTTGCGTAAACCCGCTTATTGTTCTAAATTTGTGTGGTTGCGGAAAGATATAAATGTTGAAAACAACTCCTCAATAAATGAGGAGAAATCGAAGTCCACCTAGACGCTTCGATTTCCCCCTATTTAAATTAGCCATATTTTAAGGGGGAGTTGTGGTCAAGTTTTGTCTTGACAGATCTAACTTGTGGGTCGAGAAAGTTTTTATTTTTTAGATACAGGAAATTTTCGACGACTTGACGGGAATCAATCAAGAAATGTGGACATTCGACGTGACTTGTGTCTCTTGCAAATCAAGGTCTTGTGAAGAAATTGATCGAGTTGGCTAAATGGAATTGAAGTCAACAATATTCTCGCCAAGTCACGAGCATCTTCTTATCTATCCCATACTTGGTCGAGGTTATACTATTCATGATAAAAAAAAAATAAAAAAAAAATTATATCAAAATATTTTTTTAACCTTGTCTTGATGAATGTTTATTATAAAACCCCTTCTGAACAGTTTTTTTTAAAACCTTATAGTAATCTCTAATTTTTTTTTAAACGGGTTATTGAACTCAGGGGGAGCATCAATTTAGGGAGAGCTTTATTCTCTCTCATTTGATGATCCCTTTTGCATGTTTTTCAAAAAGGGGGGAGAAGATATAAAATGAATGTTTATTATAAAACCCCTTCTGAACAGTTTTTTTTTTTAAACCTTATAGTAATCTCTAATTTTTTTTTAAACGGGTTATTGAACTCAGGGGGAGCATCAATTTAGGGGGAGATTTATTCTCTCTCATTTGATGATCATTTTTGCATGTTTTTCAAAAATGGGGAGAAGATATAAAATGCCTGCATTTTACGGAATTATTTTGAAAATCATCAAAAGGGGGAGATTGTTGTTCTCGGTTTGATGATGTTTAAAATAATTCCGTAATTACTAATCTTGTTTGAGAATGTCTTTTTAGCTCAGAATGTCACATGTTCAAGTTTTCGGAAATAGTGATTTCATCGGAATGGAAGCATCTCTCTGATAAAGGATTTCAAGAGAGGATTTCAAGGCATGGAAGCAAGCTTCTTAGTCTTCTAGGGTGTTGTGTGGTGTAAGTAATTTAATTTGTACTAAAAAGAGAGTAAAATCTGCAATCTATTCAATTTCTGCTAGCTTCATTGGCAATGGACCTAGTTCCATTGGCAACGGACCTAGTCCATTGCCAACGGAACTAGTCCATTGCCAACGGACCCAGTCCATTGCCAAAAGACCTCCCCACTCTTTTTCTCCTGGAGTTTTTGCTGAGAAATTGTTGCGTGAGTTCCGTTGGCAACGGACCTAGTCCGTTGGCAACGGAACTACAGGAACATAGCCGTTTGATTTGAAATTCTCATTGATTTCCTTCTATTTTTGCAATCCGTTGGTAACGGAACTGGTCCGTTGGCAACGGAACCACGCAGGTTTCCTTTTTTTGAGGGCAGCTCTTTCCTTCTTTAAAAGGGGCGCCGCCCTCCTCAGTTCTAGACACGAATTCAATTCACAAAAAGCAGAAATACTCTCTTCTTAATACTGTTAAATTACTCTAAATCTTAAAGTGAGATTAATCGAGTTGTTGAGCGTGTTGCTCGTTGTTGGTTGAGATCGAGAGATATCGAGTTTGTAAGTTGATTGTTTCACCGGACGTCAAGTTTGTTGTAAGGCGACGGTGGATCGTGGTTTTGTACTCAAACACTATTTGGATTAGTGATTATCGGAGCCGCAGGGCAAGTTCCGGAGAGTAGGCAACTCGTGAACGCGGTAAGGGCCGCTAGTGAGTAAACGGGTGGTTAAGGCTTACGCAACCACCTCGCCGAGCTCCGTCATCAGATCTGGTGTTCGGCATCTCTGTACTTTTTCTTTTTACTTTAATTTCTTATCTATTTATCTTTCTTTGTTAATTAATATTCAAACAACCATCAACAAAAGTCTAAAAACAATAAAAATATAAAACCCTAAAAATTCAAATATTCACGTTTCCGCACATTAGACCATTTAAAACCCCCGTTTAGGCCTCAACTGAACAACATGTATCATATACATTTGAATCATACTGGAGTCTATTTATATATATATTGTGCTTATTATCAATATTTTGAGTATTTTGAAGAATATTTATGTACATACCTTCGGGACTTTATTAATAGTTTTTAAAGCTAAATATTTTCCCCTCATCAAATTTAGCCACATCTCTCTTTAATCATATCCCTTAGATAAAATATCCAATGGTTGATATTTGGATATATGTCTCACAATATACATGATAAAGTGTCATTATTTTTCACACATTCTCAAACATTCTCAATATTGTACTCTATTTAAGTTCTACATTATCCATACCATATTGACATTTTTTATTTTGATACTTGAGCATTAGGGCAATATGTATCTCTTTTACAATTAATTAATAGCAGTAAAGTTATGTTTTTTTTTAATATAAATTTGAGGTGGATGATCCCACACTTAAGAATAAAAAAGAATTAAAATATATTTAAAGATATTTCAGAACAGCGGGTTTGCTGTTTTGAAATAATTCATCCAAGAAAAATCAATACAACAAAGGATATGAAAATAATAGCTTAAATGTCCTCATCCTCACACTCTTAAATGATCACTTGATATCTATTTTCCATGCTCTAAGCTCAGCCGCTGCGCAGCGTGCCACTTGAGTCGAGTTAGACGTTTTAGCTCTATATAATCGGTTACAATAAACTTATGTCTTTTAGTGGAAATGTATTTTGAAAGAAGCACTTTTGAGGACTAATTTTGTTTGCGAGGTCTTCACTCTCCAGTAGGCGAGCAATGGTCCTCTGGTTCTTTGTTACTGTGTTAAGCAAAGTTGATTCTTTTTTATTGTGTTTAATATGTTTATATATTAGTAACGATATTAATAATTGGCACTTCAGTAATTACTAATTAATAATTATACAAATGAGTAATGCTTTCATTCTCTTTTTATTGCTCAAGAATATTGTACCGGATTACTTAGAAAAGTCGCGCTTTGCGCGAGTTGTGTGCTAGTAATTTATTAAAGTTGACTATTCTTAACTATACAAGTTAGGATGAAGATTTTAAACGTGTGTCATAGGGCAGTCAAAAGGAATCATTGACTATCTCTCTGCCACCTTGTATTCCAAAAAAAAAAAGAATATTTAATGTTAATTATATAATTTTATCAATTTAAATATTGGATATTAAGTTAACATAGGAGTTCTGCCACCTTTCATTCCAAAAAAATAATATTTAATGTTACTATTTCAAAAAATAATAATAATAATAATAGTTGACTACTAAAAATGACAGATAAGCATCACCAAACAGGCAAAGGCAATGATATAGACATAAAATATTTGGAAACAATTATAATTTCTTTGGTTGAATAACGTTTCTATCCCCATGTCCGGAAAAAGAAAGAGAAAATTTTTCATCCTCCGGTTTAAAGTATTGCCCAATAATAGAGAATTAATATGGGCAAAAGAATCTAATAAGAAAGAAGTTTGTGGCAAAAAAATATTTAAATATTTTTGTATCTATGGAGTATAATTTTTTGAATACCAATATATCTTTTTGCATGTTCAGTGTGTCTTCTTTTATATTTTCACTATAAGTGTTTCAATATCAATGTATCTTTTGAACTGCACAATATATCTTTATACCTATCTAATATAATTTTTAGAATATCAATGTATCCTCTTATTTGAAAAATATATCTTTGTTTAACAGAATTTCACATTTTTTAAATCATTCGGCCCAAAAATTGTTGCTAATTTTGGGTTAAAAATATCATTTGGAAGTGTGGTCAATCGTTGGTGGTATAAAAATGTCGCTACTCATCATATGCTAAATTTTAATGATTTGATAATTTGTCTGGTTGTCTAAAAACACCTATTCATTACATGTGAAAGCCTGACTGAATATAATAGACAGTGCTTACGGCATGACACCGGGTGGTATATATCAGCCCTCTATATGTCTTTTACTAAAAATATTTCCTGCAGGACCCACATTATTTAGTTTAGGCATGAGGCCAAAGCCAACTACAGAATTATGTTTCTTAGTTAGGTGATATAACTAACTATTAGCTGGACAAAGATGAAAAAAATGCCAGTCTTAACATCACACAGCCTTACCTAATAATTAGGTTAATCATATGATTTGAGTGGATTGACTTGTCATCAAATCAATCTATGATTTGTATGGGTTGTCAATCCAGTTTTCGCAAGATTTAAGTGACATTTTTCTTTCAAAATAGCCTTTTTTTATATTTGCAGCCATAATTTTAAGTGGTTTTTTCTTTCAAAATAGCCTCTTTTTTATATTTGGAACCTAATATTAAGTGATTCTTTTTTCTTTCAAAATAGCCTCTTTTTTATACTCGCAACCTAATATTAAGTGATTTTTTTTTCTTTCAAACTAGCCTCTTTTTTATATTTGCAACCATAATATTAAGTGATTTTTTCTTTCAAAAATAGCCTCTTCTTATACTTGCAACCTAATATCAAGTGATTATTTTTCTTTCAAACTAGCCCTTTTTTATATTTGCAACCATAATATGATTTTTTCAAAATAGCCTCCTTTTTTTATATTTGGAACCATAATTAAGTGATTTTTTCTTTCAAAATAGCCTTTTTTTATATTTGCAACCATAATGTTAAGTGAACTATTTTCTTTCAAAATAGCTCTTTTTATATTTGCAACCATAATATTAAGTGATTCTTTTTCTTTCAAAATAGCCTCTTTTTTATATCTGCAACCATAATATTTTCTTCTAGTTTGAAAGAACAACAATGTTTTCCTCGTGGCGTCAATTTTGAGATCTAATAAAAATCCTCATTTCGCAGGAGAAAAGCCAATAATATTGATGCTTCTGCAAGATGCGGATCTTTAATCGGCCAAAGGATTACAAAGGGAAAAAATCACAATTCATATTTTTTTACATGGGGCAAACTTAAACCTGATTACGCTTTTGCTGGACGCGAAAACAATTCGATGGTAAAAAAAAAACTGATTTTACAAATTAAAGAAAATGATATCATTATTGCAAACAAAAAGTAGCATCATAAACGATCAACTCATTTCATAGATGGAACAAATTGCAATCAACTCCACATGTACATTCATTTGTACACACATGAAGATTATAAAGATTATAACATACACGACTGGTACCCCAAAAATAAAAAAGCAAAACTTAAAACATAACCAAAAAAAATACCAAACAATTGAACAAAAACCCGATCCTATTTTACACCTAATTCAGCACTTACCAAATCAAAAGCAACACAAACCAACCAACCAACCAACAACAAAATTTCAAAACAACACCACCCCCACATAAAACCCACCCCTAAAATCGGTCACAGACACACTCGTTTCCTTTTCTCTCGTCCACGACTAATTCTAGAGTCAATTCTACATCTGCAGCATTATTGAATTTAAATCTACTCAACACTAGTGCTGTTGCACCATCGGAAAGAAAGACCAACTCCTTCTCGGCCCCTCCGCCTCGACATCCGTGCTGCTCTCAAACTTAAACTCTTTATTCGAACTGATCGACGAAACCGAGTGCCTCACTCTCTCCGGCAAATCATGATAGCTCTCATCCACCGGCACCGGCACCAAAACCCCAATCGGCACCGACTCATCCACCCTCCCCAAATCGCTCGTGCTCCGCCTCTCCAAGCACCTCACCACATCCTCGGCCGTCAACTCAAAACTCACCCGATGGTTAAACTCCACCTGACTAATCCTATGATCTTCTATAAGGTTGGAGTTGTTTTTGAGGGGGATGAGGGGTGGTAAGTTGTGCCGCCGGACCGGGGTACCGTTTAGAGTACCCTCGGCCGAGGAGGAGTGGGTGGAATAAGGGGGGAGGAGACGGGCGAAGGGGACTTCTGGGGAAGGAGGAGTGGTGGGGAAGATGGAGGAGGAGGATTCGGGAGGAGGAGTTAAGGGAGCGGTCGAGGGCTCGGTTGTTAGGGCTGAGAATACCGGAGGGGTTACCTGCAGAATTGGCGAATGGTAAGATGTTAGAAGTTAGCGTAGAGTATGTCTTTTTTTTTGGAAAATATTCGCACCACCAGCTTAAACATCGCCCAGCGTTGTTTTGTACCTTTTCAGTTGTCCGTTATACCTTCGTGAAGAACTATTATGTATTTTTCATATGTTCATTATACGTTTTTTTTTAATATTATAAATTTCCATATCAATAACAGTGTATATTTTTGTTTTTACGCATTATATTTTTTATCTGTTTATTCTACCTTTTTGTATGACAATATATCTTTTTGTAATTTTGTTATATATTTCTGAATTCCAGCGATGTTCATGACATATAAGCCGATGGTATAGTTTTTAATGGTGTATGAAGTAATGTCTTTATTAGTTTCCTAACGAACCAACAGAACATTAATTTTCAGACTAACACAATGTGACAACTTTTTTCTGACCTTAATTTTGGTATGTTTTGCAAAAATGGTACGTGTTAAAAGTTACTTGTCATTTTGCAAAAACAACGATGCATTATATCTAGATTGCAGAAAAAAACTATAACCTCAATAAATTAAAATACAATCCCTCCTAATATTTTGCCTCTCACAGAGTTAATTAAATAATATTTAAATCAACTGGACAACATGAGGGACTATTTTTTAATCTATGGGACTGTTTTTTAATATATGCAGGAATAGAAGGGCTTTTTGCAGTTGGGGCTGTTTTGTTAAAAGGTTACATGTCAAAATCATTACTGCTTTTACCTATGGGAAATTCACAACAAAAAAGCTCCTGCATTATGCCTAAACGGACAAAAGAACCCATACTCTAATTCAAAATTGCAAAAAATCCCCTTGATTCCTCAACAAATCCTAAAAAATCGCTCTCCTTAGTTCCCTATTATCACAGCAGAAGGGCCTCTTTCTTCAATTCATACAGAAACAGAGGGGTTTTTCTGCAATTTCGAACAATGCAGGGGCTCTTCAACAAATACGCATCCATCTAACTCAACCTAACAAAAAACATACATACCAAAGAAAAAAGCCTCTGCATTATGCCTGAATGGCAAAAAGAGCCCAAAAATTATTCAAAACTGCAAAAAAGCCCTTTTGTTCCTCAATAAATCCAAAAAAAATCCCTCTCCTTAGAGAGACTATTTCCCAATTCATACAGAAACAGAGGGGCTTTTTCGCAATTTTGAACATATCAAGGGCTTTTCTGCAATTACTCCTCAAAACAAAAATTAAACTCACCAATTGGGTCTCATGAGCGTAAGGCCCAACAGTAAAAGCCGGCAGATCAAACTTGGGGCCTGAGCAGGGCGAGTGGGACAGCGGTGTGGCCGATTCCGACTGGAGGAACGAAGCCGGAGACGAAGGCGGCACCGCGTTCCGGTTCTGGTTGTTGATGTTGTTGGTCTGCTGCTGCACGGATGTCGATGCGGCTTGGTGGGAGGATGATGACTGGTCGGATGTGAGGACCGCATGCCCGATCCGCTTGGTGTTTTTGATCGAGCCGAAGCACCAGTAGGAACTGAACCAGGATTTACGCCTTGCTCTCTGTGAATTGAATGTAAGATTGTGAGTTTTGTTGTGAGGATTGGTGAAGTTTTGGGTTTTGTTAATTGAGGTGTGATGGTAATGTGATATAGATCTGTGATTGGTTCGATTGATTTTGCAGATGGTTTTAAAAAATGTAGTAATTTATAGGATTGATAACTTCAAATCGTAAAAGATCTAAGATCAAGAGAGGAAAGAAAGAAATTTCTCAGCAGAAATCGGCAAAATTGGAAAATTGTTTAGATAATCATATGCAATTTCTCATAGTGGCGATAGTTTAGAAAGGTTATATTAAAATCTTTGAACTTAAAACTAATTTGATTACAAGAAAATTGGATTAAAAACGAAGAACAAAATGGGGATCCAAGTAAAAAACGAACCTGAGCAGCAGTGATTTGCAAGATCCGACTTTCTGTAGTGGCAATCGCAGCTGCAGCCGCATTCACAGTCTCCACACTGCTATTACTCGCACCATTCATCCCTAATTCACCTCAAATCAAATCACCTCACTTCACTCCTCGCTCCTCAATTCCTCCCTCCGCAGATCAAACCCACAACAAACTGACGAAATAGATCAAACAAACCGCAAAACCAACCACGAAAACTCAAACATCTTCTCAATTCGTCCCTCCACAGACCAAATTCGACAAATGACCCAAACTCACCAACTCACAACCCCAAGCACTCACACATCGATTAAATTGGTCACAAACACTCTACAAATCGACTAAACTGGTAAATTCAAGCAAGAAAAATGAAGCAAACACTCGCACACATCGATTAAATTGGTCACAAACACTCAACAAATCGACTAAACTGGTAAATTCAAGCAAGAAAAAAGAAGCTAGATCAAGAGAAATACAGAGAGATTATTGTGAAAGAGTGAAGTAATAATAATAATAATAAGCAATAGTTTAAAGAGGAATCGGAGAACGTATTTATACGCTGTGAGGTCAAACACGCAATGCATTACGGCTAACCGTGATTACTACATTCACCCTTAATCCACTCCCCCTACACCCGTTCTTATCCGTACATAACAAACCGATGTCTCATGCATTTTTATTCTGCTCAGAGGTCCATTATTTACTGTAAAGACCAGGTTCGTGTACATGTTAGATTATAAAGCTGCAGGGGTTTAATCGGAGTGATTTGAGACGTGGAGGGATGTGAGCCGTTGGATGCGGTGATTAGGACGGAACGGGAGATTCGATGCGTTTCTGACATTCCGTCCCGGCGGTGGCAGAGTTGTGATTTATTCGACAAACGTGGGCTTTTATATCAGGGCACCACGTGTGTAGGTGAGCTATCAAACTAATTATATTTGGAGATATGAAATATCTCTATCCACCTTATTATTCTACGAGGTTTTACGTCCGAATCAGCGTGTCGTATTTTCATGACTTTTTTTTTGAACTTTCAAAAAAAAAAAAAAAAAAAATTGGGAGAATAACCTAATTTTTAAATTATTTGCGAAACTAGCCGTTTCACTAAGTCACCGGAAGAAACTGAGCTAGTTTCACCCAGTGGCGGGGTGAAACACCGTTTCGCCCAATGGCTGGGCGAAACTGTGTTTTTTTGCCAGTTTCGCCCAGTTACTGAACGAAACTCATTGTTCACTGGCAAAAAAAAAAAAAAAAAAAAAATTTGCCAGTTTCGCCCCGCCATAAGACGAAACTGTATTTTTTAGCTTAATTCGGTGGGAAAAAATCAGTTTCGCCCAATGACTGAACGAAACGGCTAATTTCGCAAATAATTTAAAAAGTAGGCTATTTTCCGAATTAATATTTTTTTTTTTACCGGTTCAAAAAAAAAGTCCATATTTTCATCCTATGTTGTCTTAATTTGTTGCTTTTAGTAATTTAGTAGTGGAAATGTGTGGTACGAAGGAATAATGTATTGAGAAGCGGCAATCGCGTGCGGATAGTGGTATTGGCAGGTCAGGAATTTATAGGGACAGAAGGAGGGTAGTGGAATGTTCCGTTTCGAGATGCGTTGTTGTGTGTCTGGCCTTATAAAAGTTAGCGCTGTTGTTATCACTATCCCCTCGTGCGCCAGGCGTGAGGGACCCGTTTTGATTTGTTTGATTATTTGTGACGTTTATTGTGTAGTGTTATGTGTAGAAATGTTATGATGGATGATTGGTGTGTTGTATTTTGATGTGGTTGTGAAGAAATAAATTGTAAAATGTGTTGTTTGTTTCGTATTTATACTTTTAGATGTTTATTTTGTTTTTTAGCAGCTAAAGGAAAGATAATAATTTATATAATGAATTGTATTTTTCTCTCCATATTGATGTAATTTAATAACAACATATTGATTCTGCAAAAAGAAAATAAATATAAAATGAAAGAAGAAAGAAGAAAAGCAAGTTCATTATTTTTCTTATGATGGTATTTTATTCTTTTTGCATTATGTATGGCAATAATATTTTATTGTTATGATATAATACAACTAATTTTTTTTTCTTCTGACAATAAAACTAAATAATGACATCTGGCTTAAAAACAAAGTTGATTATAAAAGATCGTCACAAAAATCAAGATCCTTCTTTAAAGAAACTTATCTTGCAAAAGTTACTTTTTTCCACCTCGGAAGCACAATATTCATATGAGTTTGGATTTTCTGTGACCAAATCCTAATGGTAAAATTTTGCCAAACAGCATATATTTAATAATAAGTCTAGGGACCATGAAACCGGACCCGAATCAACCTTGAAAGCCTAAATAAGGAAAGAAAACTTTCATATTCTCATTATTTATTTTTCTTATTTGGGCTTTCAAGATTAATTCGAAATCCGGTTGCATAGTCTCTAGACTTTTTATATATTTAATTATAAAAAATAATATACCAACAGCTATACAAAAAAAAGTAATTATAATATACAGTATAAATAGTTTTGCTAGATCATAATATAATATATAAAATCCAGAGGGGTAATGGTATTTTCTATCAAAACTAATATAATACTAGAATAATACATGCGCTTCACTTCAAATATTTCAATTTTATTATTCATTTCAATATATGTATAAATTGCAATTATGAAAATTCAAAATAAAAATTTAAAATAAATTAACAATATATAATAATTATGTTAAATCTATATTTAAAACCATTTTGAATTACATCATAAGATATTATATCCATTTATTATGCATTTAAAAATATTTTCTATATCACATCTAATTTTGTAAGGATGGATAACTCTATACCAATAAATTTACATATAAGAATAAAATAACATAAATAATAAATTCATAAAAAACAAAAAATAATAACCGACTAAAAAAATTGGATAATAATTTATGATATCAATTTATGTTTGCATTAAGATTTCTAAGATCAAAATATCATCTTTTTTTCATTTTCTTTGGTTTCTTATGCCGTTATCTCTTGGCATATTATATTAGAAAAAAATCAAGTATTAATCAAGCAAGATAATTTATTTCAAAGATTTTAGTTGAAATCACATAAGATTTAATTCTAGATGATTAACTTTAAAAAGATAAAAATAATAATTATATTTAACATGATTTGTCAAAAAGAAATATGATATTATATATATGGAAAAAGTATGTATACTACATAAGAAAATCTAGACTCATTTTCTTAAACAAAAATCATCACTATTTTTCTTATTTATTTTTTATTTTTTTAGTTGTTAAAATGATACGGATTAACACATTTTTTTTTAAAATCCGTAATACATTAAGTAATACAATATAGTTCTTAATACTCTGAAATTTTATTTAATATGATAGTTCTCACGTAATTGAAGATATTACACGAAACATTAATCTAACTGATCATGTGATATTGTGGTAATGATTTAAATGAAAATCTAAGATTTGAAAAAAAAAAATTGATTCAACGGGCGAGATAAAATTGAGAAAAGTCTCTTGAGAATGCTCAAAGAGAGATGAAAAATAAGGTATGAGTCAATAAGCGTATTATTTTTGTACATGTTCTCTTATATATTTTATAGCCACATATTTTAGCAAGAAAAATAAATAAATTGAAACTACAACAATATGAAACTCAAAATAAAGAGAAAATTTCAACAAATTTATATTTGATGATTTTAACATGCGAAACAAAATTTTCATTAAGAATTATAATTTTTTTAAAAAGAAAAGAAAAAATTATTTATATTTTAATGAGTGAATTCTTCATTAACTATTGGTATTAATAATTAAATATAACTTTGAATTATGATTCATTGAAACTATCTGATTAAGATCTGATGGCCAGAAACAAATTCAACCATTCTCACTAAATCGGGAATGAAACACAAAACACCAATTCAACAAATTATATGATTATTTTTTAATAACTACATAAATATTGCCGTAAAATATCAATAAATGTGAGGAAATTAATGGTTAAGATTCGACAAAAAATTTGATCGAAGGATCGAGATAAAAGTGATGATGTCGTCTTTTGAGAATGCTCAAAAGTAGGTGAAAAATAAGAGTTGGGGTTAATTAAACAAAAACAATAAAAGAATTCAGAACAAACCTAAATTTAATTGATTAAATTAAATTATTTTTTTTTACTAATATTAAATTAAAATTAAGTAACTTTGGACTAAACAGTGAATATATTATTCAATATTAATATGCATCATTCAAAAACTATGTTAAATAATAGCAATATAAAATGGAAAACGACCCGTTTATTCAGTTTTTGTAAACCAAAACCGAATCAAACTAATAAAAACGAATAGCCCAAACATCTAAATCAAACTGAACCAAACTGATTAAATAAATGAATCAAATTAACTAAAATTAACGGATTCGGTTAAGTTACCTAATAAACTTAATCGGATTGAATTTGTGAAGTGTAACGAAAAATATCCATTAGTTTGATACCTAATAAACTTAATAGAATTGAATTTGTAAAGTATAACGAAAATATCCATTAGTTTTGATTGTATCAATAACAAACATATATTTTCTCCCTTTTCTCTTTTTCTCAAAAGTCACACAAACTTCAAACATACAAACACACCAAGGAATAATACCCAAAAGAAAAAAGAAAAAAGAAAAAAGAAAATCAAATATTTACATTCCAATCCTTATCATTCATTTCAAGATCGATTCTTTAATATTTCTTTTTTTATAATTTATGCCGTAAAATCACCGTAGCTTGCTTGATTAATTGGACGGTGCAAATTATTAGTCGGAAATATGCCTTTAATCCTGCTCAACGGTCCGTCTATCATAGAATTCATCCTCTACAATTAAATTACAATTTCAATTTCATCAAAAAAAAATTAAAATGCAATTTTAGCGGTTAAATTGAAATAAATAGACCCAATTTTCTTTCCCTTTTTTGTGTGCTTTATTATCTCATTTTGCATCTAAATGCAAAAACTAAAACTAAAAATGCACATTGTTTTAAACTGGATCTAATCTTATCATACATATGCTTTATTCTAAAAAAACTAATAAAGGGCCACAAATAAATAAATAAATAAATAAATAATTAGTTAATTTAATACCTCATTGGTGAAATTAAGCCGCAATTTGAGCCTCTCGAACTGGATTCTCTCTCTCTGCAATCTCCTGCTCAAAATCGCCACTCCAACCAACGCAGTCGCAGTGACAAAAACCACAAACATTTTCTCTCTCCTAACTCTCCGATAAAACCGCCCCACTTTCTCCCACAATTCACCACTCTCTTCTTTCTCTCTCCTCACAATCTCTCTCTCCTCCCCACTTTCTCTCTCCTCTCTCATTTCTCTCTCCTCCCCACTTTCTCTTTCCTCCTCACTTTCTCTCTCCTCCCCCCATTCTCTCTCCTCCCTAATTTCTCTCTCCTCGTTATTAAATACTGACGGTGAGTACAATTTGGGCTCCATCCAACTTAGATTATCTGAATCCTCTTTAGGGTTTAGGGTTTTGGGCAACTCTGGTTCTGACAAGTCGGTTTCTTTTAGGGTTTTGCTCTCACTGGCCATTAACAGGGCTTTGCTGTCGGTCTCAGTTAGTGTTTCGGTTAGGGTTTTGCTGTCGCTGGCCATTAGTAGGGCTTTGCTGTCGGTCTCAATTAGGGTTTCGGTTAGGGTTTTGCTGTCGCTGGCCATTAGTAGAGTTTCCAGCTCCGTGTTTTTGGAGAGAGAGAAATGACCTGACATGAACATCGCGTCAGAAGGTGGAACCGCTTTTTCTTTTGATTCATCTTGTGGACCTGGTCCGTGTGGACCGAGTCCAGCAGCGTGAATTGAGTCGGTTACTGATACGACTTCCCAAGTGGCGGATTCTCCGTTGTTTGTATTGTCAGCCATGAGTTTTTGTATTTAAACCTAAAATAATTCAGAATGATTGAGAATTGATTTTTGAGGTAATATTTATTGTCTAGAAAGTTAAAACTTTTGCAATATTTATATATTAAAAAGGGTTGAAATTAAAATTACATGCAAAATTGGGTGTAATGATAGGTTGGGCAATTCCATTTTGTCCCTAATTTTGCATTTAATTGAATGGTTATGCACACGTTAGATCCTAAAAACTACTCAATACTGATATATTAGCAGCACGAATCAGTTCAAATACTTCAATACTAATTACTGAAAGTGTTCAATTGTCAGTCTTATAACTCTAATTTCAGATTTTAAGATTATAATTAATAATTCTGGCGAATTAATGCAAGTAATTGAAGAAACAGAATTAAAATTTGAGCTGCAGTATATCAAATCATACAAGAAATTAACCTCCTCAAAGCACCAGAAACATCAAAATTTATAAACTAAATCATTACCAAAGCAAAATTCGAACTAATCAAGCTAACCAACCACCGACCAACAATAAACCCAACAAAAACTAGCAAAAAAAATGAAAAAAAAGAGAGCTCAAAACCTCCGAATTCCGACGAGTCCAAACCCAAACCCCAAAACAACACCCCAAATAACCAAAACTCAAAGACCCAATACCAAGAAATTCCTAATCAAATCATTCAAAGAGAGAGGTGAGAGAGATTTGATGCATACCTCGAAAAGCAACAGCCAAAGGAATCCTTCTTCTCACGCAATAGAGAGAAAAAATAGTGAAAAGAGAAGAAAGAGTAAAATTGGATGGAATGAATAAAAATGAGTTTTTTTTTATTATTTATAGGGGAGAGAATTCCCGGTTTTGGTTACCGGCTAACGGCGGTCGGTAGTAGCTTTGGTTACCGGCTAACGGCGGTTGGTAGGCCCGCTGTTTTGGGTTGGTATACTATGATTTTTGGTATAGTTTTGATTAGTACTTTTTATGTTTTATTATGATATGAGGAATTTTATATAAAATTTTAGTTATAGAATGGGGCTTGTTTTGTTTGGATGAATAGGAAATATTCGGTTTAGAAACCATTTTGCCTAAACTCATACGGTTAGTAACTTAGTAAACGCTTTGAAAGGGTTTTCCATCCAGTGTTTAGTTGTGTTGAACCGTTGTTTTGTATAGTTTTTAGAGAATATTTAGCTGGTCACAATAGTTGGCAATCTCAATCCTCAAGTCACATACGCCATATTTACTTGATGGTATTTGAATAAAATCAAACTTAATTC
The DNA here is from genome assembly GCA_027726005.1 of Juncus effusus. Classification (NCBI taxonomy): domain Eukaryota; kingdom Viridiplantae; phylum Streptophyta; class Magnoliopsida; order Poales; family Juncaceae; genus Juncus; species Juncus effusus. The sequence continues at coordinate 890,037 of CM050906.1, read as the reverse complement.
AACTTCTACCCAATCTCTCCTATTTATTGTATTTTTCTAATTTTTTGTGGGTATTGCTGGAAAAAAAAAATTCCTTGAGGGATAAATCAAGTGATTTTGATTTTGAACATCTAACTTGTTTTTTCCTAATATATATAATTTGGGAAATATGAAAACGCGACGTGTACGAAAGTTTGTATATATTGTTTTCTCCGCATTTCAATATATTATGTTCTTGAGTTTTTATATAGTGCCCGACTCCTATTTTAGTTTCTATGATGGATTTAATCTTGGCCCTTTAAACTGAGAAGTGCACTTTCGGTACTTGCCAGTTTATTTCATAATTAATTACATTTTAATTGTGTTCTCTCACCTCTCCATTCCAATCTCTCCATTTCCTTGATTTTTATCGGTCCCTCTATTTTTTCTCTCCACTTCCTCAATATCTTCCACTTTCAGGACCGGTCCTGTCAATTTGGAGATCCTTGACGAGTATCAATTTAAGGTCTTAATGTATAGAAAATAATATTTTTCCTAAACATATAAAATAATCTAGATGAAAAATACTAAATATCTAGGGAGTTCATATAATTTGTATAGCATCGCAAATAATTAAAATTGTAAAGTATTTTTTTATAAACTGGATGAACTGTCATTTTAAAGTTTCATATAAAATCAATTAGGAAAGACTTAAGAATAACTTTACTACCTTACTGTTTTCTACTTTTTTTTTCTAGAAAAAATATTGTATCATATTAGTATATGAAGGTATTAACACATTACATAAGTGACACCACTAGTGATTCATAATGAACATGTTCTACTTAACATTTTTTTTAATAGTAGGTGATTGCCTACTATAGATTTCATTAATTAAAAAATTACAATGTTCTTTTTGTTCTATAGATTCAATAAATACTCAGAAAATAGAAATGCAAGTGAAAAAAACTAAAAATACTTTGGCATAGAAAATTGCTAATTGTGATTGCTTGTGAACTTTGAGTATGTCAAGGCTAATTTGTGATTGCTTGTGAACTTTGTGTCAAGTCTAAGTTCTACATGTCGTTGAAGTTCATCATTTCATACTCCGTATATATATATATTTCATCTAACATTGATTAGTTATGTTACAATTGGAAAAGTGAACTGCTGATGAGTGTTAGTCTTAGTGAGGATTGTCACTGACTTTTCATACTTTGATCTTAAGAAATAATTGAATGAATATATGTTGTACATTGGACTAGCTAGAGAGAGGCCCTCACAATTGTGAGGCCTTTGACACAAGTCAGAAGACTTGCATTACAGGGAAAAGACGGTTAGATGTATCTTTGTCGGGTATGATGATGCAAGGAAAGAATGGAGGTGTTGTGATCCAATGACAGGGCGCATCCACACCTCAAAAAATATGGTTTTCGACGAAACATCATCGTGGTGGCCAACCGATGGCGAAATCCAACCAAGCCCAGAGGATTGCGAGACACAATGCGTAGAAAGAACAAGCGATCAAGACAAAGATGATATAGAGGCGCCGATGCCTACGGGGGAAAAGGGAGAAAGCCCAAATATCTTGAAGACCAAAATTCTATGGAAGACCGGAATACTTAAAGGAAACGAAAGAATGACTCTGGATCCACCAGAGGAGGCTAAAGAAATGCCTCCACCACTACGAAGGTCATCAAGACCAAGGTGTCCAAATCCTTAGTATGCAAATGCCGCAATCGCCGAGAAGAACTTAGTTGAGAAGGCGACAAGTCACAAAGAAGTAGCCAGTGTTGTTCTCAGTTTGATGATGTTTAAAACAATTCCGTAATTACTAATCTTATTTGAGTTTATTGTATAAGATCAGGAAATTATCAAGTTCAAATCGACGTGCAAGTTGTTCATCTTGATCATATCAGAAGTCGTCGAAGAGTTGCATCGCGGTTCAAGTTTTCAAGACTCATTCGTGGCGTTCAAGAGTTGGAGCTCTTTTTTGTTTTGAGTTTGTTTTGTGTTGTTGGATTGATTAATTAAACCAAAACCTAGAGAAAAAACTCAGTTTTTCAACTTTTTTTCGTTTTGACTTGGCCTTTGAATAGTGATTCTGTTGACAACGGAATAATTCTCGTTGTCAACGGAATATACAGATTTCTAGCCGTTTGAGCATTTATTTGGCTGATTTTGTTTCCTCTTTGGCATTCCGTTGACAACGGAATAACTGCGTTGTCAACGGAATAGCCTGTTTTTCCATATCTGTGAGCTGCTCCTTCCATCTTTATAAGGGCAGCTCCAATCCGAATTTGACAACAAGTTTTCTAAGCAATATTTCTTAGTTTTTCTCTCTAGAAACAAGTTCAATCAATCAATATTTTTGTGAGTAATTTTGAGAGGAATTAGATCTAGTTTGTTGGGTTATTTGATTTAAAGAAATTGGGTTGTTTAGTCTCAACGAATCGCTATGAGATTTTAAAGTGATCGTGGAGTCGAGTCTTGTAAAACGCTATTTGGATTAGTGAATCAAGGAGCCGAAAGGCGTACCCGGAGAGTAGGCGCTCGTGAACGCAACAAGGGCTGCCAGCGAGAACAGGTGGTTAAGGCTAACGCAACCACCTTGCCGAACTTCGTCAACATATCTGGTGTTCGGTATCTTTATTTACTTTTCTTTATTTATTATCTCTTCAATTATTTAATTATTACGACCATCAAACTTAAAAGTCAATCAAATTAAAAGTCGTAAAACCCTAAAAGTCAAATCCACCTTCCGCACGAAATTAGGCATGTAACCCCACCCCCACCCTCACCCCTATAGGCCTCCAGTTTACAACAATTGGTACCAGAGCAGGAATACAGACCGTTTCAAATTTCAATTTGAAACAACGTGTATTTTTTTTTATCAATGGCGACGCTTCAGACTAATCGACTACATATCTTTTATCCGGAGAAACTCGATGGTAAAATTGGAATGTTTGGAAGAGATGCATGGTGAATGTCTTCGAACTACATGGACTTCGTCAGGTAGTAGAAAATAGTTTTACCATAGAATTTGTACCCAATAGTACCACAAACCATACCGATACAACCAAAATAAATATCACGCTTGACATAACGGCATGCCGCAAAGCTGGGAAGTGCTTCGAGTTTCATTGGAGATGATGATGGCGACGCAAGAGATCGGGCTAGAAGATCTAATCAGTTATTTTCGGAACTACGAAGCCCGACTGAAGCAAACAGACTCTCAACCGACAACCGTAGCCATGCCGGCAATCGATGCACACGATGAGGAGATGACGTTTCTTGTGAAATAATTTGGTGATATACAAGCACAAGAGAAACGGTTTAAGACAACCGTCGACGCAACAACAAGAAGACGTATTTGTTGGGTTTCGGACGTGCATAACGCAGCGGAAAAAATAAAAATTTCGTCCAAAACCCATTCCGAGGATCCGTGCGTATCGGTTAAATCAAAGAAATAAATCTTAAAGATACCTTTCGGATTACGCTTAATCCGTGACGCTCAAACCATGCGTGTTGTCCATGCGTCTCTAAACCGGTTACCGTCCTAACCGATTTTCCGTCCGTCTAGTCCGTCCAAGTCGGATCGTGCGGAAGCCATCTACCGCACACACAATCGGTCTTCACCGAAACTCTCAGCAAGCCGTTCTCATCTTCTTAGGCCGAATAGATCACAAGCGCCGAAAGTACGAACGCCTCTACTGGTGTCCACACGAACAAACTTCTTAAAACGGGAAGAAGAACAATATATATGCTAGTAGCTTGTTCTTCTCTTGCACAAGAAAACTCTTTTTCTTCTTCTTATTTTGTCTCACAAAAGATGTATAATTCTCTCATATAATTGCACCCTTTCATTTTTCATATAAAAAAAAGCACCCTTTAGTAATTTTGTCACACAAATGAGAAAGGATATTTTCTCTCTTTTTATCTCACAAAAGAGAATGAGAAATAATGAGAGAGAGAATCATTTGGTACAATGAATTTGGAGCCCTCTATATCCTTATATAGAGGTGAAGAGTCATGTCTATTCACACTAAAAGGTGTGTATGACATCACTCATCATTATCCACATATCATCATCTAGACTCTTCTAGATTACATGATCTTGTGTGCTCATAGTCTTTATATACATATATATCACATCTTATCACATAAGATGACAATATCTTTTGTGTCATTCTTATGCAACTCATCATATAAGTCGCTAGGATTTTCTGTGCCCGTTTTAGTTTGTTCTTTGTGTGTGACCCTGTAGGTTCACTTAATGTTGGCAATAAACTTGACAGTCTATAAATCATGAGCGGACTCTAGCAAGCCATCATGACTACCCAATTTAAGTGAATATCAGTGATCTGATTTACCTAATCAACAATCACGTATTTAGTCCCTTTGTCACGCGATATCTATACCGATCATAAGGCATGTAAGACGCCATCCTTATATTAATCGATTAATATTTCTTGATCCCGAATTAAACTGAACAAGAACAAATGACATTAATAACTCTTATTAATTCATTTGAGTATGGCCATACATTTCTTCAGTTCAATTCATCAAGAGGCCTAAAGATATCTCTCTCATTTATGAGAGGAACAAATCCCGTCTTGATTACACTCATCCCTCTACATGATTCATTATATACCTAATCATAACCGTTATGACCACCCGGTTAAAGGCAGTGTTAGATTATATTAAAATATAAAATTACTCATGTTGGGAACCGAGACAATCTCAGGTCAAAGGACTATAAATACTTTATGATACAAGAATCGTTAATGACGTAAAACATGTAGCATTCTTATGGCGGGTCAGTCCAGTATATGGTCTCTAACATATACCTATATTAATGACTTGATAACTATTTATCCATGATCAGTAAAACATAACAATCAGTCAACTAATATACTGGTGTACATTTATAGCTTGCATATAAATATATATATTTATTTATATCCGCAAGTATATTTGTCTCCACAAATATCCTATAAATGACCAGGGACGATTTAGAATATCATTCATAATACTTTATAGTTTTACTATCAAAGTCACGCACTTTGACGATATAAAGCTGAATTGCATATTCATGGTCTACTTTAATTATATTAAAATAACCTATACGCACATATTATATGAAATATCTTAGAATAAATATTATGTTTGTTATTACAATCCATCATCTAGGTCACAAACACTTTGGCCTAGGGCATAACACCATCAATCTCCCACTTGCACTAGGCCAAATCAACCAAGTATCTCATACTCATTGATCTATGTGGTATCACATACCAGTTGACCTAACATGATCACCATCATTTAAGGGATTGGGTTCTTAAATGGATTATCAAACATTGTCATATGCAAATACTTTACATAATTTTTATGTCCACCATAATCTAAGAAGAATACTTTATCCTTCTCAAGTATGTAATCGTACTCTTGATTATTATTTAGTGACTTTCACTAAGATTAAACTTATGTGTGCTTGTTGCACTTAATTCACATCATATGTAATTATGCTCCCACTGAATTTCTTGTCAACATAAGATTTATCTTTAATTTTTGATAAAACCAAACTGTTTGGTTATTTCATCAAATAATAAATATTCACCTAGAGATGTTTGCTTTAATTCATCAATGAATTTATGCAACTTGCAAACTCTTTTCAAAATTTTTAGGATAGACAAAACTCTCAAGTTGTATCATATACATACTTTCATATGTTTCTATTAAGAAACAACGTATTGACATCCACTTGGTATCTTTCATAGTCATACTATGAACATATGCCCAAGAAAATTCTGAAATACATAAGCATGATGACTTGGAAAAATATTATCATAGTCTATACTATGAGTTTAACTTAACCACAAATCATGCATTATATGTTTGCACATTATCCATGTCGGTCTTCCTTTTAAAACGGTATTTCCATCTGATGGATCAATCAAATTCAAAACTTGATTGTCTGACATGGATTACATCTCAACTTTCAAAGTCTCTAACCATTAGAGCCTTGACTCATCATAGTCTATTAATAGAATGTGAACTCATCATCTATGAGTATGAAATTTTTATTATTAGACACGAAAAATCTATATTTTTTTGGGCCTGCGATAAATTCTAATAGATCTACATGAATACACTTATGTGATATACTCAGACTCTTCAACATCTTGAGAGTCTAGTTGATTAATTGCAGACTCAATCACTAGTTGAAATCTGAATTAATTTTCATCCGAGCATTACTGTCAGTATGTGGAATTTGAACTTTTCAAATTTACTCCCACTAATTCTTTTGGAAACACAATTTCCAAAGAGATATAATTTTCGAGTAACAAACATTTTGTTCTCATATTAATTATAGAAGTAATGTCCTTTACTTTTCTTAGGATATTCCACAATAAGCACTAATCCGATTAGATGCATGATACTTCAATTAAGTATCATATCCTCAAATCTTGATAAAAGATAATCTGATACACCTACCAGTCCATATCGCATATGGAGTCTTTTACAACTACTTTAGATGGAATTATATTCAGTATGAACGCAATAAGAGCGTAACCCCGAAAGAAATAGAAGATATATTTAACTCATCATAATCGAACTATATCTAATAAAGTTCGATATAGTTATCATGATGATCAAACACTTAGTTCTCGACTCCTCGGTCTCATCAAAGAAATTTGATTTTTCGAAGCCAAGTTTTATTCTCTACTTCATTATTTGTAACTTTTGAACTTTTCAAAATATTCAAATTTACTTTTTTTAATAAAGTGCTGAAGTAGTTTTCTCTAGCACCATCACTCATTGATGAACATACATCACTATGTATGAGAGCCAATAAGTAACTTTCTTTCACCTTACTTTGTGAAAGATGTATATGTCATCTTGTCTAATAAATAAGTTACACATGTTTCAAACGATTCAAAATCAAATGAATTTGAAAATCCATCTTAATGGATTTAATAAATGTTCATCTTATTTAAGTAGACCAAGCGACAATGCTAGATTTAAATTCTTAATATTAATGTTATAGATAGACTTATAAAATTATCTAGTTCGATATAACACATAAGATAATTTTTCTATTGGAACATTTCCAAAGAAAATTGACCTTTGTGAATGGTGAAATTATTATTCTCAATAATAAATTAATGACCATTCATAGATAAACTCGAACTATAGATAATACAAAATTTATTGTCGACATTAAATAACAATTATTTATGTCGGCGATAAGTCCAAAAAGACAATGTAAATAAATGAGTTACTTGAGAAAATGCAACAACTTTTGCTACATTTGTCACTCATCTGTTAACATCATATTTACTCAATAGTCTACAACTTTGTCAGCACATTTTCACAAATGTGTGATTCACATCGTGTATCTAATACACATGATGTGAAATAGACAAGTTAATTTCTATAACAAAAATACTTGAAGCGGTAGTCACACTACCCTTTCTTTCCCTTTTCATATCTTCTTCAGAAATTATGGTTTCTTTCAATGAACCGATTCATTGCAAAATATACCAACTTCTTATTTAAGGCCGAAACCCGGCAACATCTTGCCCTTATCTTTGGGAGTACTTTTTACGTTCCTTTTAAGCACGAGAATATTATTGACAACACTTGTCCATGTTCATTTTAACGATTATAAGCATCTTATGCTATCTGTCCTTCTTAAGGACCTATCGTGAGACATAAATAGATATATTATTCTATTTGAATAATATGCAAAGACTATTATTCTTTAAATATTTCATATAATGGCTCCCACTATTTTTAATCAAATCAATAACCCTTAATTGCATTGATTCGGAAACTTTCAATCCTTGAAGTTTCATAGTGAGACAAGATCCATATTTCAGTTAAGTCCTAAGTGAGCTTTGGCTCATCGCCCAGAACTTAACTTATTTAGGTAGGAACAATTCCAATTGTATCTCATACAACTCTTGAACAATATAAGATAAGCATCATATGCCTGACGTATATATCCTATCGTATGCCCCGAGCCCAAGTCCGACTTGATAGCCCAGTTAAGTCAAACCATGTCAATCATCAGCAAAATAGTATCCAACACACTCAGCTTTGGCATGACCTATGTCGGTTCCTATTTTCCGCATTCTCTCATCCTAAGATTGTCCCCACATACCTAGCTTTGGCATGACCTATGCAGGGTCGATCAGAGTATCGAGAGATTTAGACTTATGGAAGGCATTTCATGACTTAATATTATTTAGAGGGATTTTGAATTTAATATAATATATTATTATGTATTCATGAAAGAACATCACATGTACTAATAGAATAGACATAATAATAACGTTATATCATGGCCTTAATCTTTATGAACTAACATCAAGATATCCTAAGATACTTTCATCTCCATGTTGTATATGAAAATCTTATCTCCATATATAGGCGATGGACTCTATCACCGCCATGATGTGTAGTGGACAATGAACTTATCATCTTAATGATGTATTCATGATGGACGATGAACTCCTTCATCTCAATGATGTATGTGTTATGCCTAATGAACTCTTTCATTATATCAACACGTATCAACAAATATATCAAATATAAACATAATCATATTATGTTTCGAATATTTAACCATTTATAAAATATATATATATATATAAGGCTTATGAATGTGAATTTGGGGCACAGTCGTCATTGTCAACATTTGACAAGTCAAAAATCAATATTTGATTTGGTCAACATTTGACAAGGTCAACGATCAACATTTGATAAGTCACCAGTCAATGGTCAACATTTTGACTAGGTCATGATCAACTTTTGACCAATTCAATGGTTAACAGTCAAGGGGTAATTAGTGTAGTCAACTGTCAACAATTAACAGTCAATACAATCAACAGTCAACATAGTCCACAGTCAACACAGTGGGTCAACAGTCAACTGTCAACATGGTCAACATGGTCACAACATGGTCAACTTTGTCAACACACATTTTCTACACATTAATGCATCATATGCATATTTTCATGAATTCAATACATCACATGCAACTTTTCATGAAATAATGCATCACATGCACCATTTCAAAAAGGCAATTCATGGTATGCACCCTTTCATGAAGACACAACTATTCAAGAGGTCGCAACTCTTGCGATTGCACCTTTTCGGTCGTACCTCTTAGTTGCGCATGTCGATTACACCCGTTGGTCGCTTCTCTTGATCGCAACCGTTAGTTGCAACCTATTGGACGTGATATTTGGATCATATCCATTGGTCACACCCTTTAGTCGCACCCTTTGGTCGCACCCATTCGTCGCACCCTTTCGTCGCAACCTTTGGTCGCATCCGTTGGTTGCAACCTTTCGTCGCGTCTTTTGGATGTGACATTTGAATCGCATCCCTTGGTCACACCCGTTAGTCGCACCTTTTGGTCGCACCCTTTGGTCGCATCCGTTGGTCGCAACCTTTCGTTGCGTCTTTTGGATGTGACATTTGGATCGCATCCCTTGGTCACACCCGTTAGTCGCAGGTTGCGTCTTTTGGATGTGACATTTGGATCGCATCACTTGGTCGTGACCTTTGGATCATATTTCTTGGTCGCAACTATTGGATGCAACACTTGGACGCAACCTTTGGATCATATCCCTTGGTGGCAACTTTTGGAGACTACTTCTGGATCACATCTATTCATCACATCTTTTGATCGCATCTCTTAGACATAACTTTTGGATCACATCCTTTGGTCATATTCTTTGGATACATTCTTTGGATGCAACTCTTGGATCATATCTATTAATCGCATCTTTTCTATTAAGAATATTCAACACTTGAATACTCTTTATGCAAGCCTTATAATTATAAATCAAAATTATAAATGGTATCTAAATAGTATATATCACATATATACCGACTCAATTTAACCGAAATACGCACGTTGCTCTGATACCACTGTTGGGTTTCGGACGTGCATAACGCAGCGGAAAAAACAAAAATTTCGCCCAAAACTCATTCCGAGGATCCGTGCGTATCGGTTAAATCAAAGAAATAAATCTTAAAGATACCTTTCGGATTACGCTTAATCCGTGACGCTCAAACCATGCGTGTTGTCCATGCGTCTCTAAACCGGTTACCGTCCTAACCGATATTCCGTCCGTCTAGTCCGTCCAAGTCGGATCGTGCGGAAGCCATCTACCGCACACACAATCGGTCTTCACCGAAACTCTCAACAAGCCGTTCTCATCTTCTTAGGCCGAATAGATCACAAGCGCCGAAAGTACGAACGCCTCTACTGGTGTCCACACGAACAAACTTCTTAAAACGGGAAGAAGAACAATATATATGCTAGTAGCTTGTTCTTCTCTTGCACAAGAAAACTCTTTTTCTTCTTCTTATTTTGTCTCACAAAAGATGTATAATTCTCTCATATAATTGCACCCTTTCATTTTTCATATAAAAAGAAAGCACCCTTTAGTAATTTTGTCACACAAATGAGAAAGGATATTTTCTCTCTTTTTATCTCACAAAAGAGAATGAGAAATAATGAGAGAGAGAATCATTTGGTACAATGAATTTGAAGCCCTCTATATCCTTATATAGAGGTGAAGAGTCATGTCTATTCACACTAAAAGGTGTGTATGACATCACTCATCATTATCCACATATCATCATCTAGACTCTTCTAGATTACATGATCTTGTGTGCTCATAGTCTTTATATACATATATATCACATCTTATCACATAAGATGACAATATCTTTTGTGTCATTCTTATGCAACTCATCATATAAGTCGCTAGAATTTTCTGTGCCCGTTTTAGTTTGTTCTTTGTGTGTGACCCTGTAGGTTCACTTAATGTTGGCAATAAACTTGACAGTCTATAAATCATGAGCGGACTCTAGCAAGCCATCATGACTACCCAATTTAAGTGAATATCAGTGATCTGATTTACCTAATCAACAATCACGTATTTAGTCCCTTTGTCACGCGATATCTATACCGATCATAAGGCATGTAAGACGCCATCCTTATATTAATCGATTAATATTTCTTGATCCCGAATTAAACTGAACAAGAACAAATGACATTAATAACTCTTATTAATTCATTTGAGTATGGCCATACATTTCTTCAGTTCAATTCATCAAGAGGCCTAAAGATATCTCTCTCATTTATGAGAGGAACAAATCCCGTCTTGATTGCACTCATCCCTCTACATGATTCATTATATACCTAATCATAACCGTTATGGCCACCCGGTTAAAGGCAGTGTTAGATTATATTAAAGTATAAAATTACTCATGTTGGGAACCGAGACAATCTCAGGTCAAAGGACTATAAATACTTTATGATACAAGAATCGTTAATGACGTAAAACATGTAGCATTCTTATGGCGGGTCAGTCCAGTATATGGTCTCTAACATATACCTATATTAATGACTTGATAACTATTTATCCATGATCAGTAAAACATAACAATCAGTCAACTAATATACTGGTGTACATTTATAGCTTGCATATAAATATATATATATTTATTTATATCCGCAAGTATATTTGTCTCCACAAATATCCTATAAATGACCAGGGATGATTTAGAATAGCATTCATAATACTTTATAGTTTTACTATCAAAGTCACGCACTTTGATGATATAAAGCTGAATTGCATATTCATGGTCTACTTTAATTATATTAAAATAACCTATACGCACATATTATATGAAATATCTTAGAATAAATATTATGTTTGTTATTACAATCCATCATCTAGGTCACAAACACTTTGGCCTAGGGCATAACACCATCAGTATTGTTTCGAGTGCTATTGTTTCGAGTGCAACAAGATGGGGCATACGATGGAAAACTCTTACACGCTTAACCCTGAGCTTGCACCTTGGAATAAGAAAGAAGATGAGCTACGAGAAGAACAATATGATGATAGATGTGAGAAAAGACGTGAGAAAAGATGTGACGACAAGGCAATGGACAAGAAGAAGAAGTCGAAGAACTACTCGAGCGATTCATCCAACTCCGCCGAATCAAAATCTGACTCCGACCCGGACATGGCGAATGTCGCATTCATGGCGTATGATGATGTGGACGAGGTGTCCGAAAGGGCGATACAAAAATGATTCGACTAGGACAGCTTCCAGCTCCACCCCATTTTCCTCCAGCGACATCCTCCATCGACACAACTTCCTCCGTTTCTTCCCGCGACACAAGTCGCGAGGTATATCTAGATCCTACTGTTAATTATGTTTTAGAAGAGGTAAATATTCCTAGTTCCAATCAAGAAATTAAAAATGTAGAACCCGGAACCCGCGATGAACTAGAACAAGAATTGAAAATGTTTCGGGAGTGTCTCATTAGTACCCAGGAACTTCTCATTATTTCTGAAGCCTCGGTAAGGTTGTACAAGGCACAGATAAAAGAATTTGAAAAATTTAATTTAGATAATAATAACAACTCAATCGACGATAACTTAAACGAGAAGCTAAATAATTGTATTTGTGAAAAATTAAAAACTGAAATTAGTCATCTAAAAGTCGAAGTTGTAAATATAAAATGTGAAAATAAATCTCTCAAGTCTTCTTGCGCCAGAAACGTCTCGAGCAAACTTGATTTAGACAACTTATTTATAGGGCAAAAACCAAATGATAAAACTGGTTTAGGGTTTAAGAAAGAGGTCGGTACTAAACCCGCTCCTTCAAGACCTAAAAAGCATACAATAAAAAGGAAGCTCAATCAACCTAAGAATAGAGGAAGTGTATTCATATACCGAGACTACTCTAAGGACCAAAGTCCTAAAAGTCGAACTTTTAAAAGTTTTATTAATAACAATAGGTTTCACTATTTTCACGATTCGCGACAAAGTCATGAAAAGAACTTTGGTGTTACAACCGAACGACTTTATAAAAGAGGTCCAAATGGTTATTTTTATGAAATAGTCGACACACATGTCCTGAGGAAGATTTAATATAATGAATCACAAAATCGAGCTCCCAAACATTACTCTAAAGAACATCCAAATCAATATTTTTCAAACTCAAACAATTTCGCAAAATCAAATAATTTTTCAACACCAAATAATTTTGCAAAATCAAACAATTTTTCAAAATCAAACGTTTTTAGTGCCAAATCGACCAAACCGAGACTAAGGAAAGCCGAGTTTTCAGTCCACTATAAGAATCATTTTGTGAAAAGGTACTGAAGAAACTTCGAACCCGACTTGTTCATTTTTCAACTATTGTTGCAAAATAGGTCATATCTCTCTAGAGTGTCCTTTGCGTAAACCCACTTATTCTTCTGAACTTGTGTGGTTACGGAAAGACAGAAATATTGAAAGCAACTCCTCATTAAATGAGGAGAAATTGAAGTCCATCTAGACGCTTCGATTTTCCCCCAATTTAAATTAGCCATATTCTAAGAGGAGTTGTACTCAAGTTTTACCTTGACAAATCTAACTTGTAGTCGAGAAAGTTTTTATTTTCAGATACAGGAAATTTCGACAATTTGACGGGAACCAATCGAGAAATGTGGACAATCGACAAATAAAGGACAAGTAGAGACGTGGTCGAGTCGGCTCATCGGATTAAAATCGACGATATTTTTGCCAAGTCACGAGCATCTTCTCATACTATCTAATACTTGGTCGAGATTATGCAATTCCTGTTCAGGCTTAATTTTTATGTACTCATTATATATTATTTTTCGGTACTTTATGGGTTCTCCTCGGTTTTCTTTTAGAAACTATGTTTTTTGAATTTTTTTTTAAAAGATTATATGTATGTTTCAATTATATAAAAATGATTTCTTAAAATTGTAAATGTCTTTATGAATTTTTTTTAAAACACCTATTTGAAACTTTTTAATTAAACTCTTAATTATATTCTGAAGTTTTTAGTTACAAAAATCATATGTTGTTTTTTTTTTACCGGGTTATTGAACTCAGGGAGAGCACTTATTTAGGGGGAGTTTCTGTCTCCCGTCTAGTGTCCCTTTTGATTGTTTTTCAAAAAGGAGGAGAAGATATAAAATGCTGCATTTTTGCGGAATTGTTTTGAAAATCATCAAAATGGGGAGATTGTTGTTCTCAGTTTGATGATGTTTAAAATACTTCCGTAATTACTAATCTTGTTTGAGTTTATTATAAGAGATCAGGAAATTATCAAGTTCAAATCGACGTACAAGTTGTTCATCTTGATAAGATCAGAAGTTGTCGAAGAGTTGCATCGCGGTTCAAGTTTTAAAGACTCGTTCATGGCGTTCAAGAGTTGGAGCTCTTCTTTGTTTTGAGTTTGTTTTGTATTTTTGTATTGATTAATTAAGCCAAAATCTAGAGAAAAATCTCAGTTTTTCAGTTTTTTTTCCGTTTTGACTTAGGCTGTGAATAGTGATTCCGTTGTCAATGGAATGCTTCTGTCCTATGAATAGTGATTTCGTTGTCAACAGAATAATTCCGTTGTCGACGAAATACACAGACTAATAATATAGAAGTAGAGGTTCTAATCTTGAAGGTTTAGTAATTGAGTAGTAGAGATGTATTATAATATTATTGAGTGATTAATAAAGAAATTTTATTCAAATCTCGTCTCTCTACTCTATACTTTCTTTCATTTTTTCTTTCTTCTTGGTATTGTCTTATTACAAACGCAATTCTCTTACAAAAAATTCAACACACACTCAATCAAGAAAACACAACAAACACAATCATCATTATTTCCATTGATTGTAAGAGTTGCTATGGGTCTAGATTCCTCTTGAATCCAGCCACCATATCAACTTCAACTCAAATCTAAGGATAAAATCAGTTTATTCAAACAAGTCTAGAATTGGTATCAAAGAAATACCTGACCTCTATGAGAGAGATTTAAGTTATAAGAAATAAAAAAAAAACATGAAAATAGTTCATAAATGGAGGTTACAACTTGATAATTACCACCGATTTTGTATCTTATTTTACGCATTTTTAGTAGTAATTTCAGTAGTTTAGCTTTATTTTAGTTTAAGAATCAAGTTACTCTCCAAGATCATGTGTGATTGTAGGAATTAGAGCAAAATGATCAAAAGGGAGCTAAAAGTGGCACAAAAAAACTGGACATAGACATTTGTTATCAAATGCCGTTTAAATATATTATTGAGTGGCATTTTGTGCTTAATGTTGTTATTGAAAAAATATAGAGCATAAAAAAATGCCACATATAGTATATTTGTGGAATTTTATTATATATGCCTGCATAAATAATTAGATGGACTTGAAATAAATGCTTGGAAATAAAAAATATAATATTTATGATGACATGATATATGAATATATTTGCTCACAAAATGACTAATATTCACAATATCATGATAAAAAGATATAAAATATGTCAAGCCCATACATTTGGTCCCATTCCAAGCTTGTTACATAATTCTTACTCAGGCCCACGTGAGAGTCCACTATACTATATAATTTAATACATGACCTCAGATAGCCTGAATCAAGTCACGAGAGAAAGAACTCAATCTAGCGCCCAGATGCACAAACTCGCCTTAATGGTGGAAACAAGCTCATCCAAACCTAGCTCCCAGACACACCTCCACAACACTAACCCTAGCGCTAAATTAATGGCGCCAATTTATTTCTTCCCCAAAATTTATGTCCCGCTTAGTTTTCCCTCGCAGATTTCGGATCCGCTCCACTAAAATTTGGGTGAAATTTGGCTCCAGATTACACAGCCACACCTTCTCTTTATATATGCGCTAGAGTGAGAGAGAGAGGACCGACTGGAAAGATAAACCCAAAGAGGTAGAACTGAACATTCATAATATGCTTTTATATCTAGAGTTTTGAGTTGTTTTGAGTTGTCTTATCTTATTTTAACTGGATTTTGATGTTGAATCTCCACTTTTCCTATTGATTTTTGTTCTAAACTAGGTGAATTGGCTATTGATTTTGAGATTTAATTTTTCGATTCACTTAGCCACAAATTTTTCGATTCAAGTAGCATTTAATTGGAAATGAAATGATAATATACGGTATTTGTAAATGCCTCACTTTTTTATATATGTAACATTTTTCTAAAGCTGGTGTATGCAAAAACTATTAAGGGGACTTAATTATGCCACTCATTATGTTATTCGTCAGCAACTATAAAAATGCCACCGTTATTTTTTGCGACTGCCACAGAAACAACTTATAAGACAAATGCCACAGAATATAAATAACAGCATTTTTATATATTTTTTGTGGCATATAAAAATACCACTGTATGCCAATCTTGTTGTAGTGAATATAATATAATATAATATAATATAATATAATATAAGAGATGTGGGAATATGTTTTCTCTCCATTTTGATTGGAGAACAAGTTGAACTAAAACCGTACATCTATGGAAATGAGTTTCCTAACAAGAATTCTATTTCTAAGAAATATTATGCAATCAAACATAAGAAATAATCTACTTTCCAAGTAAAGCTTTTCTTTTCCAAACAATTCTCACACATCAAACATGCCCTTATTTCCCGCCAAAGCATCCAACTGCCCTTTCATGATGGTAAATTTTTTATTTATTTTCTCTTATATAGTAAAAAGAAACATCTTTTCTTATTTTTAATAAGGAAAGTCACAACTACACTGCATATTTGTTCAAAAATCAAAATCATATATAAATTGTAGAGACATCAAAAAATAAGAACGGGAGAAAATATATAACCCTCAGCAATCAGCAAAAAAAAAAAGAAATGAAATTCCAAGAGACGTCATACAAATCGTCTTTCATAATATACTGACTATTTTTTACAAATTGCCGAGGATAAAAAAATTAAAGAGAAGCTACATCACATAAATATAATATTTATCCAGAAAGAATGAAACTATAACCTACTCTCTCTATACATACTAAAAATTTACTGACAAATCTTTTCTTTCCTAAAAAGAAAACAAATCTATCGGACAAGCGAGCCAGCGGTCTCTTGTGTTCTTTGTACAAACCTCTCTGTATTTTCAAACGTGAAATTTATACAATTTTTAATCGCATTTTTTTCACTTTCCGTCACGTATTTAAATGCTTCATAGCACCGCTGAGTTGCCTCAAAAGCCCGAGTTGTGTCATGACTCTGTTTATAAAAAAAGGACAAAATCAAAACAATATATAATCAAAATCAAGGACTTCTTTGAACATATGATTTTATGAAGTGGGGGAAATGAGAAACTTACATAATTGATCAAATATTTTAACGCAACAGGCAGATTATGTGATTTTGTATTATTGTTACTAGTGTTAGCTCTATTGTGTAAATTATCCACAGCTGATGTTGGCGTCAGTGGCGATCCTGCCAAAAATAATTAATAAATAGAAATAAATATTTAAAAGTTAAAAAAAATGTAAAGTTGAAATTGAAAAAAAAAAGTGAGAGAAAAAAATTACCGATGGGAAGCATTTGGAGGGCTGATTGCAAAATTTGAAAATCCTTTAATTTCCCCTGTTTTTTTAGTAAAGCGGCCTTCATTAATGCCATTTCTATGCATTTATATGATAATGCCGCCCCTGCTTTATCATTCACATTTCCATACTCCCTCGCGCAATACCTGACTCATTAATTTGTCATAAACTTATATCATATATAAATTCGATCTTTTTCTTGCCCTCAATTAATTCCTCTTTCACTTTCACTTGAGAAGGAGCCTTACTTTTTCTCTCCTGATTACTATCATTAATGGCATTAAAAGTCTCCTTATTTGCTTTTTTGCCATTTTCAGTATTTTTGAGTTGGAGTGAGGTGAGATTAGAGCAAGACTTCATTTTTTTAGAAAATGAAATTGTAGTTCTGTTGCATAAATCGATGATTTTGCTTTTGAGAGGAGAGAGAACCTGTTTTCCATTCATAGGAAAACTTGTCACTTTCTGCTCAATAAAAACATAAAACAATAAAATTGGTCAGTTGTTTAGGAAAGGAAAAAATGTAAGCATATTAAAGGGAGAAGAAATATTAATATATTTCATAATTGATTCCATTGAGGCATAGTTGGATAATTGAGGCCTAAACTGACCAAATTAGGCTAATGGGTACGAATTCAAAACTAAAGTGATAAATGACTGGCACATTTTTCTGCACTTGATTGCAGATTAGTTAATTATACCATCATAGAAAACTCTCAAAAACAAAAAAAGAAACATATCATAAAAAGAGAAAAAAAACCTTCAAAATCATTTCAGGAGATTCATCATCATCTGACAATTCGAGCCCCAATTCGCCGTACAGTTCCACATTTGTACTTTTACCCCTTTGAATTTCAGAATTCTTCTTCGGATCCTCCTTGTTTAAAAACTTCCATCCCACTTTAATTCTAATTTTAAGACTCCTCTTTTCCTTAGTCTCTGCTGCCGGTTTTGGCGAGGGAATTCTCACGGCCTTAGTCGGTTCTTTAGCTGAATTGTCAGACCATTTGACCGAACTTTGAGAGAGGTTGGCTGATTTATCAGATGGTTTGACCAAATTCTCAGAGGGTTTAACCGCAACCGGCTTGTCAGAAAATTTGACCGAATTCTTAGAGGGCTTGTCAGACAGTTTGGCTGAGTTAACAGATGGTTTGACCGGCATGTCAGAAGATTTGACTGGATTGTGAGAGGAGTTTTGCACGGCACTTGAGGGGCCATTTTTCGGTTTTGAAAAAACTGAGGGGTTTCTTACAATTGTGATAGGGACACTTTGCGCGATAGACGGTTCGGGGACCATGGCCGGCTTCAGAGGTGGGACCGAGAGAGAGAAAATTCAAAAATAAACAATGTGACATTCAGAAATAATGTTTTTTTTTAAGAAGCAGAAATAATAAATTAAAAATAGAATTTAATAAAAGAATTAAAAATATTAGTCCTTAATTAATCACCTGAGTTCTATTCACATTTGGAACCGGTGCACTTGGGCATATAACGTACATCGGTAAAAGCGTTCCATACTGGCCGAATTTCGAACATAAACAATGTGAGATTTCAAAAATTAACAATTAAAAGTGGAATTAAATAAAACAAAGAAAATTATTAGTCCTGAGTTAATCACCTGAGTCATATTAACATTTGGAACCGAAGCATTTGGGGCTACAATGTACATAGGTAAAAATGATCCATGCATACCGCCTTTTGGACCTGAAATGCACAATTAATTAAACACATCTAAACTCAATTAAGGGGCAATTTTGGTATTTCACTTTCTTTCTTTCTTACCCAATTTTTGTACTGACAGACGCCCGTTGGAATCCTGTTCGAAATCCTTTCTGAGATGGCCCAGCAAATCATCCACTTTCTTGCCCTGAAATTGAAATAAATATAAATATCAATATAAATAGTGCAAGATTGATGATAAATAATATTACAAAGAAATAAGAACTAATTGGCGTGATTTATGATTTTTTAGTAGAAATAATAATGACAGTATTCGACTTTTTAGCTTGTCACAAAATGTGAATGAGCATTAATTATCCAAAAATCCGATAAAAGAATAAAATTATCATAAAAGAACATAACATTAACATAAATAAGTATTATTCACCAATAAATTGGATATCAAAATAACTAAGCAGTCGGCAAAAGCAAAATTAAGGACAAACTGGTACCAAATTAATTTGAAAGACAGAAAAACAATTATGATTTTATTTCTCAACAAAACGAACGAGGCTTCCAACTTAGGGAGAATCATTCTATTTAGAAAACTAAAATAATGTATGATATCAAAGAAATAAAGATCATATTCATATTTTAATTTAAAATTTACCTAAATCAAATTTATCAGCTTTCAGCAAAATTCTTGCACATCACATTATTAAATTAACAAAAAAATTGAGTAAGACAAAACGATCAGCAGATAGTAAAACAGAACTTGAAATTACGTTTCATTCTTTTCTTTCTTGTTTGAAGGTACATTTTCAAAAATATCTCAAAATTCAGCAAAGATTCAAAGAAAAACGAAATAAAATCAAAATCAATTTCAAACTCTACAAAGAATCAACAATCGATTGAAATGAGAAAGAAAAAAAGGGAAAAATGCTCACCAAATAGGCGTGCAGCTCTTTAGTTGCGTCAACTTCCTTTGAATCCATCGAAGATTTTCTCAACGATAAGCCGGTAACTTCTCACACAATAAAAAAATATAACCACATTATTTTTAAATAACTTTTGGTTTTAAAAGAGATTGTAAATAACTTTTGTTTCAATATAGCAGATGTGTGATAACTCTAAGCACATTAATTTCAACAAATTTACTTTTCTTTTTCTGAAAAAGAACATAATTCATGCTATTAAAGAAGAAGAGAAGTGTACCATTTTGTTTGGGTGTTCTATCATCGTCAAGTAGATCCTCATCAACTTGTCTTATGTCATCGCCATTAATGGCCAGCTCCACCTCCCTCACTATCTCTTCTCTTCCTGCCATATCTTTCTTTACCTCAAAGATCACAAAAATTTTGAAATTATATTATTTGGTTCTATCTCAAGAATCAAAAGCTTTTCTTCAAATTACTTTTTGCGATGCCTTTTCAATATCTTAAATAAGAAAGTATTTACGGTCATTTTGCCGGTTCTTTCTCTCTCCAATGAGAAAAAAAGTCTATTTTAAGGATTAAACTGTTTAAAAGTGGTTAAGTTTATGCTATTATGCGCTATACAAATTGCTCTTATAAGAGGAATGTCAATATGCATTGTGCATCATTCTATTACATGCATGGATTAGGATTTTATGTGGCGATTTAGTTAGTACATACATATTAGTAAGATCGATTGTGCTGATTCAAAACCTTAATTTAGTAATTGGGCCACATAGATGGCTGCATGAGATTGTCGTAGAAAGCTTTTAAGTAGAGAGATGTTGTTGTCCTATGCATCCAATGCTA
The DNA here is from genome assembly GCA_027726005.1 of Juncus effusus. Taxonomy (NCBI): domain Eukaryota; kingdom Viridiplantae; phylum Streptophyta; class Magnoliopsida; order Poales; family Juncaceae; genus Juncus; species Juncus effusus. The sequence goes on along the minus strand of CM050906.1, from coordinate 869,209 downwards.
ATTGTAGTAAACAATTTGTTGCTTGGCTAAGCATGCATAGATAGGCAATCAGGCTGACAGGAAAATATTTTACTTTATATATAGAAAATAAGTAGTTAAAATGATAACTTTCATCATCAATAGATTTAATTGATAAAAAATATTTTAGAAGTCATTTTCTATGTTTAGAGAAGAGAAGCATATATCAGAAATCATTCACTCAGAAATTGCGAACTTTTTCTTTTTTTTTGTTCTGTTATTTTATTTCTCATGGGAATTTTCCTTATTCTTTTTCTGGAGTATCTTCTGGGTACTTATTTTAAATGGCAGTTAACTTCATTTAGACATACTTATACATTATATAAGCCGCTATTAAAACTACAACAGTAAAAAAGATTTATCTTTTTGAATGGGCATTCTTTAGTTGATATTTACAAGCGGCGTAATTATATGGACAAACAGTTCCTGAATCTTTATGTTCTATCCCTATAAAAATTTGACCTGTGAATATTAGTGACCGTTACATCAAGATCCAATCTCCCGCCAAAATGTCAAGTTAAACAAAATTTGTAGTATTATAGTATATTATAGCCATCTCCCATCTATATATCTTACATAAATATATGATTCCATATCTCTATATCTTACATAAATATATGATTCCCCAGTTTTAAAAAAAAATGGAGTGGGAGTTTCCATTTCCAAACTATATTAGTAAAATACATTTACAAAAAATTATCTATATAACAAAGTTACAAAATAAATTAAATAATAAAAATTGAAAAAAATTAAAAAATGGAGCCAAAATGAATGGCTTAAAATTTTTGTGCATAAAACAATTAAGAACTGAAAAAATAACTAGTAGTTCATTAATTATCAACTTAAGTATATACAATTCTGTAAGATTATTTTAATGGGACGTTTTTTTAAATGTAGCCAAATAAACTACATTAGGCTTTCATTAAATAAAAAAAGTTGCTAAACAATTGCGATAAAAGTAAAATCCCTTTTTCAAATACAATCTTTAGAGCATGCTTCTAAACTTATCTTTCGACAAATGAAAAACTAAAACCTAGCTGACACACGAGTCATTTTGGCTTTCCAAATATGTCTATGTGCCAGTCAGATTTCTGCCTCGTACCAGATTCATACTAGCCACAAAACCAGTACCAAATCGCCTCCAAACTCACCTCGGATCAAATGACGTTATACTTAGTTTTGTTCTCTTGCTTGATAAAGAGAAGTTTCTTTTATTCCATTAATTAATATCTCTCTCTTTTGAAATAGAAGTAATTTTTCATTTTCTATAGGAAACAAATAATGTTATTTGTTTGTTGTTTTTATAAACATTTTTGGTTAAAGTTTGCATTTTTTTTTTTTTTGGCTTGGCTCAATAAAAATTACTGGCAATTATCTTCTCTTATAATAATTTAAAATTAGCATTCTGTAAATGATAAAAATCCTTATTTATATGTGAATTTTCTGCTAACAATATAAAATATTTCATTTTGAATTTACAATATTCTATAAGTTGATTATTAATATTCATTTTTGGAGTTATTTTATATTGATAACTCTTTGTTCCTAATTAAACCAGATTTAATCCAAGTTAGAAGTCTAAAATTTGTTTTAAACTATTTTTGAATGCATTCTGGACAAAAATTAAATTTTGAAAAATTTGAGTTTATTTTTATTAAACCTGATCATATTGGATAAATAAAAGAGATTAAGCAAGAATTGGGTTTGTGCTTATGCAACTTTACCTCTCAAATACCTTGGTTACCCTCTTCATTTTAAATAGCCTACAATAGAAGAATGTTTCTTATTAATTGGTGTTGATTAATTATATTTTATCTTCTTTTGCAATATACTATTTTCACTTTTCAAGATGCCTAAGTGGATAATTAAAGAAATGGATTCTATTAGCGAAATTCTTGTGAAAAGGTAATTCAGAAACTTGCATGCCTCTAGTTTCATGGGAAGCTATTAGCAGGCCCAAAAAGGCTGGTGAACTAGGGATAATCAACTTAGAGTTGCTTAATATTACTTTATTATGACAATAGATTTGGAAATATTTTTAGAAAAATGAAGGACTGGATTGGAAAATGTTTGTAAGTAACATTGAAAGAGATGATTTAGAAAATTATAAACCAAAAGGAGAATTTACTTTTGGAGGGAAACTACTGAGATGATTCAGTTATTTATGCAGAGCATAAGATTTACTCCAAGACAAGATAATTTGGTAAATTTTTGGAATAGTAATTGGGGCCATGGTTGCCTGAGAGATAAATATCCCGCTCTTTACTTATATGTTGATTATAAGGAGGGTATTGTTGTTTAATTGAGGCCTAAAGATAAATATCCCTCTCTTTACTCATATGTTGTAAGGAAGGTATTGTTGTTTAATTGAGGTCTAAAGAGAGGTGAATAAGTCAAAAACGTGCGGAAGTGTGATTTAAAATATTTTTAGGATTCTTAGGATTTTATACTTTTTAGGTTTTTAGATTGGATGATTGAATTAATTAAAAGTAAATAAAATAAAGATAAGTAAAAGAAAAAGTAACAGAGTTACCGAACACCAAATTTGTTGACGAAGTTCGGCGAGGTGGCTGTGTATGCCTTAATCACCCGTTCTCGCTAGCAACTCTTGATGCGTTCACGAGGGCTTACTCTTCGGATATTCCGTTCAGCCCCTTGATTCACTAATCCAAATAGAATTTTCTTTTACAAACTTCGAGTCTTGATCGCTTTACAATACCGTGGTGATTCGATGAAACAATAAAAAATGATTAAAATGAACAATCAAACACACGCTCACTCAATCCTCTCTAATCTCACAAAGATGATTGAGTAATTATTATTGAACAATAGAAAGAGAAAATTCTTGATTTTGCTTAATGAAAATTGTTAAAGAAATTCGGTTATTAAAGAGGGAAATAGCAGCTCCACAAATAAGGAAAATAGGCTAGGAACCTATTCCGTTCTGAACGAAATCCATAAACGGGTATATATATATATATATATATATATATATATATATATATATATATATATATATATATATATATATATATATATATATTGTTATATATATATATATATGTATATATTGTTATTCACAATATAAATAATATGTTGGCACATAAAATAATAATATACTGAAAAAAAAAAGTAAAATGATCTATTTACATTAAAATAGTATATTGAACAAATATGACACTTGCACAAAAACAATCCATTATCGCTGGAAATTGTATATTAGCATGATAGATGATTATATTGAAGGTGAAAAATAATGTTTACATTTTGATGACGATATATTTCGACCTAGCAGTAGATGCACTACAGACTATAATGGAAAAACTAGAAGCCGATTTCGTCAAGATTTTCCCCATGGAAACACAAGTCCTCCAATACGCCGATGACACAATTATCTTTATGGAAGCTCACCCAGAGAATCTTAAACTACTAGCGTTAGCTCTTGAGATGTTCAAAGAGATGACGGGGTTGCCGATTAATTAGTCAAAAAGTAATTTTTTCCCAATATCCATGCCCTCAGAACAACATGATAGTATCAAGGCAATACTACAATGTGAGGTAGGTAGCTTACCCCTAAAATACTTAGGAGTACCCCTCACCACAAGAAAGTCTAAGAAGGTTTCATTCCTTCCACTTATCAAGGCAATACAAGACCGTATAGCTTAATGAAAAGAAAGGTTCCTATCCTTAGGGGGTCGGGTAACACTTATAAAGGCCAAGATCTTTTAAGTGTTAATGGCACAACAAGCTTTATCCAATCGCAACCAAAACAACAAGAAAATAGCAAAGAAAGATCAAACAAACACACAAAGCACACACAATCTTTTTACGTGGTTCAGTTTTACCCTACTCTACGGGCGGAAATGCTGGCTCAACAAATCCACTATCATAAGAGTTTGATTACAAGATTAGAGTGATCTCTCTCCATTCTCATAAGATAAATCTTAGTGGAAACACTCTCTAACAATCTCTCAAACTCACCCTAAACCCTAGGAGAAAACTCCACGCCCAAGCTCTCTTTCTTCTCAAGAAAGACTCTTTTTTTCTCTCTCTTTTTCTCTTTCTTTTTCTCTTACCCGTATGGATACATTATCCACACTTAAATACCCATTTTAGCACATATTTCAAGCCCATTTATCTCTCAAAATGAGCCCACTAACTTATAACAATCTCCCTCTTGGCCCTTTGTAAGCTTGTCGTCTTCTCCTTCACATGATAGTATTAATAATCGTTAAACCTCATTTTCGCCTTGCCCTCACATCTAGGGGCTACCTTTCGTGACCTTCAACCAAGTCCAAGCAACGCTTGAACTTTTCTTGTGACGACCCTTTAGTAAACACATTCACTGAATTAACCACGGTCGGAACCATTTCCAACTTCACCACCTCAATAGCATGCTTACTACTCCCTATGGCACAAGCATTTCGTACACACCACATGGATCTCATCTTGCACATAGCTTTAGGACCATCGAAAATCGTGAAAACCTTTTAGCAAATAAAGGTTCTTTGATTTTACTCCTTGTATCATCACAAATGCCCCTTTGGTCACGCGCATCACACTTCCATCTACACAAATCCGTAGACCGTGTGAATCAAGAGTACCAAGAGAGATTACTTTCTTTTTCAAATCCGGCACATGTCGCACCTCATTTAATATTCGAACAACACCATCATGCATATGAATCCGCACCGTACCAATTCTACAACTTTACACCCGGTATTATTCCCCATAAATACTGAGCCGCCATCCACCTTCTCATATGAGGTGAACCAATTCCGTTGTGGCGTCATATGATATGTGCATCCCGAATCCATAATCCAATTAGTATCTGACACGTCCGATGCAGTCACCGATAATATCTCACCGCTATCAAAATCTACTTCCGCGACACTCACCGAAGAACCCTCGGATTGCTTACCCTTCTTTTTCTTAAATTCTGGGCAATTCACCTTTATGTGACCAAACATGTCACAATAGAAATATTTAGGTCCTTTCTTTGACCTTAACTTATGTCTCCAACTCGAACCGTCATCACACTCTTTAGACCTCCCTCTTGCCACCATAGCATCAACCGATTGTAACTCTTGAGCCCTCTTTTATGACTTTATCCTCGCGTCATCTTGTAAGATCACGGAAGTCACTTCTTCAATCGTAAGGATTTTCTTTCCATAACAAAAGGTCCGTACAAGGCTATTATAAGACGGTGGTAACGAGTTCAAGAGTTTAAGGGCTTGATCCTCACTATCAATTTTAATATCAACACTAGCCAAATTCATCACAATCCGATTTAGCTCATTGATGTGATCTCGTATATCTGCACCCTCTTTCATCCTCAACTCATACCATTGGCCTTTAATCAAGAGTCGGTTCGATACACTTTTCTCCATATACAAGGTTTCAAGCTTGTTCCATAGACCAACCATCGTGGTCTCATTCACGACTTATCTTAGAACATCATCCGATATAGATAGTTGAATTGTCGTCAGAGCTTTCTCATCAAGCTCATCCTTCTTATCCATCATCATTGTGTCAGGAAACTTATCTTTCCTTTTAAGTGCCAACGCACACCCACTTTATGTCAAAAGAGCTTTCATTTTAACCTTCCAAAAATTAAAATCACCCATTCTATCAAACTTCGTAATCTCATATTTGGCCGCCATTACTTGTCTACAATGCCCAACTACACCTCCGACTCTGATACCACTTATTATAAATCAAAAGGGTTCTAAGAAATAATTCGTCGAACACATTGCGTGCGGAAGTTAACCCAAGATCTTTTAGGTGTTAATGACACAACAAGCTTTATCCAATCGCAACCAAAACAACAAGAGAATAGCAAAGAAATATCAAACAAACACAAAAAGCACACACAATCTTTTTACATGGTTCGGTTTTACCCTACTCCACGAGCGGAAACGCCGGCTCAACAAATCCACTATCACAAGAATTTGATTACAAGATTAAAGTGATCTCTCTCCACTCTCACAAGATAAATCTTAGTGGAAACACTCTCTAACAATCTCTCAAACTCACTCTAAACCCTAGGAGAAAACTCCATGCCCAAGCTCTCTTTCTTCTCAAGAAAGACTCTCTTTTTCTCTCTCTTTTTCTCTTACCCGTATGGATGCATTAACCACACTTAAATATCCATTTTAGTACATATTTCAAGCCCATTTATCTCTCAAAATGAGTCCATACCATAGCCTAACAACTTAGATTACATTTCATGCATATTGAACCAAGTGTTGCATCAAATAGAGTCTCAAAACCAAGTTAGAAATGGGCCAACTTATAACAGAAACAAAGAACGATGCCCTACTAACCAAATGGCTCTGGAAGTTGGATGACCAACAAGATAGCATTTGGAGAAAATGTGTCTCAAGACTTCATGGGATAAGTGGATCGACTGCTCTCTCTGATCTTAATGATAAGTCCATCTCTTTCTTTATGAGGAATTTACAAAAAAAATCCTCCCTGCCTACAAGACATCCACTCAGAGTGCAGTGGATGGATCTCGGCTAGAATGGGATCCGGGGAAAAAGTTCTCTTCCAAATCATCATATATTTTTCTTAGAAACCCGGGTGTATATAAACAATGGGGCAAGAGCCTATGGAAGATCAAGGTCCTCATAAGGTCAAAATATTTTTCTGGCCGGCACTTCATGACCGTATTAATACGGCCAAGCTACTACGTAGGAAAGGGTGGCCACACGATACTACATGTTCATTATGTAGTTCAACCTTCGAAACAAGAGACCGCCTCTTTGTTAATTGTTCTTACACAAGAGCTACATGGAAGCTATATAGTGGACCACTACTCAAGCTCTACACAGTGGGAACTACGCTTCAAACAGATATGTTCACAACATGGAACAATAACAGAGCACGGCATCCGGCCAATACAAATTTTTAACTCTAAAAGACAGCCTCCTCTTCAGATTGCAAAGAAGGCGGCAAACGAAGCGGCTGCCTGGATTAAATAGAGTTAAATTGAGGAAGACTCATACGATTCAGTTCTGCATTCTTGTTTTCAATACTTTAATCCCTCTTTTGTAAAACTATTTTATTATTAATTAAATGAACTAATGCTTCTTGCGTGGTTCCTTCAAAAAAAAATAGTATATTGGCACTGGGAGTATATTCTGAAGATTTTATAGTTCATTTTTGAAGCAACATTAATATAAATTTCTTTTTAGATAATTCACACGTCCTTCTACATCATTTATATAATTATATGTTTAGTAGAAATTCTCTTATTCTAACATAATTAGGTATTTTATATCGTCTTGGTATAATTTTTTTAGATTTTTTGCTTTTCTTCATTTTTCTTCATGGCGTTTCTATGCTCATAAAATGATTTAAATCAGGTTTTAAGTCTTTATTTATGTTCTTGTAGAAAAAATCTCTTGTTGCAAGAGTTGACTAAGCATAAAATAACAAATTAATTAAGTGCAATTTGTTCATTTTCTTCATCAAAAAAATAAAAAATAGTGCAACTAGCTCAATAGTATATCTAAAATAACTTACAAGCAAAGCATTCAAACAATGCATCTTCTAATCCAAAGTGCAACCCAATAACCAATTACAAAATATCAGATCATGCATTTAAATTTAAAAGAAACCAAAAATAAAAATAAGAACCAAATATTATTCAAAGAAAAGAAAAGATACAACCAAATACTAAAACTGATCTCCTTTCAATTGTTCTTTCATCACCAAATTGAGATATCACACACACAAGATTGAACTCTACCAATCCCCATCACCGCCATCATCATAACCGCCATCACCGCCATCATCATACACGTTTGTCGTTTCATAAGTATCATTGGATTCATACACCTCCGTAGACTCGTAAGTATTATTAGTCTCATAAACATTTGTTTCATTCACGTATTGCACGTTTTCCACGATAACCTGTGGCTGATTGTTATTATTGTCCAACGCATCAGCAATAACGAGCCCGCCTATCAAACCAGCCGCTGCTCCTACTGCCAGTCCAGTTCCCACACCGTATTGACTATCCTTATCCTTGTACTTACCATCCTTGTGCTTACCATCCTTGTTTTTGTCCTTCTTCTGATCCTTAACTGGCGCCGGGCCGTATCCACCGCCGTAGACCTGCACAGGCGGCTTCTCCTTTATTGGCGCTGGAGCATTGTAACCACCACCGCCGTAGGCCTGCACAGGCGGCTTCACCTTTACTGGTGCTGGAGCATTGTAACCACCACCGTATGCCTGCACAGGCGGCGCAGCATAGCCGTATCCTGGCGAATTATATGCTTGTTGTGGTGGTGCAGGTCCACGATACGGATACTGATGCGGTGCTGGTGCCGCTTGAGGCGGTGGTGCATAGGCACCGTAGTAGGCGGGCTGGCCGTATGGATCCATTTTTGGCATTTGATCCTTCATTACTATCTTGACCTCGAGCTTCCCGTGCGGTCGACCTTTTTACGAAAATATTAATTTATTTAGGAAGCTACCTCTAAGCTAAAATACTTGAGAATTAAATATTTGAGATCTCATGGTTAGAACTAATTATCTTTCATTATATATGCATCAAGATCTGTGGTGATATGTAAGAAATACGACATTTCTCCAATATTCATTTATCAAAAAAAAAATCGAAGGTAAGCGGACCTGAAGGACGCTTGACCTTCAAACTACGCAATGCTTTGCCACCAGACTGCGCCTCATTAAGCACGTCACGGAAGGGTAGTTGTGCTGATCCCACGAGCGGTTTCACTCCAGGACCAGCGTTCACATGCACAATATCCACGTACAGAACAGCTGTGTCGAGCCGAGATGTGGGTGGCAGGACGAGGGGGAACTTCTCCTCCCACATTGGGTTTTCGTCATTTTGAGTATCGACTTTGGTCGTGCATTTTGGGCCGGAGTCGATCCACACTACCGCGTATGGCTTGAGTTCGCCGTTTCGCCAGTTCACGTTTTTGAGGTTCTTCCCAGAACCGATCGTCACCTCGACCTGCATGTTGGAGAGTCGAGAGGTATATTTAATCAAGAGAGAGATATAATGGTGATTAAATAGAGATATTTAATCAAATAGAGAGCTAGGGAGGGTTTCTTTGAGGGAGGGTGACAATGAAGGCAATTAGGTTGACAAGCAAAGAGTCGTTGACTTAGTCAGATTGTCTCCAGTTCTTATATAACAGTATGCATCCATTCATCAAATTAAAATCCCAGGTTTAACCCTGTTTGACCTTGATTAAATAGGTAGCGAAAATCTTTATTTTTTGGATTTCGTAAGTCAGAAAGTGTTGAAATTTTTTATTACTTGGTTTTTTATGGTGTAGTGGTACTGGTTTGGTACATGTCTCTCAAAATGGGTATGTCTAAATTATGTAAGAACTGGAGATAATTAACAACAGGATTAGGGCTTTGGTTGACTTGAAAGAGTCTATTGTTTATGTTATTTTTATTCTTATTTTGTTGATGTAGCCTGCGTGCTTCCATGTGAAATTTTACATGTCTATCTGTTACTGAAAAAAAAAATAGAGACAATTAATGCTCATATATTTGCTTTGCCAGAAATATTATTTTCTCTGATTAATTTGACTAATTCCCTACGGGTTAAAAAAAAAATTGACTTCGCCTGATTATTTAGAGTAGTTGTCTATATATATTTAACATTGTTTGGAAACATTATTGGTGTAAATTCATTTAATCAAATCAAAATCAGTTAAATCAAAGACAGAAAACTGAAAAATGAATAAGAACAATGTATTGGCAGGGAAGAAGTACAATTGTGTCCTTCAACCATTTTTGTTAAAAATCTATAATTTATTTTTTTTTTCCAAAATTCTTAGCATCTGTTTATATTTTGTCTTTTTTTTGTCATGAGAAGTTTATTGTAAATTAACCATATATAGATAGTGACCTTTTTATGTGATATCTCTTTAATGAGATATGAGGCCAAAATGGACTAAATTCTGTTAGCATCAATCCAAAAAAGTAATGCTGACATGTAAATATATAAGCAAATTAAAAAATTAAATATTGATCAAAGGATATTTAATAATTTATGTCGCAGAAGAGATATATCCAATAATCAAGTCACATATTCTTTGAAGAAAAGAAAAAGTTCAACTCATATTTTCTTTTTTTTTGAATGCAAGCTTGAACAACACATATTTAAAAGAAGTGAAGTTTTCTATCAAAAAAAAAAAGGTGAAGTGACGAAAGCTTTTATATATCTTATCATGTCATCATATAACTGGAACCCATGATATTTAAAATAATAATGATAATAAGAATGGTGATGATTATAATAGAATAATTAATTTATAATAAGTATAAAATAGTGAAACAAACAACAAAAAGTTCTCTTCTTATAAAAAGATGAGTACGCCCATAAAAATATAAAAAACTGGCAGCTGGATTCGACTTCCAGCAAGCAGGATTACTATGAAAGAAAGAAAGTTGATAATATAGTTTATCAATAAATTTAGAATGAATTCTTCTTGGGTATTATACGATCTTCTAAAATCTTAAAGCAGTCTGAATGCAGCAATTAATTTAAGTAATCATTTTTCTTTTTTATTTTATAAATCTAATAAAATTGTAATTGCTTTTACACTTAGAAACCAAAAAGCAAATAATAAAAATGCATCACTGCTTCAACATATGTAATAAAATCCTTTTTTTCACATCAATTATGAAAAATAAACAACCAAAGAAAACAAATACACGAAAAAAAGGTTGCGACTGAAACGAAATTACAGTGACAAATGAAATCCTCCATTTAACTTCTCCTTTAATTAATTAATCCTCACACTGCCAATATGTTTACAATATCCCGCCTACATCTCACAGCTGCCATCATCATAGCTGCCAGCATCAAATCCGCCATCATCTATCGGCCCGCCTAAATCAACCTCATATCCATTATCGTACTCGCTACAATCAACCCCATATCCATTGTCATAACCGCTAGAATCAATTGCATATCCATTGTCCATACCACTTAAATCAGGCGCAGATACATTATCATATCCTCCTCCTAAATCGTATCCATTACCAACATCTTGTCCAGCGGAATAGATGTAATTGTTTGCCAGTACATTAGCATTGTTGTTATTTTTTCCAAGTCTCAAAAGCTTACTGACCGGTAGTCCCCCAAACGCCATGTCGACACCTACATTACAAATTTGTTGTGCTACTGAAGGTCCAGCAGGACGAGGTCTAGGCCCATACATTGGGCCCATCGGTCGTGGTGATGGTTGACGTAGTTGGGGCCGTTGATGAAACTGCGCTCGAGGCTGACGATTAAATTGTGCTTGAGGTTGGGCGTGAAATTGTTGTACATGAGCCTGTGGCTGAAATTGTTGTACTTGAGCCTGAGGCTGAGGCTGAAATTGTGCTTGATACTGAGGTTGAGGCTGAGGCTGAACCTGAGGTTGAAATTGTGCTTGAGCCTTAGGCTGAACTTGGGGTTGAGGTTGAACTCGCGGTTTAGATTCAACCTTTGGTGGGATGGGCTGGTTGTTTTGAGGCGCTTGTTGTACATGTTGGTCTCCCGGAGAGATATCCTTTATGCCTATCTTGATTTCTATGATCCCTTGCGGTCGGCCAGATGGACGTAACAGTTCAAGGCTACGTGCCACCTTGCCATTTGCTCGAGCTTCCGTGAGTACCTCATTAAGAAGTAGCTTTGCCGAGCCTACGAGCGGCTTGGTGTTCGGCGAGGCGGTGGCATGGACCACGTCTATGTAGAGAATTGCGGTTTCAGGGCGTGAGGTGGAGCGGAGTGGAATAGTGAATTTCTCGTTCCATTTGGGGTTCACACCATTGTTTAGATCGGCTTTAGTGGAGCACCTGCCACTCGTATCGATCCAAACCACAGCGTACGGTTTTAGCAAGCCATTGCGCCAATTTACGTTCTTCAAATCTCGCGCGGAGTTCATAAACACTTGCACTTGCATTTTGAGAGAGATAAAGATGGAGAAATGTTTGTTTCTTTCTTTGGTTCAGAGAGATGTTTGTTTGTCTATATCAAATAATGGCTTAAGATGGTAATTAAGGGGCCAAAATGGGATTGGAATACGTCTTCTGTTGACTTTGGGATTACAAATCAGTAAAGGATTATAGTACTTGTTTATAGTAGGACTAATGATCCACGGAAATAGCACTTCCATTTCACTACATTTAACAATGGGTCATGATAATGGTCACCCGCAGGGTTCGCCTGAGGCAATGTATTAATATTTTTTATGTACCTTTGTTTACTAACGATTATATATCCAAGTATGTTAAACTGATTTATTGACCTTCAAAAAAAATAGATATATTGAGTCAACAAATTCTTTCAAAATTAGAAAATGGCTTAAAGGTATGAAAAAACTCAAAAGATAAGTTATATGCAAAAAAAATATTGACCCTAGATTCTAGAAATGATATATTGTAATTTTTGAATATAACCTAAAATATATTGATGTTAAGAAAAGGTATATGCTAAATTATATTAATATTTAATAGATTTTTGATATAATAATAAATGAAGGTATACTAACCATCAAAAACATGTATAAGATTTACTGAAAAATAAATTACACGGCAAGATTCAGTTCGTACGAGTGTGGACTTGGGAGCATTTCTTATGTAAAGACAAAACACTCGAAATAACAAACACAAACAATAAGAATAAATGAAGGTATACTAATAATTATTAAGAAAATATTATAGAAGTTATATTAAATGAATTACTATCTAGATGCAGCTTGATCAAAGGTTGCTGATGACGGAGAGCATTTTCCATTTAATAATGAATTACTATAACAAGTACTTTTAATAGCTTATAGATAACCATGGAAGATGTTGACATTGACTTAGCCTCACCTAAGATTTTATAAATTAGGCACACTCGTTACAAATATATTTAATATTTTCTTAAATTTCAATCAAGAGGGTGACTCTCAATCAAGGAAACAATTGGAAATAATCAATTATTTTGTTGTACCTTGTTGTGTTGTAGCTTTTGTCTTGTAGAAACATGAAGAGAGAAATGTTTTAAACTATCATAAACAAATGGTAAAGTAGAATAATGATAGCAAAGAAGCCAACTAAATGTGATTTAAATTTTAAAGTCTATTATCGTATTATGTGACACATAAAAGTTTAAAATTAAACATGATTCAGTGAAGTATCTAAAGATCTTCCAATAAATAATCTCTACACATACCAAACAATTAAAATTTAGTTATCAAAGTTTGTGATGCGCTATAGCATCTTGCCCTGAAAATTATCAATATTTAGATTTAGTATTTGGAGTCATGATAGATGAAAGACCATGTAATTACGTTTAATTAACCATACTATTCTTTTTTAATGAAAATGATTTTGTGGAAACTGAATCCGCTGATAGCATAAATTCTAGTGTGTAAATTATTGTCACCCAAACAATTTTCGATTTTAAAATGTATATGGACTTTTTCAAAGATTGAATTAATTAATTCGCAAGAATATAAAAACTGTTGGCATTTTCCAGCTGCTATTATTCTTTTAGTTTTTTAAGCTAGTTGTTGCCCAATCTTGTAAATTATACCTCTGCAACACCCCCTACTAAAATAAGATAGTCAAATCAAGGACTTGCTACGGTGACACAGATTTGCCCCTTTCTCCACCCCACTTATTTCTATATGAGGCTCACTTATCATTTTTATTCACTGCACGTGAGTCTCACTTATTACTAAAATTAATTTTTTTCTACTGTGGACCCCACTTATCACTACAGTTCAAAATTACTGACTGCATCATGATAAGTGAGGGGTAAATATATATCAAATTAGAGTTTTTCATTGAATTGCTCAAACTTAAAATTAAGGATCAGTTTGTTCAAACTTAAAATTATACCTCTTCAACTTAAAATTTTGTTTCTTAAGAAAGAAAAGCATTTTTTTGTTTTTCGGTTGTTGTTAAAATAAGTGTTTTCATTTCTAAATTTGATATCATATTTCATTGCTTCTTATTAATCAAATGTACATGTTATAAAAAAAATCATCCCAACCGGGAATTTAATAAATTGTTTTTCATGTAAATACATTACTTATATTTTTGATATATCATTTCGTTATCAATATCATTTTCAAAATCTTCAAATACAGTTTCCGGTGTCCACGTTAGTTTATATCGTTTTGAATATCAATATACTATTCTCATTTTAAATATAACTTTTTTTCATGGTAGTATCCATTACCCGTGTTAGTATATCACGTTGTGAATGTTAATAATCATATATTATTTTATTTCTAATGCTAATATAGTGCTTGTAGTGTTAATATGACATTTTTCATTTTCAATATGCAAATTCTAATATAAGCATAAAGTTTTTTATGTCAATATACTATCAGCCTCAATATATCGTGTTAATATATTATTTTCAGTGTGAACAAATAGTTTTCAAGAACAATATACATTTCACATTTCATTATCTAAACATATTTCTAAACTTATTTTATTACTTTTCATTATCTAAACATATTTTATTTGTTTGTTTTAAAAAAAACAGAAAACCAACTATCATTAAAAATGAGAACACGGCAGAGTAGAACATAAATCGAATCAGCCTTTTCTTCCGCAAAAGTGCCGGCTATTCATGATTCGAATTTGAAATTTCTTCACCGAATTCAAATATGCCTAAGCTTGAGCTAGCAATTTTTGACAAATTTAAATTTATTTGTTTTTATATTCGTTCGGTTTGGAATTTCAATTCTGGGCTGAGTTGACTAGTGGGCCGGCCCAGTATGGTGCGGATAGTAAGCTAAATAGAAAAACTATAGGGAGTTTAAATTAATCTTGAATCAGTCAACTAGTTTTCAATCACTTTGAAATTTTGGTTCATCTTGAGAGCCCTCTTTGCCTTTTCATACTTGTAGTTTACCCTAATTCGAACAATCAAGATGAGATTGAAAATAGCCAATAATCCAAAGTTAAATAACTTAAACTCATTACTATTAACTAAACAAGATCCATACCATATGTTAAAAGATACTACAAACATTTCCTGTAACCAGTTTTGGTTTTATTTTTCTTTTATGCAAATTGTGTAAGGGAGAAAAACTTTGTAAATATTTGTATGATAGTCATCGGGCCTGTGCCAGATACTTCACGCAGTGCATTAGGATTTTAGTTTAATCTAGTAACAGATATATATCGGATATACTTTAGATATCGCTAATGTACGAACAACTTTGAAAATAAAATATTAGAAACAAAGTCAACATAACAAGAGCGGCAAATACAAATGAATAATTGAAGAAAACAAAAATTTAGCTTACAGCATGATTTTTCTCAATTAACACATTTTTCATACTTTTTACTCGAACATATAATTTATAAATATGTAAAAAATAATTGTAAATCTGAATTATGGCTGATAAATATCAAAACATGAATTATTACTAATAAAGTATCCTTGCACCGCCAATCTGTTTACTTCATCCGATCTTGCCTAAAGTATTAAGACTTTGATTGGCATCATACATCCGCCTGGCAAAAGCACCCCCACCATACATAGACCCGCTAAAATTTGCTCGGCCAACACCATTTATCCCACTTAGATCAGACCCAAATCCATTGCTAGAGTTGCTTAAACCAATTCCTGATCCATTGCCCATATAACCACTTAAATCAGGCTCGGATCCATTGTCAAATCCTTCAAGCCCTTCATCACTTGATTGTCCATCGATATAGGCTCCTGCATTTGAAAGAGCTTCAATATAGTTGTGGTTATATTGTTCAGCCATTTGTTTCATAATTTGTTGCATCTGTTCTGCCGCAAATGCCATGTTGAGAGCTGGGTTGTAATTTTGTCGTGTTGCCGAAAGTCCAACAGGAGGATATATGGACCCGTATATTGTTTGAGGTTGAGGATGAAATTGTGCTTGAGGTTGATATTGAACATGTGATTGAGGTTTAACCTCTGGTGACATGGGCATGTTGTTAAATGCGTGTTGTCCGTACTGGTCTTTCAAAGAGATATTTTGGTCTTTAACGCCTATCTTTATATTTATGATCCCCTGGGGTCGGCCAGATGGACGGTTCAGATCAAGTCTACGAGCTACCTTACCGTTTGCTCGAGCTTCCATGAGTACAGAACTAAGAGGAAGCTTAACTGAGCCTACAAGCGGCTTGGTGTTCGGAGAGGCAATGGCGTGGACCACATCTATGTGGAGAATTGCGGTTTCAGGATGTGAAGTTAAGGGGAGTGGGATAGAGAATTTCTCGTTCCACACGGGGTTCACGTTATTGTCCAGATCAGCTTTAGTGGAGAACTTCACACTTGAGTCAATCGAAACCACAGCGTATGGTTTTAATGAGCCATTGCGCCAATTCACATTCTTCAAATCGCGTGCGGAGGTCATGAACACTTGCACCTGCATTTTGAGAGAGCGAGAGAGATAGTTTATCTTTCTTTAGTTGAGAGAATGTTTGTATATGACAAAAAATGACTTGGATGGTGTATATATCCATACAAGATGTTGACATTGACTTAGTTTTTTTTTTAATTCAGCTCATATTTAATGAGTTGAAAGACTTTGCTAAATATGTGTGTTTGCGATATTGAACCCATAATCTCTTACTACGCAACCCTAAAAAAAGCCAGGGACGAGCCACCTCTTGTGCCATACAAACACTATCGCCAATAATTATTACTGTCCAACTATAATCATGTGTTCAGCTTATGCAATTTTATTTAATTTCTTTATTTCATGTTCGGTTAGGTGTGCCTCTTGGCAACCTTTACCTTTTTTTTCTCTTATTTTAAGAAGTTTATCCTATATCAATGAAACTTCTGTAACGGAACATTGATTGATGGAACATACGCGAGAGACACTCAAGCTCATCTATTTTTCCAAAAAACATTTTGTGGCTGATGTGTTGGCAAGTAAGAGTACAATATTAGATTATGCATATTATTTTGCAAGAGGGAGTACGGACTGATTTGTCAATGCGCCTTTATATGATTAAGTTCCGGCTATTTTGCAAAGAATAATAAGTTGTGCTTAAGCATTCTATATAGTTAATAAAAAAAGAGAGGTTCTCAAAATGTACAAAATTTAGTACTTATTGAACACTAATTGACTAATTCAAGATCAATTTTTAAGCTCTCTAGTATATTTTATTATTATCTAGTTAGTTTACATTAAGTTGGATTAAACAATGTGGTCTGACTACTCATATCAAATTTAGTGGAGGTGTTTGTGGGAGGCATTTTACAAGGGTTGGGCGACAACTAGTTAAGATTAATTTCATGTGAGGCTAAGTCATTGTCAACATTTTTTTTTTTTTTTTTTTTTTTTGAGTTGTAAATACATGCGATCGCATGCTTGATTACAATGGATTAAAAGCAAAAAAAAATACATGAAGATAAATATAGATAAGAGAGACGTATAGAATAAAATTCTTCTGCCTTCAACAATTTGCCATCCAGCTTGTCACCTCCGTGGAAGCCCACCTGAGAAGAACTGTTGGCGATCGTTGGATATTTGAGAAGATTCGTCTGTTACGCTCGAGCCATATCATCCAAGTAACCATTGTCAACATCTTGAATGGTTATAAATATACCATCCAAGTAATTTTTTGCCATAAGACAAAATTCTCTCAACAAAGAAAGATAAAACCTCACTCTCTATCAAAATGCAGGTGCAAGTGTTCATGATCTCCGCACGCGATTTGAAGAATGTGAATTGGCGCAATGGCTCACTAAAACCATACGCTGTGGTTTCGATCGACTCAAGTGTGAAGTTCTCCACTAAAGTTGATCTGGACAATAACGTGAACACCGTGTGGAATGAGAAATTCTCTATCCCACTCCCCTTAACTTCACATCTTGAAACCTAATATGCTTTTGTAATATTTAGATAATTATCCATTTAAATTCTAATATACGCACTCAATAGTGATAACTAGCTTAGTGTTGTTTATTTGAGTCTAAACAAGGTCTTGTTAATTTTATTAGATGTTTAACACTGGTGTTTACACCATGGCATTTATTTAGTTCAGATGGACAAAAATATCTAATGAATTTTTAAGCAATATGTCGTGTTTCCTATCTTTTTCTCCAACAGGCTAGGATCTTAGCTCTAAATGCTTCTTACTTCTTGAAGAACGGTGGCCATTTCGTCATTTCCATCAAGGTATAAATCACTCCCCTTTTTATTATTTTACCTGTCTTAACTCAATTTAATGTTAAATCAAACTTAACCTAACAATTCTTAATTCACATCACAATTTTCTGTTTTTTATCAGGCCAACTGTATCGACTCTACGGTTCCGGCTGAAGCCGTATTCGCGAGCGAAGTCAAGAAGCTTCAAGCCGAGCAGTTCAAACCAGCTGAGCAAGTGACTTTGGAGCCGTTTGAGCGAGACCATGCTTGTGTTGTTGGTGGGTACGCATGCCCAAGAAGAACAAGCCTGCTGCTTAGTTTTAGTTAGATTTTTGTTGTAATGTGTATGGATTGAGATAATTATGATGTGATGGCTTTGTAGACTTTTATGGTAGTATGTGGAACAATGATGATTAATGTGATGGTTTTGGATGTTTGGCTTTTGAGTTTTGTATGTTCGGATTGGTGGAATATCATACTTGACCAAGATTATCTTTAAGTGGCAAATTTTTTGTTTTTTGGGATACACTAGTATCCCAAAATTTGGTATGATTGATTTGTGTAGGCATCATGAGGATAAAGAAATTTGGTATCAAGTGAGTAGTGTTGGGAATGTTTTAGGCGATTTCAGTGTAGGTATTTTTGATAAATCATCTATTAGGTCTGAAATACAATCTTAGTAAGTGGCATTGGATTACTCCCCTGTTTTCAGTCTGGTTCTACTTGATGCTGAATCAAGGTATACTTTGTTGTTGTAAGCAGGGCAGTAACAAAAATTGAGAGATTCGATTCACTCTTCTGTTAAATGGACTAGGGTTGCATGAACATAGTTCGGATGAGAGACTTCTTTCAAAAGAAAACCAAGAAGACATAAGTAGATAAATTTTTTAATGACCAGTGAGACTACTAGAATTTCGGGTTATAACACAATGCCATTTTCTCCACCTAATGATGTTAAGATCAAAATATCAATTGTCTTTTGATGATGTTGATGTTACACGGCGGGGAATTTTATAGAGGTTACAATAATTTTTATTTGACACCAATTTATGCATGCATGGATGGTGAGATTTAACATTGAAATATGCATTGTAAAGAGAAATGAAAGGGGTGTGTCAAGAGGGATAAGGGATTTACTGCAAACTTGCAAAGGAAGCCGCAACATGCCATTAATAAATTTCCCATCTACTGATTATGTAGTAAATTTGATGTTGCATGGAGGCAAATCATTTTGTCGGATGTGATGACAAGAGTAGAATATTCATGCATATTGTTTTTGCAAGAGGAAGTACCTAGTGATTGGTCAATGCTCTATTATCATAGTTCCGGCTGTTTTGCAAAGAATAATAAGTTGTGCTAAAGCATTCTATTGTTAATAAAAAAAGAAAGTTCTCAAAATGTACACCCATATTGCCTGTACAAGCGTGCACGTTGCCAGTAGATGGGGTACCGTTTCCGTCACGTTGCCACAATTAGGGCAGAAATCCGGCCTAGGCCAGTTCCTCTTCTGAAAATTTTCACTCGTCAGTATTCTGTGTGAATGCGCAACTAAAGAAGTTAGAAAAAGTCAAATATACATATTTGATTTGTTATGAAGTTAGAAAATGTGACATTGTTATTGACCAATTAAAAATAAAAAGAAAAGAAATATCTACAATTTTTTTTTTTTTTTGAAGGAAACCGGGTTCGCTGAGTTTCAAACTCACAACTTTTGAGTTGGTGAGATGGTATCTTCCCACTCTACTAGAGATGGGTTTGCAAAAAATTGAATGTTATATTAGAAAAATATCACAAGACAATTAGCAATATCGTTAATTAAGAATCGGCAAATGATACAGGATTTGTGACTATCTCTGTCACATAGAGTACGTGCACACCGTATCTGATATTATATATTATATATTAAGATACAAATACACTACGTATTGAAACTTTAGGATATGATAGATCTAAATTTTACATTAACACAATGATTTATTAACATAAATAATTCTATGACATAACGAAATGTATTCTTTTAGTGAAATGATAATATGATGTAATAGTGAACTGACATTATGAAATGTAAATGGAGCAAAAACTAGGCTTCGGGTGGTGCTTCCAAAAGCATTTTGTACTTATTGGACACTAATTGACTAATTCAAGATCAATTTTAAGCTCTCTAGTATATTTTATTATTTTCTAATTAATTTACATTAAGTTGTCCGATTAAATCAATGCGGTTTGACTATCTTATCAAATTCAGTGGAGGTTTATGGGAGGCATTTTACAAGGATTGTGCGAAGAGAGAGAGAATAATGATAGCTCAAAACTGCTAATAGTTAAGATTTATTTTATGCGAGGCTAACTAAGTCAATGTTGATAGAATATGATGGCACATCTTCGCTTTCGTCTATGAATATTCGGTTACAACGTTTCCGCCATATCACGTAGTTGATAAATAATTGAAGAATTGTCAGTTCGTTTGGCCGTCCCAAGAATAGTGCCTTTGGATCCAAACATATTCTCCCCCTTGTTCATAATTGTGACATAATTGTTGCTTTGTTAAGATGCATGAGTAGAATAGATGTTGTGTGCGTAAATTTGCCACCATTCCAGAAGCTCCATATAAATAAAGATATTTCATTTTCTACATCTCCAAATGAGCTGCAAATATTTTCTGAGTACCATACTCCATACGATTCAAGAAACTTACCATACTCCACGCGATTCAAGAAACTAACAGGACACATTTTGAATAATAAATGTATTCAACAGAGTCATGCTCAGACCAACATATATATCATGCGCTACTAATACCAATATAACCAAGAAATATAATGCATTCATACTGAAACTTTCATCAAACACCAAACAAACTAAATAACTAACATTCTTCATTCCACAAACTACCACAAGTCTACATAAAACAAACATCAAACCATAAATATCCCAAAATCCATACACATTACAACATAAACTCTCTCTCTAACTAAGCAGCAGGCTTGTTCTTCTTGGGCATGCGGTACCCACCAACAACACAAGCATGGTCCCGCTCAAACGGCTCCAAAGTCACTTGCTCGGCTGGTTTGAACTGCTCGGCTTGAAGCTTCTTCACCTCACTTGCAAATACAGCTTCAGCTGGAACCGTAGAGTCGATACAGTTGGCCTGATTAAAAACAGAAAATTGTGATGTGAATTAAGAATTGTTTGGTTAAGTTTGATTTAAACATTAAATTGAGTTAAGACAGGTATAATAATAAAAAGGGGGGTGATTTATACCTTGATGGAAATGACGAAATGGCCACCGTTCTTCAAGAAGTAAGAAGCATTTAGAGCTAAGATCCTAGCCTGTTGGAGAAAAAGATAGGAAACACGACATATTGCTTAAAAATTCATTAGATATTTTTGTCCATCTGAACTAAATAAATGCCATGGTGTAAACACCAGTGTTAAACATCTAATAAAATTAACAAGACCTTGTTTAGACTCAAATAAACAACACTAAGCTAGTTATCACTATTGAGTGCGTATATTAGAATTTAAATGGATAATTATCTAAATGTTACAAAAGCATATAAGGTTTCAAAGTATTTGTGTTGCAAACCAAGATCTAAATGCATGACAGGTACAAGAACATGACAGACTTGCTCACAGAAGTAGTTGGTATATTAATAGACCACACATGAATATTTGTTCAAGTACTAAAGGTAATAATTCAAAATAATGGGAAAAAAGATAATTTCACAAATAATATGTAAAGAACACCACAAAAAAATAGAAAATAGATTACAAATACAAAAAAATAACACCGTGATAAAAAAAAATGATTCAAAATAAAAAGAATAAAAGACAATGTTGGATCAGAAACTCGAGTTTTGCATCATTCAATGCTGTCCTGAAGGGGAATCCGAGTATTGCTCATCAATTCAACAATAGAATACGAGTAAAAACAACAGATTGGTAATACTAAATATATAAATTCAAAAGAAAAAGGAAGAATAAAAGGCACAAATTAGCATCAGAAACTCGAGTTTTGCATCATTCAAAGATGTCCTGAAGGGGAATCCGAGTTTACTCATCCTTTGCCTTTGTACCAACAATCAATCAAACACTCAAACACAAAATCACAAAAAAAATACCCACTACACAAAAAACATCAAATAAAACAATACTTCAAAAATACATTCTTCATCAAATAAATAAATAAAAAACCAAGATAAACTACACACACCCCATCAAATAAATCAAAACATATCAGATGATATATTCACACTTATTGTGTGCAAACCAAAACAATATAAAAAATAAATGATAATCAATTCATCATTAAAACACATATTTCCTTCTAATAAGCCAGAAAACACATTATCTTATATTTCATGTGTAAAACAAAATAATCAATTAGAAAAAATAAAGAGTAACATATTCAATTCGAAAGAAGAAGTAACAAAATAATCAATATATTTAAAACATGAAACAAAATAACAAACTAACTAATCAACTAATAATAACAACTAATTAATAAGTTTTTGTACCTGGTCAGGCTGAGCGACATCAGAGAAAATAACATCAACCATGCCGACCAACATTCTGTACCGAGCCGGATGTCTCGCGTCCTCAATAATGGGGATCACGTTTGTACGTTTCTTCGCCATGTTTACAAGGTCGCGACCGCTCCTGTGCGAGAATTCCACCGCGTAGACTATTCCGGTCTGGTATTAAAAATGAAATATCATCAGACATAAATATAATACTGGCGCGTAATAACTAATATGCAGTATTTGAGTGGCACAAGTCCAAACAGTAATGAAAATAATGAAGTGAAAATATTATCAATTTTGTTAAAATAATGTAGTAAAAATAAATAATATAATATAATAAAATTAAATATTATAACATAATAATAATAATAATAATAATAATAAAGATAAACAAATAATACTAATATAATAATAATAATAATAATAATAATAATAATAATAATATAATACAACATAAATAGCAGTAATAATATTAATAAATATTCTCATTAAAATAAAAATAAATATTAAAAAAACAATAAATTCTTACTGGGCCGACGAGGTCAGATACGTGAGAGACAGTTGTGCCTGATGCAGCACCAAGGTAAAGAACTTTCGCACCAGGTATCTGAAAATGAAATGTATTTGATTTAATTAGTCAAAATAATCAAATTGAAAGGCTCTCTCTTTAAGATATTTAAGAAGATTAAAATAAATAAAATTATAAAACTTACGATCCAGATATTGTCAACACCACCAATGATAGCAGCAGCAAGCTTGGATCTGAACGGATTCCAAATCCTGTACTCAATTTTTGTTCCATCTTCATTCTACAAACCAAAAAATCAAAACAGATTCAATCAATTTGTTTACAAAAGTACAAAATAATACAAAAACGAAATCAAAACAATCCCAAATCATTCTCAAAATCAATATTCGATTCAAACTCATTCATTACCTGAACAGAAACTCGTTTCTCTCCATAAACAGCTTCTCCAGGAACCATATTCTTCGTGCAGAGCGCATCTTCCTTCCCCTTCGCAAGAAAAACTCCATCATGTCTATGAGGCACAACCACAACCTTAGCTCCGCCCTTCATACCTCCACCTCTGCCTCCTCCTCTTCCTCCCCTTCCACCTCTGCCTCCCATACCTCTCCCGCCGCCTCTTCCTCCTCCTCTTCCGCCTCTTCCGCCCCCGGAATCGCCGAACCTGCCGCCGCCTCTTCCGCCGCTGCGGCCTCTGCCCCCGCCGCTGAAGGGGCTCCCGCCCCGCCCGCCGCCGCGCATCGGAGCTCTCATGATTAGGGTTTTGTTAGGGTTTTGGGGGAGAGAAGTAGGGTTTTGAGTGGAGGCGGGTTAGGGTTAGGGTTTTGGAGATGGAGGCTGAAGGGAAGAGAGGGTTTTATAGGAAAAATTAATTAGGGTTTAGGGTTTTAGGTTAAGAATGTTATTGCCAAAATGGGCTTGTTGGGCCTTTTTCCTTTTTTATTCAGTGTTTAGGGTTCAGATATAGAGTGTCAGTATTTTGGAACGCCCAGTAGTGTCCGATTACAAAAGATATGATGAAATTATAAAAATGTATTTTTATAAACACAAAAGGTATAATGAAATCACAAAAAAGTATATTTTCAAAAAGGTATATTTTTAAATACAAAAGATATATTCAAGTGCAAATATGTATGTGTACAGCTAAAACTGTATGGTAGGCGCTTCTAGGCAGTCCGAATAATTTCTCATATTTTTATCCCCGGATATAAATAAATTTTAGCCAAGTCATAAATCATAACAATGATATGAGACTTCACACTCTAGAGATGATTCTTTTCACAATGTTTAGAAGAATATCTATAGAGTACAACTATGTATGGTGTGAAATATATATATTAAACAAGAAGTCATGCACTGCTATTTCATATATCTTTGATTATCTAAATCATGACTAGAAACCGGCCATTAATCCAAAAAGGTTGGATCATATACTTGAGATATTGGAGGAAACTAATTATTTGTATAAAAGAGTATAAAGTTTAAAAATCTCTCTTTCATGATACAAGATAAACTCATAATACAATTTAATACTTTGTTTTAGGTTTAATTTTGGTTATTTGAAGTTATTGGATATTGAGGATGATATTTTAATGTTTTTCTTTTGCTAATTCCGTAACATTTGTTAATGATATTTATGTTTCTATAATTTTTGTTAGTCGTGCCTATTAATGTATATTTTTTCAAAAGATTTTTTTTTTGTTTATTTTTTAAGACATATTACTTGGTACTAATTGATACCATTCAACAATTTAAGTCAGGACTGAATTATATTTCACATCGTTCAAAAAACTCGGCTCCTAGATAATAAGGGACGTAAAATTCTATTATTCTTTTACTTATATATATTCTTTAAATAGTTTATGCATAAGATGTACATCTTTAGGTCATCTATTATATTTTCATTTTGATGAGTAAATATAGTGTATACATTAATTGCATAACAGGAGAAATAATAAGATAGCTAAATTATCTTTATTTAATATATTAGCGGCTCAAAAAGCAATTGAGTCATGACCAAATTTTATTATTCTTTAACTTATTTAGATTATTTAAATAGTTTATGCATGATATCTAGTTTTTTTTTAGGTCATCTATTATATTTTCATTTTGATGAGTAAATATAGTATGTACATCATTACAGAACAGGGGAAATAATAAGATAATTAGAACACAAAAGTCAGGATGGCCGAGTGGTCTAAGGCGCCAGACTCAAGTTCTGGTTCTCGTGAGAGAGCGTGGGTTCAAATCCCACTTCTGACATTTTCTTTTTCATATTTTTTGGGGAGTTTATGATTTTTGTTCTTTTCTTTTTAGATATATAATTATATATTACATACTACTTTTGAATCATGTAAATAAATATACACTTGAGCTAAGAGCGTGGGTTCAAATCCCACTTCTGACATTTTTTTCATTTTTTTTGTGGAGTTTATGATTTTTGTTCTTTTCTTTTTTAGTATATAATTATGAAATACATATCATCACTTTTGAAACATGTAAATAAATATACACTGGAGTTAATGGGACTGATTTTTTGTAACTGTGGAGTTACTTCTTCAATTTTTATATGTAATTTAGATATACAGTGCCCGTTTGTATCATGTAATTTGCATACGTATATGATATATATAAAATCTCACTTCTGACTCTCTTTCATTTTATAAAATTATTCTTATTATAAAGAAAAAAATAATGAAATTATTTACCAGAATAGTCCATTACAGTATTACAACTGGTATAGATTATAATTATATGGATTATTCAAATAAACAGTGTAATTTATATACATAATGCATTATAAGAATGATTTCAATTGAATTGCCAATAAATATCAAATTTCGTACACAAAAGCATATCACGCGCAACACTATAGTTGGAGAACTTGACGGTACCTTATTCTGTAAATACACAGTATAATATAATCAAGTTAAAATAAGCAAAAAAGATTAAAAAAAAATGGTTCTTTTCCTTTTTCATATATATATTTTTTTTCTGTAAAGAATGAAATGAAAATATATATTGAATATTACCAGCTTCTCAATTTGAAAACCAAATCAGATTTCAAACATTAAATCCTCAAATCCTCAGCTCAGCCAATCCTTTATTCTTCAGATTGAAAATTTCTCCTAAAACAAATAATAAATCCAATTAAACTTGTTAAAAATATGTATACTTTAAAAAAAAATAAACTTTCAACAAACAATAATGCATACTTAATACAAATTAACGTACCAAATTAATCCATTATCAGCAAAAAACCAAAGAAACACAAATTAAATAGCGAACCATTTTCACGTTTTCATAATTAAATTCTCATTCATTTTCTCTCTCTTCAATATTACAACCAAACAAATAACTAAACTTAAAATCAGGCGAAATTCCAGCTTTTAACATTTCATTATAAAGCTCCTTAGCTTTATCTTTATCCCCCGTTTTACAAAACCCTAAAATTACAGCCGTATAAGTCACCACACTAGGCTTAAACCCTAATTCTACCATCTCATTCATTAAAGAAATAGCTAAATCCATTGATCTTAACTTAGCAAAACCATTAATCAAACATGTATATATATACAAATCAGGCTTTAAACCTTTTCTCTCCATTTCTCTCACCAATTGGAGAGCTCCATTTAATTTCTTTTCTCTACATAAATAAGCTATTAAAGATGTATAGAGTTTTTGGTCTGGTTTAATTCCTTCTAAAAGCATTTTATCAAACAGGTTTAAGGCATGGTTTAATTTACCATCAATGCATAGTCCATTTATCAGCGATGTATATGTGAATATATTAGGTTTTATTCCTTCGTTTAACATTTCATCAAACAATTCAAAAGCAGTATTAAAATCCGAAATTTTGACAAAACCATCAATTATTTTGCTGTAAATTTTCACATCGAGTGGAAATCCTCTTTTTGTAAGATTGCATAAAACCTCATATACATTATCTAGCTTTCTCTCTCTACAAAGACCATTTATTATCACTTTGTATGTGTATAAATTAGGGTTTATTCCAATGTCTCTTATTTTATTAATGAACAAAAACGCTTCGGTAAAAAACCCTTTTTTACAATATCCATCAATTAAAACGGTACAAGTGATAATATTTGGTACAATTCCTTGACCTAACATTTGGTCAAATTGGCCCAAAGCCTCTTCAAAAAACCCTAAATTGCACAAAGCATGAATCAAATTGGTATAATTATACAAATCCGGCACGAAATTTCGACGAATCATTTCATCCCAAATTTCAAAAACTGAATCTAAATCCCCAATTTTGCAAAACCCATTGATTAAAATCCCATACGAAATTTGATCGTGCGAAATTCCCTTAAACCCTAATTGCCTAAACAATTTCAGAGCTTCTTTAACCCGTCCGATTTTACAAAGCCCGTTTAATATAGAGCTATAAGTAACATTACTAGGTTTTATCCCATTATTCAACATTTCTAAAATCAAATCGCGCGATTTGCAAAAATCCATTTTTCTACAAAATCCATCAATTAAAATACTATAAGAATGCAAATCGGGTTTTGACCCGTTTAATTTCATTTCATCCAAAACCTTTAAAGCCTCAGACACCTGGCCAAACTGGCAAAACCCTAAAATCACCGCATTAAAGCAATAATTATTACAATTAAGCCCTTTTATACGCAAATTTTTAAGAAAATTAAATGCAGGCCCCACTTGGCCGGCTCGACATAAACCATTTATATAAGTGGCATATGTAACTTCATTTGGTTTAATACCATTTATTTCCATTTCATGAAAAATTTGAAGAGCTTGTTTTAGGTGTAAATTATCTTTTTTGGTGTATAAATCCATCATAATTGAATAGGTATACACATTTGGTGAGGGCCCAAAACTCTTCATGTCATGAAATAAAATGTTAGAAAATTCCAATTGGTTTCTTTCGACCAAAGATTTAAGTAAGAAATTGCATAAATTTATCTCAATTCCAACCATTTTCGCCTCAAAATAGGTTAATAATGCATCATGATACATATTTGATTCAACAAAATACCTTATTATAGCACCATAAGCTTGTAATAAGGTCATGGTACCATTTAATTCTCGCATTAATTCACCAATTAAACCGAATAAAATTTCCGTGGCATTTCCATAATAACTCACAATGCTTCCAATCAGAAACTGGATTTCTCTGTTCATTTTTTCCGATGAAAAAGCTTTTATGAGCACAGAAAATAATTTCAAAGAACGATTCAATCCATAATTCCTCACAGAATCCGTAAATCTCATTTCTTTCACAAACCTTGAATTCAATGTTCGTAAAACAATACCAACTAAAGCTGAATATTCAAAATCTTTCCTTCTGAAAGATTTGAAATTGTTGAATTTGTGAGAGAAATTGTTAATCGGTTCAAAATTCGAGGTTGAATTGAGAAATGGGTCTTGGGTTGAAACGCAAGCCAAAGCAGAAGAAGCCCGATACAGAAAACTGGAATACTTGCCTTTGTTCAAAAATGATTCACGAAAGAATACTAACTTCAATTTGAGCATAGAGTAAGGATCTAAGCTTGTGATAAACCTTCATGGGATTCCAAAAACATAAATTCTACACTAAATAGACCATATAACTGGGTCTTTCTGGATTTTGAAGAAGAAACAATAGGGGTTACTGAATTGTTTCTATTTGGGAGGTTTTTGAAGAAGAAAAAATAAATGGTTTAGTAGAACGGATCCAAGCTTATGATAAACCTTCATGGGATTCCAAAAAACATGATTTTTTCAATGATTAGACCATCATAATTGGGTTTTTCTGGATTTCGACGAAGAAGAAAATAGGGATTGGATTACTGAATTGTTTTTTCGGGGTTTTGGAGAGGAAAAGGAAATGGTTTAGCAGAACGGAGGGAAGAAGAAGAAAGAATGAAGCGGCTTTGGAGAAAGAAGGGTTTAGTACTTTAGTTAGTGAGGATTGATGGGCTGAGATTGAAAATGTATTGGGCCCAACATGATTATTTTCGAGGGAGCTTATACTGCACGACGGTATATAAAAACTGAAAACAGTATATACAAATATATGAAATGAAAATAAACAGTATATAAAAATTCATCCTATAAAACAGTATATATTTAAAAAAAAATGAAAACAGTATATACAAACATATAAACTGAAAACAAATAGTATATAAAAATTCATTCGGTAAACAATATATATTTAAAAAAATGAAAACAGTATATAGCATATATAGGAACGTGAGAAAACAGTATATAATTTTAATCCGTCGCTACAGGGTCGCTACAGTACCCCCGTCGTGATTTTCAATTTCCCTATTTTCAAATAAAACTATTTTATCTTAATATATTAGAATTAACAATAAGTCTACGCAACCGAATACCACAACCGGATTCATAACCGGGTGATGATTTAGCGTAGTCATTACTCAATTTTCTCTCTACGTGTCACATTTTGTCTATCTCATTAAAGAATTGAGTAATGAATATTTCAAATCATCATCCAACTGTATCCGATTGCATAGACTTATTATCTTTTTAATTTTCTTTTTTCCTCTCATCAGCTGATCTGAGTCCACGGATAGATAATTCAGTCCAGATTAGCTGTCGTGTTTTTTTCCTGATTGAAAATGGTTAATACTATTAGACCAAAGAGCTATATTCTAGAAGAACAAAGGATTTATTATGCTAAAATATTTTACTCTACTATATTGTCATTGATGCTATTCTGATAATATTCGCTTCTTGGATAAATAAATTTCATAGATTTTAAATTTTAGAAGCATAAATATGATATGTGCAAAAAAAAATTGTATATATGGTCTTAAGACCTTTATTTTTTTTAAGTATATGGAGATGAATTGTATATGAGGATATATATATGAAACTTTTTAATATGCTTACGTAAATAATTTATATTTAGTTAATTGAACTTATGAAATAAAAAATTTTAAATATAAGATGAATTGATTATATATAAGAATATACCGAAAAAGGTATACAAGAAATCCCTGTGAAAATAATGAATTTTTGTAATTAAACTTACATAATTAGATCTTTTTTTAAAATATATTATATTACTTTTATTTATATTTAACTAACAACAAATCTTACGAACTTGCAGTGTAGCCATTTTCTCCTAGTTATGATAATATTGTATAAAGTTGAGAAATTGTGTGTTGATTACAGTATAACAATGAATGGCGCAAGTATTATTTTCTTATTGAGAACACAAGTTGAAAACCAAATGGAAATGATCATTTGTTGAGGAACAAAATGAAATGATAGTTATTGAAATTTACGACAGAAAAAAAGATGGTAATGTTTTTAATTAACACAAATTTAGACAATAATCTCATTTTGTCAATATATATATTTTCCTTAATGTAATATTTATTTTTTCAATTGTTTCATGTCAATATCACATTAGTTTGTAATGGAGTCATGTCAATATCACATAATAAGGATGATATTTCACTATTTAACAGTTATCTTATTGCTTAACTGATAGTGGGAGCTGATTGAAGGGACCAAATAAAAAAAATGAAGTAATTGAATAAAGCTAATAATTAAGGATCAAAATCAGACTTCAAATCAGATAATTTACTCTATTTATATATAATTATTGCGACAACTACTTCTTGAACGGGATACTTAACAACCTTTGTTGTCGTTTAAGATCAAAATTATTTTTGAAACAACAATCTAAAACCCCAAAACCCAAAAAAATGATTCTCAATCAACCAAACCAAGTCAAACTGGTCTCTTCCACCGACAAAATAGTTGGCCGGTACCGGTCCAATCCCTATCAAACTGTCTCTCTCACGTGTACCAAAAACCACCACCAGCTTAAGTTTATGTCCAGCACAATTATTTAGAGGATATTACGTCATTTTCAACTTTTCAAGGCTCTAAGACAATTCTTAGTGTATCTCAAAATAATGTGTGCATGGTCTATTTATTTTGTCAATTTTACTAAATCCATCATGCAGTTTATTCATAAAACATTGCGAGTTTCCCCACATGTGCGCGCATTTCAATAACTTGATGCACGTCTTATCTCAGAAATTTCTGAACCCTCAACATCCTGTTCACATTCCAGGTCCAATTCGAACCCGACCGAACCGATCTCAGCACAATCAGAATCCGACTCACGCCGAAACGACTCACCTTGCGCGACAAGGGCTTGCAACAATCTCGGTTTGGACGGTTTTGACACAACGATGGTTCCTTCCAACATCTTAACCACATCACGCATCGTCGGTCTAGCCGACTCTTCGTCCTGTATGCACCACACTGCCACATTTCCCATCCGTTCCGCTTCCGACAAATCAAACCCACCAACTTTCAACACTCTCTCGTCTACCACACATGCCACGTCACCATCTACGATCCGATTGGCCGCCCATGCAGGGTAAAACACCCATTTGTCGCCTTTCGATGATGCCACGTCAGCGTTCTGTCTCCCTCCGAGAATTTCTAACAAGGTCATTCCATAACTATACACATCAGCTTTTGCGGTTATGGACGTACCGGAAATCCACTCCGGCGCAACGTAGCCCCACGTACCGCGCATCGATGTAACGACACGGCTCAAATCGCGATGGATTAATTTCGCTAATCCAAAGTCCGAAACTTTAGGCGTGTAATCGTCGTCCAAAAGTATATTATCAGGTTTAATGTCGCAATGAATAATACACTCTATACACCCCTCGTGTAAATATGCCAACGCACGAGCCGTACCGGTCGCGATTTTCACCCGTACTGGCCAACTTAGAGGCGGTACATTGTTAAAAGAACCGAGATGCGCGCTTAACGGGCCGAGAGGCATGAAGCCATAAACGAGTAGACGATGAGTGGATTCAGAGCAGAAGCCGAGCAGCCGAACCAGGTTCACGTGATGCAGGGTACCGATAGTACGGACCTCAGTACGGAACTCTCGGTCGCCCGTACCGATACCGGTACCGATGCGCTCGAGACGTTTAACGGCGACTTGAGTGGAGTCACGGAGCTCTCCACGGAAAACCGCGCCGAAACTTCCGTGCCCGATTCGTTGCGAAAAATCTTTCGTTGCTATCGATAGCTCCTTGAAAGAAAATACCTTTATATTATAGAAGCTTCCATCGTGGCCTTTTTCATATAATGTTTTATCTCTGTTTTTGCGCAACAATTGGATTATTTTTCTCCTAAAAATCAAAACTATGATCATAACTATCAGAATGAGAGCCACAAACGGTGCGCAAATAACACTAGCCATCAAGGCTTTATTCCATTTCCGTCTCGTTGATTTATAATTTATATTATTCTTTGAAACTCTAAGATAGAGAATCGGGCTGTTCGTATCGTTTCTCAAGTTATACGCATTTCCATACATATTATGACAAGTATACGAATCAAAATCATAATTCACGCCAAAACAAGAGCAATTACTCTTACATAGTTCTTCACACGAGCTCTTGCCAATTCCATCAAATCTTTCAATCATCGCACCATCAAAATCAACGGCGCCGATTTCTTCAAACTCAGATTCAATTATTGCACAAGAACCATTATTACTTTTGACAATTTCAGAGCAGCCATTTGAAAAATCGCCAGAATTCCACGCAATTTGATCGAATGGTTGAAGCCCTTTAGGGCAATCACAAATCAATTCACCATCAGAAGAAGAAGAACAAGAACTCAAAGGCCCACACTGACCGTATACTTGGCACGGATTGATTGGCCGAGACCAAAACGCTGTCCAACACCCCTCTTGAGGCAGCCACGTGTACTGTACCAACTGGCCGGACGGCTCCAAAACAAACCGGGTCAAGACTCTCGATCCGTATCCAACAAGCTCAGCCATTTCATCCGCAACCCAATAAGAGAAGGATGCGTTTGGACCAAATGGGTCCTCAAACTTGAACTGGTAAATGTACGGTACCGTCATTTCCGGTACGCCGGCGAACTTGGTACCGGTCCAGTTTCCAGTCGACCAATAAGAAACCGACGAGTTAAAGACCAGTTCAAACTCCCCATAAGCTGGAGGCCTCAAACGCAGAGAGAAAACACTGGATGAAGGATCAGAAATCGACTTCCAAGCTGTTAACTGGCTCGAACGGGTCACAGGCATATAGGGTAGCCACGTATCAGTCGGATAGCTGAATGACTCCCATACAACTTCTCCCTCTGCAGAAACCAACTGGAGGTTTCCTGTCTCCAACAACCGAGCCGAGCCGGCAGGGACAGAATTATCAGAAATCCAAACAGTACGGCCGTTGGGTCCGCCGGAAATGGAAAGATGGCCGGAATTAAGATACGCAGAGGCGACCGGAGAAGGCGAGTCGCGGTTGGCCGTCCAAATGACTGTGCGAGAAGGGAGGGAAGTGTAGTAAATGGAGAGATAGTATTCAGGCGAGACTGAGGTGGTGGAGATGGAAACGAAGGCCAAGGTGAAGGTTCTGCTGGGGCTAGAGAGAGTGGCGTTGAGGGTTATGAGGAGGGTTTGAGAGGTGGAGTGGAGGAGGATGGAGAAGAGCAGTGTGAAGAGGAGAAAGAGAGGAGTTGAGAAAGAGAAAGACATTCTTCTTCTTCCTCCTGTGAGATTCTATCATGGAGTGGAGTCTGGAAAGTGAAAAGTATGGAGAGAATAAAGTGAAGGAGATAGATGAATTTCGATATATATCTCTGGGTACAACAAAACTGGAGATTTCCATTGATGCTCTACTTTGTAAATTGTGCTAATATTTGGAAGGATTCATTATGATATGGAGTGCTTGCATTTACAAAAAGGTATATTTATAAATACAAAAGATATATCAAAGTGCAAATATATATGTGTACAGCTAAAACTATATGGTGAGTACTTCTCGGCACTCCAAAAGCTAGGCACTCCGAATAATTTCTCTATTTGGAAATGGAGAAGGTTTTTCATTATGTGAATTTTAAAAGAAAATTTTTAATCTAGCGTCCAAATTAAAATATTTCTAAGTCTAGCACTTCGTCATTTTAAATGGCAAAATAACAATTTTCGCCATTCAGGTTAGAGAAAATTTATAAGCAATATAAATTTTCTCCGTCCACAAAGGATAATTAAGAAATTAATTACGGTTTGAATCAGATTACCAAAGTATAAATATTCAATTTCACCAACTACGCTGGCAAAAAAGCTTTTTTTCTCACTTTTCCCATTTAGGCTAGCAAAAATATTAAAAAAATGAGCTAACGAAAGTGAAATTTTTTTTTTAATCCGAAATTTAGATTGTCAAAATGAGAAAAATCTCACTTTCGTCATCTCTGTTGGCGAAAATGACTTTCTTTCGCCATTAAAAATAGCAAAAATGCTAGATTTGAAAATATTTTTATTTGGATGCTTGATTTGAAAAAAAAATTTAAACTGATATATATGAAAAAAAAAAGTTGAAATGGAGGGATAATGTACATGAGAAAATAGAGGAGGAGGGAATGAGATGGACAAAGGAGTTGTACGTTGGAATCACGAGACTGTACAGGCGTACGGAGTCGAATTTTTGCATGCACCTGTTTCCTATTTTAATATCTCAACCTAATAAAATAAGATTATGCTAATTTTAATCTTTTAACTTAGGCCAAACTTCAAATGTACCCTACAAAACATCTTAATTTTACGTACACAAAATGTGAAACATCACTGATGCCCCTACAAAATCAGTCATATGAAAAAATTATCAATTTTAATCACACGCATCAAAATTCCGAAAATAAATTGAAAATAAGAAACCGCTAAAAAAAATGAATAAAAAAAAAAAAAAAACAGGAAATAGGGCTCCAAAATTTTAAGAACTAAAAGAGTAGAGAATTTACAACATAACCATATATACACAGACAAGAACATATGAAATGAGCATCCAATCCCTATTAATCGCGTGATATACAATGACAACATATTCATAACAAAGACAGCAAAACAAATGGATTAAATGATTCTATTTCATGAACCCCATTAGAGAGACAGAGTGAGAGGGAGAGAAGAGAGAGCCAAATTTATATTTTGCAAAAGGCTGAGAGAAATAGTTGTGTTAAATCAATCATGAAATTTGAATTTTATATGAGATACTTCTTTTCGTCCATCATTATGAAATTCGGTTCAAATGTTTGGGCTTCAAATTGAGAGTTAAGTCACCAAATTTTGAGATGTTAAAATCCATATTGCTGTTACTGATACATTTCATCTATCATCAAAATCTGTATAAGAAGAAGAGAAAAAAGAAACGATAAGTATTTAAAGTTATAAAAAACACAATTTACTCGATTGGCTTTTATTGATTTGAGACTAATTCCTGTTAATTTATAAATAAACAAATAAACTCGACAGACATTAGGACCCATACACTAAATCCACAATTCAAACAGAAAAAAGATTCACTCAAAATATCATATAAGCCCCTGCAAAAACAAGAAATTTCATGCATAAACTATAAAACTGAAAATATCACATCAAACCCCCACTTCTAATTTGTCCAACAAATGACCTAATTACCCCATTCTTTCAAACTGAGGACAAGGGTAATTTGGGAAATAGAGAAGTTAAGTTGGTTTTTTTTAAGGGTTTGTATGAAATATTGTTGAAATAGTTAAGAAATAAATGTGTTACTGTTAATATAAAAATCAGACCTGGTCACAAACAGGGCAGGTTTCGCTTCTTTCCATCCAATCAAGCAAGCAAGCCAAATGAAACTCATGCTCACATCGCGTGAAATATCTAGGGTTCTCTTTGTCATATTCTACATAAAAAAGAAAAAAAAAGAAATTAATTTCACAGAATTTTTTATTTTTTTACTTTCTTTTTACCTCAAATTTCCTTCTTTATGTTTTTATGGAAAGTTCTACAGTATCAAACCGTATATATGAAAAAATATATCATGTAAGTATGTCGCTGATCAAATTTCATATTATTTAAAATTATGTATCTTTATTATATATCATGACGTACTTTCAAGCCGTTAATTTTTGTTCATATTCTGATGACATATGATTGTGGAGATTTATAGTTTCAAATATTACGAAATTTGATTTACAATATACTTACATGATATATTTTTCATCTGTAATAGATAATTGATTTAGCACTTCCATTAACCATCTATTCTTTTCTCACAGTAAAACCAAGTCAAATATTGAATAATTTCTTACTAAAGAGTACAATATGAGAGACAAGAGAATATGAGAGAGAGAGAGAATATGAGAGAGAGAGAGAGAATATGAGAGAGAGAGAATATATGAGAGCGAGAGAGAGAGAGAGAGAATATATGAGAGAGAGAGAGAGAGAGAGAGAGAGAGAGAGAGAGAGAGAGAATATGACAAAAAGAGAGAGAGAGAGAGAATATATGAGAGCGAGAGCGAGAGGGGGAGAGAGAGAGAGAGAGAGAATATATGAGAGCGAGAGCGAGAGGGAGAGAGAGAGAGAGAGAGAGAGAGAGAGAGAGAGAGAGATGACAAAAAGAGAGAGAGAGAACCTTCAAGACAAATAGGGCAGTCATCCTCTTCTTCAGTAACTTGGAGAGATTCCAATTCCTTCATCTTTCCTTTTCCGTCCGGTTCTTTCTCCAAATCCTGACCTGAATCTAAATCCAAATAAATTATCAATTTTAAATCTCTAAAACCCTAAATAAACCTTTCTTACTTTATTCCACAAAAGTGACAAAACAAATCTTTACTCCGCCCAAAATTCGATCGAGTTATTTAAAAGATGTTTCTCTCAAGTGTACGAAAAATCTACCAAGTTAGATTAAGAACAAAAGAAAGCTGGATTTGCGTATTTATTGAAAAATGGAGGGTCAATTATGGTGGAATTGAACAATTGAAAGCTTAATTAGGTCATGAAGCTAGTTTTCATAATCTCACAATTGAAATCTCACAATTGAAAGCTCAATTATAAATGCTTCACGAAGAAAATAGTACTAGCAAATTTCATCTGTGCCACTGAAAAATATCACAAATACCCCTCAAAAAATAAGAAACGTTATAGACAACCGTAATGACTTTCCAAATGATACAATTCTCCAAGTTTTACAGGCCAAAAGTAACGATTTAATTTACTAAATTTAACTTTTAAATTTTAAAGGACCAAAGCGTAAAAATCCCAAAATTTACCATTATCATCATTATTTGAACCCAAAACTTGCTGAACCGTCAGGCCACCGAAAAACATTAAAATATCATAAATACCCCCTCGAAAAATAATAAACATCACAGACAACCCGTAATGACTTCCCAAATGATGAAATTTCCCAACTTTTAAATGACCAAAGCGTAAAACCCCCAAAATTTACCATTATCATCATTATTTGAACCCAAAACTTGCCGAACCGTCAGGCCACCGAAAAACATTAAAATATCATAAATACCCCCTCGAAAAATAATAAACATCATAGACAACTAATTTCCCAACTTTTAAAGGACCAAAGTGTAAAAATCCCAAAATTTACCATTATCATCATTAGAAGCCAAAACTTGCTGAACGGTCAAACCGGAGCCTTCATAAGGAAGAGGAGCGGGCGGGGCCCGAAAGGTGTCAGGTGTTGACGCATCGAGATTCGTGCCGCCAGCTGGCGAGCCCTCATTGGTCGAGGATAAAAGATCGTGCTCTTCTATACTCGGCAAATGCTGGTTAAAAAAGAAGTTATTTTGATGGAAAATTGCAAAAAGAACCGTGTACTTTCTCAAATTTGTAAAAGAACCCCTATCGTTTGGAATGTTCGAAAACACACTACTTTTTACTTTCCATTTCCCAAAAAGCCCTTTGGTCTAAAAAATAAATAATATACAAATAATATATAAATAACGATAGTAATAGATAAAAGCATTTTGCAAATTATTTTATCTGTACCGAAATAAGTTAAAGTGTTATCATATTATTTTTCTATTATATAAAAGCATTGGTCGAGGATAAAAGCTCGTGCTCTTATATACTCGGCAAATGCTGCAGAAAAAGAAAAGATTGAAGTTGATGTGGGGAAAAGTGCAAAAAGAACCCTGAACTTTCTCAAATTTATAAAAAGATCCCTAAAGTTTGGAATAAATTCCGAAAACCCTCAAGTTTTGAAAAAAAAACCTTGGCTTTAACTTTCGTTTGAAAAAATAAATAATATTTGAATAATATGTAAGTAGTAATAGTAAAATGTAAATGTATTTTGCGAATTATTTGTCTGTACCGAAATAAGTCGACGTGTTTACATATTGTTTATCTGTTATTTGAACTGTGTTGTGATATTTTTTAATTGAAAATAAAAAGATAAGATTAGGGGGCTTTTTGCAAAATGGAAAGTTTAAAGTAAGGGGTTTTCTAGATATTCAAAAAGCGAGTTTTTTTCATAAATAGAAGAAAATATAGGGTTTTCTTTTTTCTGAAAATATCCCCATTTATATTTTGTAAGGTTAGTATAAAAATAATAAGTTAATTTGAACGTACATAAATATGTCTCCTGTCAGGTTCAGATCGGCCTGATGCGAAAGAACAACAAGCACCCATTTTATTGTTATTATTTATTAACCACTGTGAATTTTACTGCAACAAGTCTTTTCTTGGATTCTCATAATCTGAAAAATTTGAAAAAATAAAAGTTAAAATTAAAAAAAATGTCTCGTAAGATTTTGCTAAATGATTATAATATAACAAAATGAGATCATTTGAACATTGGTAGAACAATCCATTAAGATTATGAAAAAAGTAAAATAAAAAAAGATTTATACGAGCTCTAATGCAAATATGATAAATTCACATTTCATTCAAGTTCTACTAACTTTGAAATATTTGAAAATTAATGCCCTAATTAACATGCAGGATTTTGGCTAAAATATCCCAATTCAATCTCACTATCCATTTCCTTTAAACCGTAAACTGTCGCTAAATTTCTTTAATAAAGATTCACCATATTAGTGATAATTATATGAATCAACAATTCATTAAACCAGAAAGTCTACAAAACTGAAAGTCTTCGCAACAGATATTAAATCACCACATATTTCATCTATTCATAAGACAAATTAAACTCCAATTTCAAAGAATAAGTATCCACGGACCAATTTTCTTAGGTTAGCTGCCAAATCAGACAAATAATTGACACTAAAACATCAAATCAGCTCAACCAATCAAAATATCAATACAACTCTCTTCAATTACGCAAATTCAAACAACAAACCAATAAAACCCACCCAAAATTCATCAAAAACCCATCAAAATCAAGAAAACTGGAATTAAACACCCAACAACAAGTCCCACACGAATTACACAGCAACCAAGATCCAAAACAGAGCTAAAAAGAGGAATAATTCATACAAAAGGGTCATACCGTTTAGAGAGAGACAAAGGAGAAGCGTCGAATTTCTCTCTCTCAATCCCCATCGAAGAGAAGGAAAGAAAAAAAAATAACTGGATTCTTTCGAGGACTGAATGTAAAAGGCCACAAGTATCGAGGTTCTCTACGTAATAAAAAAGGATAACAACTAAAGAAATATAAAAATATTGCAACTAGATTAATTCTTTTTGTTTAATAATAAATCCTGAATAATAATGGAATATAAAAAGGCAAGAATTTTTTTTTTTTTTGAGAAATTAAGAAAGAATTCTATCAGGAGGCTCTCTACGTAATAAAAAAGAAAAATTGCAACTAGATTCCTTTTTTTATTTAATAATAAATCCTAAATAATGGAATATTAGAAGGCAAGAATTTTTTTTTTTTTTTGAGAATTAAAAAAAAATTCTATCAGGAAAGAAATATAAAAATATTGCAACTAGATTCCTTTTTTATTTATTGAGATAATCCTAAATAATGGAATATAAAAAGGCAAGAAAAAGTTTTTTTTTTTTTGAGAAATTAAGAAAGAATTCTATCAGGAGGTTCTCTACGTAATAACAAAGAAAAAGAGAAGTGTAAAAATATTGCAACTAGATTCCTTTTTTTATTTAATAATAAATCCTAAATAATGGAATATAAAAAGGCAAGATTTTTTTTTTTTGAGAATTAAAAAAAAATCTATCAGGAGATTTCTCTACGTAATAAAACAGGAAAAGAAAGAAATATAAAAATATTGCAACTAGATTCTTTTTTTTATTTAATAATAACTCCTAAATAATGGAATATAAAAAGGCCAGAAATTTTTTTTTTTTTTTTGAGAATTAAGCTTTACGTAATAAAACAGGAAAAGAAAGAAATATAAAAATATTGCAACTAGATTCCTTTTTTATTTATTGAGATAATCCTAAATAATGGAATAAAAAAAAGGCAAGAAAAAAAATTCCATCAGCAGTCCAAAGGTTGAGTGAAAAAATAAAATAAAAGAAAAGATTGTTGAAGGATCGAACAGTAATTTGAAGAAAAGTGAAGGGTGGAATTGTGGATTTGATTGCGTTGAAAAAGCTGCTGTATTGTTTGACTAACAAAATGACTTGACTGGACTAATATTACAATTTTAAGAAACTAAAGGGTGAACTGTAAAACATAAGTTGGTTACGCAACTTAACAATCATGAATTTTTTGAATACAATATTTAGTAAATGATCATGGAATTTATTTCCAGCTCAAGAAATTAATTTGATTTAGTGATAATGGAATATGATTGAATGAGAATTTACTAAAAAGATAGAAATTGAATAAATTCAACACCAAAGAAAAAAAAAAGAGAATTGACTAACTGTTATTAATATTAATATTACTTCGTTTCTTCAAATTTATTAAGTAATGAATTTGATTATATTATGGAACCAATTGAACAAAATAACGGTTCTGGGAGATTTGCTTCCGTGGTGTGAAATTAAATGCAATATTAAGAGATTTAAGGGCTTATATATAAAGTTGGTCTTTGCGTGTAAGGACTGCCTTTCCAGTCTCAAATGATTGGGTCTTAAATATAATATTAAGAGTTATTAAGGACATAAGCGTAAATTTATGGGCGGTTTTAAGATTTGTACAAAATACAAGGGACTGAAAAGAAATTTAGTTGGACGCCAGATTCTACGCGCCGGACACGGCACTACGTGGATGCCGTCTCGGGCGGACACGTGTCCGTTACGGTCCTGAGGCACTAAAACGGATTTCATGTGCTGTTGTCTTGATGAACTCCTCTAGAATTATTCTATGTAGATTAGTATGATTTGATGTTTTGTTTTTTTTTTAACTTTGATTTCAATTAAAAGTATATTTGTTTAACAAAAATTGAGTTTCGTCTTATTTTATGGTATATGAGAGGTTTGTTAATATGTCACTAATAATTATTTGGATGAATATTAAATAACAAACTTTCAAGAAAATATGTATAAAATTATGTTGGGGAGTGTTGATAAGAAATGTTACGAAAATAAAAATCTATTGTACCTTAATTCAAGACTAACTTAAAGATTTCTAATAGAGAAGTCATAAATTTTGTAATAAATTCAAAATTTATCATTGTTTTTAATTTTAAAAAAAAACTAGAAGACCAAATCGAATTAGAAGATTTACGGTAAAATTTGTTCAATTCTTCGGTGATAAAAGAGAAAATTGTAGATATTTCAACTTTAATATCAACAAAATGCTAAAATTTAGGTATTTAGAATTTTCTTTTAATATTCCTAATCCTCACAAGTAACAACTCAAAATAAATATTTCAGAATATACTAACAATAGAATTCCAGATAAGTAATAAGACTCATCATAATTTCTGCTATCTTAACCTCCAATAATCATAACCACGTTCAGTGCATAAAACTGTGTGAAATTCCATCCATGTTGACAGTTAGTATAGTTTAGAGGCAATTTTGTCAGTCGACCCTGTGAATTTTCAAATTTGCACTTATTCCCCTACAAAAATCTTTAAAATCAGCACTTTCTCCTCTCCTTTTAAATCTTCCTTTTTCTTATCCAATTATCAATTACATATGTTAAACAACAAAAAATTAGTTATGAAAAATAATTATACAAAATTCATTATCCATATTCATGTCGTGAAAGAGACAATTTGGATTTATAGTTGAAAATGCAAAAAGGAGAGATCCCATATAATTTGAGATCACCCAAGTCATTATTTTTTATAAAAAAAAAATATCATAATTATACTTCTGGCCCATTAGGTGCCTCCATCAGCCTAAATACTTGTCTAACATATATTTTTATATATACTAGTAGTAGTAGTCATAATCATAGACTCATGGCTCGAGTTCTGTGCATTATACTATTTAATATTTATTATATGTTATTAACCATATTTAGTATATTCTTTTATTATAATCATATGTTATTTCATTATTTTATATAAAACAATAATTTTATCATATTTTATATATAAATGGGCAGATCAGAAACCGTGGGGACAGCTCATAATCGGAAAAATAAATTGATGGATTTGCGTCTACTGTCTACTAATGCGTATATTAACCATTGGATTGAACATAAAAAAAAAAAACTAATGTGTATATTTTGCTAAAGCTAGCTCAAAATAAAGACACCACCCCCATCAATTAAGAGGTTATGAGTTCGATACAGACAAAAAATAATTTCTTTTAAATAAACCTCATCACTTTAGAAGTTAAAAAAATATATATTTTGCTGGCATGAAATACATAAATAACATGTTTATTCACTGCAGAAAAAAAAAAAGGTGACTGAAGTTTCAACTATGGAGATATAATAACATATCCACAACAATACAAAACCATCACGCTATTGACTAGGTACTGTCATTTGTTGGAACTCTAATAAAACTTATTTTTTTGATTTAAAATGTGGCACATTCACTGCACGCAAATTCTATTAAAATCAAATTTAGTTACATTCTTAGATGGAGGAAAAGAAAAAAAATAGTATTTTTGGGAAATAACATGAGTAAAAAGCAAAAACACTAGATAAGAAAAGAATAGAATTAAATGAAAAGAAAAGATAAGATAAGAAAAGAAAAGAAAAGAAAAGAAAGAAAATAGAACTCCTATTTGTCTGTAACTTTTTTTTTCTCAAAAAATCAAAATTGTGAATCAGCTCAATGATATTTAAGGTGAGTGACATGAACATATAACAAGAGTAAAAAGTAAAACGCTTGATTTTTATCCAAATGCTTTTCAAATAAAGCTTTTTGTTTGTCTAAAAAATGAACTTTAGGGAAATGTGCAAACACGACGGCACTGTAGCACGACTGTAATACGACGGCACTGTAGATATACTATTTTTCCATTTTATATACCGTTTTCTCATTTTTATATATTGTTTTGCCATTTTATATACTGTTGTTTATTCTTTATGTATTTTTTATTTTTTTACTTTTATATACTGTTTTTCCATTTTATATGCTGTTTTTCCTATTTT
Source organism: Juncus effusus (assembly GCA_027726005.1). NCBI lineage: Eukaryota > Viridiplantae > Streptophyta > Magnoliopsida > Poales > Juncaceae > Juncus > Juncus effusus. The sequence goes on along the minus strand of CM050906.1, from coordinate 825,747 downwards.
ATATATTGTTTTCACTTTTTATATATATATTGTTATTATAAAATAAATAATATATGCTGTTATGTATATATTGTTATTAGAAAATAAATTATATATATTGTTATTGGATCCGTCGTGAACAGTCGTGCCACAGTGCCGTCGTGCTCTATCAGATCTCTAAACTTTATACTCGTCCAGATGTTTCCTAAAATAAGTTCAATTTCAAACTATCCATATCGAGTCCGATTCTTTTGTGCCAAACAAAACATGCAGTCAGTTATCATGCAATCATGACCACTCATCATGTGAGCCTCACACTCATCAATGATGATGTGACTCTGATTGCATGACAGCCTATATATCTGTTTGGCCACAGAAGAATCGGACTCATCCACATCTCATCAATCTTTATGAATGAAACGAATTGTATGAAATTCTACGGGAAGGGATTGCAGGAGTCACTGACAAGAAAGAAAACAATTCATCATCGTCAGACGTGACGTCACGACAAACTTTCTGAACGGCCAAAACAAACCGGTTCCCGCCTTAAACCACATCTATATTATAGTCTTTCATGTGGCGAATCCCTGTCAGTAGAATAAATGACTCGTTACACAGAAGTATAAATGAAATTCCTCCTTAGACGCAGTGACACAGCTATAATTGCTAGGGACCGTAATAACCGTCGTTTCGGTGCCACCTAAAAGATATTCCCTGTGGCGGGTCACTCACATTATAAAATGACTCGTTACATAAAAGAATACAGAAAATTCTCTTAAGCACAGTGTTATAGCTAATAGAACCTTTTGATCTTAGGCGCAGGTATATAATTGCTAGGGACAGTGATAAACGTCGTTTCGGTGCCGCCCGAAACATATTTCGTGTGGCGGGGTCACTGTTATTATAACAAATGACTCGTTACATAAGAGAATACATCAAATTCTCATAAGCACAGTCGCACAGCTAACAGAACCTTTTGATCTTAGGCGCAGCTATATAATTGATAGGGACAGTGATAACCGTTTTATTTCGGTGCCGCCCGAAAGATGCATTGCCCTGCACGTATGAAGAAATACAAAGTGACAAACACATGAATTATGATGAGGATTTCCAAGAAAAGTATATAGCAACAAAAGACACATGAAATGAATATCACTTTTGTACCGGTCCGGTGCGAAAAATAATAAATATTGTACCTAAAATGCATAAAAAAGTGATTACCGATATATTTTTGAAATGTTTAACAATGTTGATTAACTGAAACTCTAAATTAATTTTTAACTATACAAATAAAAGGGAAATTCTTCAAAAACCCCCTAACTTTTTTGGATATTATCAAAAACCCCCTATCTTTTTCATTTCTTCAAAAACCCCCTATAAAGCAACTTGAATTTTTTTTTACCTCCTATGGGGTTAAGTTAAACTTTTCCATCTATTACATTTTTTTATTGACCAAAATACCCTCTATTAATTATTTTTATATTATATTTAATTCAATTAAAAAATATAATAAAAAATATTAATATTTTTCAACATAATATAAATATTATATTATATTATTTTATGATGCATTAATTAATTTTATTATATTATGTAATTTTTTTTATAAAAACATTTTAGAATTTTTTTCCAAAATAATATTTTTCAAATTTTTTATTAAAATAAAATTAAAAAAATTCTGAATTTTAATTCTGAATTTTTACTGAATTTTGTTTTCAGAAACTATTTTTTTAAAATCATAAAAATAATAATGAAAAAAATTAATATTTTACTGAGATTTCATGTAATATAATACATAAAATAAATTAATGCAACATAAAATTATATAATATAATAAAATTAATTAATGCAGCATAAGATTATAATATGATATTTATATTATGTTGAAAAACATTAAATATAATATAAAAATAATTAATAGAGAGTATTTTGGTAAATAAAAAAATTTAGTAGATGAAAAAGTTTAACTTAACCCAATAGGGGATAAAAAAAAATTCAAGTTGCTTTATAGGGGGGTTTTGAAGAAATGAAAAAGATAGGGGGGTTTTGATAATATCCAAAAAAGTTAGGGGGTTTTTGAAGAATTTCCCCAAATAAAATGTAAGTTACTTTATTATATTATGTATTAAATTTTTTTATGTTTTTATTGTAGTATGTCATCAAAATATGATTAAGATGCAATTTAAATACTATGAAATTTTAATTTACAATAAACTGGAGCAATATAATTTTTAAATTTTATCTTTCTCATTGAAAATTAAATCAATACTTCTGATTTTGAAATATAACTCCAATGTTGACATAATTAAGATGCTGATTACTAAACTTGAACCTAATCCTTCATGTATAAATTCCTTAACAAAAATTAGCACAGTAACTAGCCTCATAATTTCAGACTTCTTTGAGGGTCCTTTATCCTAAAGTTGACATATATAATACGGATCTGCTACAGCACGACGTCACGACCGTTTACGACAATATATATAATTTATTTTCTAATAACAATATATACATAACAATATATATAATTTATTTTCTAATAACATTATATATATAAAAAGTGAAAATAATATATAAAAATGAGAAAATAATATATAAAATTGAAAAATAGTATATAAAAATAAAAAATAAGAAATACATAAAAAATAAATAATAATATATTAAATGATAAAATAGTATATAAAATAAAAAAAATAATACATAAAATAAAAAATAAAGTGATCGTACATTTTTCTATATAATATAACTAGCTCGCTCTCTCAAAAACACAAGAAAGAGAAAGCAGCATAATTTCACCAAGTCAAAACACTTCAAAACGCACGAGAAAGAGAAAGCAGCTCATTTCACTTCATCTTCCATCTTCCCTTCCGAAAGACAAGGAAGGAAGGGAGAAGAAGAAGAAGAAGAGAAACAAACTAACAGCACGAAAAACCGCAGATCACACAACACAACAACCTCCTTTCCAAACAAGGAAAATCCTCCAAGCAACGAAAACTAACGCCTCGATCAATCCATATACAAATACGCTTCGCACCGAGTCAACCATGGACGCAGCTCCTCTCCTCTCCAAACTCGCCGTTCCAAGCCCGCCCACAACCCCAACATCCTCAAGAACAAGAACCCATCATTTCTCTTCTACCATCATGCACGACGACGAGGAAACCGGCGCGCTGGTGCCCACCTCGGCCGGCGGCGGCGAGGAGGTATCTCCGGCGGAGGTGAAGGACGTGGAGATGGTGAGGAGCTTTGCGGACGCAAGGAAGGTGTTTGTGAAGGAATCTAAGGTGCTTTGGGCCATTGCCGCGCCTATAGCGTTCAATATTCTCTGCCTGTACGGCATGAACTCCACGACCCAGATCTTCGTCGGCCATGTCGGCAATCTGGAGCTCTCCGCCGTCGCCGTCGGGTTGTCGGTGGTTTCCAATTTCTCCTTCGGTTTCTTGGTGAGAAGCTTTTTCTTTTTCATTTATTTTCTTCTTATTTCTTGTTTTTGTTGTTTTTTACGTATTAATTTTTTATTTGATGATTTTGGGTGTTTGATTCTTGGTTCATGTGATCATTATTGCGTTGCATTTAATGTACCGTAGGATATACGGATTTGGCGTGATAGAAACAAGAAAAGGAAGTTGAAAGTTATAGAATGGACCAAACTATGCATGTCAGCTAATTAAATGTTGTTCTGACTTGGTATGTAGTGGACCAGTTATAGAAAATTTCTCTGAACTCTCTTAAGATGGAGTTTGAACTTGGTCAATATTATGTTGAAAAGAAAGGAAAATAAAACAAAATTAAAATACAGAGAATTGACTAATGTTTCCAAATCTTAATCAAAGTTTCATCTCCAAACTAAAATCTTAAAATAAATTATATTATGCTCGTATTCTATTTTCACTGTCAATATACCATTTCTACCGGTCGCATAAATTCACTGTTCTATTTAAAAAAATTTGTAATCAAAATTATATTCTAATAATTTAAGTTTCTAATAAAACGACACCTTTTCAACTAATATAGTCTTCTAAACCAATAATAACAAAAAGAACCATAATTAAATCAACATCATCGTATATCGTATATGCATCAATTACACATGCAATACCAACTTCTACACACATATTATCCATTAACCAAATATATCAAACACAAAAAATTAAACCATTTAACATTCACATTTTCCTTTCCCTTTCCAGTTAGGCATGGGCAGCGCGTTGGAAACGCTCTGCGGCCAGGCCTTCGGCGCGGGCCAAGTCTCCAAGCTCGGTCTCTACATGCAACGCTCTTGGATTATTCTAATCGGCTCTGCGATTCTGCTCTGTCCGCTCTATGTTTTTGCCACACCGATCCTTCGCTTGCTCGGCCAGGATGAGGAGATTGCGGTCGCGGCTGGAAAATTTACTTTATATATTATTCCGGAAATGTTTGCGCTGGCGATTAATTTCCCCACACAGAAATTCCTCCAAGCTCAAAGCAAGGTAAGGGTATTTTTGTAATTTTCATAAATATTTTTCGTATGTTGAAAAATATTAAAAATTGTTATATTATAGTTTTTATTATTTATATTATGAGCGTATTTTCACATTTTTTACCCTTATAATATTTATGAAAATTACGAAAATACCATTATAAAAAAAATTATACTATATATATATGTGTGTGTGTGTGTGTGTATCATTTTAGAACAAATTAATTTTTCTACAATACTTTACTTTGGGCTAGGAGGAATTTCTGAGCGGGGAAATTAATCGCGAGGGAAAAAATCTCTGTAATAATATACAACGTAAACTTCCCCGTCGAAGCTCGGTCTCTACATGCAACGCTCATGGATAATCCTCTGTCCGCTCTACGTTTTCGCCACGCCGATCCTCCGTTTAATCAGCCAGGACGAGGAGATTGCTGTCGCCGCCGGGAAGTTTACGTTGTATATTATTCCGGAAATGTTTGCGCTGGCGATTAATTTCCCGACTTCCTCCAAGCCCAAAGCAAGGTATTATAAAAGATTTTTTTTTTAAATCTATGGGCATTTATCAAAAAAAAAAAATTTACTACAAGGGTATTTTTGTAATTTTCATAAATATTTTCATTGTATAGTTTTTATTATTTATATTGTGAGGTATTTTCATAAATACCATTATCATATTTATAAAAATACCCTTATAATATTAGTTATACTATAAGTCTTATATATATATATAGAACAAATTAATTTTTCTACCATACCTGGCTTTGGGCTAGGAGGAATTTCCGAGCGGGGAAATCAATCGCGAGCGCAAACATCTCCGGAATAATATACAACGTAAACTTCTTGGATAATCCTTATCGGCTCGGCCTTTCTGCTCTGGCCGCTCTATGTTTTCGCCACGCCGATCCTGCGTCTGCTCGGCCGTTCTGTTCTGTCCGCTCTACGTTTTCGCCACGCCGATCCGGCGTCTGCTCGGCCAGGACGAGGAGATCGCTGTTGAAGCGGAGAGGTTTACGTTGTATATTATTTCAGAAATGTTTGCGCTGGCGATTAATTTTCCGACTCAGAAATACCTCCCAAGCCCAAAGCAAGGTATTATTGCAGAAAAAAAAAGTGTTGATTAGATTGTGAAATTTTGATGGTAAGCGACACTCAAAAAATGGTTTCGCTTACGGCTTACCATCCGGTTTATTTTCATAATTTTGGTAATTTTTTGTATGTTGAAAACATTAAAATTGTTATTGTTTTTTATCAAGTATATTATAAGGGTTATTTATTGTAATTTTCATAAATATTTTTCTTAAACACCCTTATAACATTCATTAAAAAAAATTACGAAAATTACAATAATTACAACATCATCAACACACGAAAGATATTTGCAAAATTACAAAAATACCCTTATAACATAAATAACAAAAACGCTAATACAACTATATAACACACGATCCTTCCACACTTTCACGAGACAAATCCCTCGATAATAAACAACTAACTAACTAACTTTCTTCAATTTGTTTTTTTCTTCCAACAAGGTGAATGTCCTTGCCTGGATCGGCTTCATCTCCTTACTAATCCACGTGGCCCTGCTCGGCCTCTTCATCTTCGGCCTCGGCTGGGGCCTCGCTGGCGCCGCTTTAGCCTACGACATCTCCGCCTGGATCGTCACAATCTCCCAAGTCATTTATGTTACCGGCTGGTGTAAAGATGGATGGACCGGGTTCACCTGGGCCGCATTTAATGATCTGTGGGCGTTTATTAAATTGAGTGTTGCGAGTGCGGTTATGCTTTGTCTCGAGATTTGGTACATGATGGTCTTGGTGGTTTTGACCGGGCATTTGGCCAACGCTGAGATTGCGCTTGATTCGATTTCTATCTGGTTAGTGTTGTATTAGTTAGGTTTTTTTTTTTTTTCTAATTTTGGGAAATTTGCGGAAAGGACCCTGCGTTGTGGGAAATTGCAAAATAGCCCCTGAATTATTGCTGAAATTAATAAGGCTGCTTCGTTATTGCCAAGACCGCTCCGTCGTCGGTTGTCGTATTGTTACTTTTTTAGCTTTTTTGCGATTTTGGCATGATGCTGGGGCTTTTTTTGCAAATTTCCAGACAGAGCATAACAGCACTCGCCACACTCAATGTCACAAAGGCCCATAATTCATTAAATGCGGCCCACGTGAGCCCGGTTTACCGTCTTCCAAGTGGTTTATGTAACAGGTTGGTGTAAAGACGGGTGGACCGGGCTCACATGGCCCGCATTTAATGATCTGTGGGCTTTTATTAAATTGAGTGTTGCGAGTGCGGTTATGTTGTGTTTGGAGATTTGGTACATGATCATTCTGGTGGTGACCGGGCATTTGGCTAATGCTGAGATTGCGCTGGATTCTATACCAATTTGGTTAGTTTGGGGAATTTGCAGAAAAGACCCAGTGTTGTGAAAAATTGCAAAATATCCCGTGTGTTATGGAAAATTACAAAAGAAAAACTGCAGTGTTGCCAACATAAAAAATAACATCATTAGTTTTCATACTATAATTCTTTTTGCAATTTGCAACAATGCAGGGGCTTTTTGAAAATTTCGCTTTTGTTATTTTTGACTTGTAGGCCCCTCATAATATTTTTATTTAGGAAAAAGGCCTTTGGTTAAGTTGACAATAAATTTTCTTTTCTTTTCTTTTCTTGCAGCATGAACATTAATGGATGGGAAGGAATGCTTTTCATCGGCCTTAACGCTGCGATCAGGTATAGAAATCAGAACTGATAACTCCATTACAATATATATTCATCTAATTATTTATCTATTTGTTTATTTGTTTGTTTATTTATCTTAATACAAGGCATAATTGAATACTCGAGGCTTAGAGTTTAAAATTAGATCATTTCCTTATTAATTAATTAATTAATTAATTTATCTATCTAATAATCTATTTGTTTATTGAATAATTAAGGCTTAGTGTGGCAAAATTAGACCATTAATTAATTTCTTTCTTTCTTTGTTTTAACAGCGTTAGGGTTTCGAACGAGCTGGGATCAGGCCGGCCCCGCGCGACCAAATATGCGGTGTTCGTCGTCATTCTCCAGTCCCTCATGTTCGGCATAATCGCGATGGTCGGCATTCTGGTCTTCAGAAACGACTTTTCGGTGATTTTTACCAATGATACAGAGTTACAGAAGGCCGTGGCGGATATCGCGTACTTGCTCGCGGTCACGATGGTTTTGAATAGCGTTCAGCCTGTTATTTCAGGTGAATAAATAAATAGTTAATGTTTTTAGGGTTTAGGGTTTAGGGTTTAGCGGCGTAGTTGTGATGGTAGCAGTTCTATATAGGTACATAAATAGTTTGAATTTCGGTAGGATTCTCAAGTTGAATTAACCGAAAAGTAGTTTGAAATTCCCAAGCCGAGCACGTTTTTCAACTTTATTCTCAAAATAACCCAAAACGGATTTTGAAAGTCCGGTTCAGAGTCTGACATTTTTTTTGAAATAAATTATACGGGTTTCCAAAGCCCGTTATGAGTTCATTTGAGAATGAAGTTCAAATACCAATTACGCGGTGTTCGTCGTGATCCTGCAGTCCCTCATGTTCGGGATCGTCGCGATGGTCGGTATTTGGTGTTTAGAAACGACTTTTCGGTGATTTTTACCAATGATAGGGAGTTACAGAAGGCCGTGGCTGGTATCACGTACTTACCAATGAAAGGGGTTTTGAATAGCGTTCAGCCCGTTATTTCAGGTGAATTGAATAGTTTGCATGAATTAGGGTTTTGGATTTCTTTTGGAATATTGGAGCAGGCTCAAAAGTCCTGGGTCTAGATTATATTAGATAAAAAAGATACACAATTATGGTTTGATTTTTGCTACCGGACTTTCAAAATCTGATATTTTTTTTTTTGAACAAAATTTTACGGGACTTTCAAAGTCCGTTCTGAGTTAATTTGAGAATAAAATCCAAGAGTGTTGGTTTGAAAATTTCAAAATATTTTCAGTAAATAATCTTACTAAGAAAGTACTTACTAAGCATGTATAAACCAATGTGAATTTTCAAAATGTGCCATAAGTTGAAAATTTACGTATGTACCCTTGTAAAATGCAGGTGTTGCGATTGGAGGTGGGTGGCAAGGATTGGTGGCATATATTAATTTGGGATGTTATTACATTTTTGGACTTCCATTTGGTTTTCTTTTGGGTTACGTCTTTAAATGGGGCGTTCAGGTAATTTTATCTATAAAAAAAAATTTATCTTAGAAAAATTTTAGGTATAATTTGAGTTTTTAGTAATTTGCTTCAAGTGAAAAAAGAATGAATAGATAAGTAAATGCAGTAATTTACCAGAAAAATAGAACTTAAAAAAATATCGATCATTTATTATTCCTATATATATATATATATATATATATATATATATATATATATATATATATATATATATCGATTATTTTTCTTTAGCTCCTTACTATCGATTATTTTTCTTTAAATAGGGAATTTGGGCTGGCATGCTTTGCGGAACAACAATGCAAACACTGATTTTATGCATTATTGTTTGGAGAACTAATTGGAAAGACGAAGTAATTTTATTATTAATTAATTAATTAATTAATTAATTAATTAATTTATCTATTTATTTATTTGTTTATTTTATTTGTTTATTTACTTTTTTTTAAATGTTTAGGCGGCAGAAGCGCTAGAGCGAATTAGAATATGGGGAGGCGATGCGCAAGAGCAGAAGCTTCCAATTACTGATTCCATCTAATTTCTGATAAATTTTCCTGAATTTCTCACAAAATAAAAAGAAGGAAATTTCTTCTTAGATTTTCAGTAGAAATTCTTGATTTTGCAGTTTCTCATTTCATTGTAGTTCATTTATAAGATCTAGGGTTCCAAAATGCACGGAATTACGACCGTGTGGAAATGATGTAGATGAACAATTGGTTAAAATTATAGAGAGGTAAAAATAGAGGGGTAGACAAATAATGTGTGTATTACCTACAAGATTTTATGTCTTAGTCAAATTCTATAATGATTTATGATTTAGTGTTTCTTTTATTGATTAAATTGATTGTTTTTTCTTTGATTATAATATAAAAGGAATATGTGCAATCACTCTTATATCACTCCATCTTAGAATGCTTCATTCTGTTATCAAGCGAGAAGAATGCTTCATTCTGTTATGAGCCACAAGGTTTCCTTGTTAATAAAAAATGAGGAAACTTTCCTTGCGTCTTTCTAAGAACAAGCTAATTTAAATAGATCTAATGTTTAAGAAGTCTGAAAATATAAAAATACTATTGAAATACACTAAAAATGGCAGGCATGATCTTTCATAAACATTGCTTGGTGGCCTAAAAATCTGCCTTTATATATCAATTTATCATGGCACAAAGTCTTAACCCCCAAATGTCAAGTTTTCTTAGACGTTAATTTCTCATTGTTAAGCTTTCAACCAAAGCATTGTGCATCTTTCTGGTCAACCATATGTAAATGATGCATCCTTGGTGCTACAACAATGGTTTCTTCAAAGGCGTGTTGTCCTGTGGATCAAAGTCCAGTGGCTGCCGTGTTCAGATTGTCAGATCTGAACCTCTGCCTAAGGAGGTTCCTGGAATATGATTCTTCTTAAATCAAGTGATGCTAATCTTTTGTTATATTTGGAAGCTCGAATAAATTGGTTGGGCTGATGCTTCAGGTTCTTTAATATTGTTTTTCTCCTCCACAGTTTCACTCAGTCGATCCACTCTCAAGCCTCATGTGCCGTCTCGGATCTCGTCATCTCTTATCGGATCTAGATCCGTCGGGCTCACCATGTCTCCCGGCGGCTTATCGGGTGTGTTGCGGTTTATCGGATCCGGATCTAGATCATCGGGTTTTGCGGTTAATGCCCATGCATGGGCTGTTCTTGAGCGGTTTAATTGAGAGCAAATTCGCTACTATGGCTAATGAGAATCCATTCAAAGACATTTTAACCAGCCTTCCGAAGCCTGGAGGCGGTGAATTTAGAAAATTCTTCAGCTTACCTGCTCTTAATGATCCACTCGTTGATAGGCTTCCGTATTCCATCCGTATTTTGCTGGAATCCGTAACTGTGATAACTTTCAAGTGATGAAAAATGACGTGGAAAAGATTATTGACTGGGAAAATACCTCTCCTAAGTTAGTTGAAATTCCGTTTAAACCAGCTCGTGTGCTCCTTCAGGATTTCACCGGTGTGCCAGCTGTGATTGACTTGGCGTGCATGAGAGATGCCATGAACAAGCTCAGAAGCAACTCTAATAAGATTAGCAGCAATGTTGGACCAGCCAATGAGCATGGTTTTACCTGCTGTAGTTGGTTTCAATATGGACGGTAAATTGAGAAACGGAATAACTGCAACTGACCTTATTTTGATGGTGACTCAAATTCTAAGGAAACACGACGTTGTGGGAAAATTTGTTGAGTTTTATGGGAATGGAATGGCTGAGCTGTCAATAACTGACAGGGTGACAATTGCTAGTATGTCGCCAGAATACAGCGCCACCATGGGGTTTTTCCCTGTAGACAATGTCACTCTCCAGTATCTCAAATCAACTGGACGAAGCCATGAAACTGTATCAACGATCGAGGCCTATTTGAGGGCAAACAAAATGTTTTTGGACTACAATGAGTCTCAAACAAAGAGGACATATTCGTCTTATCAAGAATTGGATCTTGATTCAGTTGAACCCTGCATCGCTGGCCCTAAGAGGCCTCATGATCGTGTTCCTTTCAAAGAAATGAAGTCAGATTGGAAAAGTTGCCTTGACAACGAAGTCAGCTTCAAGGGTTTTGCAGTGCCGAAGGAAGCGCAGAACAAGGTTGCGAAATTCAATTTTCACGGGGAGCAAGCTAAACGTAAGCACGGAAGCGTCGTGATAGCAGCCATAACGACATGCACCAACACTTCCAATCCTAACACCATCCTTGATGCCGCCCTTGTCGCCAAAAAAGCCTGCGATTTAGGCCTCGAGGTCAAGCCTTGGGTTGAGACGAGTATTGCACCGGGTTCTGATGTTGTTGCTAAATATTTGCTCAAGAGCGGGCTACAAGATTATATGAGTAAACAAGGGTTTTACATAGTTGGTTTCGGCTTTACCACCGACATATGTGGCTCTGGTGAGCTTAATGATTCTGTTGGTGCTGCTATTTATGAAAATGATATTGTGGCGGCTGCTGTTTTTTCGGAAATAGAAACTTTGAGGGACGTGTATATCCGTTGATTCGTGCTAATTATCTTACTTCTCCCCGTTGACACACAGAGCCTATTGGGGTCGGAAAGGACGGAAAGAACGTTTTCCTTAGAGATATTTGGCCTTCAACCGAAGAAATTGCTGCGGTGGTGCAATCGAGCGTACTACCCAACATGTTTGAAAGTACAGACGAGGCCATAACAAAGGGCAACATAGCGTGGAACGAACTGACCGCTCCCGCCAACACGCTCTATTCATGAGACCCCGACTCCACCTACATCCATGAACCGCCGTACTTCAAATCCATGACGATGTCCCTGCCGGGCCCGACGAGCGTGAAGGATGCGTACTGCCTGCTCAACTTTGGCGACAACATCACGTCCAACCACATCTCGCCTGCCGGCACGATCCATAAGGACAGCCCCGCCGCAAAGTATTTGATGGAAAGAGGGTGGAAAGACGTAATTTTAATAGTTATGGGAGTAGGATGGGAAATGATGAGATCATGGCTAGAGGGACCTTTGCGGATACTAGGCTAGTGAATAAGCTGTTGAATGGGGAGGTCGGGCCGAAGACGATGCATGTTCCGACTGGGGAGAAACTCCATGTTTTTGATGCTGCCATGAGATACAAGGCTGAGGGTCATCCAACTATTATTCTGGCCGCTAAATACGGCAGCGGAGTGAAGGCGGTTATAGTGAAGAGTTTTGAGAGCATCCACAGGAGCAACCTGGTGGGGATGGGCATCGTGTCTCTCTGTTTCAAGCAGGGAGAAGACACTGACACTCTCGGCGTCACCAGCCACGAGCGATATAGCATCGACCTCCCTGCTGATATCAGCGAAATCCGCCCTGGACATGATGTTACTGTCACTACTGATAACGGGAAGTCTTTCACTTGTGCCGTCCGTTTTGATACCGAGTTGGAGTTGGCGTGCTTCAACAATGGAGGAATGCTTCCGTTTGTGATCCGCAACCTCATCACTTCTCAAAACTAAAACCGCTTGATTTTTGCGTAACTGGTCCGGGACTCGATGGAGTGGGATAATTGGAGGAAAATGCTTGAGTTCTCTCCTTTTTTTCGTGCTGAGAACTACTAGGAAATTTTGGCGAGTTTATGGTGTGTTGCTATGCTTTATTTAGATTTGATGTTTTTCTTGTTATTCTGATGTCCTTCATTAAATAATCAACGAAATAAATACTAATGACAAGTGCCAACTAAGTAAATAAATAAATATATATTATATTATTCTTTCATATGATATATGAATTTATACTAATTCTCTTATGCTATTAATTGGTGCACTGAAGTATATTTATATCGACTCTCTTTTCTCTTCTATACTAAATATGCAACAAATTATTAATAGATCCAAAATGTTGTGTTTGTTGAATTGCATTCTTTCTTTAAATGGAAACATAGAAATATGTCTTCTGTTCTTTTTCTTCTCTCGACTTAAAATCTGTATATAAATTATAAAATCACATAGTCAAAATAGAAGATAAAACTACTCAAGCAATCTTTCAAAAAAAAAAAAAACAGATAAAAATAGACGAAGTATTTTTTTTGTATTAATTGCAGTCAGTCATTTACTTCGGCTTCAGGTTAATTTGGGTTGGGTTTTTTGGGTCGTATATAACAAATCATTTCGAGTTCCGATTCTTAATATTCAAGTTGGACATATTCAGAAATTTGACTTTTCTAGAATATTATGTTTGGGTCAAATGGGGGCTTAAAATGATCGGATGAAAATTTTGGATTTGGGTCCGATTTGCTACCTCTAATTAATTATTCTGTCCTGAACTGAGAGTGTGACAATGACAAGGAGGTTTTCTTGTTAATAAAAAAATTAGTAAGGAAGCTTCCCTTACATCTTATAAGAATAAGCTGCTAATCTAAATAAAATGTTGAAGAAGTCTCTAGAAATATAAAATAGTACGGAAGCACTGAATATGACAGGCATGATCTTCCATAAAACATTGGTTGGTCGACTATACAATTTGCTTAAGAAATGAAAAATTATTTACGTCATATATGCCCCACAAAAAAAAATGCATTTATATGAGACTTTATCAATTATCTTTCAATTTGTCATGAAACTAAAAGTATTATTACCAAAATGTCAGAAGGTTTTCTTATTTCGATCTCAGACTTTTAATTTCTGATAGTTAAGCTTCTCAACCGAAGCATTGTGCATCTGGTCAACCTTTTGCAAGGTGATGAGTCCTTGGTGCAACATCAGTGGTTTCTTCAAAGGAGTGTTCTCTTGTGGATCAAGCTCTCATGGCTGTCGGGTTCAGATTGTCAGACCTGAACCTCTGCCTGAGGAGGTTCCTGGTAAAATTCTTATCAAATGCAGTCATCGTCTATGTTATGTTAAGCTTTTGTATTTTGTTTCGATGTTCGAATCAGAACAACAAATGATCAAAAATTGGCCAGGTTCGATGATTTCATATTCTTAATATAATGTTACTTTATTTTTTTGGTGAAAAAATTGAATATATACAAAGTGAGGTAATATTAAAGGAATCTCAAGTTCAGTTTTACGTATTTCCAATATGAATTGTTAGATCCAATTACCTGGTAATTGGTAAAGTTCAAGTACCAAATCATGCATTATTTCAGGGAATCCCCAATATTTGTGTATTTGCAAACCATTTCAATTCGGCAATACAAGTACAACCCGATTGAATTGAAGTATTCTTGTCGGTTTTCTGCTCAATATGAGATTTTCATGTTTCCTCTTGTGGGATAATTACTAATTTTATGTTACTTCTTTCAGAACCACTTTCAGATATTTCAATGGATGAAATAAAGAGGGCGACGAATCGCTTTTCGTCATCGTTGATTATTGGGCAAGGTGAGTTTGGCGACATATATGATGGTACCCTCAAAGACGGCACACGCGTTGCAGTTAAAAAGGCTAGAAAGGTTAGATTCGATTTCTCAAAGTTTCTAGTCTATTTCATAAAATTTGCAATGAGAAAAATCCATATGTTATGTCTAAATTGCAAGAACGGCCCTACATATCTTCAAAATTTTTAGAAGTTCCTCTATGCATGCGTCGTGAAATTTTAAAAGCGTTACCTGATTATAGATTCCAGCTCATACATGCATGTTTACTTTGTTGTTCGAAACTTGATCAATTTATAAATTGTTTCCTCTGCAGAATACCTATATGGCTGATGATGACGACGATTTTAGAAGAAAGATCAGATCATTACTTAATTTAGACCATCGTAACTTGGTTAAACTCTACGGATATCTGGAGTTAAATGCTGAATCCATTTTTATCTTTGAACATATACCATTTGGAAACTTGAGACAACATCTAAATGGTGAGCTTTCTGGTGATCAAAATAGTTACATTCAAAATAGTTGTTTATTGCATGTAAGAACTTTCCTCTCTGAATTATATAGTGGTTATTTTTAAAATTTAGGGACTTGATGTTGTATGACGGATATTTCCCGTCATATATCACGACTTTTTTTCTCGTGAAAAAACAGTATATGAAGCTAATAGACAATATATAAAATTTACAAAACAATATATATGATTCAATTTTTGTAAACAATATATAGAAGTAATAAACAGTATATACGTAAAACTGTGAAAATAATATATAGAAAAAAAAGTATATTGAAAAGCAGAAGAAATAGTATATATAAAATTCCGTCGCATTTTGGGCATGCTCTAACTTGTCGCGCTTTCAGATTTCTTAAATTTTATATGTGCAAAACTCCAAAGTTAAATCCAAATGACCCAAAATCAAGTGACAGGTAACATGAATGACTTGTCGATGTGTGGGTACGATACGCTTTTCAAAGTATCTTTTTATACTTAGTTTTGATCATACACCCATTATCTACGCATAGTATTTTGGATGTCGAATCCACAGGGAGGTGCAGTTGATTAAAATTTATTTTACGTAGTCCGGACTGAATAATTAGTTGAATTTTGTTTGGAATTGAAATAAAGTAAAAGCAAAAGAAAAGAAAAATGGTCGCGTATGAGGCTGCGGACACGGTTGTGACTAGTCCTTGTCCGCGGTTGGTCGTAGATAACGATCTGTAGTAGAGAGAATTCTAGGGGTCGAACTCATTCGTAGTCTTTGTCTAATCTCCTTCGTCTTGCCGGTATTGTATTCGTCTTGCGTTAGTAGGGGGTCCTTGTTATTTAATTGAGTCCTAAAGGATGGGGTGATAGGCAAATTCATGCGGAAGAGTGATTTTTAATATTTTTAGGGTTTTATAATTTTTATTGCTTTAAAATTTTTAAGTTGGAGTTGTATTAAAATAAATTTAAAGATAAAGATAAGTAAATAAAGAAAAGGAAAAAGGAACAAGAGTACCGAACACCAAACTTATTGGCGAAATTTGGCGAGGTGGTTGTATATGCGTTAACCACCCATTCTCGCTAGCAGTCCTTGCTGCGTTCACTAGCGCCTACTCTCCGGGTATGCCTTTCGGCTCCTTGATTCACTAATCCAAATATCGTTATTTTTACAACTCGAGTCACCGATCATTTTACAACACCCGTAGCGATTCGATGAAACAACGAACAATGATTTATTTCAATTTTAGCTAACAATAAAACACACACTCACTCAATCCCTTAATCTCACACAAGATTATAGAATAATTATTATTGAACATTAGAAAGAGAGAATTCTTGATTTTGCTTATTAAAAACTTGTAGAGAATTTCTGATTGGGACTGCTTATTTAAAGAGGAAAAGAGAAACCCCACAAATAAGGAAAACAGGCTATTCCGTTCTGAATGAAACCTATTCCGTTCGGAACGGAACTCAAAAATGGAAGACAATAAATAGGGAATCAATGCTCAAATGGATAAAAATCTAATATTCTGTTCGAAATGGAACTATTCCGTTCAGAACGGAATATAATGGATCTTCCAACCAAAGAAGTCTGAACCTAAACTCATTGAACATGACATTCCGTTCAGATTGGAGCAATATTCCACTCTGAACGGAATAAGGCAGTTTTGCAAGAATCTCTTTTTAATGTAAATTAATAATACTCAAAAACACTTAAAACTAGAAGAACTCTTGAAGATAGCTCCAAATCTTGATCGCTTGAGAAGAACTTGATGTCTTCTTGATCTTCCGAGCTTACGTCCGTTACGGTTAGAACTTCATTTCTGATTTCTTGAACTTGAAATTATCTGAACTTATACATCATTCTCAAATTTGATTAGTAGCTCATAATTGATTTAAATATCATCAAACTGAGAACAACAGTCCTTCCCTCTAGTAAACGAATCAAAGATCCGTTGTGACCTCGTCTTCAACCGCACATGGGTCTGTCACTTGTCCTCGTGTCATCTTGAAGTGATAACCCTTTCAATTTTATAGAAGTCCTTCTGCGCCAACTCTCCATGATTGTCGTGTTCCTTTCTCCAAACGCAAAGTACTGTCATCGACCCTTGCATGGAGGGGCTGTCACTAACCCTCCTCAAGAAGGTTGTTCGGTCCTTCTGGATCCTTAGTTCAGTCACTGAAGGGTTACAACACTCCCATACTCGCACCATCAAATCTCGTCTGTGCTGGTTTGATCAGGAGGATTTCCCCTACAGGGTCTACGGTTAGTGGGATAAGTTCGACACCTGCCCGCTAGGTTTTACCACGTGGTCTAACATCAAGACACTAGGTTTCACCTTGTTGGTCCAACCCCTAACGACTAGGTTTCTCCTAGTCTATGTTGCACGGACACGGACACGGGTGTCATATCTAACACGGTACGGACACAACGACACGGCAATTCTAAAAAAAAGTAGAAGACATAACGCGCTTTATATATATATATTATATAATTTTATGAATATTTTTTTAATCATTTTATATATTGTTTATGCCAATTTTATTTCAGTTTAAATGATTATACATAATATTTTTATATTACAATTAAAAAGTTACATGCCATATTTTGTAATAGATACAATATACATGATATTTGAAGTTGCACTTCTACACGTGCATGTTTGATATTTGACATTTTACTTGACATTAAATAATCAGAATCCGCTTTAAATTTTTAGTCCCACAATCATTGGAATAAAAAAGTGGAATGACCTAATCTCTAAAATAAGGAGATAATTAATTGATGCAATAATTGGGTCAATAAACCCAATGCACGTGTGTGAACTCTCTGTGGTGCGTATTCATGCGCGTCCAGAGGAGTGTCTGAGAATTGTCCTGAGAAGTGCCCTAACAATTATTTTGTTAGTAGTACGCCCTAGGCCAATGTTTATCGACCAACAAACCCAATTTTTTGTTTGTGTATTGACTAACATTTTTTTTGATAATCCCATGAGAGAGATATCTTTAGGTCTCTTGGTGAATTTGATTGAAGAAACGCACGGCCGTGCTCAAGTGAGTTAATAAGAAGTTATTATCATTTCATGTTCAATTAAATTCAGTATCAAGAAATATTTGACGACCAACATAAGGTTGACACGTACCATGTCTTATGGTCAATATAGATATCGTGTAATAAAGAGATACAGTATACGAACATAAATTAGGTTTGATCGAATCATCGGTATTTGCTTAATTTGGGTAATCATGATGCCTTGCTAAAGGTCGCTAATGATTTATAATTTGTTGTGATTATTGCCAACACTAAGTAAACCTGCATGGTCACACACAAAAAATAATTATTGAAACGTGCATAGAAAATCCATAACTTATGTGATAAGTTATATGAAGAATATATAGTCAAGTGCCACATATAATCCTGCAACTTATATGACTAGATGCGCTACACATATGGTTACATAGTTACCATGCACATATGATATAATAATTTATGGCAATCTTGGAGGGATAGACTATATAAAACCAAGAGAGACTCAAATTTCGGATTACACTATTCATTATCTTTGTACACCTTTTGTGAGAGAAAAGAAAGAGAGAACGAACAAATTCGAAATTCATCTTGAATTTTCTGTGAGACAGAAAGTGAAGATCGGATACTATATCGTTCTTCATCCGTTCAAAGAAGTTGTTCGTGTGGATACCGGTAGAGGACGAAGCCAAGCGCGGCGTCTTGTGATTTGGGTTGAAATCGTAAATCGGTTTGAGAATCAGTTTGTTTGGAGATCGGTTTGTGAGACCAGTTAGGTGAAGTGTTCAAGGAATCGGTTTGGGAAACCGGTTTAGGTTTCGGTTTTAGATAAGCGTTCAACCGAATTTGTTTTGTTACACAGATTAAGCGTAATCCGAAGGTACAAATTTATTAAGTTTTCTTTGATTTAATTGTAATTCACGGATTCTTCTTTTGGTTTCGGGCTTGATTTTTATTTTTCCGCTGTGTTACGAACGTACAAACCCAACAATTTTAATAATAAAATATTTGACACAACACGTGGTATGTTGGACACGTGTCCGGGATTGCCCGGGTAGCGTCGGTGTCCGACACGGACACGACCGGATTTTTGAAATGTCCGCACAACCGGCGATTACGTGCTAACCTATGTGCTCGAATTTTATCTTGAGATAAGATAAAAAAGCACAAGACATATACTAAGTACATAGAACAATACAACCTTGTTTGTCTTCTCTCTAATACAATAAACGGTTAAGAATGATTGACGACCCTCTTGCTAGGTGAAGGGTCGGTCAGCCAATGAGAGGAAATAAATCTTTTCTAAATTTAACTTAATTAATCCCTAAATTTAATCCTAATTAAAGATCAAATCTAATCCCCCAGATTTATTCCTCCTGCCAAATGGAATTTATTTTTTCTACACAATTGAGCTAGACTGCTAAACATGCGTCTGCTTCTAGAAGGATCAGCTGCCGACTTTAATCCTTAGTTGCGGTGGCTCCTCACCTCGATCGCATTGAGGAAGACCCTCGGTAGCGGTGAAGCTGTAGAGGTTGTGGTAAGGCAGACCGGGCCTTGTTGGCTGGGTCTGAGATCCATCTTCGGGCTCCGCTGTGTGTAGATCCAAAAAGGCTCATTTTTAGCTTCATTTAGCTCTGAATCGCTTCTATTCTATAAATGTAGACGAGCGTAATCAGTAACTGAAATTTTAACAATACAAACATAAAATAATATAAAAGTACTGGATGTAAGATACAAAGAGATATAATGATAGTGTAAAATATAGATATAAATTTAGCCGATCACTTGTATAATGAAATGAGTGAACATGATCTGAACTTGAATTATCTGCACTAAATAACCTGAAGTTTGCCCCCAACTTCATTCCAATGGAAAAATATATATATATATATAATGAAAGAAAAAACTAGCAAATGAACTCATAATCTAGTAATTGAGTGCAAAACACAGTCATGAGTTCAAAATTCATTTGCACTAATTAATGAATGTGAGACAAAAAGTTTTCTCCATTCTCTATAAAAAAAAAATAACTAATTTACCAAGAGTGTTTTACCTGCAGTAATAATTATACTTCTAAACATGCTGATCTTCATTCGCATAATATTTCGGTGTTTTACAGGGGACTATGGATGCCATTTAGACTTTTCATCAAGGCTGGACATTGCAATAGATATAGCTCAAGCTATTTCACATCTTCACCAGCAGCCAAGTAGATCCCTCATGAACTGTTTTTCTTTATTTCAATATTTACCATTATTTGTTTTCCAATTTTAGTGATCTCGTGATAAATTTTATCTTGGGATAATTTCATATTTGCCATTACAAAAACTCAAAATATCATATTTGCCATTATAAAAATCAAAATATCATATTTGCCATTACAAACACTTCAAAATATCATATTTGCCATTACAAAACTTAAAATATCATATTTGCCATTCCAAAATTTAAAATCTATCAAATTTATGAAAAACTTGAAACCATCCATCTTTTTCCGTTAAAACTAACGGTCCATTCTTACAATTATTATTTTACTCCTAAATATATTTCATCAAGTATATTATACTTACCTTTGATTTGATTGAGTTATTCCAAATATATCTTCCCCTCTCTCTTCAAGAAGATCCAAATATACAAACAAAGATTTTTTTCATTTTTCTAATATAAACTCAAAATTTAATATGAAAAAAAATATATATATTCAAAAGAAGAATCAACTATTCCATCTCCATAGAGTTTTGAAATAATTATTTTTGAAGAGAACAAGTGAACAAGGAGAATATATTATCTTTACAGTTAAAATAATATTGTAAGAAGGTGTGAAAATGGGGACGAGAGTTTAGATCAAAAAGATAGTATATATAATTGCTTGTGAAGAAAAAATAAAATGATATTTTGGTCATATTGAATAAAACATAACGAAAAGTTGATGATTTTAGATATATTTGATATTCTTGAAGTTTTAAAAGGGTAATTTGATAAATTATGTTTTGTAATGGCAAGTATGATATTTTAAGTTTTTCTAATGGCAAATATGATATTTTAAGTTTTTACAATGGCAAATATGATATTTTAAAGTTTTTGTAATGGCAAATATGATATTTTAAATTTTACAATGGCAAATATGATATTTTAAGTTTTTCTAATGGCAAATATGAAATTTTCCCTTTTATCTTAGTCACTTTCAAATGCATCGCATGACCATGACCATGTATCATCAATTTCGGCTCTTCTCTTTGATTCCTTTTAATCGAATATCGTGTTCGCATCTTTGTCTATAAACCAATTTTCTACTATTTTTCATAAATCATGTGAGATTACTAGAGTTCACATCTTTATACTCCTATGATAAATCTTTGTTGTGTTATCCACTTTGCAGGTGGACCAATTTTTCATGGGAATCTAAAATCAACTAACATTCTCCTCATCAGTAGTTTAAAAGCAAGGGTTGGAGATTTCGGTTTTTTGAGAGGGCATAAAGCCGACGAGAATTTGTCAGCAGTGTTCATTCCCGGTTTGGGCGCCCCCGAGTATTTGATGCTCGGAGTGTACACGGAAAAAAGCGATATCTACTCCTTTGGTGGAATATTAGTAGAGATAATATCAGGGAGGCGTCCTTTCGAGAAGCATCGCGACAAGAGCGAGCGGATGATATTAAACTGGGTAAGCGTTTTTCAGTTATTTGAACACCACATACGTACCAGCCCCTCTATAACCTCTGTTTTAGTGATGTCTGGTATTGCATATGAATTTCTTTATTTTTATCATGACTTGCCAATTTTAGGAACCAAATTCCATTCACACTCATCAAAATTCTTCTTTTCTTTTGCTTCAAATGAGAGGTCAAATGATAGGAAGAAGAGTAATGCTAGATATGCATATATGATTTCCGTTCTTACGAAGATATTATTTATGAACAGGCACAGAAAAAACTAAAGGAAGGAAATGCGCTTGCTACTCTGGACCCAAATCTTCCGCCGGTTAAATCGACCCATGTGGTATTTTCCAAGATGCTCGCTTTGGCTGTTTTGTGCTCTGAATTCGATGCGACCAAGAGGCCAAACATGAGTTATTGTGCGGATGAGTTGGAGAGGATTAGGGAGGAGTACACTAATGGACTGCTTAGTTCTCGGCATGATATACTCTGAGCAGTTATACCCTAAAATCAAAATTCTGAATCCTAAACTGGTAGGCGAAAAATTTGTTACTTCTGTAACCCTTGTGTGACTAAATATTCAATGGAGTGAACAATTGAACGTCCGTGAATTTTATCAGCTTCAAAGAATTTGCATTTGATTTTCTTTTTTTCTCTCTGTATATATATCCACGAGTTAGTTTGTGTCGCTTTGAATGGTTATGTATAAAAATGAAAACAAAGAAATTTATCGTGTTCATAATGTTTACATATCATGTATAGAAGGTTGGAAATGCAAATGAAGTGAAAAAGGTTTGGATATTCATCATATTATATTTATGTTCATATTATTTGTACAAATAATATCTATATTAGTAAGATTTGGAGATTACAACACAAGATATGAACACTGGTTCAGATATTGAGACTAAATTTACTAAAATTGTACCTTCTTGTCGTAATAAAGTTCATCAAGCGGCAAGCGCAAATTAATCGTTTATAAACAAAACATAGTATGCTTTCATTTGTGCGCTTGAATCAGTGGCAAATCTTGCTATCGATTAATCTTGTACATAAATTTGGTGGACCGGATATATGCAAATAAATAGTATATTTGTAAAAACAATACATAATTTAACAAAAAGGGTATATAAAATTCAACCTTGCATTAAAAAAATGAGTATATAAATTAATAATTACGTCATTAGAAAAACAATATATATGTGATATAAACAATATATAAATAGTAAATATAGTATATTTGTGGATAATTTTGCTGATTCAATTTGGTAATACTTAAACATATTTAGGTCGTCGCACCAGGCACTCTTCAAGAGCGTGTTTTTAAATATCTCATTCTATTCTCAATACTTAATTGAGCATTTCTTCTTTGACGCGAAGAAGCTTCTTTCTGTTTCTACTTTTTCTTCTCTGTCCAAATCAAAATTGCGTGCTTAGACTCAGATATAGACACATTCACAGAGTGGAAGTTGATATGGACAGATCAAACATCCTTCCTCCCCCTCCTAATTCAAATATGTCACTATAACATTCACACCTGTTCCTTGCCCATTCAAATCCCAACGGCCAGGCTCGTTCCAGATATGGACAGACCAAACATCCTTCCCTCCCCTGCATGTCACTATAACATTCACACCTGTTCACATCATTCTTCACTTTCTTCCTTTCAAGACTCGTTCAAAGTATTCCTCTTCGATTCTTCTTCCATAAACAACAGCCATGAACAATTCCTCCTCTCTCATTCTCAACTCAACCCCAAACCCTCAAATCGATGCCAGAGAAGAGCAACGCGACGACGGCGAGCACCAGCCTCCGGTTCCGGTTCCGCCGGCACCGGAGTCTCAAACTGGGATTCTTCAGATCTATTATAACTTGCGGGGCGTCCAGGATCAGATCGGAGGTTGTTGAACAGGATAATCTTGATGTTGGTGTTCCCAGCGAGATTGGATCGGATGAACCGATTGATGATGGTTGGAATCCCAGTTGAATTATTATTATTAGCAAAATTGAAAATGAAAAAGGAAATTTAGAGTGTTTCATTTAGTTTTTTTATTTGATGTGGTGAAATTGGTAATGATTGTGATTGAATTGTTGATTTTCTTTTTTGGTAGGAAATGAGGAATTTGGTTCGAATTTCACAGTTTCGCAAATAAGGAAGGCGACTCGTAACTTTGCGCTGTCGAGAATTATTGCGCAAGGCATGTTTAGCATTGTTTATGATGGGACTATGAAAGATGATACCACTGTTGCGATTAAGTGCGATAAAAAGGTATATTAGGATTCTATCCCTTTTGATTTTTATTCACTAACTTGAATTATTTATCAAAACAAAAAGAAAAAAAATCAAATACAACGATTCGGACCCATCTAAACAATGAGTTGTTTGTAGAAACAACCTTACAATAATCTTCATACAAAAAATGAAATTTCTAAATATCTCTGTATAAATATTGTTTTTTTTAACTCTATAAGTTTGAAATTAACTTTTTTCTTTTAATTTCAAAGTTGTCTTTTTATGTCAAATCAAATAGTAAGAAGTAGAATTGTTATTTGTGAACTCCCACATTTCGAAATAAAAAGCAAAAGATTGACTTCAAACTCCTAGAGTTAAACACTATTTGTACTATAACATCATTATTTGTTGGTGAATTTCTTTTATTACAAGGTTATATTAAAAAAACAAATCCTAAAATAATATGAACTCAAAGTGATATTGGTAGTTAACAATGATACATATCATTCTATCTAATATAAACTATTCAATTCTTCACCTCATAATTACATTAAATCTCATCACTTGACTATAGTAACAAATCAACTAACAATATTTTGTTTTATGATATTTTTAGGGTTTTTACAATCCACACAACTCGGCCGATTTCAAAAGCAAGATAGTTACTTTGCAAAACACGGAGCATCCAAATTTGGTCAAATTTTACGGATATAGTGAACATGATGATAATTCCTTTTTTGTACTTGAGTATATTTCTAACGGAAATTTAAGACAACATCTAGACGGTGAACTTCTCATTCAAAACTCTAATTTTAAGTTTATTTCATTAGATTTTAGATATTAAAAAAGCCTAAAAAATCATCCATAAATTTAAAAAAGAAAACCATTGTTAGTAGATTTATTACTCTACTCTAGTCAAGCGAAGTGATTACCAAACAAAACATTTTTTTTCTTCTCTTTCCACTTCAATTTAGTCTATAGTAAAGCTCTTGGCCTACTAATTCCAAAATAAAGTTCTATTAGTAATTTAGTTAGCTAAATTTGAAATTATAAAATATATACAGGCTTGAATGAAAGGTATTTAGGTTTTTCTGAACGGCTCGAGATTGCAGTAGATGTGGCCAATGCGGTCTCGTATCTTCACGCCCATCCAGGTTCGAGAAAATTCTACCATTTTGAAATACTCGTTTTTTTTTAGCATCAATAATTGCAAGGGTAAACAAAGTGAAATAGTCGAATAAAGTGGAATACAATTTTCTTTACAGCCTAGCACGATCAGAAAAAATATGGAATAAGGTGGAAAAGTGGTGTGGAAAAGTTACTCCATATCATAGATGGAATAACGGAATAGTGTGGAATAAACTCAACTCTCTCTTTTCCCAATATAGAACAATAATTTATCTCATTATTCCATTAATAGCATAATATTTCCTATTCCACAATATACGGCATCATATGGAATAGGGAATAATCGGTTATTTCATTTTATTCCAAGCATGTTTGGCAAGATAGTTTAGGGCCCGTTCGGCAACGCATAGAATAGAAGAATAGTGAAATAGAGAATAGTCGACTATTCCGTTTTATTCCATGTGTGTTTGGTAATATTTATGAAACAGAAAAGTTGGTTAGATTTACAAAAATATATCAATTACCAAAATACCCTTGTTGATTTTTTTTTTATTTATCAAATCTATTTCTACAATTATATGGAACTAATAATAAAAATGTGAAATAATAAACAAAAAATTCAATTACATATCTAATTAACACGAACTAGCATAATATACACGTAGAATGAAGACGGAATAGACAAGGGTATTTTTATGAGGAAATTAGGCCTATTCCATCCTTGACATGGAATTAAAAAAACTACTATTCCGTGGCCTTAATCTAACATATTCTAACACTATTCGGATGTAATAAGTTGGAATAATCAGTTTATTCCTCTATTCCATGCAATTTTGGTGCTGCCGAACAGAAGTGAAATGGTGGAATATTGAGATGATTTCATATTTTTTATTGAGAAAAAAGAGAGAAATAAATAGTTGAGTTTATTTCAACCTATTCTAGTACTTCATCTCTAATATGAAATTGCATTTCCACCCTATTAATCCACTTTATTCCATATTTTTTAATTCATGTTCAGCGGAATAAAAATATATATTTCATTTTATTCCACTCTATTTCGCCCTTGCCTGACGGGCAATCTTGCCATCACATTTGTGTTACTAGTTTTTATTTGGGGGAATTTCATATTTACCCTTCTAAAAGCTCAAAATTTCATATTTACCCTTCTAAAACTTTAAATATCATATTTACCCTTCCAAATATTAAATATATCATATTTACCCTTCTAAAATATCAAAAATATCATATTTGCCCAAATGATTAGTTAACTTTAGCATCCATTAAACTAATCATCCCAAACAATGGTTAAACTTTTTGAGTGAACAAATATACTCTTATTCTCATCTTGTCTATTTCTTGCTCAAATTAAAACATACTTCTTCTTTTTATCTAAATTATGTGCTCTCTAGATTCTTTTCTCTATTGATAAATATTATTATTAAATTCATTTTATTATACAGAGGACTTTAAGATCAGTTTCTAACTAAAAAAGCTAATAATCAATTTTATTAGTGAAGAAAAACATTCATAACTCTATTGATCACGACTTTTAATTTCATACTAGAGGAAGCTTTGACTATTTTTTGGAACTAAAGAGGTATGTTTGTCATTTCTTTTTTTTCTCCACTGAAAATAAGACGTAGACCCATAATTAATTTTGCAACTAATACGGCAATTTAGAAAATAGATTCTTTTCTCCTTTGGACATATTTCTCCATCTATTGTTTGCATTCGTGTTAATGAAATCGATCCGAACATTTGGGCTTTATTATGTTCTTGATTCTTATCTTACCCTCTGAGAGAGAGAGAGAGAGAGAGAGAGAGAGAGCATGGTGTCATTGTTGTGTTGAAGAGGATGAATGGAGGAAACGGAGGATGAAAAAGGAAGAAGAAATGATGAAAATAGGGGTAAAATGGTAAATTTATATTTTATAGGTTAGTTTTAATGATAAAATCTAACGGATGGGTAAATATGATATATTTAACATTTGTAAGGGTCAATATGATATTTAAAGTTTTGAAAGGGTAAATATGAAATTTTGAGTTTTTAGAAGGTAAATATGAAATTCCAATTCCCCCTTTTTATTTTTTGCTGAAAATTGATATTATTCTACCGCTTCATAAACTTTCAAACCATTTCTCGACTTACTTATAGATCCAATAATCCACGGAAAACTCAAATCATCCAACATCCTTCTCAACTCCAACTTCAAAGCCAAAGTCTCGACTTCGGATTTCATCATATTCACATTATTATAAAGACCAATACATATTCCCAACACTCAGTTGTACATATTATTTATTAATAGCTGATAAGTATTACAAAATTGTGTGTTTTTTTGTTCTAGATCCAATAATTCATGGGAAAACTTAAATCATCAAACATCCTTCTAAACTCTGCCCTCCAAGTGAAAGTCTCGGATTTTGTAATATTTTATCAGCTTTTAATATATACATAATTGTGTGTGGTGTATATTAATAGCTGATAAAATATTACAAAATTTTATGGTATATACAAATATTTGATAAAATATTACCTACTAAAATATCACAAAATTATTCTTGTATTTCTTGTAGAACCAATTATTCACGGAAAGCTAAAATCATCAAACATACTTCTAAACCCCAACCTCCAAGCCAAAGTCTCGGACTTCGGATTTCATCAAATTCACATTATTATAAAGACCAATACATATTCCCAACACTCAGTTGTACATATTATTTATTAATAGCTGATAAAATATCACAAAATTGTGTGTTTTGTATTTCTTGTAGATCCAATAATCCATGGAAAGCTAAAATCATCAAACATACTTCTAAACCCCAACCTCCAAGCCAAAGTCTCGGACTTCGGATTCCCGCCGGAATCCGGCGGCGGAAACGAACCCTCCGCCTCCGTCATCCCGCTCGTCTACTGCGACCCTGAATACCTTTTAACTTTTCGGTTTAATGAAAAAAGCGATGTTTTTTCGTTCGGTGTTGTTCTTTTGGAGTTGTTTACTGGAAGAGCACCTTTGAGTGGGGAGTGTGATAATGATGATTATGTCACGACTGAATGGGTATGTTAGAAAAGAAATATTTTTGCCATGTTATTCTATTTTGGGTGTTTAATTGCACAAAATAGAGTTAGGATGATTTTGGTAACATTTTGTTTCATACATTCAGATCGTGAATCAATTCTGGTAGTATGAACAAAATTGATACACGATATGGCCAGAAAGTATGACGGCAGCATAACAAGGTCTGTAGTGCAGATATTACAGGTTATAACTGGTATAACTAATTAAAAAAATAATATTTGCATTATAGATCCTATTATGCTACCGTCATACTTTTTGGTCTTATTGTGTATCAATTTTGTTCATACTTCCAGAATTGATTCACGTTCTGAATACCTCCTCATGTTTCGATTCACCGAAAAAAGCGATGTGTTTTCGTTCGGAGTCGTGCTTTTGGAGTTGTTACGGTCCGGGCTCCTTTGAGTGGTGATTGTGAGTCTGATGATTATGTCACGACTGAATGGCTATGTTGAAAGAGGAGAGTTTTTTGGTTTGTCTTGTTGTTTTGGGTGTGTAATTGCATAAGATTTGAGTCTTGTTTAGGATGCACAATATGACCAAAAAGTGTGACACCAGCATAACAAGGTCTATAGTACAAATATTACAAGTTATAACTTGTATAACTAATTAAAACGATAATATTTGCATTATAGATCTTGTTATGATAGTTTTTGGTCGTGCCGTGTTGCATTTTTGAAGTAAATAAAAACGATAACAATGAAAAATATGGAATAAGACCCTTGTTTCCACTCTAGGGATTAATATAGGACCTGGCTGCAGAAGTTTTAATATGTGCATAAGGTATTTTCTTGCTAATATATTGATGATTTTTTTTAACATGTGACAGGTAAAAAACATGTTTAACGAAGGGAGAGGAATCGAAACCCTAGATCCACACTTGCCACGCGTAAAAGCAAACGTGATTGTAGCAGAAAAGGCGCTTGGTTTAGCCGTCCTTTGCTTGAATCGCAAGGGTCATAACCGTCCTACCATGCGGCAATGCGCGAATCTATTGAGCGAATACAAGGAGGAATATAATGAGCTTTTATATGGATATGACTCGTGAATCATTTTTGTACTATTTTCAAAAATTGATGGGCTTGAATCTTTGATTGAGCTAATTATGTATTTTGCTTTGCCACTAATATTTTATATTTTGAGTTTTCTGATTTGATTCTTTTCCTGGTTATTTAAACAACAATAAGGAATGACCTCATAAAACATTTCCCGGCTATTTAAACAACAATAAGGAATGACCTCATAAAACATCAGCACATCTTGCACTAAAATCATAAAAAGAAACTCTCAAAGCACAGTCAAGCACAAATATAAATAATTAATCTAAATCATCTGTGTATCCTAAATAATTAGTTGATTGTCAAAAATTTCATAGATTCATAGATTCGATTAATCTAAATCACTTTGATGATTTTATTTCGTTCCCAAACAAACAAATAAAAATAAGGACAACATTACAGCACATCTTACATCACAAAAAATAAGTCTCACACAAACAAGCATAAATCCCAATAACAGACATAAAAGTTGCCTATTAGGCTATTACTCACTACAACAGTAAAAACACATCATTTAATGCATGGTCATAGACCATACTATCACGGTATTCAAACCGCAAACCGCAACATTTAATGCACGTACCATAACATATGATTTCATTTCGTTCCCAAACAAATAGATAAAAACAACAGGTACAATTACTTAACACTTCAGTCTTATCGTACTACATCTAAAAAAAAAAAAATAGTCTCGCACACACAAACAAAGCATAAATCCCAACAACAATACATAAAAAGTTAACACACCAGCATCATACACTAAAGCCACCAGCATCATTCAATACATAGACCATACATAAACCTTACCATTCATCGTACGCACCACAACATATTACTAAACTCACCTTCTGTAGTACCCTCCGTTGTCTCTAGGAGGGTACGCACTGTCCCTCGGCCTCCGATAAACATCACGGTCCCTCCTGTCCCAATCGCGGGCCCCGCCTCCGTACCGAGGAGCGAAATCTCGCTGGCCGTACCGCGCAGGCGGTTCTCGCCGCCCGTACCGAGGCGGCGGCGAGCGCCCGCGCGGCGGCCCGGGCCTTCTGTGCGACTCTCCCACTGCTAAGAAAGTAAAATTTCAATAATGATTGATTATTAAAATAAGTGCATGTTCGGGTCACATGGAATATGATGGATTAGAGGAATAGAGGGTTGGAACAAGGATGGAATATCTCGGATTAAAGACATGAGAAAATATAATTTCTCTATTCCATGGTAGGGATGAAATTACTCTATTCCATGGAATAGAGTATAATTTAGGAAACATATGCCCTCATTTATTCCAAATATCATCCTACGTGGCAGTCAAATTTTCGAATTTTCTATTTTATGTGGTCATAATCATTATTATATTATTTAAATAAAATTTTTAATTCATGTATTTAGCCGAACGCTATTGGAATAAAATAGAATAGTCGGCTATTCTATATTCCACTATTCTTCTATTCCATACTTTGCCGAGCGGGCACTAAGGGAAAAGAGAAACTGAAATGCCAGGATCCAAATAAAGAAAGAAGTTTCCGAAATCAGATTTGATTATTTTTTATGAATTGCTTTTATGGATCCAAATGGCTCTCCCACTGCTGAAAACAATGGTTCAGAATGTAAAGAGAGAAACAGCATACGCCGTATGAAATGGGTCGAAATAAGGAAAGCTGATTCTGAAATCAGACTGAATGTTTTTTTTATTTCTTTATTGTGTCTGATTTTGCGTAAATGAATTTGGGTTTACCTATTCTATCTGCAACATGGAATGGCTTTTTCATGTTTTCCCACTAATTTCAAATTCCCCATTCCTGATTCGAGGAATAAATTTTTTTATTCCACTATTCCAATCTATTCTACCCTCTTAAAAGGCACTATGAATTTATTTTGTGTTAATGAAATGAGAAATAAACAACTTGCTACAAGAATTCATAAAATATATAATAAATTATCGATATACATACGTTTGGCTCCACGATACTGGCCAGGAGTAGGCGTCCTCTCACGGATCCTCTTCGCCTGCAATCATCAACCAAACAAATCATCATTATTTAAATAAATATTTAAATACATACCAAATCTGACCGGTACGGTACGTACCGTACCGGTGAGCGAACACGGAAGGGTACCTTTTCTATAACGAGACGCCGACCATCAACGATGGTGCGTTTCAGGTACTTAATGCATATATATGTTGTTAATTTATAATGATATAAGCTTAATTTTCAAATCATGCATATTAATACCAACTAATACATTCCTTTTTCAGTCTGAAACTTCTCAAATTCACCTTAACTGTCTTTCCAATTCCTTTCTAATTCAATTTAACCAAATAAACCAAACTAAAATTCAGTTCAAGTTTAATTCTTCGGTTCTGATTTGACCACGTAGTACCTTTTCGATGACGAGACGGCGACCGTCAACAACAGTACGGTTCAGGTACTTAATACTTATATTGTTAATTTACAATGATATAAACTTAATTGTCACTTCAATTTCCTTCTAATCCAACTTAACCAAATAAATTCAGTTCTGATTTGACCACGTAGTACCTTTTCGATGACGAGACGACGACCGTCAACAACAGTACACTTCAGGTACTTAATACATATCTTGTTAATTTACAATGATATAAATTATAAACTTAATTGTCACGCCAATTTCCTTCTAATTCAACTTAACCAAATAAACCTAACTAAAATTAAGTTCTGATTTGACCACAATACCTTTTCGATGACGAGGCGGCGGCCGTCAACAACGGTACGGTTCAGGTACTTAAATTGTTAATTTACAATGATATAAAATTACAAACTTAATTTTCATTTCAATTTTCTTCTAGTCCAACTCAACCAAATAAACCTAACTAAAATTAAGTTCTAATTTAGCCACAATACCTTTTCAATGACGAGGCGGCGACCGTCAACAACAGTACGGTTCAAGTATTTAATGCAGCGCTCCGCCTCGTCGACCGAGCCCATAGTAACAAATGCGAATCCGCGTGACTCTTTCGTGCGTGGGTCCAAAACTATCTCGCAACGCTGCACCTGCAAAAGCAACGTAAAAATAAAAACAACAGGATTTTTATTCACCTGAGCATATAGAAATAGAAACGATTCGTCTTTTTATTACGTGATTAAATTTGGTTGTGAATTGAAGACGGGATGGAAATGTATGAGTAACGAGTGGAATGTCGTACCGTATTCCTTTTACAGAAAGGAAATATGGCATGTGTTAATGTTCTGAAAGTCTAGATGAGTAAATTGAAATGTTTTGAGTTTTTAACATTGCCTTGAAAAACCCTAGAGATATCTAAAAAGCGAAAATAAAAGTAGTGCGTGAAGGAATGTTTTGCTACTCAGGGGCGTAAATGATATTTCCCTATTCACAAAGACATAAAGAATATTTTTCTGCCCTTCTGTGAGTGTAAAAAAGATTTTAAGAGTTACACCTCAGTTTATTTGATGCTTGAATCCGAAATTTTAGTTTTTATCCGCTAAAAAATGAGGTGCAACTTGGTCCCAATTAATCAGATATTCAGAAAAGAACTTTCTAAACCTTTGATTTTTTGTTTAAAAAAAAAAAAAAAAAAAAACTTGCCCCTTTTTTTTGGGCAATATTCCTCTAGTTGAGTTTTCATGTTCTTTTAAGTTTTTTAACTACCTTTTATGTGGCAAGTTGCTGGTTGGGTCACAAGCGTGAAATTGTCTACCTCAGTAAAATTCGACTCGATTAAAATTCTCTACCTCAGTAAAATTCGATTTGACTCAATTGAAATTTTCACGCTCAGAAAGTTCGACTCGATAATTATTATCTGACGTCGCTCACCTTGTTGGCTAAATTGTCGGTTAATTCGACTCGATAATTATTACGACTTGTTAAGCACGAAGAGAGAACGCTGACGTGTCGCTCCTTAAGAATGATGATCTGTCACTGCACGGCTCAAAAATGAGCTGTCACCAACATGGCCTACTTAAGATGAGTTATCGCTGACGTGGCGAGATGCTCATGAAGATGAGTTGTTGCGTCATGACGAGTCGCTGACGTGGCGGGGCGATTTTCTGCTGACGTGGCTCATTAAATATGAGTTGTCATTGCTGACGTGGCGAAGAATATTATACAGCTTAAGTGAAATGTCGCGGTGAGTTAAAATGCGTGAGGCTTTCGTGAAATTGGTGAGAAGAAAAAGAACTAGCTAGTTTTGTTTTTTTTCGAAATTTTTCCTCAAAACCCTTGTAAAGCGAAACCTGAAAAAACTATTCTTCTTTTGTTTCCGCTCGCAGAAATAATCCTTTGATTTGAAATTTAACAAAAGGAAATAGATACTGAATTTACTCGTACCGACCGAACCAAAGGGTAGAAAAAATAAGAGATTGCCACGTCAGCATGTGTTGTTGAGTGTTTTACCTTGCCTTCGCGGCTGAAAAGCTTCTCAAGCTCAGAACTGGTGGTACGCATCGACAGTCCAGTCACGTACAGGTTGTTTCCTGGATTCCTCGATTCCTCACTCCTAAAAATAAAATAAAAAAGGAGAAAAAATATTACTAAGATGAAAAAAAAAAATCCAAATGAAAACAACAGAAAACAATACCGGGTAGAAATCAATGACAAGATAGAAAAACAATAAAAAAAGTAGGTAGTTTGAGGTTCTTTTTGGGGTAGTTTGAGAATCTTGCCAAAAAAGAATTAGGTCTATTCACATGTGTTTTAATCGACAATTCCCATTTTTATGTTTTTATTATTTTGTTTTTTTGAAGAAAAAAAGGTTTACCTAGATCGGCTTCTCTCTCTTGATTTTCGCGGGGATCTTGATCTTGACCTTGACTTTGACCTTGACCTGCTGCGCCTCTTTGGATTCCTTTCTTCTTCACTCCTATAAACCCATTTCATTTTTTGAGTTAGTATAAACATAAAATTATATATATTTACATGAAAATTTAAACTTGTTCATTATACTTCAGCAAGATATAGGAATAAGTTGCAAATGCAAAAAGAACAAAATAGAAACTTAGTTTGTTACTGTGTTCTTTATGCCGCGTTATGAATTTAAGCGGCCAAATTTGTTGTAAAGAACCAAAGATAATTTTCTTTCATATAGATATATTAAATATAAAAAAAGGCTCTGATCTTTTATTTTCAACTTGTTGAGAAAAAGCACACAAGTAACAACGGAAATAAAAAGAATAAATAAAAATTTAAACATACCTAGAGCGGCTTCTGCTTCTCTCTCTAGGTTTAGCCGGCGACCTCGACCTTGACCTTGACTTAACAGGCGATTTTGATCCAGCTGGCGATTTTGACCTTGACCTAACAGGCGATTTTGAGCCAGCTGGCGATTTTGACCTAGCTGGCGATTTTGAGCCGCCAGCTGGCGATTTTGAATGAGCTGGCGATTTTGAGCCGCCAGCTGGAGATTTGGACCTTGATCTGCTGCCCTCTTTTGGAGGAGGCGTAATTGACCGAGCGGTATACCTAAAT
The DNA here is from genome assembly GCA_027726005.1 of Juncus effusus. Classification (NCBI taxonomy): domain Eukaryota; kingdom Viridiplantae; phylum Streptophyta; class Magnoliopsida; order Poales; family Juncaceae; genus Juncus; species Juncus effusus. The sequence continues at coordinate 791,135 of CM050906.1, read as the reverse complement.
CAAGAAAATTAATCGAAAAATTAGTATTTGTGTGCATGAAATCATGTTTCTTCCATGTAATTTTGTGTTTTTTATGGATATTTTGTTGTCGATTTGCTTGATTTGTTGTTTATTTGTTCAGTTTAGGCTTGATTTGTCGGCATATTTCTTGATTTGGTGTTAAACTTCTTGATATAATAATATAGTTGATAAAAAAAGTAAGAATCAAGCTAACCTCACTTCCTTTGTTTGAGACATTTCGCTGAATCAATTGACAGCGAAATATGAAATCTCTTTAATTAACGAAAAACTGCAAGGAAAAGTAAAAACAAATATTATTACCAGCATTTATTATATTAACAAATAATTAAATACGCATGAACTTATATAAATTATCTCATTAAGTAACTAAACAATTAGGCCTAATGGCAAGAATAACAGAGTAGATCTAGGGTTCAGAATTGCAAACAAACTGTCAGAAGATCAAATAAGTGACAGAGACATGTAATTAATTGTTCGAAAATACTGAATTAATCACTCAAAATTTAGCACTTACACTCAAACACACTTCAATTTGTAAATTTATTGAACTAGTCTTAGCATATACCATCCAAATTGAAACAGTACCAGGAGATAAATCAATAGTAAAGGTATTACAATAAGATGCTTGAAATTACTAATCAATCATGTAATTCCAACCAATAGCAGAGAAAAGGGACTTAAACTATAGGAATTAATTATGGAGCTAATGAGAAGCGAGAGAGTGTTACCAGGTGTCGCGTCGTGAAGAAGAAGAAGAAGAAGAAGAGGAGGAAACCCTAGATTGAGAGAGAGAGAGAGAGAGAGAGAGAGAGAGGAGAGGATTAGGATGGTTTATTGGTTGACTAAATAATGGGTTCGGGTTTGTTTGGTTTGGGATTTGAATCCGTTGGGAAGTTTATAGGGAAAACTTCCTATGACTTTCTTAATATTAAAAAAAAAAAAACAAGTATGTTGTGCATTGACAAACAATGAATATATGGAAAAGTATATTGATATTCAAAAATATATAATTAATTCCAATTCCTTATTTTTCATATTCTTTTGAGTCTTATAATTAAACCACATCATCATTTTTATCTCGACCGTTTGATCAAATTTTTTGTCAAATCTTAACCTTCAATTTTCTCAAATTTATTGATATTTTATGGCAACATGTGTGTGGTTATTAAAACATAATCATATAATTGGTTGAATTCATGTTTTGTGTTATATCCCAGATTTAGTGAGAACCGTCGAATTTGTTTATGGCCATTGGATCTTAATCAGATTGTTTCAATGAATCATGGTATCATCAAGCATAAATACAATAGAATATGAAGAGTTCACTCATTAAAATATAAATAATTTTTCTTTTCTTATTTAAATAATAATAATAATAATTCATAATGAAATATTTTATTTTTCATGTAAAAATCGGCAAATATAAATTTGTTGTAATTTTCTCTATTTTGAATTTTATATTGTTATGGTTCCAATTTATTTATTTTTCTTGTTAAAATATGTGAATATAGATTATATAACAGAACATGTAAAAAATGATACACTCATTCAGCATTATGAAGATGTCTATTATCAATTTTCTTTCGACCGTCGGTTCAAAAAAATTCTCAAATTTTATTTGTTCTCATATATATAATATTATATTTCCTTTTTAAACATCATGTTAAATATAATAATTATTTGTTTGTCTTTTTTAAAGTTATTCATCTATAATTGAATCTTATGTAGTTTCAAATAAAATATATGAAATAAATTAATACTTGATTCTTTTTCTAATATAATATATCAAGAGATAACGACATAAAAAAAACAGAGAGAATAAAAAAAAGGATGACTTTTTAATCTTAGAAATATTAATGCAAACTTAAATTGAGATCATAAATTAATTATCCAAAATTATTTAGTGTGTTATTATTTTTTTACTTTTTGTGAATTTTTCATTCATGTTATTTTATTTCTCGTATGTAAATTTATTTGTATAGAGTTATATGTTCTTAGAAAATTAGATGTGATATAGAAATATTTTTTAATGAATAATAAATGGATGGAATATATTATGATATAATTCAAAATAATTTTAAAAATAACAAATCTACTTAACATAATTATTATATATTATTTATGTACTATGAATTTATTTTAAACTTTTATTAGTTCTCCCTCATTTTTTTTACTTACCACCTTACTGCTTATTAGCACATTATACCTTTTTATCGATTCATTATACTTTTTTATATGCTGATTATGTCTTTTTAAATATCTAACTTTCTAGATTTCTGAATAACGTTATATATATACAATACACATATCTTTTTAATCAATTTACTAGGATAATGCTCGCACTTCGCTGCGAATATTTCAAGTTTATTATTTGTTTTAACTTATAATGTATAAATAGTAAATATGAAAGCGATCATCTGCTTCGTTCTTTTTAAAGTAAGCTCATATGTCCTTTTTAAATTTTAAATCAATTTTGCTAGACACGGGATTCGAATCCCTCACCTATGGAAATGTGAAGTTAATACCGTATTACTAGACTATCATAGTGGTGGTAAGTAGCAGACGTGAAAATTGAATTATGATAGGAATTGAGGGCGAATTGATGTCTATTGATGGTTAATTCCTAACATAAAAATAAGACTTTATTAAAATTGATGTCTTTTGAGGATTATTTCCTGAAATAAAAATAGTTAATGCTATATTTTGAGATTCAATTGATATGTTTCAGGATTAATTCCCATGATAGTAGCTTAATATGCAAAATGGAGCTGGATTATATGTTCTATTCATCCAAAGGTTATTATTAAAAGCAAAACACCACACTCAGGAGAAATACACTCTTATCATTTTGTTTCATTTATATCTTTTATCACTTATTATTTTTAATTATTTTGTCATTTATTAGTTATATTGTAATCATCAATTTAATTATACAATTATTCAAGAATTTGCTGATGACGATCTCTTGTGATTGCTCAACTGGCAATTCCTCTCCCCCATTTTGATTTTGATTTGATGACAGCATGAGCATAATTAGCGTAATTGAGACAAATTTAGGAAATTGGTGCTTATTAAAAAATACAGGTACAAAGCTCACTTAATTTGATATTTCACACCAAAATGTTTTTTTCTTCAAAAATTATTATATTCATAACTACTTCTCTATTTATAACATAATTTCAAAATTTTCTATACAACCAAACAAAAAATCATATTTTCCGGAAATTTATATTTCTAACATCCAAACAAACTATGGAATTAACTAATTCCGTAAATTTTTACTTCTCCATCTTGTAATCCGGCTCCATTCTCCTAATTCCGCCTGTCAAACGGCCCCTAAAAGAATATTTTGGAGGGGGGGTGGGGGGTGGGGGGTGCCTACTTCATTATACTAATGGGTGAGGTATGTTGGGAATATATTAGGGAAATTCTTCAAAAGCCCTCTAACTTTTTTGGATATTATCAAAAATCTCCTATTTTTTTCATTTCTTCAAAAATCCCTTATAAAGCAACTTGAATTTTTTTTACCCCCTATGAGGATAAGTTAAACTTTTCCATCTACTAAATTTTTTTATTTACCAAAATACCCTCTATTAATTATTTTTATGTTATATTTAATTCAACTAAAAAATATAATAAAAAATTTAATGTTTTCAACATAATGTAATTATCATATTATATTATCTTAAGCTGCATTAATTATATTATATAATTTTATGTTGCATTAATTTATTTTATGTATTATATTACATGAAATATTTTCTCTTATTTATTTGTATATTATAATTTTATTCTCAGTAAAATATTATTTTTTTCATTATTATTTTTATGATTTTTAAAAAATATTTTTTGAAAACAAAATTCAGAATTAAAAAAATATATATATATTTCTGAATTTTTTTAATAAAAACTTTGAAAAATATTATTTTGGAAAAAAATTCTAAAATGTTTTTATAAAAAAAATTACATAATATAATAAAATTAATTAATTCATCATAAAATAATATAATATAATATTTATATTGTGTTGAAAAATATTAATATTTTTTATTTGAATTAAATATAATATAAAAATAATTAATAGAAGGTATTTTGGTCAATAAAAAATGTAATGGATGGAAAAGTTTAACTTAACCCCATAGGGGGAAAAAAAATTCAGGTTGTTTTATAAGGATTTTTGATAATATTCACAAAAGTTAGGGGGTTTTTGAAGAATTTCCCAATATATTATACCTCTTTTTATTATTTTGTAATTGTCATCAATCAAAATTTTACATAATAAACAACATCAATTTAAGATGGAAAAGTATATATGTCCCCCCGTTCACCATCCCCCCCAACTCACCGTTTACCACTGGTAAACGGGGCCCACTTATATTCAAAATAAGTGGGCCCCGTTTACCAGTGGTAAACGATGAGTTGGGGGGGATGGTGGGGGGATGTGTATATAAACCCATTTAAGATGTATCAAATATGATCTCGACCTTATATAACATAATGTACATTGCAATTTTTTGTAGAATATGTTATATAATTATTTTATTCATTCTTTGTATATATATATATATATATATGATTAAAAAATTATATATTATGAAATTATACGGCGGTAGGTAGACATAATGTTAATTCATAATTAATTATCCATCTAATGTCAACTTAGTCACCCCTCTGATGTCAAAACAATGTACTTTCACACCAAACACCAATTAAAAAAAAAACTATTTGATTATTTCTCCTTGTTTTGATCATCTCTTTCACAAAAGAGCTTTACTCGTTAAACCCTACATATAATTCTAAAGCTCTTTTTTCTTTCCAAAAAAGAAAAAAAATGCTGAAGTTTTTCAACTAATAAATTCTATCAATGGAGAGCTCTGAAAGAAAGGAAACATCGAGACAACAAGGATTAACTGAACAAAACGACACTAACAGAGAATCAAAGACTACTCAATATTACAACTGTGTGTATTGCATGAGAGGTTTCACAACGGCACAAGCCTTAGGGGGCCACATGAATATTCACAGAAAAGATCGGGCTAAAACGCAAATAAGCACGTCTTCACCATTAGATGCTAGGGTTTATAGGCCGCCGGAGCTAAGTTTGTTCTGTGAGAAGGGAAGTTCGAATGAGGGTGTGCTTACGCCGGATGTTCAATGGACAACTAATTCGAAGAAAGAAGAGAGAGAGGAGTTAGATTTGGTACTACGACTTGGTCATGAATCTTAGAATTTTTTTTTGCAAATTTGATACTTTGTGTTTATGTTTTTTTACCTTTCCCACGTCATTCTAAAAAGGAAGAATGTTTATTGGGATATTATATACCAATTTGCTGGTATTTCCGCTTCGTTGATACACTCATATATCTACTTTCTCTTGAGAAAAGTAGTTGGTGTATCACAGATAGGACTTCCTTTGCATCGACGAATTTAGTGCATGATAATTAATATTTCTATAGTGCGTATGTAAACTTGTTAAGATTATCTTTAATGTTGTCAATGTCTTTAATGGCTTAATTATATTAGAGCAATTTGGGGGCTATATTTTAAGATACGCAGACTGCTTGAAGGAGTGAAATGAACGCAACAAAATAATTTTCAACAAGGCCCTTCGCTCAAATGTGGCACAAACAAATGACAATTTGGTGAGTTTCGGACAATTCATTACAAATAGCTGTCATATTTTGTAATATTGTCCTCTTAAATTTGATGTGAGTGTGGGGTTGATTTGTCTATCATTTTTTCTATTTTTTCTGCTTTAAATTAAATAATATTTGTAATTTTTACCCTTCCAAAATTTTAAATATCATATTTACTCTTCTGAAATCTTAATAATATCAAATTTGTCCATTCCGTTAGTTTTAATAAAAATCTGTTAAATTAATCATCGTTAACTCTTATGAACTATGGTTAAATCTATAATAAAGTTATTTTAGACTAAAATACCCCTCTTTTCAATTCTTTATTTTCTCTTCACCTTGGCTCTCATGGAAATGAACATCTTCTCTTGTGGCAGAAGCACATAAGAGAGATAGAGGAAGTCTTGAGATATTTTTCTAATAATTGTTTTTTTGTAAATCATGACGGCTCAAGCACAACACTCTATAACTATTTCAATTTCAATTATATGACTCAAAGAACTTCACAAAAATTATTAGAGTCAAAAGATAGACCCCACCCCTCCCCAACACACACACACACTCTCTTCCATATTTTAAAGCTTAAAAACAATGAAATCTTGCTACTAATTAATGGAAAAAACCCATATGTCAATCAATCAATTTCTGACATCCTTTTTTTTTTTTTTGAAGAGTTAATTTCTGACATCTTGTTATCTTTGCATTAGCAAAATACAGCAAGCATTTCTTAGTCACTTGTTTAGCTCTCCTAATCTAATGATGAAAGTAATGTGCAGTCCAAATACTCACATGCAGAGAGAGAGAGAGAGAGAGAGAGAGAGAGAGAGAGAGAGAGACATTTCTTAGTCACTTGTTTAGCTCTCCTGATCTAATGATGAAAGTAATGTGCAGTCCAAATACTCACATGCAGAGAGAGAGAGAGAGAGAGAGAGAGAGAGAGAGAGGTATTTCATCTACTTGAGAGTTAAAAATGAGCTAGAACTAGAATATGAGAAGTCAAAGGAACGGTTGAATGGAGAAGAAAGAGGGAGATTTTTTATTTGAGGGTAAAATGGTAATTTTATGTCATATCTATTAACTTAAACGATGGAGTTAGACAGATGGGTAAATTTGATATTATCAATGTTTTAGAAGGGTAAATATGATATTTAAAGCTTTGGAAGGGAAAATTTGATATTTTGAGTTTTTGGAAGGGTAAATATGAAATTCCCCCATTTTTGTTTATCGTATCTATTGGTTGAACCTCAGACTCAATACTGTACTAGATTTGGGTGTGAATAATTAAGTGCTGATGGGCCATGAAACTTGAAAGCTTTCCCAGGTTCTCTGCACCTCATTATGGTTTTTAAATACAACTTCTTGAAACCCTTCAGATATTTGTTCCATTTTGTTATTTGATTCTTTTTTATAATTTTGTTTAATTTGATTTCACATTTGCTTTTTGTTTGTCTATAAAGAATCAGACCATTTTTATTGAAAATTTTCAAGGGGCCCTTCAATTCAAAGTTCAAACAATACACATCTTTTGATAGAGTATTAGAATATATTGATAGAATATTAGAAAGATAATTAGGAGTTGATTACTCAGTGTATGACTAGGATTATATTACTAAATGAGTGACTAGAATAGTTCCAACGGCTAATTAACTAATGGCTTAGATTAACTCATTTGTATTATAAATAAGGTTTATGTGTAATTTCACAATCAAGCAATAATACAATAAATCGTTCACTATCTCTTCTTCCTCTATTCCCTCTAAATATTCTAACATGATATCAAGAGCATAAGGCTAACGTTATTTAGATCCTTCCTCTTTTTCTTCTCTCCTTTAAAATTTCTCTCAAAATAAAAACCCTAACCACAAAACATATCTCAAAAAAACTATCTTTTTTTTCTTTAAATTGTTCAAATATCTCGCCAAGAACTCTTCTTTTCAAACTTTCTTCTCCAAAACCTTAAAAAAAACTCTAAAGAACCCTCTTTACATTTACTTCAAGAAACGATAAATAATCCTCTTTACCTCTTCTTCTTCTCAAGAAATCTTCAAACAAACCCTAAAAAATCAACTTTACCATTTTTTCTTCTCAAGAAATCTTCAAAAAAGCCTAACGAATCAACTTTACCCTTTCTTCTTCTCAAGAAATCTTCAAGAAAGTCTAAAGAAACATCTTTACCTTTTCTTCTTTTCAAGAAATCTTCAAGAAAACCTAAAGAACCAAAAATGCTCAATTCCAACACTCAAACGGATGTCACCTACGAGAATTCTCGACCCCAAAAATTGGTGACATTTACGCACCAAATAGCAACAAAATTAGACGACAATAACTTCCTAATTTGGAAATAACAAATTGAAACTTTGATTATTGACCATGGCTTACAATCCTATCTCGACCCATCGCAAAAACCACCCCTTCAAATTCTCAACACGATTACATCAAGTCAGGCTCCTCAATTAATTGCAAATCCAGTTTTCGACTCATGGAACCGACAGGACAAACTCCTCTTGGGTTGGCTACTTTCCTCCATATCGGAAGGGATCGTAGCTCAACTCATCCGTTGCTCGAGTACTGGAGATGTCACACACCGAATTCCCGGGTGCAACTCGTAACACGACTCACGGTCATGCTCAGCGGCTTACGCACAAAAATTTGAGCTGTTACAAAAGTGTTTCACAGCAGGCAGAAGCTTGCTCAATCTGTTAAGTACCTGCGCCGAATAAAAGAAAGAAGCGAAAACCGTTAGCTAAATTATTTTAGCTAAGTAACTAGTTATATAACGACGCAGCTTCTATATGACTAACCTTAGAAAATACATATCATTAATAATAACATATACCAACATACCCACAGACCGGAATAGCGGTCAACTGAAATGTCAGATAGAGTTGGGAACAAATTATTATTATTATTATTATTATTATTATTATTATTATTATTATTATTATTATTATTATTATTATTATTATTATTATTATTTTTTCAATTATGAAATGACAGATATTTCAAAATGTACATTCACTTCCCCTTGCCCATAGCCTGTGGAATGATTGCAAGCGGGACAGTCGAACTATACCACTTTTCGTACCATGTCATAAAAATGTTATTTAATTAAAAACTCATTTAATTCCACATTAAAATATTCTTTTCTAAGATACCCCATTTTAAATTCCAATTTCATCAAATACGCTTTAATCTACTATTAACATAAATGCCATAATCAAACTCTTCTGGAGAAACTGATGACTCGGTGACTACAGATCACCACACAAGAATCTTGACAACCATGGATATATCATATCATAAAATAGTATTATGAATGTTCTAATTTCATATGTCAATCAACTTGACCGGTTACAGGTCTCTCAGGTCTGCAAATTTTTCAAAATAATATTCCACTAGCCCCTTCCGAGCTATCACACAATTAACTCATCTTGAGTTCTCTTAACTCATTTTGAGTTCTCACACAACTTTATAAAAGCCAGACCAATTAATCCGTAATCATCCGCACCGACTAACACATATGAAATTCATAATAAAAATACTTTTATGAATCACTCAGGAAAACATATCAAATCTGATATATGTGTAATTTACAAAAATAGTTGCATATAGAAGTCTGGTTACCTATGTGACAGCAGCTACGGTCGGTCGATTACAGAAAAGAAATAACCGACATACACAATAAAACTACGGCTAAACCCACATCCAAAACAATGACAACGACGGAATAGACAAATCGCCGAGACTACAAGCGAAGATGAACCCCAATAACCCGATCTTATTCGAAATCTGCCATCGCTCTGAAAAGCGTGCTTTCGGAATCCTTAGCCCAATTCCACAAATGAATACGCCATAACGCTTGTCTCAATCTCCAGAATATTGTGGTATTTTTCGTATCTCGATTCGTCGTAATTTTCATCCTTATTTTCTTTTATTTTCTCTCTCTAATTTCACTCAATATTTTTTTTTTAAACGAAATGGAAGAAGCAAAAGAGAAATGGAAGATGGAAAAAGGGGTGATGAGGTGTCTCAAGTATATATATATATATATATATATATATATATATATATATATATATATATATATATATATATATATATATATATATATATATATATGAAAGGATAGGAATGTGATGGGGCCCACTCACGAATCAACCATCCAAAATAAATGGCTCAACCCGCCATCTAGAAGAAATGGATATTTTGCAAAATAGTCCCCCAACTTTTCATTATACCAATATAATCCAATTTTCATAAGGATGTTTTATAAATAAATATTGTTTATACAAAAATAAATTTAAATAACTCAAATACTTTTATACATAAATATATTGTAAATGAAATATATTGACTCAAATATATTCTATCACAGGAGAAGTCTGGCAAGCTCTCTGTCAGCGATACCAATCCACTTCCAAGGCTCGTCGCTTCGATTTAAAACTCCAACTTCAAACTCTCAAACAACAAGGTATGTCATGTTCTGACTATCTCAAACAAAAGAAGTTCTTAGCTGATCAATTAGCCACAATTGGATGTTCCATTACGGATCCCGATCTAATTGATTTATGTCTCGCCGGACTTGGTCCTAAGTAAAGGTTCGTCACAACCTTCAACCAACGAACAGATTCTCCCTCATTTCCCGCCTTCTGCTCGAGTTTGACAAGTCAGGAACTCATAATCGAAAGGAATCAATCGCTTTTCCCATCCGCTCTAATGACGATTTCAAGTTCGAGATTTGGAGGTAACGCTGGAAATACCGTCTCTCTCTTCTCTAATTACTCTTTCTCTCATTTTCAACCTCAACCAAATAACCTCAATGGGCCGCCGCTTTATTCCCAACCAAATAACCTCAATATCCAACTTGGCCACTCTCAATCCTCTATTTTGGGTCCAGTTGCAAATCAATCTTTTCTTGAAGCACTCGCCAACTAAATTATCAACACTCGGTTTTCTCATAATCAGGGCAACAATACAAATCGCGACAAACGTCACTATAATAATAATAATAATAATAATAATAATAATAATAATCGTAAAAAGATCCGGTGCCAAATTTGCAAAATTCCTGGTCATACTGCCGAGATATGTTGTTGGTGCAACCAAAATCACCAACCTCAAGCCAATACGATCTACACTCCACCAATCATCACCGATAGCTGGTACTTGGATTCGGGCGCCACCAATCATGTTACATCTGACGTCGCCAACCTAGACTCACACACTCCAGATCTTGGCACAGATCAAATTCGTGTCGGGAATGGAACAGGTTTGGAAATTCAAAATCTTGGTCAAACTTATTTTAATTCTTCTACATGCCATTTAAAACTTAATAATGTCTTACATGTTCCTCAAATAACCAAAAACCTCATAAGCATCTCACAATTCACAAAAGATAATCAAGTTATTATTGAATTTAATCCATCTTCTTGTCTTATTAAGAACCTAGTAATTGGAACCCCTCTTCTCAAGGCTTCTTTAGATAATGGATTGTATCGACTACCCTCTACACTTCACAACCAACCTTTCGCCTGCTTTGGTGTCAAGGCACCAGCCGAAGTTTGGCACCAACGTTTCGGCCATACATCATCTTGTGTTATTAGGAATTTAATTTTCCAAAATAAACTAAGTGTGTCATCTAATAAAATGTCATTATGTGATTCTTGATGTATTGGTAAAATGCATAAGTTATGTTTTAAACATTCCGACATTCACTCTCGTGAGCCTTTAGAGTTAGTACACTCTGATGTATGGGGGCCTTCTCCGGTTACTTCACACGCTGGTTCACGTTATTTTGTAATTTTTATTGATGATTTTTCGCGTTTTACTTGGATATATTTCTTCTCTTCTAAATCACAGGTACCTCAAATCTTCGCCCTCTTCAAAGAAAGGATTGAGAATCTTCTCTCTCGATCAATTAAGACAATCCAAACAGACGGCGGCACCGAGTTTCTGCCAATTCGACGAATGTTTCTCTCCATCACGCATATCTTCCTGCCCGCATACCCCCAAGCAGAACGGGCGTGCTGAACGAAAACACCGTCACATCGTGGATTTCTCTCTCTCCAATATGGGTTTCGCTTCCATTCCGCAACTCTTCTGGGATGACATCTTCTATAGTATTGTCCACCTAATCAACAACATTCCAACCACAAACTCTCCACAATCCTCTCCATACCAGATTCTTTTTCACAAATAACCTGATTATTCATTCTTTCAAATTTTTGAAAGTCGGTGTTTTTCCTACACAAGGCCATACAACTCACACGAACTCGAACTCCGCTCCATGCCATGTGTCTTCCTCGGTTACACTCCTTCTCACACAGGTTACAAATGTCTTCATCTTCCCACAAATCGACTATACATTAGTCGACATGTTGTGTTTGATGAAACTTATTTTCCCTTTCAACATCTCTCGACAAACCTGTCATCCTCCACTCCACATACATCTCAACATACTATTCTCTCTCTTCTTGAAAACAACCATCCCATCATAACACCATCTTCCAACAACAACCCACCACCCTCTTCCGCATCCTCTCTTCCCGAACCACAACCATCAACTCATTCCATGGTCACTCGAACATGCGATAACACTCGCAAATCCGACAAACACACCGACTTTGTCGCCTACACCTCCACCAAACATCCCATCTCTACATCTCTACTTCCTGACGAAATTGAACCTACTTGCTTCACAAATGCAAACAAACACCCCAAATGGCGAACTGCAATGAAAGAAGAATTTAATGCACTTCTTCAAAACAAGACATGGACCTTAGTACCACCCAACTCCACTCAAAATCTTATCGGGTGTAAATGGGTATTTAAAATCAAGAAAAACTCTGATGGCTCTATCCAACGCTACAAAGCTCGTCTTGTTACCAAAGGATACCACCAAGAAGAAGGTATCGACTATACTGAAACATTCAGTCCCGTTGTTAAACCCACAACAATTCGTGTTCTTCTTACCGTTGCCATTTCTCATTCGTGGCCTATTCGACAACTCGACGTAAATAATGCCTTTCTAAATGGAGAACTTGAAGAAACAGTTTTTATGCAACAATCACCAGGCTTCTCTGACCTTACTAGGCCACATTATGTGTGCCAACTTTACAAAGCGTTATAAGGCCTCAAACAAGCTCCTCGTGCATAGTTTCACAAACTCAAAACTACTCTCACTAGTCTTGGCTTCGCAAACTCAATTTCCGACCCCTCTCTCTTCATTCGCAAGAAGGATAATGACATCACCTTCATTCTTGTATACGTTGACGATACCCTTATCACTGGGAACAACAACTCCATTATAATCAATGATCTTCATTCCCAATTCTCGCTCAAAGATTTTGGCCCACTTCGCTACTTCTTTGGCATTGAAGCTCAAACTTCTCCCGAGGGCATTCATCTTTCCCAATCTCAATACATCCTCAATCTCCTCCAAAAAGCAAAAATGGATGGCGCAAAACCCTGCTCCTCGCCTATTCTTGCATGAGAACAACTTTCCAAATTTGATGGCGAACCCATGGGCAACCCTACTCTCTATCGAAGTGTTGTTGGGGCCCTTCAATATACCAACATCACACGTCCTGAAATCTCATTCGCCGTCACCAAGGTCTCTCAATTCATGCACTCCCCAACAACCACACATTGGACCGCTGTTAAGCGCATTCTTCGCTATCTCAAAGGAACGATCATTCTAGAACTCCAACTACGCCCCGCGACATCTCTCTTTCTCCAGGTCTTCTCTGATGCTGATTGGGTAGGTTGTCCAGATGACCGGCGATCCACCACTGGCTACTGCGTCTTCCTTGGCCCAAATCTAATCTCATGGAGTTCCAAGAAACAAGGGACGGTCTCTCGATCTAGTACTGAGGCTGAGTATCGTATCCTTGCCATGACTACCCAAAAAATCGTGTGGCTCCAATTCCTTGCCATGACTACCCTAGAAATCAAGTGATGCTCTGTGCTGATTTAATATTGAAATAATGTCATGCAGCTTTGTTTTTGAGTAAAAAGTAGAAAAAATATATAAAATGCTGATTTTTGAACTCGTCCTTATATCCAAGTTCTCCATTTCTTTTAACCTCTTTTTGTATTTTTTTCTCATTTTTTGCAATTAAAGCAACCATGTAACTATGCAAAGCCTAGATAAGTTCTGTTGTATCTCAAGAAAGAAAATGTGGTTCTCTTCTCTCTAGGTACGGGCTTGTTTGATGTGAGAGAAAAGCTTGGAAAAGAAAGGGTTTTTCTAAGAAACTAGTTTGATTATTGTGTTTGATGGTTGAAAATTAGAAAGAAATTTATTTCTAGTGTTTCTTGATGGAAACTAATTTTTGTGGGTCCCATATTTTTAATGCAATTTATTTTCCTCTTAAATTGGAGAGAAAACACATTCCCTCTTCTCATCTCATCTCAAATAAAATATTATATTATATTTTCATAAAACTCACCTCTAAGAAAATAAATTTTTTAATTCTAATAATACTTTTTTTTGAATATTTTTTAATTTTGTATTTTTATTGAAAAATAAATACTTTCACTTTTAAATAATATTTTTTATTTTTTTAAAATAAATATTCTGTATTTTTAAAAATAAATATTCTTTATTTGTTAAAAATAAATACTCTTTATTTTTTAAAAATAAATATTCTTTAGTTTTTAAAAATAAATAATCTTTAGTTTTTAAAAATAAATATTCTTTAGTTTAAAAAAATAAATATTCTTTATTTTTAAAAAATATATTTTCTTTATTTTTTAAAAATAAATTTTCTTTATTTTTAAAAATAAATATTTTTAAATAAACATAAAAAAACCATTATTCTTTATTTTCAAAATATCTTATCCCAACTATTATTGTTGATCAACATAAAAAAAACTATTCAATTTCCTAAAATAACATCAAACAATTGAAAAGGAATCAAATTTCTCAGAAATGAGACGAGAGAATACCATTTCTAAAAAGAGTTCAGATATGAAGTGTCAACATTTTAAAGCGTCCAACCGTATTAAATTACAAAAGGTGCAATAAAATCACAAAAAATATATTTTTGTAAATAAAAAAATATACTAAAATCATAAAAAAAATATATTTTCAAAAATATATATTTATAAATACAAAATATATATTTAAATATAAATATATATAGCTGTAATATAGATTAAAGTTTCTGAACACTTCAACCGCCGGACAGGCCGAATAATTTATCTTCTGAGAATTATGTTTCCACGTTTTTCTCTCCTATCAAACATGCCCGTACAGTATGATGTACCGTTTTCTTTTCTTTATTCATCAACTTGTCAATCATGTCTCTCTCTCTCTCTCTCTCTCTCTCTTCCCCCAACTACCTCAAGATTGTCGATTCTCTCTCACCGATAACCTTGAAAAGTGGTACATTGTACATCCCCCTTTGCTCTCTTTTTCCACTTCGAGGTAGCTTAGGAATATTTTAAAGCGGCTTGCAGCTTCAACCAATGAAAAATTCACAAAGTTGAAATCTATTTTTGATCTTCTACACCAGAATCTTCTCCCCCGTCTATTTCTCCCACTGCCCATCACACTCATTCATTTATTTCTTCTCCTCCATTGTTCCTTCACAAATGATGCTTCATAGCCGAAATGCAAAACCCATTGTTTCTCACCCTACAATTCATGTCCTTCTTCCTCTCATTTTCTCTCGCGTCAGATCTTGAGTTTCAATACCCACATTGCCATTGCGAGTTGGGAGATCACAGCATCTTCAAATGGCAGAAAGCAAGCGATTTTTTAATCGCAGTGTCTTATTTCTCCATCCCGCTCGAGCTTCTCTACTTCGTGTCTCGCTCGCCCTACAAATTCCCCTTCAAATGGCTTCTCTTTCAGTTCGGCTCTTTCATTGTTTTGTGCGGGTTGACGCATTTCCTTACGACCTTCACTTATTACGGTCCTCACTCCTTTCTTCTCTCTGTCACTCTCACCATTGTCAAGTTTCTCACTGCTCTCGTTTCTTTTCTCACTGCCATTACACTCTTGACCCTCATCCCTCAGCTTCTCCGCATCAAGGTATTAAAAGTTGATAATCAGTTTTGGTCATGATTTCCCTGTTTTCCAGTTAAACATAATTGATTTTTATGCATCATTTATCATTCATTTTGTTTTTCTGGTTTGCGTTTCAATTATTTCTTTATTCCTTCAATTAGTTAATTTCCGAAAAGGGCCGTAATGTTATGCTAATCCACTTCTTAACTAGGTTTAATTTGTTTGTTCAACTCTAAAATCATCTATAATACTAACGCATAAGCGGAATTTATACGGACTGTGGGGTCATGATCATGAAGATTTTTGATTCAATAATATACGCTATAAAAGCTTAGTAAATAGAATTCTGAAAGCATATAGATTTATGTGGATTGCCCCTCCCCTCCTTCCCCGCAAAATTATGTAGAAGTCTAATCAGCGGTGTGAAGATTATTTGGCCTCCAACGTGCTCAGCTAATCTTCGTCACTGTATCAACAAGCTCATTGCTAAAAAATATTATGGGTTTGAATAATATTGATAATTTCTATTTTTAATTAAATATACAATAAGTGTTGCCCTAAAATCTATCTATAAAAAGGTTATAGCTAATATAAAATAGTAAAAACAGGATTTTATTTTTTGGTAAAGTGATAACGTCTCAAGTATGGTTTTAATGAGTATATAAATTGCTGATTTTTAGATTTTACATCATTAAAAAGTATATATAGAATAAACAATATACAAAATTAATTGGATTCTCTCTCTCTCGAGACACGCTCACACACTAGTTCATTATATATTGTTTTGCTTTTTATATACTCTTTGTACTGTAAAACTAAAAACAACAATTTATATGCTGTTCCCATTTTTCTCATAAACCAGCTCACATATATCAGGTCCCTTATTTTTATTGTATGTATACATTTGACAGGTTAGAGAAAATCTCCTATGGCTAAAAGCGGACGAGCTACGTCGTGAAGTAAAGCTCATGAAATCCAAAGAAGAGGCGCAGAAGCACGTACGCATGCTCACTCACGAGATCCGAAAATACCTCGACCGCCACGCGATTCTCTACACAACATTGGTTGAGCTTTCCAAAGCTCTAAACCTCCAGAACTGCGCAGTCTGGATGCCTGATGACATGGCGCAATGCATGATTCTCACGCATGAGTTGAATCCGAGTCAAGGGAGTTTAGGGAAGTTGAGTATTCCGATGGATGATGAGGATGTGGTGGGGATTAAGACGACGGAAGGAGTGCAGTTGGTTCGGCCCGAGTCTTTCATTGGTTCGAGTAGTGCTGGTGATGCGGGTAGGCAAAGGTTCAATTTGTTATAGTCCAGAACGAAATTGACAAAAAGAGAATGATCTCATCTAAAATTATTAATAGCATAAGAAGTTACTTAAACCTCTAGCACAACCCAGTTTAACAATTGTAAGACCAGTTTTGGACCTGTTTGCTTGTACTGGCTCAGTAGACTTTTTAGGCTCTAACACACAATTGGCTCGATCTGTTTGTGTATTTTTTACTAATTTCTCCATCTCTCTCTTAGTGTCCACATCGGACAACATATTGAATAATGAAATTATGGAATAGAGAATAGTCAATAATTTCATTTTATTTCAAGCTTATTCCCAAGGTAGTTAAGTGGAAAAGTGAAGTACATTGATGTTTTTTTATTAAGGAAAACAAGAGTGAGAGGTAAAAAGTTAGGTTTATTCCACTCTCTATTCCTCTATTTCATCTCCCACAATTAATCCACATGAAATAAATTTTTCACCACTTTAATTACTCTATTCTATGTATTTTCATTCTTTTTTTTTTTTGAGGCATCTATGTATTTTCATTCTTAGATGGATTAAAAAAAGTCATTCCATTTTATTGTACTATTCCACTCTATTTCACTCGGCATGTTCTTTCTTGATCGATAAGAAGCCAATTAAAATGATATCTTTTTAAGTTTCTTCCTCACTATCTTTTACTTGATTATAATTTAATAATGTATAAGTGTTGTTGACTTACTTTTGACGGCCTTGCAGGTCAATTCGGTTCGGTTGCGGCTATACGAATGCAAATGCTAAAAGTCTCTGATTTTAAAGGTGGTACTCCTGAACTTATACATGCCAGCTATGCAATACTAGTACTTGTTTCATCCAACGAAAATTCGAAAATATGGGGCCCACATGACCTAGAAACAATTGAAGTAGTAGCGGATCAGGTCGCGGTGGCTCTCTCTCACGCCGTGGTTTTGGAAGAGTCGCAAGTGATGAGAGAGAAACTCGCGGAGCAAAACCGCGCTTTACTAAAGGCGAAACGTGATGCGATTATGGCCAACGAGGCTCGAACCGCGTTTCAATCCATCTTGAACCAAGAATTGAAACGGCCCATTTATTCGATTCTTAATCTATTAGAAATGGTACGAGTGAAAAATTTGAATTTTGAACAAAGATTGATTATTGATGCGATTTATAGAACTGGCAATTTGGTTTCGGTTTTAATAGATGATTTGATGGATGCATGTAATGCTAATAAATTGGAAAACTTTTGTTTGGAGGTAAAGCCATTTGAGCTAAAACCTTTAATCAAAGAGGCGATTAGTGTTGTGAAATGTTTGTGTGAGATTAAAGGATTTCATTTCGAGATGAAAGTTGGTAATTATGAGATACCGAATTTTGTTTTGGGCGATGAAAAGAGAGTTTTTCACGTAATTTTGCACATGGTTGGAAGTATTTTGCGTTGGTATAATAAGGGGGGGTGTGTTATATTTAGGGTTTTGAGTGAAGAAGAGAGAGAAATGCGGAGCGGTCAGAGGTGGGACCAACGGTGGAATTTAGGGTGTTCAAGCGGGTACACTTGCGTGAAATTTGAGATTGCCCTAAATCAGACAGAAAATTCTGATTTTAATTCTGGCTTTGCGTGTGATGGACTTGATATGGACCAAAGCTTCAGCATGTGTAAACAACTTGTCAAGGTAAATTAAAAATGGGAAAGTTGCAAAAAAAAAAAAAAAAAAAAATTGTACTTTTGTTAAATTGCAAAAAAGACTCCTCCACTGTATGAAGTTGCAAAGAAAGAACATATCATTTGTTAAATCTACCATCGTTAGTTAAGCCATCTTAATCACTCTAATTAATAGTTTTCTAAATAAAATTAATTTTTATTTTTAGAGCCGGTAAAATTTGACTAGATCCAAAAAAACCTTTAATAAGCATAGTTTAGTGTTTTTTTTTTTTTCTTTCAAATTTTCCTTTAAAAATAAGATTTACATTATAATACATTACTAGATCTTAACAAAATTTAAATTGACGATTATTATTATGCATTTTGTTAAATCCACAGATGATGCAAGGCAGTATTTACGCCAGTTTGAATCCGCAAAGAGCGCCGCAATCTATAAGTCTTCTCTTGAGATTCAAAATACAGCCACAAATGGACATCTCCAATTCTGACGAATTTAAAAGGGGTTTATTTTAGCTAGATAGATGATTTAACCGACAAATTAAGAAACTTTGTATGCACAAATCCCTCAGAAAGGATACTTGACAGGAAATTGGACTTTTAGTGAGATTATTATATTCAATTAATCTATTTATGTTGGTTAATGGATTGAATATGTAACTTGCATGGATTATTAGATTCAATTAATCTATTTTTGCGCGTGTCAATGATCGCATGCATATAAAAGAAAATATTAAATGTGGCCTTCCTTCAAAATTATAATAAAATTTATTTTCTGCTGACATTATAACTTTTATTATAACCACAAATATTGTTCACGAGGGAGTTTAAAAATTAGTCTGATATTAATTTAATTTTAGGTAATTAACATGCCAGTATCAAAATTCAAACAACAATTTCAGGGGTGGGTAGATATCTATATATTCCAAATGAGGAAAATCAAAGCGATCATATCTAGATTTGCTCAATCAAAAGATTTGGAATAGAAAACAGATCTACTAGTTTAATATCAACTTGATTTAGAGTTAGTACATGCATTATTTGACCAATTTTAGTTAGTACACTCTGGTATTTTGACCAATTTTAGTTAGTACATGCATTATTTGTTTCCATGGTTAGTATTTAAAGAAAAACCGTAGAATACCAAATTGCTATAATAATATTATTATAAAGTCAAATTGAAATGTGATTGATAGAAATAAGTTGTCAGAAGAATTGTCGTTCCAATATTTTATTTTGACTTCTAAAAGTAACAAGATTTGATCCTTGATTCATAAAGGCATTATTTGGGCTGGCCCAAAAATTACAAAGATTAATCAGGCCTGTGGAGAAACGGCCTTTTGAATTAATGTATAATATGTAACTTACCTTACCTATGTAAGATGTATACTGATTTTTTTATTACTTGCATTAAGTTAAGTTCATTAAATATTTAACAAGTGTTCGAGTATATCCTGATCACATCCTCTTATTGAGAAGTGTATAGTCGGAAGTCTACTTTCTGGAACATTACTTTGAAAAAGTAAGATGTTATAACTTAGTTGTTTTTCCAAAGTTTTGATGATGTTCTAACAACTCTAAAGTCTAAAGTATGAGAGCTTTAGTCTTCAGAACCACAAAGGAGATGCCCAATCACTGCTTATCTTTTTTTTTTTTTTTGATGGTCAATCTATTTAGTTTTGAGAGATTTTGTTAGTATGTACTATATTGTGTTTGTCGAAAATTGAATTCATAATTTTTTGTTATATATGTAAATATTTTAATCAACTAATATATAAGTCATTTATCATGTTCTTGATTTTGTGGAAAAAAACATGTAAGATTTAGGGTTCGAACTCAAGCATAGAGATAGAGGGGGAGAGAGAGGAGGGAGAGAGGACCACAATGAAAGTAGCTGTAACTAAAGGAAGACAGATTAATTAGTGGATTCAAACACTTTTCCATTATGCTATTGCTTTGCCATAAAACAAAGCTTAAACACATAGTTAGCATCTAAATTACAAATTGTTTATTTCCTAATCCATGTGATTTGTCGTCCTAAAACTATCAAACCTAACTTTTCAAGTGGCTAATTCTAAACCAACTGGTGGACGGAAAACTTATAAGAGCGGAAAGAAGCAGAGGTAGTAGGACTGTTAGAAGTTTCTCAAGACCGCTTAGATATTCATGAAGGGCCTCTTTGATGTATTTCATTTCATTTTCACTCGTTAAATTTGTAATCCTATTGTAACTGAAACATTTTCCCCTTTTAATTAATTACATGAAACGAGCCAATCAGGTAATGGCCTGAAAGCTCCTTCAAAAAAATAAAATAAAATAAACCAACGAATACTGAAGCAAATTGTTATCCCTAAATTCTGCATAACTTAAGCATCCAATCCAATGTAAGGAATTTACATAAAGAAATGAAAACACATTTTTACTGGCATAAGCTTCAAGTAAATAAATAAATAAATAAATAGTTGAATGAATGAAGACATGATTTTATTGATTTGAAAAGGAAAAGAACAAATCAATAGGGTTTATTTTATATTTGTTGTGGAGATTCATATTAATCAGATGGCGTCACTGTGATCAATAATAGTTTTTCTATAACTTAATCCTCCCCCCCCCCCCCCCCCCCAACCCCCACCCCCCCAAAAAAAAAGTAAAGAAAAAGAAAATAATATCTCAATTTTGGTAATTAATTCATGTGCGAAATTTATATGTACTTGATAAAAACTTTTTGGTAATTCATGTGTGAAAAATAGTAACTCAATTTTGGTAATATACAAGGTTAATGTGGGTCTATCTGTTAATTAACAAGCCAAAAATGATTAATTGTTAACTAATTATGCTTTGGATAAAAACATTATTTTCAATCCACATCAGAAAGAAAGCTTCATGCTTATGTTCTTTCTTGAAATAAGAGACCCATCAGTCATCAAGGACCTTTCTTATTTAAACAACTTGATCTTTAAAATGTTTTTATATTGGTGTATGTCATCCCTTTTCTTCCCCAATCACATTCCCAAATTGCACACATGTTAATACCATATGACAAATATGGAGTAATAAGTTCATCCTTGAAAACAAACTTTGTTTTGTTAGTTTTTTCCCCTCAAAATATGTATATTTTTGTGGAAAAATGTATGCACATAACGAATTGTTACTTTTTTGCTATATTATTTTCATCAGCAAATACACATATATAGGTATGAATCAAACTTTGTACGCCAAGCATCTCATACAAAGAGAAAAGATACATACTAATTACTATGACTAAAGGAAATTAAAGTTGTTAATATTTTAAAAACATGAAATACTTAGATTCTCTCGAGTTATTTTGGAGCATTTCTAGCTAGGGTTGCATAGCATAATCTTCAAAGTATTTATACTAACCAATTCATGTGTAGATTTATTAGAGTTGGTGGCATCAACCTTCTTTGTTGAAAGAGAGAGAAAACGACAATGAATGCAAACTCCAAACTTTCATTGTTGTTTTGTTTTGTTTTGTTTGTTTATTTGTTGAGTCATTTTCACAATTGCATATCATATAATATTAACACAAGTAGCACAACAAGGAGGAAGGTCTCTATCTAATTGAAGTCAAAACATACAAATCTCTTGACATTCTTAGCCTAATCAACAAATTGATATGATGTCAATTTAAAAAGTACAACAAAGAATATTAGGGTTCATATTTGTAACTTGTCTCATGTATATAAAGAAAAAGAACCAATTTGATGTAAATATTACCATATAGAAAATCTTGTAATAATGTAAATATGTCTAGTGAACCTACTATATGTAATAGATTCAAATTACATCAAGTGACACCATAATAATGAAAAAAAAAATCACAATCATGCATTGTAGGAGAAAGGATTTACCCAAAAAAATAAATTAAATTTTTGTTTTGTTTTACAGACGAAAAAGTATATAGATCTATTGGTCACGACTTACGACCCCCTAACAGTTGGGGATATTGACTCAATTTTCTTGGGTGTGGCATAATACATATATACATTATAAAGAAAACTTATTAATTTATTTGGCGCGGAATGAGGTCAATATGCAATGGCACACTACACCAAACTGTTTGTGCCGTTCTTTATTTTGTTTATGTTGTATTTCTATCATCAACGATAGTTGCTTATATAACTTGACACTGATCAACGGAAATTTTGCGCCAAAGATTTTCAAGCACTCCGCAATTTGTTAAAAAAAGCATATTAAGATCCACCACTAGCTATATCTTCTCCTTTGGCTGTAAAAACAAAAACAAAAAAAATCTATAGTTTACATAATTATTTGATTTTTGAGAAGAAATCCTAATGACCGTGCAATATCAGATATTCCCATTAATATAATTTTAATCATATCGAACTAATGATCTAAATGAGATTAATGTCCACAAAAATAGAATGTGTGAATCGGGTCCATGAACACATTCATCTCTTTTTCCTCTGATGCATTTCGCTCGCTAAGCAAATAGCACGACGAACATGCTAACATTGCAAGAAAACCCAATATCGCTTCTGGTGTTTTTTTGAAGGCTCTATGGAAATTAAACCCACAACCTCTTTATTCCATATTCATGTAATATATTTTACGAATTAGGTTATCGGTCAATGAGACTTCTGATGTTTGTTACCATTGATAGGGGGCGTGTTCGTGACAAAATTATCAATAAAAGTTCTAGGAACTAATTTAAAAAAAAAAAAAATTCTAGGAACTCAGAATCGATAGTGAAAGTAAAAATAAGGAAGACAAGAGTGAAAATGAGAAAGATAATATTTCCGTTCTTTCATTTTCAAGGTTGATTATAGTTTTGAATTCTGATTTTCTAGAAATATATTGTATTAGTTAAGCATCGAAAGCCAAAGAAAGAATTGAAATTCATAGTCATTACAATTGACATGCCATAAATAGAATCGGAACACCGTCATGAGAGTAAATATCATTGTCAAAGCTGAAATCTATATGGCGATAATTTTTCTTTTTCAACCCATATACTTGAAATTTATTACCAACGGTTTTATGATAAATGACGGAGATTTTCTACTATCGGTGATAGTCCTCTTGTTTTAGTTTCTGATCTGAATTAATATGGTTGAGGCTCTTCTTGAATAGGTTAGATTTTTCAAGTCTTATTTTCTATCAAATAATGGAACTTTGATTTTTTATTTATTTCAGAACTATGATTTTTTAGCCTTCTTATTCACAAAAAGATAGCAATGTGGTGCTGAAAAAGTTTAAATTAATTGATAGAGAATGAGTATTTTTTTTTATATATTCAATTTAAAATAGTATACACAGTGTTACTATATTGAAATGTGAAATGTGGAAATTCAATTCAAATATGACATTTTAAATTCGTGAAAATTTACCTTAAATTTTTTTCATAAGAATTGACTTTAATTGTTGTATAATGAATTTAATTGTGATCATATCATATATATGCTGGGTTTTAGCTAGAGGATGATATATAAAACACATGTGAAGTGCTAAAATAAATTAACATATCATATTTACTTTTGAAAAAAAACGTAATATGCCAATTAGAGAACATAAAAAAAAATCAGTAAAGCCGTCCTAAACTCTCTTCCCGTCTATTTCATGCAAGCTTTCAAATTATCTAAAGGAGTAACTGAAGACATTAATAAAATCATAAGGAGTTTTCTTTGGAAATGTGAGGAGCAATGCAAAGGTGGCAATTTCCTTGTCAATTGGGAACGGGGTTGTCTACCAAAGGCGAACGGCGGACTAGGACTCACACACCTAAAAATCCAAAATGACGCCCTCCTCAACAAATGGCTATGGAAAATAAAGGCCGAACTGGAATCTTTGTGGACCAAGAGAATTCTTGAGCTCTATGGGACTTTGGATCTTACACTCTTGGAACAATTGCCTAAGACTCGAAAATCCTTCTTCTTCAAGGATCTATCTCTCCTCAAGGGATTCTTCCACTATTTGTATACGGCCGAACCTGATGGTCAACCTAAATGGAGATGGTACCAAAGTGGGGTCTACTCTTCTGCCTCAGCTTATTGGATGCTACGGAACTCCGGTCTCCGATCCACTTGGAATTCAAAATTATGGAAGGTACAATATCCGGGGAAGGTCAGATTCTTTATATGGCTTTGTCTCTAAAATCGTAAAATAATGGCCGATAACCTAGAAAAGAGAAATTAGCCTCACCCGCCATCTTGTCCCAATTGCAACGCAACCAACGAAACGTCTAATCATCTCTTTGGTACTTGCACATTTGCAAGGTCGGTTTGGGACCTAGTGCTTAGGGACCCGAGAGGCCAAGGGGTTTTCATCACCGAAAATAATAAGGAAATTGGTTGACCAATCGTACATCGCGCGAAAAGGAGGATCGGATTTGGTGGGACCTAATGTAGATGTCTTGCACTTGGGAGATATGGAAGGAACGGCATCGACGAATCTTCAACTCCGGCTCAACAACGTCCTCTATTGTCTACGATAGAGGAAAATCAAGTGCCACTCTCTGGCTTAGCAACTGTTGACAAAGGCAAAAGGCAAAAGGCAATTCTTCTCTTAGATAGTTTTTTTAGCGGAAGGTCTATCCTCCCTGCACCTTGCTTTTCTTCTTCTTTCTTTGTAATTTAAATTCGGAAAACTTGGTTGTAACTGAAACTTTTATTTCATAAATGAAATTGATGAGAGTATGCGCTCGCATACCCTCCTTCAAAAAAAATAAAATCGGTAAAGCATATAGCTGATGATTTATACATCTTTCATAAATAAGAAAAAATATTTTATTTCAAGAATGTCAAAATAGGGGGATTAGAGAACATAAAAAAAAAATCATATTTACTTTTGAAAAATTAAATTAACAATATATCATATTTACGTCCGAAAAAACATAATATGGCAATTAGAGAACTTAAAAAAGCACTAAAGCGTATAACTGATGATTTATATATCTTTCATAAATAAGAAAAAAATATTTTATTTCAAGAATGCCAAAAATATTTTATTATATTTCAAGAATGTCAAAATATATATAACTGTTTGGAAAATAGGGAACTTATTGGACATAAAAAAAAATATTGATGAAATTTAATTACCAGAAATGACAAGAAGATGATTAGGAATATAGTTTGTACTGATGATAAGATTAGACCTTATCTCAAAGAAGCTTAAGAAAAAGTATTATATATGAATAGTTTGGAATGATAAACGTACAAAATTGGCAGAATTTCTAATTAAATGAGGTGGAAGATAGTCATAAATATAATGTAATAATTGTTTTAATTTACTTTTCACATAAATTGAGGGACTTAAAAAATGTTCCTTTCCTAACATAGAAATGTCATATCTACCTGGCTAATTCTTTTACATCTTTTAATTCATGAGATAATTAATTAAGTAGGTCTACTCCATAAGATTTATTTTAAATACTTATTAACAATATAATCGTGTCTTATGCATGCTACTGTGCATTATTCAGGTACGAAAAGCATGAACTAAATTGAGGAGAGACAGACACAAAAATAAAGTAAAAAAAAGAAAAGAAAGAAAAGCTGATAAAATCAATGATAAAGAAGCTCCACTTGTAAGATAAACCCAAATTATTTCACTAATTAAACATTAATAACAATACCACATTACTACCACATGATCATCATCAATATTCTCAAATTTCTAAGAGAAACATCTACTTATTAAACATCTACTAATTAATTACCACTATTCCAAATGAAATAGTGTACATAAACTCACCACTAATTTCTTGACTCTTCCTCTTTTCTCTCTTCAATACGACGGACGACCGAGCCCCCAACCGAAGGCATCATGACCTAACTGTCCTCCTCCATTTGGCATATTCTGTGGGAGATTATACATCGCCATAGCAGAAGGGTCTGCAATGTTCCCTCTTCCCCCGCCGATTAAACCCTCAGGCTCTCCTGCCATCTGGTCAGAGCCGACTCCTCCAGGTCCTCCTCCCCCTTCTTCCTCCTCCTCCAATGGCAGTCGTTCGTAAGTCGCGTTTGTGAAAGTAGAAGCTATGATCATTACTGGCCCAGCGGCAACAAGTGAGCCAACAACACTTCCTCCTACAACTTGCCCTTGGCCTCCGGCCAGGTAAACCGTCAAACCAGTCGATCCTGGTGGTGCTGGGCCAGGCAAGAAGGTTCCAGTAAGAGACAAAATCTCGAATCGTCCGTGTAAAGCCACGACCGCGCCAGGTGCCGAAGGCTGACGGAGAGCCACATTAGCAACCGTCCCAGCTCCACTGAGGACACATACGCCTCTCTGACGGCGCCTTGAGAATTGAGCTATAGCCTCAGCAACGTCGGCTCCACTAGACACCTCCATTACGTGACTTCTCAGAGCGTTGGGGCTATCTCGTGTCACGAAAACAGGAGGTTTCGGTTTGTTCTTAGATCCGGGAGGTCGGCCACGTGGGCGGCGGTTTCCAACCACAGCGCACTCTCTAGGTTCGCCAGTGTTCCCGCTGTTCTCCTTCGAATCCTCACCTTCATTTGGAGAGCTCGATGAGTCGGGCTTTTGAGGATTTATCTCCAATTGGGCCTGGTTCTTTGCGGCAGCAACCGAAGAAGAGCCGGACTCTTGTGCTCCAGCTAGGCCCAAGTGGCCAGCCCACCACCGATTTGCCAGCTTGGATGTGATTTTTTCGGTTCTTTTGGCTGGAGTTTGTTGCTGATTGATCTCCTTCTTGTTATATCTTTTGAGAGTTATTTAATTTCTTGCTGAGTTTATTGAGAAAGAGAGAGAGAACCTGGAGAAGGGAGGATGAGAAGGTGCTAGGAAAGAGAATCTTTCTCTTTCTCACTTTGGAGATAATAATAATTTAGGGTGAACTGTTTGATATATGTATATTAGTGTACTTGGAGATTAGATTAGGAAGAGGATGATGTTAGAAAAGGGTAAATTTTTCTCTCTTGAACTTTGGAACCATGGACAAGTGACAAGTGGGTTTTTAAGAAAAGGAGAACAAGCCAATCTATAAGGAGACTTTGTTTTAGAGAGAGAGAGAGCGCTAAGGCAAGAGATAAATATAATAAAAAAAAAGGTAAAGAGAGATTAAGATGGCTTTAGGTTCCTTTGAGTTGTTGGTGTGGAAAAGGTATAGAGGAGGTGATCCATTGGGGAGATCGAAATGGTGTGTTAGAAATTAGGGTTTCATGCCGGGCCCACAGAGAATTAATCATGAATGTTCTTATGTGGCATTGTTGTAATGTTGTCATAAATGTGATTTTATTTGGGAGTTGATATATCACGACGGTCATTTTGGGCATGCCACCATAACATATTTTTTAAAATAAGTTTTGATACAAGTTCATAATTGTGTATTTATATAATTATCTATATATACATTATAAAATAAACTTTAAAATTGTATATAATTTTTAAAAAAAGTATATATAAATAAAAAATATATATAAAATATAACAATATATAGACATAGATAAGTGAAACAGTATATAAACACAAAAATACTTAAGTGTGACAAATAATATATATAGTTAAAAAAACAAAAAAGCATATAAATATCGAAAATAATATATTTAATATACAAATGAGTATATTTAAAAATAGTAAAATATATGAAAAACAATATATAACACAAAATAATAGTATAAATAATATACAAACACACTATATTAAGCTGGTGTAACTTGGAGATACAACTAGTAAATAGTTGACATGAGTCTTTCTTATTCCGTCGTTATTTTCTATTTCCCATTTTATTTTAACATTTAGTTATAGCATGAAGAACTAATGATAATTGGTAGATAAAAATGATGTATAACTACAATATCGATAAAAAATAATAATAAAATATATTAGTAAGAGTTGATCTAACAATGATTTTTTTTATTTTATAGAAATAGTTCATATATTCCTTATCTATAATCAAATAATTAAATTGGTTTTTATCAAGTTTTGAATTCACAATCTTTCAATTTATGAGTTAGTACATGTCCATTCTTACTTGATGAGCTTTGCCTTAACAATAAAAATTTGAACTAAAACAACTTCTAAGTGAATTAACTTCATTAATAACTAATTGCATGGCTGTAACTGGCCACACTAGATAATGCCACATAATAATATAATATATGAACAAATCCGGTGGAGAGTCAATCTCTCACAAAATAGTAACATTGTCCATATCCCACTGCTATTCTTTAAAATTGTAAAGGCTAACAATTTTAGCCAAATTTGAAAGTATGAATTTTATTTATTATTTTGTTTATTAGTACATTATTCTTTGTATATGTTTTGCATGCGATAGATGCTATATTAACAAGTTAAAAAATTTGATTGTGAATAAGATATGGCATAAAAACAAATCTATAAATCATGTGCGATTGTGCATTATTTTGTATAGATTTCATCCTTTTGCAATCGAAAAGGTACACAAACATCATCCAAAATTCTTCTTTCTTCTACTTATTTGTTATTTCCCTTTCTTTTTTTCGGAAACCACTTCTCTTCTTCTTCTAGTAGCTAAATTTGTTTTTGGTTTCTTACTTAGGATCAAACTTTTGTGTGTTGATTGCTTGTTATCTAAACGTATAATAAAGCTTCTTCTAAATAATGAATGCCAGATTCAATCTTTGTTTAAACTAGGATATAAAATAATTTGTTTAGACTAGGATAAAAAGAGCGTCTTCAATTTGTTAAAAACAAATTGAATCTTTGTTTAAACTAGGATAAGTTTCTCTTGGTGAATGGATATATAAAAGGTTGGAAAATGTGCATCAAATTAGAAAAATATGCAATTTCGATGTGTCTTTTTGGAATTTTACAAACTGACAGGCATGAAATAATTAGGTTTTTTTAATTACCTTTCAGACAATCCTTGTTTCAAGATAATGTAATTTAATGCTAATAGTATCTGAATGTACGTAACTTGCATTTAGTACAATTATCCATTTTATTTTTTAGATATTAAAAATAGATTCTTCTTTACTGAAATATGTCATGCTTCAAGTTTTTCATGTATTATATAATGATCATCGAAGGAAAGGGTTGGAGATAGTTTTCAAGGAATCAAAGAAAATAGACAATGAAAAAAGTATAAATTTATCATAAATAATATTGTATAGAGGAAAAAGAAAAATATTACACAACAATTTGCTGGCATGAGACTCGTCTATATCCTTCGATATAAAACAATCAAACAATTATTAATTATATTACTAAAAGTGGTCGACATACTACATAGAAAATTTGACTTTGCATATATCAGACTAATAGCGTAGTTTAAAAAATTATAAGAAACTAGTATATATTGCCACTTGTTTTGTGTATAAAATAAAATTTGTGTATAAAATGCATTACTGGTACCCTGATAGATCCACCGCACAGTACCATACATTATCCATAATGTAAAGTTCTTAATTAATCAAAAGCACATGATTTGAACCACCATTTGGTGGTTTATGTTAATTAATATCACTCTTACTTAACTAATTGATTAATTAAATCGCAAAAGTTTCTTTAATTGAGCTTTAGTTGTGCCCTTACGACAGCATATATACCATTTGGTATGGATGTATTATTTTATGGAAGTATTATTTTATTTTATATATTAACCTATTTTCATGTACTATCTTGTTTTTTCAATACATAAATTCTTCCTGAAAATGTGTATTGTTTGCACATTTTAATAATTTGAGTGGTGTTGAGTAGTGGATAATTTATTCACTGAACTCCTTAAATTTACTTCCATAAAACCATATAAACTGTTTTTGGGTATTTATATTATTGGGTACATATTTTGACAACAGGCTTATTTGATCAATGCATAATAACATTGTTATATATTAAAATCTAAATTGTTGGTTCAAATTCCAATCGCACGGATGAAGTATATATATGGTTTAAGGATGTTGTACCTTAATTTTTAAAAGATTCGGAGATAATGCATATCAAAACTTGTCAAAATATGTATATATATTTTTTACAAATTCTACTTCTTATTTTGATGATACGTGATAGTAATTACTGTAGTATTTACCGTCCGTGATTAAGGATTTTGCTGTAGTATAATGATATAATAAACCCATTTTTTTTAATATTGATCCACAACAATATTCAAAACATATATATTTCATCCGTATTGTTAAAATTTGCATTATCATTTTTTATAGTCAATGTTATCACTTTTTATTATTTTGTATCATGTATAATATATATAATATTTATTTTATATATTGTTCTTTGTATAATATATTGTTTTTGATAATTTATATATTGTTCTTATAGCTTTATATATTTACTTATACGTCATCTATATTTACAATTTTTTATACTTATATATTATTTTATAAAATCTATATTTATATATATATGCTCGTTTGATGATTATATATATTACTTTTATCTATCTGAACTTTTGAAAATATAACAATAAACAATTATATATATGTGATTATATCTATACAGTTCACTGGGAGTGCAAAAAAAAAAGTATATCCATTATAGTAATGAAATTAAGATACCACGGTTGCCATGTCAACACATCTTATATACTCAAAAGCTAAGGATTGATTGGTATTGTAATATTTTAGACATTTTAAAACAAATATAAATTATTCTTTTTATTAAAATAACATGTTGATTAAAATATATATAGCTTGTTGTGTGATCTGTCATGTCACTGTATGATGTGCATTTGCTTTGTTATGTTATATTTAATTAATTACTTAAAATATTGTTAGTAGCTTTGGTCAATAAACTTTAACTATTATAATTAAAATGAAGGCATGCATATATTTGTTTTGTTTGTTAATTGTCTTCTGTGTTACAATCCATAGTAGATTTTCCCCCGTTTGCAACTTACCAAGAACTTTATATTCAAACCCTAAAATATGCAGATATTAGTTATCTGCTAGGAACTCAAATTTCATAAATTATATCGTTCTAAAAGGGCAGATATCATAAATATAGAGAATTCAAAAATATTCAGAAAGATAAGAATTTTCTGGAAAAAAAAAATCAACGACAAACATGTCTATATAAAGATTTCCTTTTTCAAACACTCAAGTTTTCTGAATATTTCAAGAAAGAGCTTGACTTTTTAGATTCCCTATTTTACTTTTCCATCCAATGATCAAGTTGTTTGAAACATAAGTGAATATTTGTGTGTATGTAATAGGGAAATTTGCAAAAAGCCCCTACATTATCCCTAAATTGCAAAAAAACCCTGCCTTATTGGAAATTGCAAAAAAGCTCCTGTATTCTTGAGAAAATCAAATTTTAGCTACTACCGTTAGTTCACTTTTAACACCGTTAACTAACACATTATAATCACTAAAAGTCTTTTTTTTAAATAATTTCTCATAAAATTATTTTCTAAAAATTATTTTTTTTTTCTCAAAAAATATGTTTTTGAATTAAAATTATGGAAAAGATATTTGTATTAAAAATATTTTATCAAAAAATATGTTTTCCAAAATATATTTTTAAGAAAAATATTTTTCATTTTTTTAAGAATAGTTCTTAAAATGTTTTTTCTAAAAGAAAAATGTTAATTAATGTTTAAAAATATTTTCAAGTGATTAAACTACTAAAACTAACGGTGTTAGTCTCAGTTTAACGGTAGGGACTTTTTTATAATTTTAGCAATAATGCAGGGGCTTTTTTGCAATTTCCAATAATGTAGGGGCTTTTTTGCAATTTAGGCATAATGTAGGAGCTTTTTTGCAAATTTCCCGTAATATATATGATTCAAGTCATTTATTTCATTAGTATGATTTCCTTCAATAAATGCTTGAATTCATTATGAAAAGGACCGTTACTAGTGGACATATATGTATTGTGAAAAGAAGAGTATTTTGTTCTTGAGCTAAATATTATATTGTAATAAAATTAGCATTTTTATGGCATACACGGATACACCTATAAGATTCTTTTTTCTTTTCCTTGTTATTTTAAGATAGCAGTATCAATGAGATTCTTGAATTGTTTAAATTAATGACACAAAATGCATTTTAAATGCAGAAGAAAAACCATTAGGTTACTTGTAAAATTTCAAGATACGAATCTACAATCAAACCAGAGTTATATAAATCTGAATCAACTCAACTAATTATTACGCAATCATACTTCTCTATATTTATCCACTTTATTCATATAAATATCTTTGAATTGATAATATCACACACTATATTGCAAAAAGAAACCTGTTATTAAAAATTGCAAGAAAAGAAACATTATTAAGAAATTCAAAATTTAGTCTATCATTAGTTACCTACCATCTCAATACCAATTTACGCTTTGAAGAGTATAACTACAAATCTATCTGGTCAAGTAATATATAATCAAAAAAAGCACAATAAATGATGCCACAAGAGTCGCCATCCTTCTACTTGATTTCTTCTCAAAAACCTGAAAATAAAATGAAAACATAGGTATCATTTATAAAGAAGAAAAAAATAATGATGCAATTAATTATTTTCCTCTCGACCCTGGAAAAATTACAAACATATCCAAAAATAAAATGGACACTTTACACAATTTAGAGATTTTTTTTTCTGAATAAATAACTGAAAAATTATGGTTTTATAGAAAAAAAAAATTACCGTCTTGAATCTGTCAACAGTTCCAGAAAGAATGCCTCTTGATGAATCCATATCATTTCCCTACAAAAAAAACTTACTATATCAGCTATCTCTTTTATTAAATTTATGACTTTATATATACATAACTAGCAAGTTTGCTATATAATATATAACATCAAATGGTTTAATCCAATCCGTCAATTTGATAATGAACATATATATATATAGAAATTTTCAATTTATTACAGAGAGAGAGAGAGTTATAATACCATCCTGTCTAGCACACGGTTATGATTCTGCACTTCTTCATGTATATCACCAGTTAACTATCATTAATTACAAGCAAATAATTAATTAATTAATTGACAACTATATAAACGTGATGTTTCATACAATCATCCATGATTTTTATGAAAAATCTAAGAACAAGAAAAGGTTGTAAAAATGAAAAAAGACGTACTCTTTTGAGGAAACTGACTCGGTCTTGCAAGCCAAGCATGGCTCTGTCATTCTCATGCTCATCAATCTCGATTGAAGAAGAGGAGGAATAAGCCCTTATTCCACCTTCTTCTATTCCATCAAACAACGCCGCTCTGTTTCTTGCATCCCTTCAATTATTTCATTTATCAATTTATTTACCAGATTAGATCTATTTATGTAATTGTAATGTGGAATTCTGTAATTGGTTACTGGTTGAGGCTTAATTGAGGTTCAATCATATGAATTAGTGAAGTACCAGCCAGATTGGTACTGTACCGGTCAGATCCAGTACAGTTCAATATAGATTTTCGTCAT
Source organism: Juncus effusus (assembly GCA_027726005.1). Lineage (NCBI taxonomy): Eukaryota > Viridiplantae > Streptophyta > Magnoliopsida > Poales > Juncaceae > Juncus > Juncus effusus. The sequence continues at coordinate 757,179 of CM050906.1, read as the reverse complement.
CAGCATAAACAGATAAATCAAGCAAAATATTTCCGTAAATCAAACTTACCTCCTTGAATTCATATCTTCTCCCCCTCAATCGCACGGTATTCCACTCCAATCAACCTGAAATCAACCCCACCACAGAATTCAACCACAAAAACTTAACAACGCAAATCAAAAGTAGCAAAATCGGTGTGCGAAGTGAGTAATTTCAGTAATGTGAGAAAGATTGGATTGTACTTACTCTCAAGCTTGATTTTCTCGGATCTGTGCGATTGGAATGAGAAAAAAAAAAGGGATAAAACTGCAATGGCGAGAAGAAATCCGAGATCGATGTTTTTCCGTTTCCGTTTCCGTTTCCGTTCTAGGAGGATCTGAGTGTGAAGGGGAAGAGTAAGTTAGTCTTCGAATAATACTATTCGCGATAAGTTGGTGTATAATTCATATTTAATATTTTCTAAATAGATCAAATATTCGGTCTAAGTAAAAATGAGATGATAATAATTCGTCAATTCGGCTAATTATTTGTAATAATTCAATATATAAATTATATAAATACAAACTTTTTATTTAGAAATAATGGGAAAATATTATTATTTGATAAAAATTCGTAAAATCGGGGTCGAATTTTTCTCTTGTCAAAAATTCGTGAATGAATGCGAATTATTCAAATGGAGACACGAATTTCACGTTTTTTGAATTATTCGAAAAATACATGTTTAATACGTGAATCATTCGTGAATTGACCGACTATGGTTCAAGAGTTTATAACTGTGACAGCTCACTCAGGTAAGTGAAAGAAAGTCCGAAATGATCCGGATCCAAATCTGGATTAGAACGATCCAAAATGCTTAGAATGAAGGATCTAAGCAAGTCGGGGATCTGATTCTGATAGTGCGCATTTATATCGATATTCTTCGCATTTGATATTTGCCGATTTTGGATATGGTTCTGACATAAATTTGAATTCGGAATTTTTTTAGTTATTAAAACGTTTGAACTATTCATTTAATAAGATTATTTTAGAATTTTTTTTATGAAAAATATAAGTTATGTCTAAAGAAATTCATTATAAAAAAATGCTAATTGTTATTATATAAAAAAGTATATAATTATTATGTCGCAATAATTCAATGTATAGATTCAAAAACAAAAACCGTATTTGAATAATTATTTGGATTTTAGTGTTGAATACCATATTTGAATTTGTATCTATAAAAAAACATTCGGTGCTATACTTAATATGTTCAAATTTTTTATTCAATAAGGCTAGATAAATAAATCAACTTGACAAACCACAAACAAACGGCTAAATATGAAAATTTATGGATGATTTTTTTTCTTATGTTTCTAAATATGTATTGAATAGTGTGTGACGTAGAAGAAGAGGTAAGTGCCACATCAGCCGTTTGTTTGTGGTTTCTCAAATTGATTTTTTTGTCTAGCCTTATTGTTTCTTATTAGACTCATAAACACCTTAATATAACACTTTCATATTATAAAACTAAAAAAAAATACGTCTGATAAATCTGAACCCGACTGGATCAATCCATTTGCCAAGGAAAACTAACTTCTTTGTTTCCGAATATCCAAACTTTAATTATTTGTTAATCCTTAGTAATTATTTATTGATTTTTTTAATTATTAATTATTTTTAATAACTTCTTAATTATTATTTATTAATTTTTAATTATAAAATAGTGTGTTGTCATGTTTTAAAATAGTTCCTAAAAAAACTCAACAAAAAATCAAGTTTTCATTTTGCCCAACTTTCTATATAAAATTCCCTACAAATTCCTAATCCTAAAATTTCCCAATATTTTCCAAAAGCAGATCCAAACTTACATTTTTGAAAGTCTAGAAAAATATACCATTTTTTTCAAAAATAAACTAATACTTGCCACTGTTTTGAAAATAATAGAGTAACTACCATTTCCACCACTAGTAGTGGCGGAACAGATGTTATTTCGTCACTAGTAGTGGCGGAACATGTGGATTTTCAATTTTTTCAAAAAATTTTCATTTGGCTGGCTAAACAGGATTAATTAGTGTAAAAAAATGTTGTTCCGCCACAGGTAGTGGCGGAACATGAAATTTTTTTTTTCCTGAGAAAATTATTTTTTTTTTGAGAAAAAATTAGTTTTTTTCCTGTTCCGCCAGTAGTAGTAGCGGAACACGTTTTTTTTCACTAATTAACCCCATTGTTAAAAAATTATAAAATCCACATGTTCTGCCACTACTAGTGGCGGAACAACATCTGTTCCGCCACTAGTATTGGCGGAAATAGTAGTTACTCTATTATTTTGAAAGAAGTGGTATTTGTTTGTTTATTTTTGAAAAAAATGATATTAAAAAAAAAAATCCACTCTTTACCCAATATTTCCTAGTCATCCAAACAGGCCCTAATTCTAAATCCAGGTCGAATAATACCCGACCCGTTCAAACTCCACTAAAACTCTCAAACCCAAAACCCATTCAAAATCTCACGCAACTCTATCTTCTCTCTTCTCTCTCGACTCCGACCGGCGGCGGCCATGGGTTCCGGCGAAGGAGGATGCTTCCAGTCGACGCCGGAGACGGAGAGGTTCCTGTGCGAGCGGCTGCTCGACGGGACGCAGCCCATCGCCGAGCGGTTCCGCGCGCTCTTCTCGCTCCGCAACCTCCGCGGCCCCGCCCCTCGCCGAGCCCTCATCACCGGTAAGTCAATGAAATGATGAATCACTGTTTTGTATATTTTCTTGTTTTGTGAGGCTTAATTGATGCTTAATTTAAGCCTTAAACATCAAGTTTGGATTAAAAAGGGATAAGTTAACCTTTGGTATTGCTGTCAAACTGTTCTGATACTGTTATGTGGAAGTTTAGTATACCAATTTTCAACCCAATTCCTCTTCTGTTTAATTCATTTCCTAGAAATTGTAGTGATTTTGCATATTTTTAAATTAATCACAATAAATTAAATAAATTGGGGTAAGTAAATGGTTCGTCACAGTTATGGATGTTTTTTCTTGTTTTGTGAGGGTTAATTCAAGCGTTCAACATCAAATTGATGGTTAAATTGGGGATTAACTTGTGATATTTTGATGACGTATTTCTATTTTTTGTGTAGCTACAAGAGATCCGTCGAACTTGCTGGCTCATGAGGCGGCGTTTGCGCTCGGTCAAATGCAAGATAAAGAAGCCATCCCTGCTTTGGAAACCGTGCTGAAAGATCTGTCTTTGCATCCTATTGTTCGTCACGAGGTAAGAAAACATACTGGATTTTTGTTGAATTTTGGTTTTCAACACAAATTGGCCAATTGGGTCTCACATAAACCCTAAATTCTGCAATTAATCATTAATTTGCACAAATCGTGCCTCAATTAACCTTCGTTATGCATCTAAATTAAGCTCAATTAAGACCCAAAATTAAGCTCAATTATGCCTCAATTTGCACCCAATTATGCAATTAAAACACAATATAAGGGGAATTTAATAATTTTGTATGAATATTTCAACTCATTTAGTATAAATTTCTTTAAATTGATCAGGCTGCTGAAGCGCTTGGAGCAATCGGATTGGAAACCGCGATTCCTCTTTTGGAAGAAACCCTAGAAAAAGATCCAGCGATTGAAGTGAGAGAAACCTGCCAGCTGGCGCTCAAACGAATTAAACAACAGAAAGATAATACAAATGATAATACAAATGTTTCGCCTTTTTTATCGGTCGATCCTGCACTGCCTTCTAATGTTGATTCTTCGGTTGAACAATTGAGGTTGTTTAGTTTATATGTGATTTTTCAAATTGGCCCAAAAAAACTTGGAAATTGTCAAAGTAAGCCACTTTGAAACTTTACTCTGAAACTAAACAAAAAAAAAAAAATTGGACTTTCAAAATTCGTTTGAGTTAGTTTGAGAGTAAAGTTGAAGAGTGGGTTAGTCTGGGAATTTCGAATTTTTTGTGGGCTAGTTTGAGAATCTTACGTAATGTTTAATTTCTTCTTCTTCTTTTTTGAAAATTTTCCTTGAATTAAAGCTAAGTTTTCTGTTATTTTAAAGGGAAGCTGTATTGGGTGATGAAGAAAAAATGTATGAATAATAGGCACTAAGCCCTAAACCCTAGAAAGAGAAAGCAATTTTAGCATGCTGAATATATCCAAAAAAGCCTCGAAATATTGTTTAATTTCTCCTTTTTTTTTATAAATTTTCGTTATTATTAAACTAAATTATTGTTATTTTAAAGGGAAGCTCTATTGAACGAAGAAGAAGGAATGTATGAACGATATTCTGCATTATTTGCGCTCAGAAACGACGGTGGAAATTCGGCCGTTGATGCGATTATTTCTTCTTTAAATGCTAAGAGTGCTCTCTTAAAACACGAGGTTGTGTTCTCTTATTAATTGCCATTTACATTTTTTGCCAAAATAAAAAAAAAATGTATATTTTTCTCAAAATTATAAGAAACCCTAAATTTTGGAATATTCAAAAACTTCATCTTGACTTTTCGTTTTCGAAAAAATCTCCTAGCTTTTAGAGTTGTGAAAAATCTCCTTAACTTGAACTTTTATTCTAAAATATCCCCCCAAATAATATTCAAATAACATGTAAATATTGATAAACAATATATAAACATTTTGCAAATTATTCATCTAAATTTCTATTTCTCTATATATCAAAATGGGTTTTAAAAAATAGGACATTAAAGATAGGGGGTTTTTGAAAATAAAAAGTTAACATTAGGGCTCTCTTTGACTATCCTAAATGATAAAGGGTTTCCCACAAATACCAAAACATATAGGCTTTTTTCCTTGATGCTCCCCTCTTTAAATAAAACAAATAAACTAATTTAATGCTAATAAATACGCATTATATTTTTTACATAGGTCGCTTATGTGTTGGGCCAACTGCAAAACAAAGCCGCTTCTGACGCGCTCGCCAAAGTACTACAGGACGAAAACGAGCATCCAATGGTCCGCCACGAGGCCGCCGAAGCTCTCGGCTCCATCGCAGGTTCAGTACAGTATTTTTTTATTAATCAAATCAGAGTGGATCAGACAAAACAGTAGGGGCATTTTCGCAATTTTTTAAAGAATGAGGGGGCTGGTGTGCAGTTTCCAACAGTGGAGTTTCATCAAATTAGACAAAACAGTAGGGGCGTTTTTGCAATTTTCTAAAGAGTGGGGGGCCTGTTGTGCAGTTTCCAACAATGGAGTTTCATCAAATTAGACAAAAAAGTAGGGGTGTTTTTTCGCAATTTTTTAAAGAATGAGGGGGCTGGTGTGCAGTTTCCAACAGTGGAGTTTAATCAAATTAGAGTAGAACAGATCAGACAAAACAGTAGGGGCGTTTTTGCAATTTTCTAAAGAGTGGGGGGACTGTTGTGCAGTTTTCAACAGTGGAGTTTAATCTAATTAGAGTAGATCAGACAAAACAGTAGGGGCATTTTTGCAATTTTCTAAAGAGTGGGGGGACTGTTGTGCAGTTTTCAACAGTGGAGTTTAATCTAATTAGAGTAGATCAGACAAAACAGTAGGGGCGTTTTTGAAATTTTCTAAAGAATGAGGGGCCTGTTGTGCAGTTTCCAACATTGGAGTTTAATCTAATTAGAGTAGATCGGACAAAACAGTAGGGGTGTTTTTGAAATTTTCTAAAGAATGAGGGGCCTTTTTGCAGTTTTTTGTTAAGTTTTCTTCTTTTATTAATCAAGGGCAAAGTAGAAACAGTAATTTGCGGGTACCAGTACCACTGGTACAAGTACAACTGCATATATGAGATGTCAAGAATGTTTGTCTTTATTTATGACGCATGACTGTGATGGTATATGCGATTTTTTTCTAAATTGAGATTTATCTCCTTTTTTTGTCTTTATTTCTGAATTTATGATGATTCGTTTAAGTTTTTAAATTGAGTTTTAAATTCTTTTTTTTTTGTTAGATGTTGAAAGTGTAGCGCTTTTGGAGAAATTTGCGAAGGATTCAGAGCCAATTGTTTCGCAGAGTTGTGAGGTTGCGCTTAGCATGCTTGAATTTGAACGATCTGGCAAATCTTTCGAGGTAAAAGAAAAAAAAAATAATTGTAACATAAAATCTCAAAATATTTCGAGTAATTAGCATGCTTACTGTCAATAAAACATTGGTGTTAGGATGTATATATCATGTTTATACCAATAGAAGATGAAAAGAATATTTTGTAGCTTAGGTTTTTTTGGGGGTAATTTGAGGTTCTATACAGTAGTAATTGAAATGTATGTAACACTTTATTGGGTAGGAAAAATAAAATACAAAAATATTTATGAAAATTTTGTTTTGTTTTGTTGCAGTTCCTTTTCATGCAGACTCCTCAGACGATAGAGTCGTGATTTGTTGTCACATTACAAATTGAGAGCGACCGAAATTTTTGATCTTTTTATTTATGATTTGTGTCCGTGTTGTGTTTTAACTTTTAAGCCGATGATTTCTGAAAAATAAAGAAAGAAAATCATATAGAGAAGATTATTGTAGTTTGGTTATCTGTGATCTAAATTAAAAATTTAACATTATTAAAAGAATAATAATATCATTATTAATGATCTCTTGGGGTTTTTTTTTCCGATCCCTAACTTCAAAATGATATTTGACATGTGGAGGTATTATGTCTGAATATTGACTATATTGAGATATTGATGACTTGAAAAAAATGAAATCTTTTCTCAATAACCAAAATGTTTCTATATTTGTAAAATGCCAAAAAATACTAGCGTTTACATTCTAAATGTCATAATATTTTTCTTATTTATGCTAAATCTAAATTTCTGAGAACTTGTATTGTAAATAATAAGCAATTTCTGTACAATCTCTGAACATGATAAATCTACATGTTAATATAAATAAAAAAAAACAAATTAAAATAACAATAGCCATGGTCCATAACACATGAATAAATTAACTCAAGTGGATACATTGATATTTTGTCTTTAATATGACCAAAAAAAAAGAAGAAGGGAAATTTACAAATAACCCCCTATCTTTTCTGAATATTACAAATAACTCCCTACATTTTCAAATTTTACAAAAAAACCCCGTCCGACACGTTTTCTTTACAAATACCCCCCTACATCCACTTTTTCATCCATTCAATGGTTAAATATTTAAAAATGACGAAAATATCTTCAACAATATTTAATAAATTAAATTAATAAATAAAGTTAAGTAAACAAAATAAATTAAATAAAAATAAACATAATTAAATAAACATAAACAATCCGGAAACGAAATCCCGGTTTTCTAAAACCCGGAAACGCCACAAGCATTAATCAACCCATCTCAATTCTCACACTCCGAAAGAACCTCAAATCCGAACTTCTTTCGCTCCGACGAAAATGGCGGACGACTTGTTCGCCGGCTTGCCTCCGCCCTCCGCACCGGCGCGCCGCCCCTCGCCTCCCTCGGCGCCTTCTCATCCACCACCGCCGGCGCAGGCCCCTGCGCCGGCGCTGAAGAGCGCGCTCAAGCGGAAACAAGCACCGCCGTCCTCCTCCGCCGATTCCGCCAATCAAGGTAAGAAAGTTACTTGCTTTCATCAATTTTTCAACTGGAGGGTTGCGAATTGATTGGGGTTTTGTGTGATTTGTTGTTGCTTTAGTGAATGCTCCGGAGTTGAAGAGCGCGATGAAGCGAGATAAACCTTCTGCGTCCTTCTCTGTCTCAGCTCCTCCCGATTCAAATGAAGAAGGTTTACTTTCTTACCACTTCTTTCATAATTTTGAATTATATAACTTGGTTTTGCAATTTATGACTTAATTAGGTCGATTTAACTCAATTCAGACTCGTTTTACTCTCAATTGCTCCATTTAAACATCCATAAAAGCCAATTAACTCCAAAAAAAGAAACGAAAATTCGTTTGTAATTTCTAAATTATATTACTTGGTTTAGAAATTGCTAACTTATTATGTCGATTTAACCCAATTCAGACTCGTTTTACTCTCAATTTTTCCAATCAAACACCCAAAAAAAGAAACAAAAAGGCTCTAAAAGAAAGAAAGAAACACAATTTAATCTACTTTTCTTATTCTAACCAGCTACAAATAAGAAACTCAGATTCAGAACCTCAACCGACCAATCCTCTCAACAAATCACAGAAGCGATGCTTAAAATCACAACACACATAAAAAACCCTTCAAAATTCAGCAAGGCTTCGAAGCTCGCCGTGCATTTAATGCAGACAGGAAGTGTGAAGAAGGAGACGAGCGAGGGCTTTTTCGCGATTTTGGAGGCCGCAATGGGGGATTTGGCGAATTGTAACGCGCCACCTGTCAGAAAGGATTATTGGGAACTTTTTACCGCGGCTCAAGATGCTGCTGAGGTGAGATTTTTGTATTTTTGAGTAATTATAAATGGAGTTTTATGAAAAAATTGATAATGGGGGTAATAGCTGTTATGTATGTCTGAATTAGAATGTTTTTTATATGTTTTGAATATTCTTTTATAGGTTTTGAATAGTTACAAGTGGAGTTTTAGGCAAAGATTGATGAATGAATTAATATTTATTTCCTTACATATATCGGAATTAGTATTGATAAACAATATAGAAAAGAGTTTAATAGATTGATAAGCGGGTTAATATTTTATTTTCATATATATGTAAATTAGATATTAGCAAATTGCATTGAAAAACTTCTGAAAACAAGATTCTAATAGATTGATAATTTATTTTATTTTATTTTAATTCTTTTAGTATTTTAGTAAGAAGCAAAAGAATCAATTGGCCATATGGACTTTGCATGCTGTGGTAGCAAATGATCTTCACACTGACGACAGTTTTGTGGTACGTAAAATATTATTTTATTTCAATTTTATTTCATTATATTAGCACTTAAAAATTTTAAAGATCTATATCCAAAAGCCGCCAAATGCACATTTTATCGTTTCTTCCATCTATAACTTGTAAATCCAGACGAAAAAAATGATGCCTACTAACTAAAAACCATTTCTGAATTTTTACCTAAAAGCCCTTCTTATTAATTTATTTACGTTTTTGCCCTTTTTCAGTTTTCAAAGACCGTAACCAAAATCAAAGAAGCGATACTGAACCTCCCGCCCGCAACTCCAGAAGAAGACATAGAAGAATCCGATTCACTCTCCTTAACAAATCAAGAAAATCAAGAAAATAATGCCAGCTCAGCATCAGAAAATACCGCCAGCTCAGCATCGGCTGACCCGTTTGGGTTGGACGATTTGTTTAGTGAGAAAGCGAAGAGAAACGAGAAAGTGAGGAGTAAGGAGTTGAATAGAAAGGAGGAAGAGGAAGAGTCGAAGAGGTTTCTGAAGGCTCAGAGAGTAGCGTTGCTTAAATGCCTTGAAATTGCCGCAAAACGATATAAATTACCTTGGTTAGTTGCCTTGTTTTACTTTGAATTAGGGAATTAAAAAAAAAAACCTCTTAGAATTTTCTGTTATTTATGAAAAAACCCCTATCTAATGGGATGTATATAAAAAAGAACTCTAGAAACCCCATGGCTTAAAATATTAAGAAAGACCCCTAACATTAACTTTTTTATTTTCAAACCCCCCTGGTAACCTTAATGCTTTATTTTCAAAAAATCATAACTCATTTAAAATGATAGAAAAATAAGTACATAAGCAACTTTAAGTTATTTTGAAATTTCAAGTAATAGGTAAATAATTTACCAAATGTGTTTATATATTATTTATGATCATGTAGACATTATGGGAATGTTATCTAGTCTTTAGGTTTTTTTTAAATAAAAGTTAAAGAGTTTTTTTAGAACTTTAAATGTTAGGGTGGTTAAAAAATTAGGGGCAATTTCATATTTACCCTTCCAAATCCCCAAAATATCATATTTACCCTTCCAAAATTTAAAATATCATATTTACCCTTCTAAAAATTCAAAATATCATATTTGCCCTTCCAAAATTTAAAATATCATATTTACCCTCCTAAAAATCTAAAATATCATATTTACCCTTCCAAAACTTATAAAATATAAAAAATACCCAAATTACTAATTTCATCCAATCTTTCCGTTAAAGTTAACTGTTCTAATTTCAAATTGCTATTTTACCCCTTCCTCTCAAATTATTTTTCTTAAACTAATTTGTTATCCTCTATTTCTTAGATGATAATTTATGATTATTATAAGGATTACAAATCTAACTAATTCTCTAAAAACATTCATAATAACTAAATGGCATATTGGTTACAATACAAATTTAAAAAAATAAAAATATAGAACCCATAGCCTTCAAAGTCCAAGTGAAATTTTTAGGGTACTAGGTCGATTTTTATCTTTATAATAATCATAAATTATCATGCAAGAAATAAAAAATAACAAATTAGTTTAAGTGAAATGACGTGAGAGAGAATGAGGGGGTAAATAGTAATTTGAAATGAGAACAGTTAACTTTAACGAGAAAATTGGATGGAATTAATAATTTGGGCATTTTTATATTTTATGAGTTTTGGAAGGGTAAATATGATATTTTAAATTTTAGAAGGGTAAATATGATATTTTAAATTTTGGAAGGGTAAATATGATATTTCAGGTTTTTTGGAAGGGTAAATACGATATTTTAAATTTTGGAAGGGTAAATATGATATTTTGGATTTTTGGAAGGGTAAATATGAAATTCCCCCAAAAAATTAAAAGTCGTAATTGTTTTCATATCCTAAAAGTTTGGGGCTTATTATACAATTTCAGAAAATATAGGGGGTTTTTGAGAAAAAAAATCTCTCTTCTAATTATGCATCAATATTTTATTTGTTACCCAATTTTAGGACGCAAACCACAATCGACATACTCGCGAAGCACGCGTTCGACCACGCGGACCGGTTCACGAAGAAACAACGCGAGGCGATCGAGTCGCTCTGGGGCTCGATAAAAGATCAACAAATCAGAAGGAAACAGGGCAAATCCGTAAATGGAAAGTTGGATGTGAACGGGTTCGAGTGGCTTCAAGAGAAATACTCGAATGAGAAGATTAGTATTAGGAGAGCGGTCGGTGGTGGTGGGGGCCGACATTGCGAACAATGGCTCGGTTGATTTATTCGCTAATCAAATGTTGACATGTTAGAAAAAAGATTATACTAGTTGTTAACTTTTCGTTTTATAATTTGTTATATGTTATGAATATTATTTATGTGGATGTTTATGGTTATGTGTGTGTTTGTCTCATCATAATTTCTTAGCCTCCAAACAATAATAATTTAGAAAAAAATTGCTAATTGACATGTTGTAAAGCATGCGTTTGACCATGTCGGCCGATTCACGAAGAAATAGAGGGAAGCGATCGAGTCGCTCTGAGGCTCAATAAAAGAGCGGCAGATCAGAAGGAAACAAGGCAAATCCGTAAATGGAAAATTAGACGTGAATGGGTTCGAGTGGCTTCAAGAGAAGCACTTGAATGAGAAGATTAGTATTAGGAGAGCGGTTGGTGGTGGTGGGGGCCGACATTGTGAGCAGTGGCTCGGTTGATTGAGCAGCCAATCAAAGATTGAAATGTGGGAGTGAAAAATTGGATTAGTTGTTGTGTATTAGGAGTATAGGATGTTTAATTTTTTAGAGTGATTTGGTATGAAATTGATTTTAGAGTTTGATTGAGATGTAACGTTATAAACATGCGTTAAATTTTTCATTCGAGTGGCTCTGAGAGAAATACTCATATTAGAAGATCAGCATTCCTCGTGCTGTTGGAGAGGGGTGGGGGGCTGACACTGACACTGACAGCATTGGCTCGGTTGATTCAAACAATCAAATGATACTACTTGTTAAAAATCGTATTAGTTATAGTTCGTCTCGGCTATAATTTCAGGATAAATGTGCGGTATACTTTAATTGGATTGCAATTTAGTCCTTATATACTGATTTAAGCTTTTTGGTTTACATACTCTACATATTTTATAGAATTATGCACAATTAGGCCTTGACTCTTAAGTAAAATGTGTATGTTTTCATAAAGAACAGAGATCAAAATTCTAAATAAGTAGTATAGGGACTAAATCGCAACCAAGTTGAAGTACAGGGAGCAGTGCATTTTTCTTCGGACTATTAACCCGTAGGCACCCAACCCCTACATATTTAGGGAGCAGTGCATTTATCCCTTCAATTTTTTTATGTTGAGGGATAAGTCCATTACAAATGTAGCATTCAGTCATTGACTAAAGCGAGATTAGTGATAATTATTAATTTAGTAGCTTTAGTTAAAGTATTAATTATTTTAGCAAAGGTATTTATGTGCCAAATTACAAAAGATGTTGCACGTACTGGTCCTAGTGACCCTTTAGAAAAAAATAAAGAAGAGTGTAACTTTTCAAACTAACCCTAAAAATTTCATATAGTATTTGCAAGCGTGTACATGCAAAAACTTCACATGTGGATGCCCTCTCTCATGCTATCAGTAGTGATTATGTATAAATCAAGCAGTAACGGATCTTAATTCATATCAATGGAAAGTTGTAATGGAAATTACATCAAAAATTCACAGGGAGCATTAACACAAAATACAGTAGTATAACCACAAATATACACTACTACATCAAAACTTAGGAGGCCGCTACCCCCACCTCCTAATCTCTATTAAGTTTCGCCACTGAAATCAAGTTGTAATTGCATCAAAAATCTCTAGCTACTTAAGTAATTTTGTAATTTCCAATAATAGAGGGACTTTTTGTGAATTTCTCTTTGTTATTGTAATAATAATTCATCTTCAATTTTAGGACTCAAACAACAATCGACATACTCACCAAACACGCATTCGACCACGTCGACTGGTTCACGAAGAAACAACGCGAGGCCATCGAGTCGCTCTGGGGCTTACTAAAAGATCAACAAATCAGAAGGAAACAAGGCAAATCCATAAATGGAAAACTAGAAGTGAACGGGTTCGAGTGGCTTCAAGAGAAGTACTCGAATGAAAAGATTAGTATTAGGAGCGCGGTCGGTGGGGGTGGGGGCCGACATTGTGAACAATGGCTCGGTTGATTCATTCGCTAATCAAATGTTGACATGTTAGCAACGGCTTATATTTTTGAATTGATTAGCAATGGCTTATAATTGGTTTTATGTTATACATATTGGTTATGCGGATGTCTATGTTATGTATGTCTTTACATCTTATCATAATTTCTTAGTCTCCAAGCAACGATAATATAGGAAATAAATCGTGATTGAAATATTCATGAAGTGGTTGACCACAATGATCAATTCATGAAGATAAAGCATGAGGCGATCAAATCTCTCTGGGGATCAATCAAAGAGCAACAGATCAGACAGAAACATGGGAAATCCGTAATTGGAAAACTAGGTGTGAACAGGTTCGAGGAGAAATACTCAAATCAGAAGATCAGTATAAGGCATGTTGTTGGCGGCGGCGGGGGCCGACATTGTGAGCAGTGGCTCGGTTGATTGAGCGGACAATCAACCGTTGACATAGATGTTGGAGAGGAAAATATTGTATTGGTTGTTGGTGTGTTTGAAAATAAAATGTTTAATTTTGAGCGAGTGATTTGGTATGAAATTGATTGAGATGTAATGTCAAAATCTTTTTTTTTTCATACAGTGACTCTGAGAGAAATGCTCGTATTCGAAGATCAGTGAATGCCGTCGGTGGAGCCAGTCACCAAGACTGCAAACAATGACTTGGCTCAGATGGTTGATAGAACTGCCAATCAAAAATTTGGTTCATATACTATTGAGTTATACTAAATAGAATTGTGCAGTATGGGGACTAAATCACAATCCAATTAAAGTACAGAGAATAGATCATTTTTGCCTTCAATTTTTTATGTTGAGGGGTTTCATTACAAATGTAGCATTTAGTCATTGACTAAAGCGAGATTAGTGATAATTATTTAATTAATAGCTTTAGTGAAAGTATTAATTATTTTAGCAAGGGTATTAATGTGCCAAATGACAAAAGATGTTGCACGTACTGGTCGTAGTGACCCTTTAGAAAAAAAATAAAGAAGAGTGTAACTTTTGCAAACTATCCCAAGAAGTTCAATATTTATACTCTCCAAGTTTATTATTTGCAACGGGAAATTTGAAAACGCGACAGGGTTGAGCATGTCTAAAATGTGACGGTATACTGATTTTTTCGCTTTTGAATATATATTTTTTATTTTGTATATATTGTTTTTCACTGTTTTACGTGTATACTGTTTATTGCCTTTACATACTGTTTAGAAAAAAACAAGAATTTTGTATGCTATTTGTTTAATTTTCTATATTGTCTATAACATCTATATACTATTTTTTCATGTCGTGTTGCACAACGAAAATCCGGTCGTGCATCATCAGATCCCATTTGCAAATGTATCATGTCAGAATGTCAATTATAGAAGCCCCTTACTCACGAAGTAATTGCTTACAAATCAAGTTGTAATTGCAGCATATTTCTTTAATATTTAAGTAGTATCCATTAACATTAATAACTTGAGATGAAACTGATCACAAATTCGTCTTAATTTCGTTCCGAGATATAACATTAACTGGCTATGATACAATCTCTGAACAAGTCAAACCCCGAACTTACTAGTACATGCGAATAAATAATCAAGATTCATTGAAGTTTGTACTATAAAGTCTATAAATATATATATCCAAAGCACAAAAATGATATATTAACAAAACATCCTTAGAAAGGAATTGTATAGGAAAGAAATGGGGGTACTTTTCCAAATTTCATAAATTATGAGACATTTTATAGAAGTTCTCAAATAAAAAATAAAGAGAACGAGGAAATCATGGGCAAGGGACTGAAACTTAGAAAAGAACAAATAACAACAACCACTTAGTCTTTGTGCGGCGTTCGGCGCAATATTCATTCTTTATACACTCTCATAACTCTTTACACTCATCTCCACATCATATTTTTATAATTTAAGGGACAATTTCATATTTGGCCCCCTAAATAAGCTTAATATATCATCCTAAAAACATTGAAACATCATGTAATAATCCTAAGAAACATGTAAAATGTGGTCTCCAAATTATACTCATTTTTTTATTTTTCAAAGAAAAAGAATCATAAACTCTTCATCTTTTATACGTCATAAGCCTCCCCTAAGTAATTTGTAGGTCTGTTATATTGTTTATATATATATCTTCCTTAAATAAGTAGTTAAGATCTGCTACTTTATATAAGATTGGATATATGTGATATTTTGAGATTTGTAGGAACATGCATATGAAATTATCCCTATTATTAATACTAACTCCAATCCACTATCCCTTACCCCCTAAATTATTCAAATCACATACCATCAAAATTTTCTTCAAACTAGACCCCCCTTTATTCAACTCTCAATTAATACCATTGTTCCCTTCAAACCATACACGCTACCTTCCTTGTCCCCTCTTTCTCCACATATTTATCTTCTCTCTTACAAACCCTAACTCCAACTTCTAAACTCAAGATTTTCCCTTTCTTTTTGAAGCTACACTAGGAGAATAACCTGCTGATACACTTGAATCAACAAACTCAATATTTTCTTATACAAACATGACATCAGGGACTGGTTCGCCATGCGGGGCATGCAAATTCCTACGCAGACGATGCGTGTCTGACTGCGTCTTTGCTCCATATTTCAGCTGCGAGCAAGGGGCAGCGAGATTCGCGGCAATTCATAAGGTTTTTGGGGCGAGTAATGTGTCGAAGCTTTTGATGCATCTTCCAACGGCCGATCGATGCGAAGCGGTTGTGACGATCGCTTACGAGGCTCAAGCCAGGATCAGAGATCCGGTATATGGATGCGTGGCCCAGATCTTCGCTCTTCAACAGCAGGTGAATCAACATTTATTCTTTTACCTTTCTAATGAATGGAGAGAGTTTAAAAATCATATTTTTGGTTGAGTGTATTGTGATGCGATATTATGTTGATATCTTTTATGTGACGTATAGATTTATATATGAACATTGAAATGATCCATCACAAACTTCTAACTATATATAGATAATTCTATATGATGATTTGCATGAAATGATATCTTAGGATATTGCTTTAGATTAGTACGTGTAGTAGAAAAATGTGTTTAGATTATATATGCATGCATCATACTAAAAATGTTAATTTAAAATGATTTAAAATTTTATATTTTTTTGTAGGTGGCTATCTTACAAGCACAGGTAATGCAAGCCAAGGCGAAGATCGCTTACGGACTCTTCGATGCACAATCGACGGCTCGAATAAATCAAAATCAGACTGAAAAACTGGATTTTTACATGTCAGATGGTGGATTCATGCATGAATTTGGATTCAGGGATGAAATAATCTCAAACCAGGTGCAATGTGGCAAGAGATTTGCCTCCAATCATAGCGAGGCTGGAGATCTCCAATCGTTGGCTTTTACAATGATGAGAAGTCCTTAATCTTAGGAATTAGGCTAATTAAGTGCTGAATTTTTTTATAGAGCTGATGTAGATGCTGTTGGGGTCTTAAATTGATCGATGGAAGAAAAAATAGTGAAATTCTGATAATAAATGTGATAATTCATGGTTTGTAACAGTGCTGTTATGTTTGACATGATTTAGGGTTTAATTATCACAAGTAGAACCTTCCTTCACGCAAAATATTGGGAAAACGAATTTACGGACGGTTTGGTTTCCCATTTATTGTTTTTAATATTTTCTTTAATCAAGAGTCTATAAGCATTATCCATCTGAATTTTATTAAACATATTAAAAGTTAGTTCGTGCTGAGTCCATAAAAGGAAATAAAGAAAAATAAATGCCGGTGAAAATACAAACCAAAATATTGAAATAGGATAAAAATAGCGATAAAAAGATGCAAATTTTTTGTATATATATAACCATTGCTTAATTTTAGTATTGATTTTTATTTTTTGAGACTCGAACTCACAACTAATGGGTTGAGAGATTTTGCTAAATAATTGTTTACAACACAGATTATTTTTGAAAAAATTCAGTTTTCGCGAAGACTCGAATTTGAATTTTCTCGCAAAATTTAAAAGTGTCTTACTGCATGACCGGCATGAGTTATCAATCTTTCTCTGCATAAAAAAATATTAAGTATGAACAATCATTTTGATAATTTTCTTATCAACTGCGTACATGTTAATTCTAACATTTTGATAATTTTAAGTATGAACACTTTGATAAAAAAATATTTTGATAAAAAAATATTAAGTATGAACATCTTTCTCTACATGTTAATTCTTACATTTTGATAAAAAAATATTAAGTATGAACAATCATTTTGATAATTTTCTTATCAACTGCATACATGTTAATTCTAACATTTATATTATATTAAATAAATTTGAAAATTTGTTGAGACAAAAACAATATAATCGCAATTACCTTTATTAGAGTAAACATTGTCTTAATCCCTAACTCGCTTTAGAAATTTTCCCAAATGAACTGGAGTGTAAATGACAACAATTCATATGTCATGAGTTCAAAAACTTATTTGCATCAAATAATTGATATTGATATGATAGAACAATCCAAAATATGAGATGATAATCCATTCTCTAAAAAAATTGCCAATGATTTTTAGCCTAGTTGGTTATGTATCATGCATGTGATTCAAGAAGTTGGCCGTTCAAATTCTATTAGCAACAAAAATAGATGTTAGACTTTGAGTCTTCTTCATTATATAAAAAAAAATATTCAAAAATAAGAGATTCATAATTTTTCAAATCAGCATACTGAAGTTAACCCAGGCTTTATCTCAAAAAAAAAAAAAAAAATAATCAAGTTCATTTTATCAATCATTTCAATCATAGAGACGTCAAATGGGGATATTTGTGTACGGTTATTGTTTATCATAACCAACCCGACTAAACTCGGTTATTACCCATACCCAATTTAACCATGATTTTTTTTCATCCATGACCTGATCCGACAGATAATCATGTAGGACCTGTTCGGCAACACATGAAATAGAAGAACAGTAAAATTAGGAGTAATTCTCTATTTCATTTTATTCCATGTATATTCGGCATCATTGTTGAAATAATAAAATTGGTTAAAATGATATAAAACTGCTAAAGACCAAAATATCCTTATTCTTAGTTTCATCTGTCAAATTTGTTGTAGACTAATAAAAGAATATTATTTAAATTGAAATACAAATATAATAATAAAATTAAGAGATATTGAATCTGTTTACATATCTTTACTTTCTAAAAAAGTTACAAAATTTTCTTAAAATATTTCAATTCTAAATCTTTCCAAAAACAATTAGTTTCATAACTGAATTAATTTAGTTGCCACGTAGGCAAAAGATGGAATAAGAATGGGGCATTTTGGTCCGAAATTGGAGTAGTTTCCATGGAATAGAGTATTCCATCCCTGAGAGGCCGAGATAGAATTAGAACTGCTAATCCGTGTGTTTATTCCAACTTATTCTACCAGTGTTAGGCTGGAATAACTTGGAATAGGGGGAATGTATATACTGGCCAATAATAAATTAAAACCCAATTTTATCAAAATTAAAAACTAAAACACTAAATTACACATCATCATTCAAAAAAGTCATGGGTTTAAACCCCGGCAAACATAATCTTATTTGACATATATTTAGCAAAGTCTTCAACCCATCAAACATCGGTTGAATCTCAAAATAAAAAAAGGAAAACATTATAAAATATTCAAATTAAAATTAAAATATTAAAACATGTATACAAATTTTAAATTTCATTAACATATACAATATTTGTTATTTCACAGGAGTATTTGTTGGGTACAGTTATGAATATTCCCATGTTTACTTGTTCATCCACATAATCGTACCCGGACCTGAGTATTTTTTTCAATATCGTTATATAGATCATGTATTTCCTACTCGGTTTATGTCAGGTCTAGATAGGGGACCGAACGGGTATTTCCGCCCATTACTAGCCCTAATTATCTTTGACATACATCAAGATGCGAATCGCTTCAATTAATTTTTGATTTTCTCCGGTCGCTCGTTGAGTAACTTTGAAGCTAATAAATTCAAATTATTGATAATTTTCATCATCGCATTGTGATAAGCAAAATGAAATAACAATGAATGTATACATTTATAGTTGGAGAATTTTCATCATAATATGGATGAGCTTTCACACAGAGATCATGTCGTGTAACATAAGAATTGCATGAGACATGACCATTGTTGCAAAAAAAATTAGCTCAAAAAAGTAATAGGATAAGAACTATAGAATGGATTTTCATATTCTGCTTCAACTTTTTTAGGTAAGTTTCATGATAAAATAAATATATTTCAAAGTTGGGCCTAATCAGGGGCCTATTTTCATTTATCTATATGTTAGAGCTACCAAAATCCGACTTGAATGATCAATTCCCAACATGAAACATGTTGAAAACTCAACAATCCATTGATTCCATTCCTTGATAAATTTTTTTGGAGGCAAGTCATTGCTAAATTAATATAATATAAAGTTAAATTATAGATTTATTAAAGTACACATACTAATGGTGCATTTATCCTTTCAGTAATTGTTGCAGCTAGGACCTGAAATCAAAGTAGCTTTTTCCTAAATAATATATCGTGTGTGGAATTATTTGTTTGTTTGTTTATGTTAGAGTTATTTTGAATAAACATTTGACTTTGACAAATTGAGGTGCATTTTGCATTGGGATTTGGCCTAACCTAAATATACTAATTTAACTTTGGGCTGCCTTCAACATTATAATATTCATTATAGGTTATAATTATCATATATCTATAAAATCTATAGTCTATATATGTTGAGTAGAGATTATTCATATGAAAAATTAAAATACAAGATAATCTTCCCTCCTCTAAACTACAAATTCCCTCTTTTTCTTTGGCCAAATTCGTTAGTTTTTATTTTTAAGAATTTAATTTTTTTAAATTTGTAGTTTCTTGTTATTTATTTTTAAAAATTTAATTTTCCTCAGAAAAATTTACTATTTGTAGTACCATATGAAATTATGATAAAATTCAATATAGGTCTATTATTTACTCATTTTAATCAATTGTCCATGAATCAATCACCTTACAGCAACAATTACACAACCAAAAAACAAAAAACTCGCAAAACCAAAACAAGCACTCAAATTCCAAACAAACAACAAATCCTCAGAACTATCCATCCAACACTCCTTCAAATTCTCAACAATCCATCACAAAAATACACTCAAAACCCCGACTTTCATTTTCCGGCATAACCAACTCTCTCAACAAAACACCGCATGTCATTTCCACAAATTTTTTTTACTATTTGTCGCACGTCTACCATATTAAATTATGATAAATTAAATATAGGTCTATTATTTATTCATTTTGCTCCATACATCAATCCACCTTACAACAACAATTACGAAAAAAAAATCACAAAAACAAAATAAGTACTCAAATTCCAAAGAACAAATCCTTCAAATCCTCAACAACCCATCAACAAAACACTTCTCAAAACGCCGCATTTCACTTTCTGTCATAACAACTCCAATCTCAATCCCGCCTTTTCCATCTCTACTTTCCGCAAGTGAAACCGTTCCAGGAGTCTTCTGAATCGTAGGCAGCTCAACTTTCACCGGTTTTCCAAATCCGAAATCCGAATCATAAACCCTAAACCTCGGTGAGCCGCCGATCGACATTGGTCGGTTGGGCAAGAGAGACAAAATCTTCCTAAACCAACCTTCGGCTCCTTCCAAAACCCCGTTTTCCAACTCCTTTATCGCTTTTCCGATCTCTCTAGCCGCATTAAATGCACCCTGTGGAAATATTTGCAAGTCGTCCATTTCGGCCTCCACAAAGCAAGGTCGGAGACAATTACCGAAATACCCTTTCGGGATAGGAGGGTCCATCCTTGCCCTGCACTCGACCGAAAAGAGTAAATGTGCTTTTTCATTTTTATTTTTGTTGTTATTTTCTTCTTGTGAGTTTATGAGGCAAACCCATGCATATGCACACGCGACTGTAAAAGCCGAACAATGTAAATTAGAATCATTAAATTTGGAAATAACGCCATTTTTTAGCATGTCTATTTGCTCGCGTGTTAAAATGAAGCTGGAAATCAACGGTTGAGGTTGCTCGACAGGTGGTTGATCAGATTGTGGAGGTGGCGGACCGTTTGATAACATTTCTTTCATTTCTGATAGTGTTTTGAAGTAAAGCCGATTTGGGTCCGGTACCAATGCACGGTCAAATAAAGGAGGCGGAACGGGTTCGGATCCGACCCAACATGTGGCGGCCCATGATTGCACGAAATGCATGAAGCTCAAATCATCACAAGCAACGTGATGGACAGAGATTCCAATAGAGAAACCCTTTTGTGGAAACAGAGTTACCTGAATCGCGGTAAGTGGGGTCGTGCCGTCATTTGCGCGAGGCAATTGCGGTACCAGTGAGTACAATTCTTCAAACTTTTTCGCCTCATTGCTGGTCAGTTCATCAAAATCCGACGACGTTTCGGCGAAACAGAACGGAATCGAATCATTGGTTGGTGAGAAGTAGAATTCAAACTGATTGTCAGGCGAGGGATTCGGGCAAGGCCTGACTCGGCCCGCTAATGGGTAGAACTGTTTGAGAGTTTGAGAAAGAGAGGATTGAAGAGAGGGAAGATGGGTTGAAGTAAAATCAATGGTGGAGATTTTTGGAACAGAGAAGAAGAAGAGTCTCTCAAGAGGGCCAGTGAAGAGCCAAGCTGCATCAAAGAAGGAAAGCGGTACAGAGGAATCCGGTACAGACCCAACTGGTGGTGAAACTTGGTGCTGGTACAGGATTCTTGTCTTGGTTGATGATGGGTCAATTGGGTCTGATGCCATGACTGAATTGAGTCTCTGACAAGAAGGTTTTGATTGTTCTGTTCTTAGATCTAGGGAAGAAGAGGAGTTGAATAATGGTTTGTTGAGATTTATTTCTTCTCTTTGTTATAGAACTAAGAAGTTTGTTGAATCATATGTGGCTTGTATGAATATGTGATGTGTATAGTCAATCACTAAAATTAATACTTCACTCAAAATTAATGTTAGAGAAATTCTTATTTTTAAATTTTGCTATATATTATATACTATAATTTATTAATTTATGCACAATATTATTTATAGTACAATTTTTATAATATCAAGATAACATTACAATAACAATAATATAAAAAAGTATATGAAAAAAATATAATATTCAAACAACAATAATATAACGAAACAAAACAAATATATACTCAAAGTTCAAATAAAGTCCGAATAAGAAGACAAACATTACTCAAGGTTAAAATAACATCTAAATAAACTTGAAAAAAAAATGTAATATAACATGTAGCAATTTTTTCATATCAATGAAAAACTTTTGTAGCATGAACGGCTATGCCTCAAAAAAAAAAAAATAACATCTAAATAAACTTGAAAAAGAAAAATTAGAATAACAAAACAAACGCATTTTCAATCTCATAAATCTAAGAAAATAAATCATATAAAAGGATACCATGCCTTAAAAAATTGGCCTATGCGGGTATTAAACAGTCCTAGGCTGACTAGACGGACTTTAAACGAAAATTGATCAACAAAACCTTCTAAACATAAAGATATGTTTTTTTTTGAGACAACATATTAGTCTTTTTTTTTATGTTCAATCTATTGGGAAAGACTTTGCTAAATATGTGTTATATTGCGTCGGAAATTGAACCCATAACTTCTTTCCACAAATACAAATGTTTTAACCAACTATAATACAAGTCATTTGTAAACATAAAGATACATTACTTATCCATTTTCTGATTGTATGATATATATGCATAATGACATTTAAAAAAAAATATTTGTTTCAAATTTCTTTGATGTTATATATTAAATCGGCTCTTTATTTATAATAAATAAAATGAATGACTTTTCTTGAATAATTTATTGTTCAATTTTTATTTTTTTAGTATTTTATTTTTTTCTCTTATTACGCAGTTATGTTTTAATTATGAGTTTTTATCTATTTTATTTTAAATCAAAATGATTTTGCTTACTATTCGCGGCTATTTTATTAAGATTAAAAAATGAGAGACATGGTCCCATGGATACAAGTAGTTCGCTATACATATATACACAACTATTACATAGAATTCGGATATGAATTGCTTTTTCAATTTGATTGAGACCAGTAACTATTCATGATTCATTAGTAGTTGAAATGTTAGGTAGCCATTATTAAATAAATCAAAATTGTTATGCTAATTAGGAAAAAGTAGTTTTTCAACAAAAAGTATCTACATTATGCCTAACATGTTTACATTTTTTTGAGGGAACATGTTTACATTTTTGAAAATTATAAATTAGGTTTCATTTTACAAACTTAAGAAAAAGGCAAAATTTCATGTTGCAATAAGATAAAATAACAATAAAGCTAGTTCTTATAGTTTGAAAACTAAAAATAAAAACCGTAATTTCATATACTATGAGAAAGAGTAATTTTTTTCTTGAGATAAATTAAAAACTATAAAATTGGAAAATAATAGAAAAAACTACAAACTCTAAAATTTGAAAAAGAAAAAAAAATAACAGAAAAAACTACCGACTTTAAAATTTGAAAACTAAAAAAATTAAAATAACAAAAAGAGCTAGAATTTTTATCATATGAAAAAAAATAATAAAAATGCGAGACATGCACATTCTTCATAGATACAAAGTTCAGTTTGTCACAGATTGGTGACAGCGTGTCTCATCTTTTATTGTTTTGTTTTCTCATCTCCAAATTATACACAAAATTTCCAAATTTGTTTTGTTTCCTATCTCCAAATTGTACACAATTTATTTAATATTCTATTTTTACACAAAATATTATGAATGTTATATTATGAGAAATTTTGAGCATTCCAATATGAAAGTGCGACGGGCTTGAGCAAGCCCAAAACATGATGAAATTTTGTATATACTATTTTTTTCGCTTTTCAATATACTATTTTTTTATATATTGTTTTCATTGTTTTACGTATATATTGTTATTAAAATATTAGTCCAAAATACAATGGATTTCTATTACCAAATTTACTCATATGTCATACAATATAAAACCTACAATATAATAATTTAAATTTTATTATTATTAAAAAGTAAAAATAATTATTACCAAATATTAAGAATATTACATTATAGAAAATTTTATGCATTATTTTAAATTGGGAAATCCAAAAGCGCGACGGGCTTGAGCATGCCCAAAACACAATGAAATTTTGTAAATACTATTTTTGCACTTTTTAATATACTATTTTTATATATTGTTTCACTCATTTACGTATATATTGTTATTAAAATATAAAACCAACAATAATACAATTTTAGTCCAAAACATGATTGATTTCTATTTCCAAAATTTAGTCATAAGTCTTAAACTATAAAACCTACGATATAATAATATAAAATTTATTATTATTGAAAAATAAAAAAATTTAAAACTATGTATTTTAAAAGTCTAATAACATAAATCATATTTTTTTTTGAAAAAACTTATTATAAAAATTTGTTTTTCAAAAATGTTTTTGAAAAGAACTTTTAAAAAAGAATCTTAAGAATACTATTATAGAAAATGCAATTTAGAAAAATATTATTTTCTTGGAAATACTACTAAAAATTATTCATAAATATAATTTCTTAAGAAAAAAATCTCTGTGTAAATAATGTTTTAATTTTTATTTCAACATTTTTTTAAGTTTTATTTTTTCTATAAATTGTGACAATATTTTTATGTATTTTTTTTAACTTTGTACCATTTGGTATCATCTTATAAGTTATTACTTCCTATTTGAAATATTTTTGACATTCATCAAATCAATTTTAACATGACATAGTTATATTATAAAATTTCAATTTTAGTATCAATAGTGACAAAAGTTTTCATAAATTTAAATTTTAGTATCATTAAAATTATTTTGTCCACAAACTAATATATATAATTCGGTTCATTCCTTTATTTATTTAAGTTGCAACAATTTCTTTCTTTTTAAAATATATATTAACATATCAATTCTAATGGACCAATTTAAATATTAATATATTTGACTTTAAAATTATAAGTTTGCATCTATTACTTTTAGAAAATAATATTCTTATCAAATATCTTCTTACATAATTAATTAATTATCATTAAAACTACTAAAAAATAAATTAAATTATGCTTATACCGAAGCAGTGGTATCATACGTCCGATGGTCACCTGGCCATCGACGTTATATTTGTAATGTATATGATATACACTGATGCCAACGCTCAATCCTTGAGTTTATTAAGAAAGAATGATTAAGTAAATTTAACGCGATGGGATTGTTATACTTTTTAACTAATTCCGTTCGATATTGACAGTCAAAACATTAATCATAGAAAATAAAGTTCTGAAGTTAGAATTATTGAGGATAAATTTCCTTTTGTTCAAATAAGATATTTCCCTTTAAATATGTCATATATAAGAGAAAAGTTTATTTTTGACCCTTTAACTATTCAATTAGTTCTTTTTTAGCCCCTTAACTTTTTATTGGTTTCTTTTTGACTCCTCAACTATTGAGTTAGTCTCTTTTTGGCCCTTCCATCCGTTAAATGCTTACGTGTCTGTTAACTTGACATGTAAGCTATGATTTGGCATGTATTTATGATGTGGCAATTATGACATGTTAATTATTTGAAAAAAAATAAAAAAATTCTTAATCCCCTTATTTCTTTCCCTCGTATTCTTTCTATCTTATATTTTTCTAAAATTGTCCCTTAAGTTTGATTCGATATGAATTTTTTCATTAATTAATTTTTTTTAGAAAAATATAAGATAGAAAGAATACGAGTGAAAGAAATGAGGGATTAATTTTTATTTTTATTTTTTTTCAAATAATTGTCATATCACAATTGTCACGTCATAAATATAAGCCAAATCGTCCCTTACGTGTCAAGTTAACGGACACATAACATTTAACGGACGGAAAGACCAAAAAGAGTCTAATTCAATAGTTGAGGAGTCAAAAAGGAACCAATAAAAAATTAAGGGGTCAAAAAGGAACTAAATGAATCGTTGAGGGGTAAAAATGCACTTTTATCTGTATATAATGATTATAAACCTTTTTTTTTCTCTCTAAAACCCTACAAACAAGGAGCCATGAGAAGATCTTCGTCTCTGCTTCTCACCCTCATAAAATCCACCAAAATCTCGCCCAAAACCCTCGTTAAACCCCAAATCTCGACAAACCCACTTCGATTTCATCTCACCCAAGTCCATACATGGTTTTATCGGAGTCTCTGTTCGAGTCCTGAGTTTACACCTTCAATTCTTCCTCCTAGACAGAGGAAGATCAAGGAGAGAGAAGAATTGGAAGAAACCTTTGAATCTGCAACGACTACTGATGAAATTATGTCGTCTTTTAAAGAGTTGGAAAGAACCCTCGACCCGTTTGACAGTCGGCTCGGTTTGGCGTGCTTGAAAGTTGGCCAGCATTTAGATTCAATTGGGCTTGAAGAACATGAACGAGTTTTGGGTTTCGGTCTTAGAGCTCTGAAAATTCTTGAATCCAGCGAGAAAAACTCAATTTCAATTGCCATGGCTCTTCATTTGGTGGGTTCTGCTTGTTATGATCTAAAACGGTTTAATGACAGTTTGGGCTTCTTGAATCGCGCAAATCGCATAATTTCTTCATTAGAAAGAGAGAAATTTGGGGGTTTTGACATTCGGCCAGTGAGTCATGCAATTCATCTCCAATTGGCCAACACAAAAACCGCAATGGGAAGGAGAGAAGAAGCGTTACTCAATCTGAGCAAATGTTTGGAAATTAAAGAATCAATTTTGGAGCCCAATTCGCGCGAATTGGGAAATTCATATCGCGATTTAGCCGAAGCTTTTGCTGCTGTGTTGAATTTCAAAGAAGCTTTGCCTCTCTGTTTGAAAGCTTTGGAAATCCACCAAAACCAATTAGGTCAAAATTCGGTGGAAGTAGCGAATGATAGAAGATTATTAGGTGTAATTTACACTGGTTTAGAGCAACACAAAAAGGCGTTAGAACAAAATGAACGATCCAAAAAGGTTTTAAAAAATTGGGGCTTAAATTCTGAGCTTCTTCACGCGGAAATCGATGCGGCCAATATGCAAATCGCGCTGGGAAAATACGAAGAATCGATCGAAACCCTAAAAAACATGGTTCAAAATACAGAAGAAAATTCAGAAACTCGCGCTTTTGTGTACATTTCAATGGCCAAAGCTCTGTCTAGTCAAGAAAATGCGAATTTTGAAGAGGTGAAAAAATGCTTACAAAATGCTCGACAAATTTTGGGAGAGAAAGAGTTTGAAAATCCTGATAGGGTTTCAGAAGCTTATGTGGAAATTGCGAGTTTATATGAATCATTAAATGAGTTTGAAACGGCGATTTTGGTTTTGAAGAAGAGTTTTGATATGATTGAGAGGTTGCCACATCAGCAACATTTGGAGGGAAATGTGTCGGCCAAAATCGGCTGGCTTTTGCTATTGACAGGTAAATTAATTAATTTCGTAAAATTTTGAAAATTTTGGATTTTGATTGTGAAAATGAATTGGATTTTGTGGACCATTTTCAAATAATTTACATACCAGTGCCCAAATTATATTTTTTAACTGGGAAACTTTTGAAAAAAAAAAAACTATATTTTTTCTAAATTTATAAAAATCCCTAGCTTTTGAAATGATAGAAAAAAACCCAATTTTAACTTTTCATTTTCCAAAAAACCGTAACTTTTAAAATTCTCAAAAAACCACTTAACTTTAACCTTCCTTTTCAACATGTCAGGCGTCTTAAAATAAAACATTAAACTTAGGGGGCTTCTGAAAAAAAAAAGTTACTATTAGAGGTTTTTTTTGAGTATTTTAAAAGTTAGCTTTAATTCTAAGGGCGTTTTGGTAATTTCCCAACATTTCAGGAAAGGTTCAAGAATCCGTACCATTTTTAGAATCCGCCGTAGAAAGAATGAAGGAGAGTTTCGGCCCGAAGCACTTTGGCGTCGGATACATTTATAATAATTTAGGAGCGGCTTTTATGGAGATGGGTCGGTTTCAATCCGCCGCGCAGATGTTCGCACAGGCGAAGGATGTATTGGATCTCGCGCTCGGGCCTCAGCATGTGGATTCGGTCGAGGCATGTCAGAGCTTGGCTAATGCATACAGTGCTATGGGAAGGTGTTATTAGTTTTTTTTTTTTTTTGGTTATTTGGTATTTTGAGAAATTTGTAATAAAGCCCTTGCATTATGCTGAAATTGCAAAAAAGCCCCTACATTATTGGAAAATGAAAAAAAACCTACTTTTTTTAGGGGCTTTTTTGCAATTTCCAATAATGCAGGGGCTTTTTTGCAATTTCAGCATAATTTAAGGGTTTTTTTGCAAATTTCCCAAATAAATATTTTTTACCTGCCCATGGCGCCATAAGCATTAGCCAAACTCTGACACGCCTCGACAGAATCGACATGATGCGGGCCCAAAGCGAGATCCAACAAGTCCTTCATAATATTCTAAGGGCATTTTGGTAATTTCCTCTCATTTTGGAGTCGGATACATCTTCAACAATTTGGGCGCAACATTCATGGAGATGGGTCGGTTTCAATCCGCCGCGCAGATGTTCGCACAGGCGAAGGACGTACTGGATCTTGCGTTGGGGCCTCAGCATGTGGACTCAGTGGAGGCTTGTCAGAGCCTCACCAATGCTTATTCCGCCATGAGGAGGTAACAAAATGTTTTCGCAAAAAAGTCCCTACATTGTATCAAAATTGCAACAAAGGCTCTGCATTATTGTAAATTGCAAGTGCAAAAATGTTGGGTTTTTTATTTTTGCAATTTCCAATAATGCATGGGCTTTTTTGCAACTTTGACATAATGCAGGGGCTTCTTTGCAAATTTTGATTTTTTTTTACATGCTGCGGGCCCCAGAGCGAGATCAAATACATCTTTCATAATTTTCTAAGGGCATATTGGTAATTTCCCCACATTTTGGGGTGGGTTATATATACAACAATCTGGGCGCGGCATTCATGGAGATGGGTCGGTTTCAATCCGCCGCGCAGATGTTCGCGCAAGCGAATGATGTATTGGATCTCGCTTTGGGCCCCCAAAATGTGGACTCAGTCGAGGCTTGTCAGAGCTTGGCGAACGCTTATGGCGCCATGGGCAGGTAAATTTACAACCTCTACATTGTGTCAAAATTGCAAAAGAGCCCCTGCATTATGTCAGTTGCAAAAAAGGCCCTTTATTAATATTATTGGAAATTGTAAAAAAGACCCAAAATTGTAAAAATGTTGGGTTTTTATTTGCAATTTCCAATAATGTAGGGGCTTTTTTGTAATTTTTGCATAATGCAGGGGCTTTTTTGCAAATTTCCCAATTTTTTATTTTTTTTTAGATTTTACCTGCCCATAGCGCCATAAGCATTGGCCAAGCTCTGACACGCCTCGACCGAATCCACATGCTGAGGCCCCAATGCGAGATCCAAGACATCCTTCGCCCTAAACCCTAATCACCAAATTAGGGTTAGGGTTAGGGCTAGGCCTTCACCAATTTGAAGGAGAGTTTTGGCCCAAAGCATTTAGCGTCGGATACATCTACAACAATTTGGGCGCGGCGTTCATGGAGATGGGTCGCTTTCAGTCCGCCGCGCAGATGTTCGCGCAGGCGAAGGATGTAGTGGATCTTGCACTGGGCCCACAGCATGTGGATTCGGTGGAGGCGTGTCAGAGCCTCGCCAATGCTTATGGCGCTATGGGCAGGTAAAAAATTGCACAAAAGCCCCTGTGTTATGTCAAAATTGCAAAAAAAGGCCCTGCATTATTGGAAATTGCAAAAAAGATCTGTTATTGGAAATTGCTAATAAGGCCCTACATTATTACCAAAATTGAAAAATATTGGTTTTTTTTTTACAATTTCCAATAATGCAGGGTTTTTTGCAATTTTGACATAATGCAGGGGCTTTCTTGTAAATTTTGATTTTCTTGCTTTGTTTAGTTTTTGATGTGAGTTGTAAAAATGTAAATACAAGTAAAAATGTAAACAAAATATTAATTTACCTGCCCATAGCGCCATGAGCACTAGCCAAACTCTGACACGCCTCGACAGAATCAACACGTTGCGGGCCCAAAGCGAGATCCAATACATCTTTCATAATTTTCTAAGGGCATGTTGGTAATTTCCCCACATTTTGGGGTGGGTTATATATACAATAATCTGGGCGCGGCATTCATGGAGATGGGTCGGTTTCAATCCGCCGCGCAGATGTTCGCGCAAGCGAAAGATGTATTGGATCTCGCTTTGGGCCCGCAGCATGTGGATTCGGTCGAGGCTTGTCAGAGCTTGGCTAATGCTTATGGCGCCATGGGCAGGTGAAAAAATGGGAAATTTTCAAAAACCCCCCTCGATTATGCTGAAATTGAAAACAGGCCCCTGCATTACTGGAAACTGCACAAATGTTGTTTTTTTGCAATTTACAATAATGTAGTTTTTTTTTTTTTGCAATTTTGACATAATGCAGGGGCTTTTTTGTGAATTTCCTTTGATTGTTTTCTTTGTCTAATTTTTTTTTTTTTCATTTTTTTAGGTGAGTTGATTTACAGAGTTCTAGGAATAAAGTTTGTTGAGTCATCTTAATCAGCCTAATTAATATCTTTTTTTTAATAAAATTAATCTAATTAATATTTTTCTTATCTTTTTTTATAGTTACGCGCTTGCGATGGAATTTCAGAAGAACGTGATTGACGATGGAATTTACAATAATGTAGTTTTTTTTTTTTTGCAATTTTGACATAATGCAGGGGCTTTTTTGTGAATTTCCTTTGATTGTTTTCTTTGTCTAATTTTTTTTTTTTTCATTTTTTTAGGTGAGTTGATTTACAGAGTTCTAGGAATAAAGTTTGTTGAGTCATCTTAATCAGCCTAATTAATATCTTTTTTTTAATAAAATTAATCTAATTAATATTTTTCTTATCTTTTTTTATAGTTACGCGCTTGCGATGGAATTTCAGAAGAACGTGATTGACGATGGAATTTACAATAATGTAGTTTTTTTTTTTTTGCAATTTTGACATAATGCAGGGGCTTTTTTGTGAATTTCCTTTGATTGTTTTCTTTGTCTAATTTTTTTTTTTTTCATTTTTTTAGGTGAGTTGATTTACAGAGTTCTAGGAATAAAGTTTGTTGAGTCATCTTAATCAGCCTAATTAATATCTTTTTTTTAATAAAATTAATCTAATTAATATTTTTCTTATCTTTTTTTATAGTTACGCGCTTGCGATGGAATTTCAGAAGAACGTGATTGACGCGTGGGCGAGTCACGGACCGAGCGCAAAAGACGAGCTCAAAGAAGCCACTAGACTTTATGAGGAGCTCAAGAAAAAAGCTTTTGAATCTCTTACTGGCGGAGTTTTGATGGAAAATAATGAGGAAGATTCAGAGGATGGTTCAGAAACAGAATCGGAAGGAAAGAAAGAAGCGAATGGTGTTGCTGATCGGTCTGAAATCTTTCGACAATTGTGATTTGTATGTTTTTTCTTGGGTTTATTTATTTAGGTTTCGTTGGTTTAATGATAAAGTTTATGTTAGTAATGATCAAGTTTTGAATTATGTGGGTTGTGTTGTATATTTATGGTGGACTTTAGCACTGATGATTGGTTATCATAGGAGCAGTAATAAGTGATTTATTTGTCAGAGAGATAGATGAGAAGTATTTTTTTGTTGGATTGAAGTTAATTTTTTCTTAGTTTCTTTTACAACTCCAATTCCTTTTTCTTTTTCTTTTTCTTTTCTTTCTCTTTCATTTCATTGCCTTACCTACTTAGATTTCTTGTTCTTTTTCTTTCATTTCTTTCTCCCTACCTACTTAGATAAGGTTGATAGGAAAATTGATTGACATGTGAGAGATTGTATTTCCTTTTTCTTTCATTAATCTTATCTATCTTCATTTCCTTTTCTTGGTTCTATTACTTTTTTGAAAAGAAAATGACTCGTACAAACAATTTCAACATATTATTTTCTTATGAAATACTTTAATACTTATCATGCATTTGATGTATATCTAAAAGAAGGCCTGATTTATCATATATCGCCCATGCTCAAATCAAAATAGTATATAATAACAAAAAATATGTAAACCACAAAAGAATAAAACAATATATAAATTTCAGTATGCTCTAGCCCCACTAACTGTTGCTCGCTAGACTTCTCAATTAAGTGTGAACAACTGAAGAATTTCTGCTTAGTGATATCAAATCAAATCAAAAAAAGAAAAAAATAATACCAAATAATAAAACAAAGATGATAAACCCTTCTAAACACAATCTTTTTGCTTCAAACATTCTCCAATTCCTTGCTTCTGCTACTTTCCGGGATTCCCTTTTCCAGGAAATGAGGATTCTGCTGTAATATCTTTTCCACTTCCTTGTAAAGCCACCTTTCATTTGAAGAATCCAAGGAAAATGATCTCCTAATGGGCCTCACATTAAATTGTTTATCTATTTTTCTCATCTCTACACATTCATCCCCCATGGAAAATAATTTCCTTGATTTCATTTTTCCTCCATTATTTCTACCAGAAGCATTTGAAGCTCCATTATTCTCTTCTTTTTCTTCTTCAACATTGATGATTGTATCATTTTGATCATTTTCTGAATGGACATGGTTCTCGAGCTGGTCCACCGAAATTACTGAGTAATCAGGGTTTTCAATCAGTGATCTACACAATGGGCAATTCGCATTTGTACGCAACCAAGTGTCAATACATTCTACGTGAAAAACATGCAAACAATTCGGTAAAAGACGTACCGTCTCATCGTCTTTAAATTCATTCAAACATACCGCACATTCACGACGAGTCACGTCTCGATTAGATTCCGTCGAGTCGGAATTTCCTTTTTTATATTTAAAAGTCGGTATTGACTCAATTGTCGATTCGTCAAGACCGTGTGGCTCAATAGGGTTCGTTTGATAGATTGTTAGAGATTGGTTGAGCCCACGTTGGCGGTTCCGGGTCGTATCGAACCGGTTCCATTTGAGACAAAATTTAATGACAAAAATATAGTAGCTTATGAGAAAAGCAGAGGCAGTTATTACTCCAAGAATGGTTAAGGATAGAACAGGAAAGCCTGTAATAGCCATGGTGGAATAGAAATTGACAAATAATTAGCTATTCCATTGATATAGTAAAGAAGAGCTAGAGAAGAAGGAAAGGGTGGAGTGAGGCTGTGTGAAGGCAAGAGATAAATTGAATAAAGAAGATATTATTACTAAGGGAAAGAAAAAGGAATCTAGAAGATGATGAGGTTTGAATTGGGGCATAAAAGTTTTGGCATTAAATAGAAGAAAAGGATAGAAGTTTTTCTCTAATGAAAGTTTGACTGAGTAGAACAAGTAGAGGAGAAATGTAAAAAGCCTTTTGTCATTTTTGTAAATTTTCTCTCACTATCAACACGCTATTGATTTTTCAGATGATTTCATTTGTGGTGACAAATGGTGATTGTGGTTTTATCTTTGATTTCAAACAGATAATATAGTAAGGGCAAAACTTTGAACATTCAAACACGTGGCCCAATATACGTAAAATAATATATATTGTTTTGATATAAATATAGATAATATTTTGTTACACCTATGTATTATATATCAGTTTATTATAAAAACTCAATATTGTTTTAGTATGTATATATTGTTTTACTATAGCATTTTATTATATGTATATATCATTCTATTATAGAACTGTTTTGGTATGCATATTTTTTTTTCTTTGATCAAGTGTTTTTTTATGCATATACTTTTTCATTATAGCTATTATGTTTTACTATACTTATACACAATTTTTTTAAAATTAGTTACAGATTATTTTATTATACACATTTTTTTTTTAATTTCCACACTATTCGTTATACAGTACACATTAAACTTTCTTTCATTTTATATCAAAATTTCTACCAGGCCGATTGAAGGAGAGCACTATGGCCCAATTCTATTACCTGATCAAGTGATCTGCATTTTAATATTTTTGAAGGATCTTATAAGAAATTTTATTTTCTTATCAAAAATTATTTGCCACTAGAAATTTCTTTATTTCCAATATTTGCTTTTAATTTCATCTACAAAAAAAAATGGGATGGAAAGGTAAAATTCTATCTTTTGGAGGAAGACTCACGCTTATAAAATCCGTTCTTCTATCTCTTGTCACGTATGAGATGCAAGTCATACTTTTCCCTATGTGGCTTATTGATGAAATAAATAGAATAGCGAGGTCGTTCCTTTGGAGAGGCGACAAAAATTCTTCCGGAGGATATTGCCTCGTCGCTTGGGACCGACTTTGCCTTCCAAAAGAAAATGGGGGTGTAGGAATTGTCTCCATTAAGAAGCAAAATATCGCTTTACTTCTTAAATGTTATGGATTTGGAAGGCCGATCCAAATGGCCAATGGGCAAAAACACTCCGTCAATTGTACGGATTTAAAGACCCGAGTGACCTAACTAAGACTTCTCAAACACTCTCATTCTTTCTCGCCCAATTGAGCAAACTAATGCCAATATTCACACCCTCGATAACTTATGATTTGGGGAATGGTTCCAACATTACTTTTGGAATGATATTTGGGCTTTTGAGTGGACTCTCAAATCCTTCTTCCCAACAATCTATGGGATCATAAGAGACGATAGCTTGACGGTCGCACAAGTGCTTAATGGGGCCATGGACTTCCAACAATTACTAGCATCCTCTGACCCCAATATTAAAGCCGAGGCACAAGACATTTTCCTATCTATAGCTATCCTCAACCCTACTTCTCAAAGGGATAGACCGAGATGGAGATGGAAGATCTCCGGAGAATTCTCCACTAAATCAGCGTACAAAATGCTACATCTGACAAACACTACCTCTAAGGAAAATGCGAAACTTTGGAAAATTAAATGTCCGGAGAAAGTACGCTTTTTTGGTTGACAAATGGTTCTAGGTCGCTTAATGACCCAAGATAACTTGATAAAAAAGGGTTGGCCAAATCAAGGAGAATGCACGATGTGCGCTCAACACGTCGAGGAAACGGCCACACACTTGTTTCTTCATTGTGACTTTGCATCACTGATTTGGAGACGTAAGGGTCTAGATGCTGACATCGCCGACAACATCGGGGATTTCTGGAGAGAGCAGCGGTTGGCACGTCACCCAAACGAGCACGACGCATGGGGAACGGAATGGCTAAGCATATGTTGGACCATTTGGAAGGCCCGAAACCAGCAAATCTTCGGACAAAAGCCGGCCAACCGGGATGAAGTAATAGCGGAGATCGCTCGGCAGACAATTAACTGGAGGACTTTCTGCTAGAAACTGATTTTTACATTTGATGAGTTCTTTTTCTTTTTTTTTTATCCCGTGAGATGGGGATTGTAATTATTTTTTTTTTCTCTGAAGCTTTGCTTCTGGTAACCTCCAAACTTTAAAAAAAAAATTAATAGAATCTCAGTGAGACTTTTTGCGTACTGCGGCTTCAAAAAAAAAAAATTCTCTACAAAAAAAAATTCTCTACAAATAATATGCATAAAATTATCAACTTCAGCAAGTCACATTTCACATATGTAAAAACACATGGTATTTAGATATACTGAATTACACATTCTTATTAAATACACATGCCATTTAGATAGATTGAATTGCATATCCATACACTTGGATCACATATACGGCTCCGGTTGCGGCTCTGGCATGAACCCATCACCAGGCTCACGCATGTATATGTACACAGACTGTGTGGGCTGAGGAGGCACCACCGAATCGAGTTCATATTCGTCCCATGCATTAAAATTCAGCGAAGATTGTTCCATCAGGTTTCTGACATTTACTTTGCTCTCAGACGAAAACTTGATGTTAGGATCGAGTTTATTACAAAATTTGGCATTCGGATTCGAGTCTTGATTGCATGAAATGACAGGTAGGGTTCTGAGAAGCAACCGAGAGGCTACCGACGTGTGTACCGCTCCGAGAAGCAAGGCCAAAAGAAGGAAATTTGAGAGAGAAGGCATTTTGTCGCCAAAGTGGTTTATTACTTATTAGAGATTTATTTTGTGTTTTCGTGTATTTATAAAGCTTGTTAATTGGTTAAATAATACAATGGTCTAGAATAAAGTAGGATATATATAGGCTAAATCCTAAGTTTGCGTTAGGAAGTTAAAGACGGAGATTTTGAAAGGTTAATTGGCATTAACATTAGTAGGGAAACCCTAACTTGATATTTGAGATATGAGAACATGTTTAATAGAGAATTGACATTGGACAAATATCTTATTAGATAGTTTAATAAGATTGCAAATTAGTCTCAATACTATGGTTTAGACATATTAATTGTTGTATGCTACGAAAAATATGTTCTTTAGTTGTTTCCATAAAAAAAAAGAAATAGTTAGGTATTTGTAAAAATCTACAATAATCATATTTAGTGTGCCTGAATTAAGTCTACATACATATAATATGAACAAATTTGTCGAAAAATTGTATGATATACTCATTTGTTATATGCGTGTTTATTTATTTTGTATTATACTTGATTATTTGCATGCCTTTATATATTATTTCTTTCGGCTTGAGTCCTTGACCATAGGAAATGGCAAAGATTTATCAATAATGGATGAATGCTATGCATGTTATCTTCCATCATGGTAACTTCGATGAAACAGAGAAGTTATTGTTTTCATTATCTCAAGGAGTAATTACAAATAATTTTAATAGATAAAATATCTAAATAGTAATTTCTAGTTACGCATTTATTTACTCATTTATTTGTTTTATTTTTTTGCAACTTATTCGGCCTTTGGACCAAGATATCCAAAAGCTCTTCTAGGCCCAGTACAATTATACAAAGTCTCAAAAATAAGCTTATTATATTTTGATGATCAAAAGTAGGCCTTTAAGTTCTTTCATATGTCAAAATTTCTAGTTTCTATATTTTTATGATGCATTAAGTTTCAGTTGATAATGATCACAAAAAGTAGAGATAAAGCTATTGATTTTTCAAGAAGCCATGTCCATACATTGCAACGATTAAATCAAAAACATTTATTATATCAAAGCCTTTTATTCGATCTCATTCATGACTAGACTTCATCCCGTACTAACGTGATGCCTCGTGCTTGTCCTACCTATACATGACTACCATTTTTTGGGAGGTGGCGAAGGACTTCCCATGATCTTTCTAGCATGTGTACTACTTTTTGGCACGCCATGAACTGCAACTTCACTACGAGGCGCCTCGTACTCGTACTTGATCTGAGCCCAAGCATTATAACCAAAAGTATCTGAAGATGGAGGAGGTTCATCTGATAGCTTGCTGGCATGTGTTGTGCTTTTGGGAATGGCATGAACTGCAACTACACTAGGAGGTGAATCGTGCTTGTCCTGGTCCCTAGCATTATCGCCAAAATCTTCTTCTGGAATTGTTGGAAGAGGGCTTGATAGCATTCTATCATGCATAGTACTCTTAGGGGAAGTTTCGGTATGACTATCATCACCATCACCTTGAGGTTTGACAATTGTATGCAGTGTGGTCTTGGGGTCTGGGTCAGGTTCAGATGCGATGGCATGTGGCGTAACCATTGAGAGAGAGGCAACCGAAAGGTGTACTGCTCCGATGAACAAAGTGAGAAGAAGGTAATGCAAGAGGGAAGACATTTTTAAGTTGATTTAGTGAAGGTTTGAGTTGTGTGATGTGTGGGTGCCCATGCATATATTTATAGGCCTCAAATAAAGTTGGACTAATTAATTTTCTATGCTTGGAATGAACAAGGTAAAGAGAGAGATATTTCAGATATTGTAACCCTTGCATGAAATAGGAATTACCATTTAAGCAGGAGTTTATTACTAGATATTGTAAATATGAGCACTTGACTTTCGTGTTATTTGAATTTACATTTATTTTATATTTGTGTGTCGGGCAATAAAATCTGATTGAATTTAAGATTCAATTTTAGTAAAGAGAGATTATATATAAAAAATGGTTTCAGCAGGGGCCTTCTGGGAGTATTGGATAAAATTGTAATTATGAATATTATTGTCATTATGGCCAACTATTGTACATTATTTGTTTAGCTCTGTCATTCTGTGAAGCCAAATTGAATTCCCGATCTCATCCATAAATGTCAGAACATTAACAAAAAAATGATCCATCATGGAAACCTTCATTGCTACAACAGAACTATGATTCTATCTCACTACCATAAACAAAAAAAATCCCAATGATCTTGCTTAAAATTAATTTTCAAAAAGCTTTTGATAATATATCTTGGGAATACATGTTGAATCTTCTTATGGTTGATCCAAAATGTTCCCAACAACTTATCGCAAATGTGCAATCATGAATGAATTATACATAATACTTCATTTATTAAATGAATTAATAAATGTCATTAGATTTAACATAGAAAATGGCAAAGATTCATCTATAACGGATGAATATTGCGTATGATTTTTTGTTATGCATTTATTTTATTTATTAATACTTAGCAACGTCCGAGT
The DNA here is from genome assembly GCA_027726005.1 of Juncus effusus. Taxonomy (NCBI): domain Eukaryota; kingdom Viridiplantae; phylum Streptophyta; class Magnoliopsida; order Poales; family Juncaceae; genus Juncus; species Juncus effusus. The sequence goes on along the minus strand of CM050906.1, from coordinate 718,805 downwards.
TGCTTTAGAGAAAGATATCAGAAATTCTTCAACGTCCACATGAGTAGAGTGCAAGGCTAAAAGAAATAGGCCTTTAAGTAAGATGTCAGGATTTCATATGTTGGAAAATCTAATTTCTATATTTTTGTATGATGAATTAAGTTTTTTTTGTATGATGAATTAAGTTTTAGTTATTAGCATCTGAGCATCATAAAAAGTAATCAGTGACCCATATAGTCTAATTACTAGAATGTATTTGTATTGTAAGGAGATGTAGATGTTGTTGTTCAAAACACGTTGACAATTCTTTGACTAAAGTATGTAGTAATTTATGTCATAAAATATGGTCATAAAAAGTAGACATGTAACTGTTGATTTTGGTGAAAATTAACATCATGTTATGCAAAAGAGAAGAACAACTCATACATTGCACGAAATAAATTACAAACAACACTTATTATACAACCAAAGCCTTTTATTCAATCTTATTCATTACTAGACTTTCTCTCGCCCGTACTTCTACCTCACCCGGTCCGTTTTATCAAAATGGTTGGAGGAGGCACGTATGGCAAGGGATGATATACCAGAGGTATCTTGTGTCCATACTTGTCCTCGCGTATAGGTGTCATATGCTTGTCTTGCGTCCAGGCATCAGAATCAAACTTCGTTCGTGAACGAGGACTTCCCATTAGCTTTCTGGCATGTGTACCGCTTTTAGGCACGCCATGAACTGCAACTACGCCAGGAGGCGACTCCATCTTATTTTGAGCCCAGGCATTATTATCGAAAGATTCTGGAGGTGTTCGAGGTTCATCTAATAGTTTGCTGACATGTTTAGTGCTTTTGGGCACACCATGAACTGCAACAACACTGGGAGGCGAATCGTTGTGCTTGTCCTGGGCCCAAGCATTATTGTCAAAAGCTTCTAGAACTAGTGGATCAGGACAATACTTACAGCCATCATGCATAGTACTCTTAGGGGAGATTTCTGTATCACTATTGTCATCATCATCGCCTTGAGGTTTGATAATTGAATGCGATATGGAATCATCGGTATTTCTATCGTCAGGAGGTGACTCTAATAAGAAAATGCTGTGAGTTTTGACAATTGAATGTGATAATATGGAATCAAGCTCATCTGGATCTGGTTCAGACACAATGCCATGGGGCTTGATGATTGAGTGAGAGGCAACCGAAAGGTGTACCGCTCCGAAGAACAAGGTGAGGAGAAGGTAATGTGAGAGAGAAGACATTTTTAAGTTGATTTTGTGAAAGTTGTGTTTTGTAATGTTTGTGTACTCATCTATTTATGCAGTCCTCAAAATAAAGTTTGATTGATTGATTGATTTCTATGTTTGGGATAAGCTAAACAGAGAGAGATATTCAAGATATTGTAACTCTTGTATGGAATTGGTATTATCTTTTAACTAGGTGCTAAACCTATTTAGATATTATAGATATCACTATCAGAACTTGACGTTTATGTTATTTGAAATTAGAGCTATGCTTCCATACACTCACTCATTTTTCTACTTTTTTGATAGATTTAATCTTAACCCTTCATTTATAGGAGGGTATTTTTGGAAACCAAAATTCAACAAGTCAACATATCACCCCAACAGCTGAGACCGGAAAAATATATTCTTGGTACATATTTTTCTTTTTACAAAGACACCCAAAAGTAATAAAATATTCATTGTTAATTTTTCTATTTTATATCTGAAAAACTTTTTTTTTTATCTTTTCAAAAATATTTCTTAAAAATTTAAATAATTATTAAATTTTATACTTATCTTTTTATGATATGAATTTTTATATAATAACAAATATTTAAAAAAAAATTACATATGTATAATAAATTGTTAGCATAATTATCTTCTAGATTATATATTAAATTTTTGGTTAGATATTTGTGCAAGTTATCATGATAAAATTATTTATATAAAATTTGAACTATAATTTGTATACCACAAATAAAAATAATAGTTTGGTAAAAAATATAAGTGTATAATGTACAACTACTTAAATTTACTCCAAAAATAAATAAATCATACTTTAAAAAGAAATTATCAAAAAGTTACGGGACATTGATAGTTTTACTTTTTTTTATTCTAATTGAAAGACGCATTATTGCATGTGAAGTTGTCAATAATTAATGTAGAGTTGACTGAAAATCCAATAGGAAGAATGACATGGCAACAAAGGATTGGTTCCTTTGTTGAGATAATAATTTCTCTCGATTGAGGTAATAAAGTTCTCGTAATCTGTGGACAAGTTAAATTATACTTATAACCTTTTATGTATGGTTTGGTAACCTACTGAAACAAATTTTTAACCTACTGAATTGTTTTAGCCGGTTTTCTAAATTAATACGGACCACAAGATCTGAGCAAATGAATGGTCCAAAAAGATTGGTTGTATTGAAGAAAAGCTCTTGAAATTATACTGATTTTGTATTTTGTGTGACAGATAGTAAAATCTCATTGAATTTATGCTTTGTTTTTAGTAAAAAGAGGGCTTTTGTTTAAATAGGTTCTTACTGAAAATATGCGATGTTAATTATTTCAAAATAGAAAAGGATAAAATAAAATAAATATTCACAATATAGCGCGAATATGAGGCTAATTTTGAATTTTCTCCCATTGGCCAATCCCAACTTATATGCAAACTTTCATATTCAAAATACGGTTCAGACAATTCACATGATTCTCCACACTAGGACCTTATCACATATACAGCTCGGGCTGTGTCTTCGATATGAACCCATTGCCAGACTCATGCCTATATACGCACATCAATTGTATGGGCTGATGCAGCACGTATGCAAGTTTGTATGGACCCATAGATCATAATTCATTGAAGACTACAGGTTTCTGACATTTACTTTACTCTGATCTGGCGAAGACTTGCGGCCAGGATTGAGTTTATTGCAAAAGATCACTTTCGTATCAGGGTCTTGTTCGCATGAAATGCAATGTTGGGGTTTGAGAACTGATCAGAGGCTAACGACATCTGAGGAACAAGGTGAAAAGAACGCATTTTTGTTGCCAAAGTGGTTTATTAGAGAATTATTGTATGTATTAATCTATTTATAGTCATTTATTTTGTGGTTTAAAATAACTAAACAGTAATTCATTAGTTATGCATTTAGTTCACTTTTTATTTCTGCAACTGAGTTGGCCTTTGAACCAAGATATCAAAAGCACTTATACGTCCATAGAACTAGAGTATACAAGCTAAAAATATTAATTAAGCAGTTAAGCTCCTCTCGGATGTCAACTTGCAATATCTGGTTTCTGATGAAAGATCTGGTTTATATATGTTTGTATGTAATTAATTTTGAGCCAGTAATGATCATAAAAACTAGACATGAAACTGCTGATTTTCATTAGATCATATTACATTACCCATAAAGAACATCTCATACATTGCAAAGTAAAAAGAAAAAAATAAACTTATTACATCAAAGCCTTTTATTCGATCTTATTCATGACTAGAATTCATCCATGCTAATGTGGCGCCTCATGCTTATCTTGCGTCACTACCATTCTTTGGGAGGTGGAAAAGGGCATCCCATTAGTCTTCTGGCACGTTCGCTACGTTTTGGCACGCCATGGACTTCAACTACACTAGGAGGCGCCTCGTACTTGATCTGAGCCCAGGCATTATTATCGGAAGGTTTTGGAAACGGTGGAGGCTCATCTGATAGTTTGCTGAAATGTTTGGTGCTTTTAGGCACATCATGAACTGCAACAACACTAGGAGGTGGCTCCATCTTATTCTCGGCCCATGCGGCAAAAGTTTTTGGAGACGGTGGGGGCTCATCAGATAGTTTGATGGCATGTTTAGTGCTCTTAGGCACGCCATGAACTGCAATGACACTAGGTGGCGAATCATTATGCTTGTCCTCGGCCCAAGCATTATCACCATAAACATCTGGAATTGGTGGAAGCCGTTTGTGTGATACCTTATTTTCATGTATAGTAGTACTCATAGATGAAATTTCGGCATCATCGTCACGAATTGGCTTTGAGAAGGAATTACCCTGAGGTTTGACAATTGAAGGCAATGTGGATGCGGGGTCTGGGTCTGGCTCAGATGCGATGCCATGGGGCTTGATGACTGAGTGAGAGGCAATCGAAAGGTGTACCGTTCCCAAGAACAAGGTGATGAGAAGGTAATGTGAGAGAGAAGACATTTTTAAGTTGATTTTGTGAGGGTTTTGTTAGGTTGAGTTTTGTGATGTGCGAGCTCATCTATTTATAGGCCCTCAAATAAAGTTTGATTGATTAATTTCTATGTTTGGATGAGCAAAGATAAAGAGATATATATGAGATATTGTAGCTCTTGCAAGAAATTGGAATTAATATTTAAATATGGGGTAAAAGCTAACTAGATATTGTAGATATCATAACTTGACTTTCATGTTTTGAATTTATGTTGAGTTTATATTTGTGTGCCAGATAGTAAAAATCTCATTGAATTTGAGATTCTGTATTTAGGAAAGAGTTAGGGGGCTTTTTTTTGTACACAGAACAATTTGTAGAGAATTTTTCCATGTGTTGTAAATTGTGATGGCTTGTATTGTGTTCACTCCATTTAGGATTTGTAATTTGTTAATGGAAAAGAATATTTTAGCTTACCACATTTAAATAGGATAACATCGCAATTATTTCAATAGTTGATAATACATCTCCAAATTCATGAAAATTTTGATAATAATTAATAGTATTGTTAGAATAAATATATAATGGAAAAGAAGAACACTCAAACAAACATATATTAATTCATCAAATGTTCAAACAAACGGTCAAACAAACCAACATAAAAAACAAATAAAATATTTTCGGTACAACGTGTGAAAATTAAAATCTGTATTCTTCAGATTCCCCGGAGTTGCTAACAAATTAGCAATGCTTCCATTCATCTACAAAAAAATAATAAAATATAAATCAATTAATTAATTAATATTCAGATTAACCTAATTCTCAAACTAATTTGATCAAGAAAATAAAAGAAAATTACCTCATGAAAGCTTAAGTTTCTTTTCCATGAGTCTTTTGCTGCGTCGAGTCTGCTCAGTCAACTTGCGCTTTGAGCGAGCGTTGATTCTGACTCGCTCGATATGCACCTGTTAGTTGACATGAGAAATAATAAGGAAAGTCAGTTTATTAAATTTAGTTCAAATGTAAAAGATGATTTATTTATTAATTTAATTTAACTGTACCTTATTATTAGATTCTACTTTCGGAGAAGAGGAGCTTGACTGTGCATCATCCTGAACAGTTCCCCATAGAAATGGTTCCCCATTTATACCTGCATTTTTTTTACATTACAACAAAATTGTTACTTTTATAAAAATGAAAACAATACAAAATTAATATTCAGATTATCAACAAAATGGGAAAAACAAAACTATCTCCAAATTGAATCAATTTCAAAAATATCAGAAAATAACCAAAACCTATAATTCAGACATAATTAAGTTTTAAGCACCAAAATAAACTAGAGAGAGAGAGAGAATTAAATACATTGTAATTCTTGAGGGAGGAATCTGGACGAAAATACAGAAAGGTCGTGCAAGCCTATTTTGACATCCAAAAATTTATTTCTTTCAAAAAGGTCCTCTACAGTATTCAAGTATTTCTCCTTAAGCCCACATAAAGAAATTAAAAATAAATTATCTTTTGAATAATAATTAATGAAATAAAATTAATAAAAATTAATAATTACCAGCCGGTTTGAGAGGAGAAAAAATAAAGGTCGATTTCATTTTCAGTAGGATCACACAGTTTTTCAAAACCTCTCACTTCAAAATGCAAATTTTGCCACATTTCTTGTGATATTCCTTCTTTAATTTTTTTCAATGTGTTTTGGGCAAGAAAAGCTTCAATATCATAATGTTTGGAGTTATATTCCAGTTCGCCCCTGTTATAAAATTGAAAAAATTAAAATAAATTAAACAGTGAGGTTTAAGTTGATCAGATTCGTTAATTTTTTTTATTTGTTTATTTAGTGGTGTTTACTAGATGAATTGTGAAGTCTTTAGCCTTAATAAAAAAGAAAAAATAAACAAATTTTTTATGAGCAAAAAAAAACGTTACTTACTTCCAAGTCGCAATTGGAACGGGATGATTATTGATCTTACCTGACAAAAAAAAAATTAGTTTATTATCACATTTCAAAAGGCCAGAAATATTATAACATTCAATATTCAAACTATACAGTTCAATTTGTTTTCCATCTTCCTTTATCTTCTCTAGAATTTTCATGTTTAATTGTACTATTTAGGTCTTAATATAATCTTGGATATTTTTTTTTTAGAAATAAAATAATCTCAATTAAATGCATACTTACCAAAAAAACTGTCAGAAGATTGGGCTTCAAATTCACATCTGCTTCTCTTCAAATTGGATCCATTATGACCCAAATCCTATCAATTTTGGTAATAACAAAAGAGATTTTAAAACTAAGAAAAAAATAGCACCTAATAAAAATAACAAAAAAGAAATAAGAAAAGTGGCCCAAAAGTTAAACCATAATATAAGTTTAATCAACTAAACATTAACATATTCAGAAAATTGGTACGATTATCATTGATTGAAAAAACGAAATACCATATTTCAACAATTATACAAGAAAATTTTATTAAAATTTAATTGTAACTATAGTTTTAACCAATTTAACTATATCATAATGTTGGCTGCTGCATATAACATAGACATTAATAAAGAACCAGAAATAATAAAAAACCAGAAATTAAAAAAAATTCCAAAAGCCAAATCATTGCGCTTCACCAAATAATAAAGAACCAGAAATTAAAAAACAAAATCAAATTTGAATAAAAAAATGCAAAACTGATTTTAAATCGTAAGAAATATTAGAAATTGTGATTATATCTATTAAAATTACCATGTTTGTGCTCTCACAACTCATCACCATTGCAAGGAAATGGTGAGAAAATTATATTGTTTTTTTCCAAATTTGTTTTTTTCAAATTAGAAGTGGTGAAAAGAAGGAAGAAGAGTATATATAAATAAGAGGGCTGGATTGTTTTGATTAAAAATAAATAAAAGGAGGAGCAGAAATTTCGGAGATTCTGTTAACAAAAAATGGGATTATTTGTTGCTTGGTTGGTTAGGATAATAATTGAAAGAAAAACGAGGGAAAAATTGAAGGTGCTAATGTGTCACGTAGCTTGTGAAAACTGAAAAGTCGTTATTGCAAAATGGAAATAAATTAATGTAGTATTATGGACTCTTTTGGTAGCAATTTTGTTTCCTTTTTTTCCGGCTAAATTAAATGGAAAAGTATTTGGTTAGAAGGATTTGTTTCCAAATTTTTTCTACTTTGAATCCAAAAAAAATAAATTTCTAAAACATCAAATTGTGGGTTCCTCTTTTGTAATTTCATTTTAGGGGTTGCTTTGGACAGGACGAGATTTGATGAACGCAGTAAATTTCAAAACAAAATTACAATTTTACCTTTTGATTAATGAGTGAGATGATGGATGCATGCACGTATAGATTTTATTAAGATATGCTCTGAATAAATATTTAGAAACTTCAACTGTTTTCTTATTTTGGTTTATTTTGGATCCAACAATAATATTCAATCGTACAATAATATTCATTCTTTTTAGTAAATTTTGTCATTTTTTTAATAAACTACTGTTACATAAATCTCTTCATTTAATTAAGGTTTTAGTTATCATAATTAAAAAAAAATATTTTCTCAAAAAAACTCATAATTAAAAATAGATGTATATTTTAGAAGTAATATTACATTGACATTGTTTATATTTCTGGGACGATATTCAATTTTTTATTTATTATTTCAGTATTTTTTTTCTTTTGAATTACAAGTATTTATTTTTTTTCATTCATGGTCCTTTTATTGTTGAAATAAATAAAGAACATACAAATTTTAGAGCATACGCATCATAGAATAGTTATAAAAAGGAAGAATATATGTATGTGATTGAATTCTTGCCTCCTTTAATCTGATCCAACATGACAATATATATCATATATGTGAGGAGTTTTCCTTATTGGAGCATCAGGGGTAAGAAAGTAAATTGATTAACTTTTTTATCCCTACATACGTTAATTTTAATCTTCCATCCAATTCTAATTCTTTTAACCAAAACACTCATCAAATTAATTTTCATAAATTATCTCATATTAGGGTATCTAAACTTCCAAAGAACACTCAAATAAATATTTCGACAAGCTTCAAGTTCCTCATATCACACATCTCAACATCACATTCATTCTAATTCCATTCCACACACATCGAAAACACGATACGGTTTCGCACCACAAAAGTACACAACACAAGTCCAAAATAAACCATCATCATAAAAAAACAAACATAAATTCATCCATCCATCCATCAAAGTTCAAAAACATCCCTAATTAATCTCTCATCGACTAAGAGAGCGCGAGGTCGAAACCTTGCTTGTATTTCTCAATTAGACTTTCCGCCTTGTTGTTAGTAGATTTACACTTGGCAGATAAGTGTGTGTTAGTTAGAGTTATTGTTTTTGAGTCCTCGTCAGAAGAATAATCGCCATCATGGCCGTCTTGCATCGCCAGGTCATCGTATTCTTCGTCTGATTTTGTCGAGTCTTCATCGACCGAGCCGGCTTCCATCTACACAAGAAATGAAATTCATGAAAATCATGAATAATATTTTGAGTTTTTGTTTGTACTTTACGACTTTTTAATAATGTTTGTAAAAATCATTAATAATTAATAAAAATCATGAATAAAAATCATAAAAATTCATAAAATTTTTATGATTCATAAAATCATGAAATTCATAAAAATTCATAAAAAATCATTAATAATGAAATTCATAAAAATTCATAAAAAATCATTAATAATGAAATTCATAAAAATTCATAAAATTCATAAAATTCATGAATCAAAATCATAAAAATCGTAGTAGATTTACGACTTTTTAATAATGTTTCTAATTTTCATTAAGAGCACAAACTATGAGATGAGATCTGTTGAAAGTCGTGTTTCTCATGAAAAACACAAATCTTAAAGCAAATCCAATATTTAAAAAGTCGTAAATATCAAGACCCAAATGCTTAATTAAGTATTTTAGCCTCGCTCTAGTATTATCAGAATAAATATTTAATGAAAAAGAAAAAAAATACCTCATCAAGGTCTTTTTCATCGACATCACTCAGATCCTCGTCAGACTCGTGATCTTTATTATCAAACACTTCCTCTTCATCTTCACTCCCCGACACCGAAATTCCATCCATCAACTAAAAAAACAAAATAAAAACTTTAATTTAGTACAAATAAGAAAAAACCAAGTAAATATACAATTTTCAACTCACATTCTACAGAAACAAAAAAATTTGCATCAATAAATATGATTTAATGGGTTTTTTCCCCTCTTGGAGGTGAATTGCTCGACATTTGGTCTTTTAAGAACACAAAATTAACACTTAACAAAACAACAACTAAAAACAAGTTTACATGCCAAAACTTCCAAAAACAACTAACAAATTCAACATTTACCTCTTTAGAGTGGCTTTCCGACATTTTAGGCGAGCTACAACAAGACGAAAAGTACGACTCTCTCGACTCATCCACACTGCCAGCCTGGCTCGTACCGCTCGTACCGGCCTCATCATTCTTCCAAGCGCTCAATCCGAAATTCCCAAACTGCAAATTCACCGATTCAGCCCTCCAAATCTCAAAATTTACCGATTCAGACCTGATAACCCTACCAACATTAACAGGCCAGGCTTTGCAGACCGAACCGTCGTTGTTTAACAAGGCCATTAGGTTTCGATCCGAGCCTTTTCTTTGGATCAGTTGTAAGACGCCTTTTGAGGAGAGAGAATTCGAAATGCATTGGTTGCGGTATTCTTCGGATAAAATCGGAACTGTGTTGGTTATTGTATCGTATAAATTCTCGCCCGATTCGCGACGTCTCAAGCAGCCGAATACCTGTGATGTAAAGGTGATTATGAAGTGAAATGTTTTGGAATTTTGATAAGTTTTTTTTATCTGAATGCAATGAAAAATTATGTTATTAGAATGAGTAGATTATTAAGTACGAAAAAAGAACGAGTAAATTATATTATTAGTTTCATAATATAGTTTTTAGAACGAGTAAATTATATTATTAACAATTACAATGAGGAAATTATATCATTAGTTTTTATAATATAAATTAAATGATACTACAAAAAATCAGAATGAGGAAATTATACTATAAAAATACAATTTCTTAGGAATACAGGGGCTTTTTGGCAACTATCAATAAAGCAGAGGCTTTTTATGTAGTGAAATATTTTGGACATTTGTGAAGTTTTATCTGAATCTAATGAAAATATTGGGATAAATGCACGGTTAGTTAGTCCCTGTAATTTAATTGGATTGCGATTTAGTCCCTATACTATTGATTAAACATGCATGCATTATTCTAATAGTCCTTGAACCAGGGACTAACCAGTAACCATGTTCAATTCAATAAACTACTCAAACAAAAAAAAAAATCAATCTTAAAAATTAGATTTTATAATATAATCTTCAGAATGAGTAAATCACATTAATTAGATCGAGTAATTATAATACAAAAATATACAATAATTTATTATGAATATAGGGACTTTTTGAAATTATCAAATTATCAATAATGAAGGGGCTTTTGTGCAATTATCAATAACACATGGGCTTTTTCACAAATTTCCCTTTAAAAAATTATTTCTCGTACCGCGGCATGAACAGCCGCAACGCTTCGATCCACATTGGTGTTGTTTATAAATAATTAGAAACTAAAACGAGTAAACTATATTATTATTATTTTTTTTTTGGTAATTATAAATAGTGCAGGGGCTATTTTGGAAATTCCCCTAAAAATATTCTTATAATAAGCCAACAGTACCGTTGCATGAATGGCGGCAACACTCTATCCACATTAGTATTATTAATCTTTGGCACCAAGCGCTTGTGTATTTTTTATTTTTGTGCTAATCTTAAAAACACGAATCTCAAAGCAAATCCAGTGGAAGAAACCTTCTAAGTACAAAACCTCAAATACTTAGTTAACACAGAGAGAGAGAGAGAGAGAGAGAGAGAGAGAGAGAGAGAGGCTGACTAAAATACTTAGCTAAGTATTTGAGGCCTTGTACTTCGAGAGTTTCATCCATTGGATTTGCATTGGGATTCGTGAATTATCAACAATACATGGTTTTCTTTTTTTGCAATTATCAGCAATACAGGGGCTTCTTTACAAATTTCCCTAAAAAATATCATACCGTTGCATGAATGGCGGCAACGCTACGATCCACGTTCGTGTTATTAATCTTGGGCACGAGATGTTTATCCGCTCTATTACACAAATAATCCTGAATCGAGCGGATATTTCTGATGTATTTCACGTATTTATTCTTGGCCGGATCGAGCGTCATGTATTTCGCACGGACCGCGAAGCGCTCGGTGTGTTTCTCTTCGTTGGTTATGTACAGCATGAAAGGGATTATTGATGGATGTTTCTTCATTAAGCCCATCTGTAGTAGGATTGGATTAATAATTGTTAAAGAAAAAAAAAGAAATTGTAATTAATAAAGGTGGTTAGAAGAATTGTTAATGATTGATGTTGATGGAAGTTTTTTTAGGTTAAATCGGGATGTAAATGAACACGAGTAGTTGTTGCTTAGTGTTTTTTGGTAAGGAAGAAAGAAAGAATTCATACAAGTAGTTATAATTTTTAATTATCTTTTTTCATAAAATGTAAATTAAATTTAGTGATTGTTGTTTTTCAATTTTTAGTAAGAAAGAAAAAAATAAAGTATAATTAATTAATTAATTAAATACCACGAAATTGAGGCTTAAATGGACGCCTTCTACAACGACGGATTCTTTCCTCTCTTCCCAAGAAGTAATCAATCTATTCAAAAAAAAAGATGATTAAATAATGCCGTAAGAAAACATTACATAGTTGTAATAAAATAATATGGAAATTTCTCAAAACACTCCCATATTTTCAGATATTTATGAAAAAACCTCTACCTTTTGAATATACTCAGAAAGCCCCCTATTTTAAACCATTCAATTTTCAAACAACCCCTTAATTTCTAAAATACTAAAAAAACTTTAATGTTTAATGTTTCATTTAAAAAAATAACTCATTTTGAAATAATATCGAAATAATATGCAAACACCTTACTTTATTAAAGTTAAGAAGTTCCTTCAGAACTTGGAGAGCTTTTTGAATATTGTAAGTATGCTTTTTAGTATTCCAAACTCACAGCAGTTTTTTATAAATTTGAAAAAATACAGGGCGTTCTGATAAATTTCCCAAATAATATATAATTGTGGGTACGTAACCAACCTATCGAGACTCTCAAGCCAAAGGCCAAGTAAAAACAAGAGAGAGAGAGAGAGAGAGAGAGAGAGAGAGAGAGAGAGAGAGAGAGAGAGGGCGAAAGTTGTTCTTTAGAAAGTTGTTTCTTCTTGGCTTTCTTTTTCTTGGCCTTGGATTGCGAGACGGCGACCGGGTCGAGACATTTCAAAGACTGTCTGGACCTGGTCGCCGTCTCCCAAGCCAAATCCAAAGAAAAAACAAGCGCGCGCGCACAAGAGAGAGAGAGAGAGAGAGAGAGAGAGAGAGAGAGAGAGAGAGAGAGAGAGTTGGTTTTTGTTGTGGCGGGCAGTGGGGGTCGAGATTATGATGATCGGGAAGGACTAAAAAACCATCGAATCCAAAAACCCACCATTTTTTCCCTTTTCCAAAAAAATCACGAAAAAAACACAAACCAACCTATCGAGACTCTCGATGACCATCTCGCTCTGCGCCTTATACCCCTCGATCGCCAGCTGTCTCTTCCCCACCATCACCGTCTCATTTCCCTCCCCTTTCCTCTCCCCACAAGAGGACGAAAGTTGTTCCTTCACTTGTTTTTGTTTCTTGGCTTTCTTTTTCTTGGCCTTGGCCCGGGAGACGGCGACGGGGTCGAGGCAGTCGCCGGCGTGGTAGGTGGAGGCGTAGAGCAACGGGTTTTGGGACTGGGACGAGAAGCTGCGCATCATGTGCCGGATGGAATCCGTCGAGATCACGTTCGTTATGCCCAGCCGGCTGCCCTGCGGAAAGAAATAGAGAAATTTAGAGGAATTAGAGGGGGGGTTTTGAAAATTAGATGGAACTAGAGGGTTTTTTTGGAAATTAGTCGGCTGCCCTGCGGAAAGAAATAGCGAAATTTAGAGGAATTTAGAGGGGGGTTTTTGAAAATTAGATGGAACTAGAGGGTTTTTTTGTAAATTAGTCGGCTGCCCTGCGGAAAGAAATAGAGAAATTTAGAGGAATTAGAGGGTTTAGGGTTTTGAAAATTAGATGGAACTAGAGGGTTTTTTGTAAATTAGTCGGCTGCCCTGCGGAAAGAAATAGAGAAATTTAGAGGAATTTAGAGGGGGGTTTTGAATATTAGATGGAACTAGAGGGTTTTTTTGGAAATTAGTCGGCTGCCCTGCTTTGAATATTAGATGGAACTAGAGTTTTGTTTTGTAAATTAGATGAAATAAAAGAGGGGGGGAGGGGGGTTGAGAAATTAGATGAAATTGGAGAGGAGTTTTGAGAAATTTGTTTGCCCTAATCGGCTCCTTTTTGTAGAAAAAAATGAAATTAAAGCAAAAAAGTTTTGGAGGAAAATAGGGCTATAGTGGGCTTAGTTTCAATTATATTAAAAAGGAAAGGTAGAACAAAGTTGAGTGATATTTTACAAGACATGGAACGGCTAATTTGATGATTTGATCTCCAGCTGGAAAGACAAAATTAAAGGAATTTTTTTGCAAAAATTTATGAGTAATTTACAGCAAAATGGAGCTAGAAATTTATGAATAATACGTGAATAATTTACGATGTAATGGATAATTTATGAACAGTTTACAATGAAGTTAAAATATTATGAACAATTTACAATGCGTACCAGTAAAGCAGATAGTGTGGATTTTCCGCATCCGCTCGTACCGCAAAGAAGGATTGTTACGGATTCTTTTCTTTCTCTTATTCTGTAAAAAAATTAAAAAAAAATAAACAATGATAATTATATATATTTTAATGTGCGTATAAAGATCTTACTAAAGGAATCATTCATGAATAATTTCTAATTGTTGAATAGATAAATTTTGCTAGCACTTCAAGTCAGAAAAATAATATTCAAAAAAATGAGAAAAAAAATACTCCGGAAAAATGTTTAGCATTCAATGAACACATTACATGCATGCATGACAATTAATACTTGAGATTCATACATGCAATAAATGTGATAATTATAAAAATAACATGTCAATCTATAGCCATAACTATTTTACATTTACCAATTATTATTATGAGGAAAACAATTTGTGCACGATAAACACAATATCTTTTCTATATTTAATAACAAACAATATTAAAAATATTAATAAAAAATAAAAAAAATTACTTGCAAGCAAGAAGAAAATCAGCTCTTTGATTGGGCCCCACGTATTTATACGACGTGAGAGCATCACAAACCACATTTACAAATTCATCCCTCGAAATTTCAACTGTCGTTTGTCTTTTGTACAATTCAAAATTTTCACTATTATTCGATTTTTCTTCAAGTTTAGTTTCCTTTCCTTTTGATTCAATGGAGTGCTCGTATCGCATTATTTCAAATACCCTTCTGCTGATCTGGAAATTTATTAAAAAAATAAGGGAAAAGAATATTAATTACTATATATTGAAACAATAAAAAATGATATTAATAACATAAAAATAGGAAAATAGAACAATAATAACAGATTATCCTTGAAAACCAAAATTTCCTGAATCGGTAAAATTTTACTGAAATAAAAGAGAAATAAAGACATTAATATCAAATATACTTTCAACATGCGAAAATTAAAGATAATACAACCCATTATTTATTTGGAAACGAGAATTCAAGGAATTTAATTTCTATTTTGTTGCGGTTTAATCCCAAAATTTCATAAAAAATGTCAGCTGCATGCAATTTGATTTGTATTATCACAAAATTAGACGTCAAATTTTCCTCTTATTGGTTTAATTTGCTACATAATTCCTCAAAATTATACGAAATCATGCCAATCAGCACAATTTATTCAATAAAAACTGTATTTTGCCCTAAATATGGAAAAAAAATTAAATGAAAATCAAATACACGAACTACAAAGAATAACTGAATTTCATCAATCAGCCTCTGCAAATAGAAAATAAATAAAAAATTGTTCTTTCAGAAATTAAGAAACAACCAATCTTTTCAATCTAATGCTGAATTCTAAACCCAACATAAAAAATTATCCACAAAATCAATCCAAAAATCGGAAAATAAAAACAATGTACGGACATGAACAGAAACCCCTCAAAATCGCAAATTCACCAAACTTACTGAAAGAGACCTCAATCAAACCATGCGAATCACACAAACGTCACATCACAAACATACCATCAAACCAAAAAGCCCAAAAAATAATCACAAACAATCAAATCAAACAGGAATCAATCATCTCATCTCATCTCATCGCACAAAACCAAACAAACAAAACAATCTACAAAAAAATCCAACCTTAAAAGCATGCCTCGCCTTGCAACCCATCAGCTGCAGCGTGCTCTGCAGCACCGATCTCGTATACCTAAACCCACCTCCTCCTCTTCCATCAGACACCACAATGTACAGCAACTTCATCCCCAACTCCACCCCCATTTCCCCAAATCCCAAAAACCCAACCTCAAATCAGAAATTCCAAGTCCAAGTCCAACACAACACAATGCACGACTCAAATGCAAATGGGGTGGTAGGGTTCGGGTCTAAGAAGAGGAGGATGGAAGGAGGCGCCATGCATGGCATGACACGCACAAGGGGCGCTCGGCCTACACATGGCGCTTCCTGTTCCTGTTCCTGTTCCTGTTCCTGTTTCTTTCTGAAAGAGCAAAAAAAGGTTCCATCTTTGTATGGCCGTTTCCGTTTTTCTGTTTCGTTTTGTGTGTTTTTTTTCTTCTCTAGGAAAATTGAAAGTCTCTCTTTTCGGCCCCCTTTGCATGAAAGGTCGCAAAGATCTGGCCCACTTTGAATCAAGGTTGTATGTATTATATTATATTATATTATATTATATTATATTATATTATAGAGAAATTATTCGGAGTGCTCAGTTTTTGGAGTGCCCAGAAGTGTATGCCATACAGTTTTAGCTGTACACATATATATTTTTACACTCGGATATACCTTTTGTGTTTACAAATATACCTTTTTGAAAATATATTTTTTTATAATTTCACTATACCTTTTGTGTTTACAAAATACATTTTTGTAATTTTTTCATACCTTTTGTAATCGGACACTGCTGGGCGCTCCAAAATGTTGGCACTCCATATCTGAACCCTATATTATATTGTATTGTATTGTATTATATTGTATTGTATTGTTGTAGTTTTTACACTAAACGGGAGGCATCCTGTTATTGAAGTTTTATTTTTCGAAAAAATCGACAAATAATAAAAATTTATGTTTCAAAATTAATCTTGTAAATTATTTCAAAATTAAAGGAAATCTAAAAACACGATATGTGTCGGTATACTATTTTCTCGCTTTTCAATATACTTTTTATTTTTTATATATTGTTTCTATTATTTTACGTATAGAGTTGTAGTGCATAACGGAAAAGTCTGTCGTGCAGTATCAGGTCCCTTTACAATAATAGATAAATAATTTGTAAATGTCTTTATTTATTATTGGGAGAGAGTTACAAATTTGAGAAAATATGGGGTTTTAGAAAAACTTCTCTTATATATTTATAAATAAACTCAATAATTGATATGGAGTGTCAAAATCAGAATTAAATGGTAATATTTAGTCGATTTTGACTCAAATTAGAATTGGGATATAGGATAAGATAGGACGGTTAGTTTTTGAGTTGTCGGATGCGCCATTACTAAAATAAGCGTAACGAATCGGGCTGGCAAAAAAGATTCATAGTTTGTTGTTCAATCCGACTAACTCAAAAATCGCCCGCAAAAGAATCATTTGGAAATAGGTCGAACTGAATTCAAGCCGAGCCAAGGTCGAGTTGAGTTTTGTTTGATCGAGCTAATTGGCTTGTTTACTGAACGTACAAATATACAGAAATATAATAATATTAAAAAAAAACATATACTGAACGTATAATCGGTATAGTAAAAATGTATATTATAATTCATAAATTTATAATGTTTAAAAGTGTTTAATGAATATATGAAAATATATAATAAACATATATAAAAGTATAATGGACAGATAAAAAAATATAACATAAGTGGAGTAGCATTTAGATTGTAGATAGTGGGCGGTCGAAAATATAGTATACGGGGAATAATGTATATCTCTGATAAAAGTATAATATTTAATACTATGATATAACAGGGTCAAAACAAAACCTAGATCCTAAAGTTCAAAAAATCAAAACTGAGCCTGAATTCAACATTGCTCATGTGAATCTAGAGGCTTGCATGCATAATTGTTGTGAAAAGATGAAAAGAAAAACAATACACATCAAATGATGGTCAATAATGCGATCCTTTTTTTAAGGTCAATAAAGTATGAATTTTATTTTTCCAAGAAATGTTAGTGGAGGAGCATTATGAAACAAGACTTTGATGATTTTCTTTTTTAGGGTCAATCAATTCAATAAAAAAATCATGCATCATTTTAGGCACCATGGAAAGTTGAATAAAATTGTGCATTCCATCAAATTATTTATTCAGGTTACATTACAATACCAAAATTTATTTCTCATAGCTATATATATAAATAAAATGGACACATTATTATTAATTTGATATATTTATTATTACATATGATGCTTATTACCAAATCGCCACCATTTCTTCTTCCTTCTTGTTTCTGATGAAGGCATTTCTGCATCATAAAACATACTACACTTAGTTTAATTTACACCTACTTTTGAAAATTCAAAAATTTTGAGAACAAAAAATAAAAGAAATTTCAGCTGATATATATTTTTTTATATAAATCATATTATAACATAAAAGAACAGAAAGTAAAATATGTACCTACTCACCTCCTTTAGGATAAATGGAATTGTAATGCACCTCCGCCCAAAAACTCAAAAATATTACTACACACAAAAAAGCAATAATTAAAAACGTAAATAATTTTTGTATGAAATTCAACTAAGAGAATAACATGTGAAAGTATCATGTATACTCCTAAAAAGGAAAATATCACGGATATCCTTACAAACATAGGAAATATCAATATATACCCCCAAAAATATACGATTTATCATGTGCATTATTTTGCCACATTAAAAAAAAAAAATCAAAACAATTTTCACATTTATTTTATTATTTAGTTTTACATGAAATACTTATAAGAGGGGGTTATTTGAAAATTTGAAAACTCAGGGATTATTTGTAATATTCAGAAAAGTTAAGGTTTTATTTTTTTTGAAAATTTCCTTTATTTTATAGGGGAATACATGATACTTTCACTATTGCAAGGGTACACATGATTTGATGGTTTTAGGGTTAGAAATATAATTATGCAAAACAAAGCTCAAATCCAGCTTAAATATACCTCTTTTTGACTTTTCAACTTTTGGGAGAATCTCAATGTAGCATGTATCCTTAAAAGATGTTATAACAAATATTTTGACTCCATACTGCACAAAACATGAAAGTTAAATATTAACTAACTAGTCAAAAATATAAAAAAAATATATAAAATTAACATATATAAAAAGAAAGATTAAGAAAAAGAAGCATTAATAATTAAATACCGTGTCTGCAGCAGCTTGTAAAGTCACATGGTCACCCCATTGCCCGCTTCTGTTTTACACATTTCAAAAAATGAAATAAATAAGAAAAATGAATCAAAAATATAAAAATATTGAAGAGATAAAAATGAGAAATACTGTGAGAGTTTCTCCAAATAGTCACTATATGCCATTGGTACATATCCCTCATAAACATCACGATGCGATTGGAGCTGCAAAATAATAATATAAAAATAATTTCAACATAAAAATACAAAAATAACAATAAAATAAAAAATAAATGGGAAATAAAAAAGTTACTTGATTAACAACTTCTTGTCTCACAAATTTGTGGTGATCAGAACTTCGGTAAAATTGATCTGACAAAGCTCTAAACTGCACAGTAAATAAAATATATTATATCTCAGCTTTCTAAGTATTAGATGATAATTTAAATTATAATAACAATAATCAGTTTAAAAAAAGGATGAAATTTTTTTATTAATTTACTCACCTGACAATTACCGTCCCCTTGAACCTTTCTTTCAATTAGGTCATACAATTGCAACCTAAAATATAAAAAGTGAATTTCCAATCAGATAAATCTTGAAATAAAAGAAAATTAAAAATTAGCAATTGACCAAGTAAAAGGGTTTCATGTATACGAAAAATTCATAAAAAAGTCATTCGTAATTATGAATATTAAAAAGCAATAAAATAATATTTTATACCTTTCTATGAGTCTTTGGTGATCTGTAGTCGCCTCATCAACAGAAGGAATATCTCCATTGATTCTAGGTACATGCTGAAATAAAATAAAAAATATATAAAAACTCTTATTTGCATCTAAAAAAATATGAAAATATACATATAAAGTCTTATTTATTCCAGGCTTCCCATCTCTAAAATAATCTAATTTTGCATTTTTTTTTAACTACAATTAAATCAATAGAAAGAGTATCTCAATTTATTTTAGCTAAAAAATATATATAATCTTATTATATCCAAAAAATGAAAAAAAAATATATAAAAAGTCCTATTTTTTTTTGTGGTTTCCATCTCTACAATGTCTTATTCTTTTCCACAAAACAATTTCAACAGAGAGCACTTCCACAAAAAGTAAAAAACCACAATGACAGTTCCTAATTCTTAACCCGCAATTGATTAAATTCCAGAGGAACAGAATCAGAATTCTAACTCACCGGAATGGGCACCATCTGGTACAATCGGCGCCCCATTTCGCCGTCAATTGCGGAGTAGCAATCGAACTCCTGCAATTCTTCCTCTCCTGTGTACGAACGCTGACTTGGACTCGAAGAGGAGCTCGACGGGCTCGCCTCCTCATTTTCATTTCCTAATTAATTAATTAATTAATCGGTAAGATTCTCAAATTAACCCAAAAAAAGTTTTGAAATTTACAAATTCATCCGTCTCTTTATTTTCATATCGTATATATTTTTATTTAGGTACGATTTTCAAATTAACCCCAAAAAATTCGAAATTGACATATTAATTAACCCAAAAATAGTATAGGTAAGATACCCAAATTAATACAAAAAGATGCCGAAAATCTCTAATTAACCCAAAAAAATTCCAAAATTCTTAAACTTTATTCTTGACTTCATTAATTTCATTAATTACAAAATATGGGTAAGTTTCAAAACTCGTTTTGACTTTTGAGTTAGTCTGTGAATAAATTTGAAGGCTGGGTAAGTTTGGGAATTCCAAAGTTTGTTTTGGTTTAGTATAAAAATAATACCTATAATTTATTAAGGTTCAGTTTATAAATTTGTTAATTCTATCAAGAAGAAAATCTGTGAATTTAGAAAGGAAAAAAAAAGAAATATGATTTATTACCTGAGTTGTAAACCCTAATTGAAGAACTAGAAGAATCGTCTGGATGAAAAGTCTCATGCGAATATTTATCATCTGAATGTGAAGCTCTAGATGCATCTGAAATACAAAATCAACATAATTAAATACATCTTCATTTTTTTATAAAAAAATTAAAATGCTAACCACAGTATTCTATATAAAAAAGGATAATAGTACCAATACCAATATATACCAGTTGGTACCAGTCAATGAAAATTAGAAACTGGACAAATTTCATTTTTCCTTTCTTTCAAAATTTTTAGCGTAAGATTCTCAAACTAACCCAAAAAAACATTAAAATTCACAAACTAACCTACTTTTCAACTTTATTCTCGAACCAACTTGAAACGAACTTTGAAAGTCACTTAATTTTTTTTCTTTCGGAAAAAAAAAAGAAAATAATTGATTTTCAGAGCATGTTTTGAGTTAGTTTGAGAATAAAGTTAAAAAATAAGTTAGATTTGAAATTTCAAATACTTTTTTGGGTTAGATTGAAAATATTGCTTATTTTTAATGGTCAGGTCTATACAATGATATGTACCAGTTAGATTAAAAATTTACTTTCTCGCGAGTATATAATATCGTAATAATCTTGATATTCGTTTTGATTTGTCACGCCGTAATTATATCCAGTGTTTGAAAATGGATCGTGAAATATGTCAAAGCCCCAATATATTTGTTGATCCATCCTGAAAAATTCCAAAATAGAAAAAAATTAAAAATCGATTTATATTAATCAATTTTTTTAAAAATATGTATAAATGCATGTATTTTAAGCATGTATTGTATATTTTTTAATCATATGTTTTCAAATTCAAGGCCAAACAATTTGTGTAAAAAAAAGGGAAACCAGAATTGATTGTAAATTTTAAACTTTAGAAGGGCTAAATTGAAAGATGAAATTATGGATCTGTGCTCTCAATTCCTTATTTTCCAAAAATCCATGATAAAATTTCTAAGAAATATTTCATACTATTCATAATTAATCATGTAAAGTACATGGTAAATTCAGAAATTCTACACAAAAAAAAAAAAATTTTGCTTTCAAAAAAGATAAGAAAACCACTCACTTAAAACCATCCATTTTTTTCTTCAAAGCTATTGACTCATAAAAAACTAAAAAAAAGTAATAAAGAAAAAAAAAACATACAGTTAATCTCGAAAACAATTTGATCTGATATTCCAATTTTCAACAATTCTACACGAACCATTCATTAACACATACAATCAACTCAAATAAAAAAACCGAACTAACCCACTTTGAAATCTGATATAAAAGGAAACACTACTGCAATGTAAATCTAGAAACCACAACCAGAAATGGGATTACGGAAACCAAACCAAATCAAATCACCACCAGACTTACTTCCAATCGAAGCAATTCACGTCCAAGCAAAATAATAAGAATTTCACACGGAGCTGATACGGAGAGAGAGTGTGTGAGAGAGAGATTAAATAGAAGCGGATTTGGTTTTGAGTGGCCAAAAGACTCGAGATATTCAACCATTCTGATTTCATGTAACCACTCATTCATGTGCAATAATAAATATAGTAAAATGATAAAATGACTATTACAGTTAGTATTGTCCGCTGACATATGACAAAAAAAAAATATAAATATTCATTTATGTGAAATAATATAGTGAAATGATAATAGCTATTATAATTTATATTGTACATTGATATATGACAGAAAAAAGGATCTGTTACAGCACGACGCACTATAGCACGACTGTTCATGACGGAATCCAATAACAGTATATATAATTTATTTTCTAATAACAATATATACATAACAGTATATATAATTTATTTTCTAATAACAGTATATATATAAAAAGTGAAAACAGTATATAAAAATGGGAAAACAATATATAAAATGGGAAAACAGTATATAAAAGTAAAAAAATAAGAAATACACAAAGAATAAATAACAGTATATTAAATAGCGAAACAGTATATAAAATGAGAAAACAGTATATAAAATGAAAAATAACAGTATATCTACAGTGCGTCGTGTTTGCACATTTCCCAATAATAATATAGTGAAATGATAATGGCTACTACAATTAGCATTGTACATTGACATATGGCAAAAAAAAAAATACATAAATAGAAATACGGATTATGTGTACTGACTCTGAATAAATATGTTTCCTATAGATTTATATTCAATCAAAGTATAATATAGTTTTGACAAATTTTTGAAAGTATAATTATGTTAAAAAAAATATATTTATATATTAAAAAATAATAATATTAAAAAAGAATACATTAATATGTTTAGAAAAAGATGCATTTTGATATGTATAAGAATATAGTGAACATATAAGAAATATAATAATATTTAGAAGACAATAGAAATATATGTTCTCGACGAATAAGTATGTATATTTGTAATTAAACTAATTAATATTTTCATATCAACAAATGTCATGTGAATGAGTATTCTTAAAATGATTGAAATTGAAGAATTTGATTTGAATTTGTTATCTGATTTTACTGATTTATTATTACATAGATGAATAGTTCAATTTGAACATTTTAATTTTAATATAAAAACAAATTTTGATTTTATTATACAAACAAAAGAATGCGATTGAAATGTGATTTATTATTAAAATAGAAGAATAGTTCAATTTGAATACTCTGTATTCACATTGTATATTTCATATATAAAAAGATATATTTGTTAAGTACGTGAGATATATATAAGATATGTACACATTACGTAAATAGTGTATGATATCAATATTATTGTTATTTATAGAAATACTTTTCATTCCAAGGTATAAAAAAAAAGTAACGAATATGAGGAAATACAACGACTCGCTACACAAGTAGCCACAAGGATAAATATGCAAATAATGGGTAAATAATTATGAATATACCAAATTAGTCAGATGAAATCTTTACTTTACGCAAAGTAAATCATTTTTTAATTTAATCACGAGTAAATCTTTTGTTTCATAAGTTTGTGCGAGGTTAAGTGCACCAAATTAATAGTGGGGGGTAGCCAATAAAAATTGACCACTTTTTATCATATAATATATCCCTATTAATCCTAGATATATCTAATATAATAAACCCAACGAGGTTGTTGTTTTGCAAAAAATGAGGTTGTTTAATTTTTCAGTTTGTAAAAACATTGTTTAGTTGATACAAACAGATTCTTATTTGGATATTTTTCTTTTTTGCTCTGTAACTTAAGTAAAAAACCGGCGCATTTTCGTGAAAATCATCTCGATTTTTACCATGTTCATATCATTTTTTGCTTAAAACATTATCTGCTCATGCCATTCAAAATGGAACAAACAAACAATGTTTTGTACTAACTGAACAAAAACAGAAGTCCATGTAACGTAAGTACCCAACATGACAGCAAAAATGCCAAGGAAGTAAAACTGTAAAAGAATCTTGGTGTCCTTGCAAGGACCGTCCATCAATGGCAGCATTCGATCCTGACCGTCCATCACTGCCCTCCTTTGTATTTCTGACAAGCTCATTGTTCGTTCATATCACGAGATGCGAATCTCTCATCCCAGCTTACGTCATCTGACGGCAGTCAGTCATCCGGCCCCACATGTCAGAGACAATTCATTATTAATATTTTGGGAAATTGGAAATCATGCCGACGGTACTGTAGTGACTCTGTAGCGACGGATTGAAATTATATACTGTTTTCTCACGTTCCTATATATGCTATATACTGTTTACCGAATGAATTTTTATATATTGTTTGTTTTCAGTTTATATGTTTGTATATACTGTTTTCATTTTTTTTTTTTAATATATATTGTTTTATAGAATAAATTTTTATATACTATTTGTTTTCAGTTCATATGTTTGTATATACTGTTTTCAGTTTTTATATACCGTCACTACAGGGTCGCTACAGTACGTCGTGCAGTATCAGCTCCGTAATATTTTCTCAACCAAACTTGGTGTTTGGAAGGAATAAATGGTTTAACAGATTGATTCTTTTTTGGTTTTGTCAACCGAGTGTATGCAAATGATCGTATCGAATATTCTCGGTAAGTTAGTGATGACATCATCTGACGGGCGTCAGTCATCCGGCCCCACATGTCAGAGCCATTCATTGATACTATTTTCTCATCCAAACTTGGTGTTTGGATGGAATGCATGGTTTAACAGATTGATTCTTTTTTGGTTTTGTCAACCGGGTGTATGCAAATGATCGTATCGAATATTCTCAGTAAATCAGTGAGGACGTCATCTGACGGCAGTCAGTCAGCGGCCCATATGTCAGAGCCATTCATTGATACCATCTTTTTATCTAAACTCGGTGTTTGGAAGAAATGCGTGGGTTAATATACAGTTATTCATGTTGGTGTTGTGAACATGGTGCAGGCAAATTATTCTATCTAGATCTGGCAGTGCGTTATATGACGGCCGTCAGTAGTCAAATATTCCCTAGACTCGGTCTTTGTAGGAATGTTACGTGGACCGATGGATTCTGAAGTTTGGCGTTGTGAACCTGGCGCACTCAGATGATTATTTCGATAACTGTCAGTTTGTGGGGAAATGTATTAATTTTCTCCTGTGATGTTATTATTCCGGGACAGAAATGTATTTATTTCCTCTGTTTATTATCCTGAATTTAATGAAATAAAATGTTGAAAATATATTTTTTGGGTCCAAAATCAGAGAATCTTTTCAGCTTTGATTATGTCATAAATGAGGTTGACTAGTCAAATCTGTACGATGTGATGATTATTTTGAACAAATAGTTTTTGACATGTGGATTGTACGATGAAAATGTTATTTTATGAAATGATTTCTCAGTCTATATACAGAGTTTTGGGTAGTTAAGCAATATTAATTCATTATTTAGTTTAAGCATAAAGTTAGAATTGTTCTTTGTTATTCAAAAAATATATTATTCTAGGACCAAATTAGTTTCCTCGGTGAGAAATGTCTTAAATCAAATGATTTTTGACATTGGAGAAAATACTATAGATATTTAATAATAGTCCTCTACTTATTTATGATTTTAGAAAAAGCTGGAAAAATTTGATAAAAATGTGAAACGTCAATTTGAAAATTAAATAAAGTGGGTCAGATATGATGTTTATGTGACTCAGATCCAGCTCAAATGCATTCTTTTTTCTTTGTCAGATGGTTTGAATTGAAGTCTCATTCCAAATTTAGGGCTTGGGTACTTGAACTTGGTTTCCTTTTTTCTTCTTCGGGTGTTCTTACTTCTTAACCTAATTTTGTGCATTTTTTTATTTCCTTTATAAATCTACTCCAATGGCCATTTGATAAAAAATAAATGATACCATAAATTATTATGTTTGAAATATTTATCTTACTGTCATATCATAAAATACTAATTTTCTGCTTTATTTTTATATCTTGATGTTTCTTAAAAAATATTACTTAATAAAATTAAACATGGAAAATAAAAAAAATATTAGAAGAAATGATGAATATTTTGCTTAAAAGTAAAATTTAAGGAAAATTCTTATTTGCCACAAAATTGCCCCCCCCCCCATCATGATAGTGGTAATCGTGCCCACCATGATGGTGGTAATGGTGGTCAGTGCTACAAAAATTCTCGATTTGGACCGATTAATTCCCGATTAGTATCAAATCTTTAGAAAAATGACTGGATTTAGCCAAATCTTTTTGAAAATTTTTTTGTCCGATTTGACTCTGATTTGGGCCGATTTTTATGAGATTTTGTTCTACTTTTCTAAAAAACCCAAAAAATAATATTTGTAGACTTTTTGTGTCTAGACTTAGGATTTAGTTCTTACTTTTCGTGTGACTTGCGCTTCAAACGACGAGCCGCGACTAACTTTTGCTGGGCGATGACTGAAAAATTATAGTGTTACTTTAACATGTTATTTGGTAGATGAATTTATATTATTTTTTTGTTGAGAAATTATAGTGTTAGTTTATAATTTTATAATTAAAATATGATAATTTGTACTAACATAATCGTTTGATTAATTGCCGACTAATTTAGATTAATCCCGATTAATCTGATTAATCCCAAATTCTCACCTCGCCTATCGAGAAGCGATTTGCGACTTTTACAAAACAAAAACAAAAATACAAAGTGGTAAGTGTAACCCAGTTTTCAGTGAATTTAAGTGGGAAGTGGGATCCATATAGAGAGGGTTGGGGGGTAAATCTGTAGCACTGTAGAAAAGCCCAAAATTTAATTAGATTTATGTTAAACATAACACCTATAATATAGAGATTCTTTTCAAAATAATTCCTGCAAATTTCCAAATTTTCTGTTGTAGATGCAGTTTATGCAACCATGCTGGAAAGCCTTGCACGCAAGAAATTGCATTTTTCTACATTCCGACAAATTTGAAACGAGAAAAATAATATATACTCTACTCAATTTGGACTGGAAACAGTTTAAACAATCCAACCAGTTTAATTAAGGAAACTTATTATATCTAACAATTGAGATGAATAATTTGGTTTCTACACTATTCATCTAAAGAGTAAAATTATCATAAAATAGAAAGAAAATAATGGGATAAATGTTTAAACTGTTAGTCCTTGTAATTTAATACATATTCAATAAAAAAAATACAATATTATATCGTGGGGCATCATCATTTTATAGATTTTTTTTCCTGATAAAAATAAAGAGAGATTTTTGGGTGCATCATGTATTCACATCATTATCTCGGGGACTAAGTTCAACATTTTTATAAACTATACTAGAATTTAATTGATGTAATGGAGTAATCATGCTGTTCATTTTATAAAGGAAGCATATAAAATAATAAATTATAAAGGATAAATGATTCTTATTTTTTAATCTCAAGTAGATTACCTACTGAGCCGCTTCATTAAAATTAAAACTAAAATTAAAAACTTGTTCATTACAAGATTACAATATCACAGATATTTCTCAATATAAGATAGAAGTGGAATGAATGTTTAAGGGGACTACTAGGAATCATTCCTTTGAATTGTGTATAGTTATGCAATTTTCCACCACAATTCCTTCTGTTTGCAAGGTCGCGCCATCATTGAGGAAGGGAGACTTGTGTCATTAAAGATCTCGTTATTTCGTTGCTTCTAAATGTTCCAAGTGAAAGTTATCTAGCTGGTGTCCCCGCCGTTTCCTGTCTTTCTTGGTTTGCTTTTGTTTCCTCGTCAAAGTCCATCGGCTCTTCCATTGGCGTTTTGGATTGCAATTTAGTTCTTGTATTATACATTTAAAATAGTACAATTATCAGTAACATAAAATAATTTTATGTGTTAACTTGTGTCATCTCAGTTAAGGATATTAAACATGCTTTTTTATATAAGGTATACAGACTAAAATACTTTAAATTATACATGGACTAAATTATAATTTTACTAAAGTATAAGGACTAAAGGTGCATTTATCCCATAATATAAATACTCATAGATATGGTTATCTAAACTAAATTAATGTACTGATGCTGATGTTACATTATTAAGATGTCGATATCTCTTTTACACATCGGTTGCGCGGCGGGAAATGTATATATTAATTTTGCATCTCTCTCATGAAAAAGACCAGTTTATATCTGTTGAAACTTGAAAGTTACAAACAAAACCCCAATCACCAATCACCAAGCCCCAAAACCTAAAAAATGATTATTCCTAAGATTATTGAGGAGATAAACATATACAATTATTTTTTTAAATAACTTTATAATAAAAATAATGTTTTGATTTTTGATTTTGTACAAATAATATTTTTGAACTGCAAAATTTTGAAATCAATACTTCTATTTTTTTTATTTCGAACTGAATTCAAAATAAACTTTTCTGTTTTTTCTCCTTGTTTTATTTCGACATAAAATACTATTTTCCGACTCTCAAAAATTTAGAAATAAAAAAAAGAAAAAATTGATCTCAAAAGTCAAACCATTAGATCAAAAATACTATATGTTCAAACTCAAATATAAAAATATTTTTTTGCAGATTATTTTTACTCAGTAAACCATTGGCGGAGATTTTTCTCTTCATATTTGTTTTGCTTTTTGTGAAAGCAACATTGTTGGCGCATTGAGAAATAAAAGTTTGTCTTTTGTTTGATTTAGACTTAAGAATTTGAATATAAATTTCAATTCAAGTGATGTGATAGAAAGTTAACTTCTTTAGATGGAAACCTAATTACTTTTGCAAATGAAATTGAACTATATTTGGCGGCAATTTATACTGTTATAATATTTCCGAAACAGCGCAAAGGATCCTACAAGAGTCTTCAACGTGGTCACAGAAGCGGCGAATGGTTGAGGGTGGATCGCCGATGGGGTTGAGGGCGGGGAGGAATCAAACAAGGACAAACAACTAGAACAGAGGATCTAATTAGCGAATGCGAGGATAGACATGATTAGAGGGAATCTTAGGTTAGATTGGAAACTTGTTTTTGTAATATCAAATATGTAGCAACTTTTTCATATTAATGAAAGTCTCTTGTAGTCTTATCGGCTACACTTCGGAAAAAAAAAATTGTAGAAATTAAGCATTCAGAGTCTGAGCAATCATAAAAGTGTAAACTATAAAGTCAAGAATAAAAATAAATAACTATTAGATTCTTTCTTATTCTCATATCAGATTGATTCATGATCTCAATTTATAACTTGAAGATTTTTCGTTTCGATTAGTTCTTGGGATTTTTTCTATTAAATGCAGTGAATTGTATTCAAATTTTCACATCTATTATTCTGGTGACATGATAAGATGAAAAGAATAGCTTTGTATTATCATTGAGATGATAAATTACATAATTTATATTGTCATACAAAAATCTTGAATTAAACATATTACATTGTTGGTATGTCTATCCTAATTAGAAACAACTAATATGAAACTCATGCATAACAATATTGAAAATCACATTACAATTAAAAAAAATCTTGAATTTCTTTTTAGTTCTTATACAATTGGCTTGCATTTCTAATTAGCTTATCATGCAATTGTCCATAACCATCATTTTCTAATCATCTCATCAAAAACATTTCTTACCTATACTGATAGTATATTTGAATAATTTGTCATATTTATGTGGCACTTGTTATATGCCACTTGAGATCTCTAAGCAAAATGAACCTTTCATCTTATGCAAAGACGACTTGATCTTAATGCCCCTTCAGCAGTAATAAGTGAAATAATTAGAATTATGGAATAGAGAAAAAATTGGTATTTCATCTATTTTAAGTACGTAGACAAGGTGAAATAGTGAATTTTTACTGAAATGGAAAAGAGAAAAAAAAATGGTTTATTCCACCTTATTATACTACTGTTTTATCTCAATTTTTAAATGAAATATATTTTCTTTTCTTTAATCCACTTTATTTTATATTTATATTCTGGTTGGGCTGAATAAAAAAGTTTACTCCCCTGTTTCACTCTCTATTACATATTGGAACTTAAACATCAAATTTGCCAAAAAATCTTGTGTTGTAAATTAAGTTCTTCTGTGATTTAATATTTCTTAAAATTGTATCTTTTATACTCTTCTGAAACGTCAGAAAAACATCTTTTCAAGAAAAAAGGAACCTAAATTTGTGGACATCATTTGGGATTAGATGACTTTCGGCTGCTCTAGGAAATGAAATCTATCCAGAAAAAATTTCCCTGTAATTTCTAAAATTTATAAAAGAAAAAAATTACAATTATAAAAAATTTCTTTGTTTTGGACTATAAGAAAACTCCAATTTTACATTTCCAATTTCTAAAACCCTCCATGAGTTAACATTTTTTTTTTGAAAAAAAACATTATAGTTAAGAGTGATTGAAAATAATAAGTTGACATTACGAGACATTATGAGTTAAATTAGTATTTAAATATCATGGGGTTTTGGAAAATGAAAAATTTAAACACTCAGGGTATTTTGAATATTCCGAAAGATAAAAGAAGTTTTCCATAAATATGAAAAAAAATATATAGATAGTTTAGAAAATTCCCTATTTTTATAAAGATATCACCATGTAAAAAGGCATCTTTTTGAGATCTCAAGTGAACCACATACAAAATTTGTGGGAGATCAGAAAGCAACAGCTTGGAGCCTCTGAATTCAGCCACAGCCACAAAAAAATTTATTGTGATCTTTTGGTTAATTTTTTTCCACATCTATAGTTTGGAATAATTTTCTGAATATGTTCTTTCATTTGTTTAGTAGATTCAAAATTTATTGGAACATATGTGGAAGTGACAAGTTATCATTACATCATCAGGTGGCAAGTTAACAATTAATTGTTTGTGATATTTTGTACCTTTTATCATTACTTCATGTGGTAATTTACATAATTTAGATGCTGAGACAAACTGTGATGATTTTGAATTTGATGGGACTGTTTAAAGGGACAAAGCATTTGTTGTGGTAATTCAAATATTTTGACTGTCATTAGTTACTCTTTCAAGATATATGACTAAACCAATTTTAAAATGGATCTATTAATTGCATTGTGTAATTTGGTTACGGATTTTTAGTTTAAAGAGCATCATAAGGATCAAATATTTTGATCAATTATGTACAATTAATAATATATACAACTGAGTGCAGATCTAGCTAAGACCTACTTCAGTCTTGCAAAATAAATTACACAATGTGTGGTGCGCTTTCCTTCGCGCACATCAAATAAATAAATATACACAAAAAATCCGTCGAAAATCACATTGCCATGTATCACCTTTGCTTTTTATATTTATTTTTTTTCAAATTTTCTATTTACGGCCTCTCAACTGACTTGAGACATTGAGAGAGGAGTCAATTAACTAATCCGAAAAGGACGGAAGCAAAGGCGGGTTGGAATCGGGCGGGAGAGATCCCAACCCGAACCCGAACGAGCCAGAACCTGGCTCGGTATGTTGGACCCGACCGTATCGCCTGATGTGTCTCAAAAGCCTGGCTAGAAATGTGTTGTGACAGACAGTCGAGCTGTCACAAACTAGCGCGACGTGTTTACGTGCCCTTGTTATCGCCACATTCATTCTTCGACTGTCGCCTAGAAAGCCTACGGCTCCCAATGTGTTTGACCTCACCTGAATAAATATTTGCGAAACAATTATTTTGTTTCCTTTTGAGAATTATAGAGGTTCAATAGGTCATGTAATTCATTTTGAAATCTTTGTTTTATAGAAGACGAGATTCCCAAACTTGCTAAAAAAAATGGGCATTGTCAAACTAACAATTCTTCGACTTTGTTTCCAAACTAACTCAAAATGTGCTTCGAAAATCCATTATTTTTTCAGAAAAAAAGTATTGAACTTCGAAAGCCCTTTAGCAGAAAATACCTAGCCCTCGAAAGTTGTGCTACCAGGCTTTCAGAATCGGGTACTTTTTTCCGAAAAAATGGACTTTGAAAGTCCGTTTTTAGTCAGTTTGAGAAGAAAATTGAAGAGCGAGTTTGGAAATTTCAAATTCTTTTTGGACTAGTTTGAGAATCTTATCAATGGTATCTATAGATAAAACATACCATGGAAATGATGACGGCATCGGCTTCCCGGCCTTGAAAGCTGTCGATAGTCGACACCTCGACACGCGAAGTCTCGGGATACTCTGCCATTCTGTCTCTCAGCAACTGCACTTGCGCTATATACGGTGATTGTACTGCGATTGCCGTGGGCGATACACCTGCAATTACAATGTTCCAATAAGTTGAATGAAAATAAAGAATCTTACATAACGAGCGCGCTTATGATTGGCACATACAAATTTTGTAAAAAAATTATGGGAATCGCGCAACCAGATCTTGAATCAATACCGAGAGTATAAATAAGGAAGGCCATAATGGAAGAAATAAAAATCTTTTTTATGTATTAATACTGAATCTGGTTGCATGATTCCTAAATTTTTTGTATTTTTTAGGTGAAACATTGACATGAAACGTGTGAATTATCAAAAGATGGACCGGAATAAAGAAGATTGAAGACATGTTCGACGACAATTTCAGCTTCGCCGTCGTTGTAAAAAGAGCCGGTGCCGGCCGGATCCATTTGCTCCTCGCAACCAACGTATAAACTTCCGTACGGCATTCTTGTGTCCAACAAAATTAGGGGGCTTTGAGTAATTTTTGTCGGCTACAAAAACCAATATAAATATCTGTTATTATTTTGTTATCAATATTACGAAAAGCAAGATAAAATTGGTTTATGATATCGTAAGTTGACTTGAGTTTTTTAATCATGTCCTATAGACAATTCCTTCTTTTATTTGTGTTTTTTATACAATAAATTTCTCTGTATTTTTATTCATAAGTTATTATTTCTTAATTTTTATTTATGGTGTCATGTTTTTATTGTATATGTTCGAAATAACTCATTTAATATTATGAAGGAATAAAAAATACATAATAGGAAAAATATATTTTTTAATATATGTATATTTAGAAATAAAAAAGAAACGAAATGCAATAGTATTATCTGCAGTTACAAATCTTTGTAAAACTGGAAAGTAATTAATACAGTTACCATAATATGTTTCATTTAGCATTTAATGGTCTTTTGTTAATTGAGGGCAAAAATGTCATTAAAATTTGGTTTGCCTGTCCAAGCTAAATAGGTGTCTGGCATTATCAATTTCCAGTTTCTTCTTTTAAAACATTAAAAAAAGTTCATATGGTTTTTGAAAAAAAATATCATCCTTAAATTCAAACAAAATACCATGACGAAAGGAGAATCGATGAGAAGATGAGAAGAGACGGAAGGAGAGGATTTCAGAAGTCCGTCATACATCTCTTTAGATGCCCAGCTGGCGATCGCATCGTTCATTCTATACTGAACGGTCAAACGGGTCGTGAGCGACCCGTCATGGAGTGATGAAGCTCTTTCTAGAAGAGATACACCGAGTCCGCCTTCCATGGCCTTCCGAGCCAAAATCACAGGCGCCAACTGGCATTTGTCTCCTGCAAATTAAGCGAGATGTGAAAAAGAAAAACTTTTATAAATATATTAACTTTTTAATATGTGGTAGTAAAATAATCAATAAATCTGCCGGTTTTTTTTTTCAAATTAAAGTCCTCAAATAGACGCCAATTAAAATTCAAACAAAAATGCTACACAACTTGACAATGAAGCATGATGACAGCATGACAAAGTCTGACAATTGCAAATATTACTTATTTAATTAACTACACTGGGTTGTAATATTTGTACTATCGACCCTTCCATGCTCCCCTCATACTTAAACATAGCATTTTCTAAAATCAAAATCTTCCAACTGTAAATACTTCAAATTTTTGTCTTACTTTTATTCACTTTCATCTAAATGCGAATAAAACTGAAAAAAAAAAAAAATTGTCTTGCAAAAGTTCTAATTTACCTGCAAGAATGCATCGTTTGCCTTGCAAAATCGGGATCCAACAACTCGGTTCAATCCCCTGACCCGCCTCGTCAATCACCACAAGATCAAAACTCCCAAGCCTCCTAATCAACGGATCGGCCGCACCGGTATTCGTCGCCAGCACAACCTGCGCTTTATCCAAAACCTCCTTAATCGTCTCTTTTTCTTTTCTTTTCAAATTCTTTCCTAATTGTTTCAACAGCTGCCGGATCCCGGCCGCCAGAGTGTCATCCCTCAAACACATCCTCAAGTCCTTCCTCAAATCCGACTTCTTCCTCTCAAACTCCCTCTTAAAACCCTCGAGCTTTCCGTTTACAATTTCGCCTAGGGATTTAGAGGCGACTGATGGTGAAATTTTTACTGGATTTCCCAACCTGACGATGTTTAAGTCAGTTAGAGATAGTCTTTCCACCATGTTATCTACCGCTGCGTTTGTAGGCGCGGTTAAGAGAATCTTTTCACCTTGTTGGGCCGCTAAAACGATTAGTTCTTTTAACAGGCCGGTTTTGCCGGTGCCAGGTGGCCCTTGGATTATCAACACGGGCCGGTTCTTGTTTAGGCCTAATTTGATGGATTTGAGTTGCGATTCGTCGAAATTTTTGTTCTCGAAGGATTCTGGAAGCTCGGATTCGGTTAAATCAATCGTGTTGTTTTGTTGTAATGAGAGTAAGTCTTCTTTGTCGCCGAAGAGAGTCGCGACGACTTTGATTGATGAATTCCTTTTTTGCAGTCCCTTCTTTTGGAGGAGCATTAGAGCCTCACAATTGCGCTGAAACAAGAAATTAATTGCCATTTTGATTTCAAAAATATCTTATTTGCCCCTATAAAAATACAAATACAAATATCAATTTTGCCCTTCTGAAATCCAAAATATATCATATTTACCCCTCTAAAAGTGCAAAAATCAAATTCAACCTTCCAAACCCTAAAATATATCATCAAATTCCAAACTCTATAGCGGAGTAAATATGACATTTTAAAATTTTCGAAGGGTAAATACGAAACACCCTAAAAGAATCCTTACTAACTGTACAATAATTTTCATGCGCTAGTAACTATGAACTCAAGATGAATTACCTAACAATGTTAGATTTTAACACAGTACATGCTTCTTTGCAATTTAGTAAAGAACAGTTTTTTTTTTTTTTTTTTTTTTTTTTTGCAATTTAAGCGTAACGCAGAGGCTTCTTTGCAAATTCCCCCTAAACTTAAAAAACTTTCCCAAAAAACATTCAAATCCAAACATCACATACCTCATAAGTGACCGCGTCGGCCAAGCCCTGAATCCTGTCAATCCTCACGCTCTTCCCAAAAAGTTTGGAAAAAGTGGGGTCCCCATGTCTCGACTCTAAAGCCACCGTGATCGTACATCCATCCTCGCCGAAATTATAAACGAAGCCCTGCATGCTTGATGCTGATGTCGCGCTGACGTCGTGCCGGTTGCAGGTCCGCACGCAGACTAAGTCGCCCGGCGAGAGGGAGGTCGGGGGCAGTTTGTGGTTGTCTTCGACTCGGAAGAGGACCAGGTGGAGCCCGCCCAGTCCTGTTTAGTTTTTCATTTTTTATTTTTATTTTTTTGCAAATCAGTTGAACGTTAAAAGGAAAAGTTTCAAAAGAATCCCTGCGTTGTTCAAAATTGCAAAACAAATCTTCTATTCTTTAGAAAGTTGCAAAAAGAATCCCTCTATTCTTTGGAAATTTGCAAAAACATCCGCAGTGTTTGTTAAGATATAATACCGTTAGTCAACTTAACTCATCTTAGTCACTCTATTTAATATCATTCCACTCGAGAGAAGATGAGGAGAGTAAAAAGAATTAGTTTCATTCAGCAAATTTTTAATTAGAGTGATTAAGATGAGTTAACTAACAGTGTTATACGATTATATCTCAACAAATGGTGCGGATTTTCTTTCTTTAAATTCTTAAAAATAGGTCTTTTTTTAAATTTTCAATAATATATGGGTTCTTCCATAAATTTCCCTTTTAAAAAGAAAAAAAAATTTCCTCACCAGTTGAGGTACTAATAGCGTTCAAATTACACACAGTGTCGCACTGCTCCTGCTGCGCCCCGCCATGACTCACCAAATACTCCGTCGGCCTCTTCTCATTCCCTTTCCCATTCACTTTCGGAACAACTGCATTTAATTCCTCCTGTGTGAACTCTAGCTCGGCGTCGCGTTCAATGTTGAGTAATTCCGACATGTTTGAGACGAATTCTTCGATTTTGGTCTGGATTGATTTGGCTTTTTGGATTTCAATGCCGAGGACCGAGTGGGTCTGTTTTGGGTCCTTTCTTCTGTTACGTACGGCCGCTCTGTGTTGCGCTGGATGGATGAAAATAGAAAGGTTTATGTTTTGATGAATGTGTATGAAGAAAGGAAAAAATTCAAAAGATTAAAATATGCAGAAAGTCTAAAGATGTGTGTATTTAATTTTTGATAACATTTCGAGGCTGAAATCATGCGAGAAGGTAAATTTATTTTTGTGAAATTGACACAAAAAGTCCCTGCATTATGCTTAAGTTGCAAAAAAGGCCCTCATTTCTTTAGAAATCCAAAGTTTTCAGTTACCTTTTTTGATTTCTTTTGAAGGATTATATTTACAGCCACAAGTCAAATTTAGGCTTCAGCCAAAAATGTAAACTCATACGCTCTATAATCTATACTTATAACATTACCGACATACTTCCTACTAATTCAGATGATATTTTGACCCCAAACCAACAAAGTCATCACATAACCTTTTTTTTTTTTTTTGAGAATTTTTTTTTAGCTCAACCCACTATTGGGGTTGAGAGAGACTTGCTAAATAAACCAAATATGCTAAATGTATTTTCCATGACTCAAACTCAGGACCTCTTCCAAAATTCAATGGATGTCTACCACTTGAGCTAGCAAGCTCGGGTAGAGAGTTTTAATTCCTCACATAAATTTAAGGATCAACATGATGACAAAAGACTCCATTTGTTACGGATGTATTTTCTCTTTTTATTCTCCTTTTTCTTTCTTGTGATTGTTATGATTTGTAACAATCAAACTATGTGAGACTCATTTCTCTTTAACTTACTCCAAAAACTAAAGAAAAAAATATGACAAAAAACAAAACCTGATCGGACGAAATCCTTGAGAAGCTTCCACGACTCACTCTCCCTCCAATCCTTCACCATCTCTCTCTTCTCAAGCCCCATCAGAATCTCGCTCAGCTCCCTCTGAAAATGATCCAAAAGCGTCGGGTAATGCGTGCAGGCCTTAAAACACAGCGCTTCCAAACCTTTGGGCATCGGCACCGCGTTCAGGTATGGCTGCGCCTGGATCACGAACACTAGGTCATTAGAGGTTTCATTGGTTGGTTCATTTTGGTTGGTGCGTGGCGGACCGAAGCCCATGCGGGACCGGATTTCGGAGAATTCGCCGCGGAGTTCGGAAGAGGAGAAGTCGGACGCCATGGCTCGCATGCCCTGCCCGATCCATCGCACCACACACCTGTGAAAAATAGAAAAGACGCAATTTCATGAGAAAATTTCAAAATATGATGTATAAAATGTGTCATGTATTGATGACTTGATGTATACCCTTTTTTCCATTTTTGGTTCAAAAGATACTCAATTTGCTCCTGATTTGTTATCTATTTAATTTAAATGGGTAAGAAAGGACGGTAATTTAGGTATTGTGTTGAATAAATAAGTGACAAGAATGCAATATTAATGATCTTTTTCATATTTGACAGGGGTAGCCATGATATTTCATATTTTGGAGTGATATATATGATAATTGAAGGGTTTTGTGGGGTACAACGTACAAGTGTACAAATGAACTGATAAGAGATGAATGGATAAAAAAAGTTTAGATCAAAAGATAATTGGAATTTTGAGACAATGTTTTCTTTTCCAATTTAACAAATTAATTCCTATCAATACCTGCCCAATTCCTTCTTCCCTAAAGGATCTCCATTTTGGTAAATGGTTTCGACCCGAATCGACGCTTCTTCCACAGATGGAACACACACTTCTTCTTCTTCTCCATGGCTGATTGAGAGTACCTCACTCTTTTTCTCCCCATTCTTCTTCTTCCTGTTCTGCTTCTTTCTCTTCACACGGCTCATGCTGACGCTACTTGTACTGTCGGTAGGGACGGCATGAGGCGGCGGAGCGAGGGTTCTTCTGGACGTTAAAGAATGAGAAAGGAAGCTCAAGGAAGAGGAAGAGCCATGGCTGTGGGTTGGGAAGAAAGGGAAGAAGGTGAGTTTGGAGTGGGAATGCAGCGTGGCTCTCACTGACAACACTGCTGTTAACACTGCTACTTCCATCTCCCTCTCTCTCTCTTTTCTCTTTCTCTTTCTCTCTGTGTGAGCTAGTGTAGTCGCTCTCTCTTTAGTCTTTCCCTCTCAAGATCAAGAGCGGGAAGAAGAGAACAGAGGCGATCTTCTTCCTTTTCTTTAACTTTTTTGAGTTGGAGTTATTTAGTATTTGTAGTGATATTTTTTGGGTGCAAATCAAAGAGGACGTGGGCCAACGTGATTTTTCCACCATATTATTCTGGCATGAAGAATTCTGCGTGGGAGCTTCTCAGCCTTCCATTCTGGAGTTTGTGGATCTAACCAATCCACAAGACTTTGAAACTTAAGTCTGATTTGTGAGTTGTGATTGGCTCTTGATTTTTTTCCAGTTTGGTGTTGTATTTTGAGGACCTGTGTACAGCTGAGTCACAAATATCTTTCCAGAATAGGACCAAAATAAGAGTACAATTGAACTTGTTTGAGTTGTTTAGATCTTTTTGGTCCCCATTACTATTTGTATGTAGGATAATGGACAGGATATTATTATTGGTCAGACACACTTGATGTATTAATTAACACACGAAAAAATAGACATTTACTTAACTAGTATTTTGACCATTTGATAATGATAACTAGCACTAAGTAATATTACTAGCAAAGAATAATTCTCTCCAAAAGCTGGAATGGCAAATTGTCTAATCTCGTCTCTCAGTAATTATTATTTAGTAATTAATTTTTACTTAGTTGGATTAGAAAGTTTGGTTTGTTGATTAATTTCGTTTAAATATGTCTAATTTTACTTAGATTGGAATGAGATAAGGACTGCAAATAAAGTTAATTAGTTCTAATCAAAATTATATATGCATATTTAAAAGATATCAGACATGTATTATACACCTTTCTTTTTGTGTTTTAATGTATTTCTGAATCATATTTTTCATTTAATATTTATTTTCAACTCAATAAAACTGATTTAATCAAGTTTTATGTTGATCATTGTATAATTAGTTAAATTCTACATTTCTATGACGAGATTTGTACTCATGAATATCTTTTCTATTAACAACTACTCTCAAATTGAAAATGGCAAAAATCCAGTTTTTTTCCAAACAAGCAAATAAAGAATTATATTTTGCAGAACTTTATATTTCCAACATCCAAACAAACTTAATTAACTAATTCTAGAACTTTTTACTTCCCCATCTTATAATCCAGTTCCATTCTACTAATTATACTTGCCAAACGGCCCCACAGAACAGGAACATTTCAGTTGACTGTTGCTCTAGTAAAAGTGTAAAACTATAGAAAGTAGAAATCATGTAAAGCAAAAAAAAAAATTAATTTAAAAACTAACATTACATCAAAGAGATCATCAGCGTTACATATTATACAACAAAACATACAAAAAAGAACCACGATTATACATTTACCACCTCTAATTTTTCACACCAAAAAAAATACTATTATTTCACCGAAAATGACATGAAACTACACCACTTTATAAACAAACAAACAAACAAACTATACTTAATTTAATCATCACCACAACACAAACTACACAAAACATCAACTTTTCATAACAATCTCCAACTTCCACCCTCTCCTCACAACTTTCCACTCCCACCCCCTAACTTTCCTCAAATCCCAAAACCTTCCTTTCTCTCTCCTCCTCTCTCTCTCCTCTCCTCCCGCCACGTCAGCATTCACCACCAACGGCCCTTGATCCATCTCCCCCATTTCCACACCCTCAACAACTTTCCTCACCATTTCCAACACGTCACTCATCTTCGGCCTCGCCTTAGGCAACCTTACCAAACACTTGTTCGCTATACTTGCCAATTTAGTCGCCGATTTCAAATCATAATTACCTGTTAAAATAATAAACTTAATATTATTAAGTTTAATTACACGTATAGTATTGAAAAGATGTCTTTAGGATCTTCTACAATGATGTAGGAAAACTCGAGAGGGCGTCTTGAGTTACTTAGTGTGAAAGGATGTCTACGTGCGTAAAAGACTATCTTTTGTCTCATTTTGTAACAAGAAAAAAAACCGAGAAACAAAGAAAAATCAAGAAAGAAGATTCTGTATTTATTCTTCTTCCCAACTCCTTTTTTTTTTCTAACATTACCGTCGAGTCTCGGATCGACGATGATTCGGAAACGTCTGGCGTCCGAAATGTAAGGCTTGACCCATTCGAGAAGCTTCTGCTCGCCTCTCGGACGGTTCTTGTCGATCGGTCGGCGACCCGTTATGAGCTCGTAAAGAACGACTCCGTAACTCCAAATGTCGGATTTTGCGGTGAGACGGCCCGTTTGGATGTATTCCGGAGCCGCGTAGCCGAGCGTGCCAACGATCTGTTAAAAAAAAAATGTAAGTATCGAATTTATCGCTCTGAGTTCTGAAATAGATCGTGTTTATTTATTTACCTCTTTGAAAATGTAAATATCGAATTTATCGCTCTGAGTTCTGAAATAGATCGTGTTTATTTACCTCTTCAAAAATGTAAATATCAAATTTTTACTCTTCCAAAATGTGAAATATATCATATTTAACCCTTTAAAAATGTAAATATCAAATTTATCGTTCTGAGCAAACTAGATCGTGTTTATTTATTTACCCACCTAAAAATGTGAATATCAAATTACCCCATAGATGTAAAATATATCATATTGCTACCCCTTTAAAAATTTAAATGTAAATATCGAATTTATCTTTCAATATTCTAAAATAATATCAAATTTTTCCTTCCAAAATCCAAATGTCGGATTTGGCCATGAGCCGGCCCGTTCGGATTTTTGGGAAAGTAAAAAAAAAATTCTGAATGTTTTATAGAAATAATTAGTTATTTTATTTTGATTTTTTTAGAGAGAGACAAGGCTTCAAAATTTACCCTTCGAAAACTTCAAAATATCATACTTGGTATTTAGTTTACCCCTCTAAAAATGTAAATATCAACTGTATCATTCCAAAATCTAAAATATATAATATTTATTATTTACCCTTTCAAATTTTTTATTATTTATTTTCCGTTTTAAGAAATAGACGAATTTGCAATGATTTAGTTTTTAAGAAATAGGGCAGTTGAAGCAAATTTAGAAACGAATAACAAATAATAATAATTATTATTATTATTACAAAATTGGAAACTTACTGCAGTAGAAACGTGGCTCAAACCTTCATCAGGTCCTTGTCTAGCGAGTCCAAAATCTGACAACTTCGCTTTCCAATCTTCATCCAGCAGAATATTTGAAGTCTTCAAATCGCGAAATATAATCTGCCAAAATCAAAATCAATTCATTTTTATCAGAAATATTTTCACTTTCATGTCGTCCTTGTTGATTTGTTTTCTTGTTGTAAATAAATTTATTAATCATTCCATCTGTTGCTTCATAAATAAGTAGATAATAAGAGTATTTTACTATGCTCATTGCAAAACTTCACAAAATAATATGATTTACATATAAATTACGGAATTTCAGGTATTTTTGGTTCAAAAAAAAAATTTTAATTGACAAAATTTTAGGGTTGAGTTATTTGCATGAAGAGAGGGAATTCCAGGTATTCTTGGTTTAATCTTTTCTTTTTTGTTAAATTTTTCCCAAATTACCTAAGAAAAAGAAAAAAAATAATAATAAAAAAAAAAAAAATTGAACCAACGATACCTGAAACTCCATCTCTTCGTGCAAATAACCCAACGCAACTTTCAACCTGATGGGCCAAGAAAGCGTCGCATTACTTCTCGAAGATAAATGATCCTCGACACTGCTGTTGGGCAAGAACTCGTAGACCAAGAGTCTTTTAATCCCCGCTCGTCCTCCTTGGCGGTTTAAAGGGTTGAGAGGTATTTGCATGAAGAGACGGAATTTCAGGTATTCTTGGTTCAATTTTTTTTTAATTAACAAAACTTCAGAATCGCTTTTCCCAAATTACCCAAGAAAATTACTAATAATAAAAAATAAAAATAAAAAACCCTAACAATACCTGAAATTCCATCTCTTCATGCAAATACGTCAACCCTTTAGCGGCATCCAAGGCGACTTTTAATCTCATGGGCCAAGAGAGAGTGGCGTTACTCCTCGCAGATAAATGATCCTCGACGCTGCGGTTGGGCATGAACTCGTAGACGAGGAGGCGTTGGATGCCGCGCTCGTCGTCCTCGGCGCAGTAGCCAATGAGTTTTACCAAGTTAGGGTGGTCCACGATGCCCAGGACGTTCACTTCGTTCAGCCACTCCTTGTGGCCCTAAAAAGGGAAATTGTTATGAGGTTAGGTGGAAAAGAAGATTGGTTTTGTGAAAGGTTTAATTGTTTGTAGGTTTTAGAGTTTTAATTGTTAGTTTCACTTTTACTAGATTGGGGTGGTCGACTATGCCTGATATGTTTACTTCGTTCAGCTACTCTTTGCGGCCCTAAACAAAAGGGGTTTATGAGAGGTTAAGTTAGGTTAGGTTAGAAGATTTTTTAATGAAATGTCAATTATGGTTATTTTTTTTCTTTGTTTGAAATACGTTGAATTTTGTATTGTTGTAACAAGGGTGTTTCGGAAATAGGAGCATAAATGGAAATTATTAGGTTAGAATTAGTGTAATGGAAAGAAGCATGGGTTTCATGAAATTGAAGGCTTCTTAACATTTTCCAATAATGTAGGGGCTTTGTTGCAAATTAAGCATATTTTATGGGCCATTTCGCAAATTTCCCTTTTAAAAAAGAACAAGAAGCCTCACTCACCTGATGGCCTTTACGGTTGAGCTGCTTAACCGCGACCTCAACCCTCACCGGATCCGGATCCAAACTCTTAATGGATCCTCTATAAACGCATCCAAACCCGCCTTCTCCCACCAAAAAACTCCTACTAAAATTCTTCGTTGCAACCTTCAGTTCCTGAAACGTGAAAGCCCTAAGATTGGTCGGTTTCTGAGAGCTGAAGCTCGGATACTGACCGGCTCTGTTGAAGGACGGTGTGTTGCTGATGTCAGTGGATCCGGGTCTGGAGTTGAAATCCGATCCGGATTGTTTGGAGTTGAAATCCGATCCGGATTTGAATTCTCGGT
Source organism: Juncus effusus (assembly GCA_027726005.1). NCBI lineage: Eukaryota > Viridiplantae > Streptophyta > Magnoliopsida > Poales > Juncaceae > Juncus > Juncus effusus. The sequence goes on along the minus strand of CM050906.1, from coordinate 675,540 downwards.
CCGTTGAGGTCGTGCTGATGGAGCGGACTGAGGAGGATTTTATGATGGAGATTTCCTCTCGGTTTTGGGGTGAATTGAAGAATGGGATGCAACATTTCATGTTGAAATGGTTTTTGGAGGAGTACCTTTGTAAAATGAAACAAGTTGTATTAATGAGTTTGTATTTGAAAAAGAAAATAAGATGTAAAGGTATTTTTATTGGTTGAAATTGTTTAATTTTTAGGCCAAATTGTTTTCTTTCGACTTAATTTCGAAAAACTACAGGGATTAAGCGAAAGGTACTGTATTCTCATTTGATTTAGAGATGCCTTGTAATAATAAACCATCCTCAAAATATAAATCAATCAAAATCAAATTCTAAGAACTTGCAATTTACATAAATGCAACAGCATCCATCAATTTATTCAACCGCAACCAAACTTCTATTTACACTCCAAACTTTTTCTTAACTAACTTTTTCTCAACTACCCACAAAAGACAACTAAGAATCAGTCAAGTTACAAACTTTGTACTAAGTTCTCAAAAAATCAAAGCAATTCAACAAAAACTCATTAAAATTTTCAATGAAATTATGCACAAAAATCCAATTGGGTTGCAAAATGTCTTGAAACCACTACCAATAAAAGGACTCAAGCACAAAAAACTAGAAATTGAAACCTTTTCGAGTAATTTTTGAAAAACTAATCAATTCAACAAATAACACATCACCTATTATCAAAATTCAACAAAGACCCATCAAATTTTTCAATGAATCTACTACCTCATAAAAAACTTTTCAATGAATTTAAGAAGCAAGCATCAATTCAGTCTGAAACTTACCTTCTTATGAACAAAACAGAGATATCGTTCCTCCAATGGATCTCAAAACACAACAGCGAGCTGAGCTGCGCTGAGCTGAGCTTGTGAGGTGAGGAAAGCTAAGTTTCTTTCTTTCTCTGTTGAAGCATCAGTTCTGAAATGGGAAAAGAGACAGAGACAAGTATTAATTAAGAGGGAATCACTGACCAAAGCACTCACGAGTCAAAGTTGGGCAGCGCTGGGCTTCTTTTGTTCCTTCAGAAATTTGCAAATGGAGCCTTTAATACTTCCTAATTGTAGATCCAAAGCTAAACTTTTTTCGTTGAGGAAATAAAACTGACTAAATCTCTCATATGCGTTTTTTTGTGAAGTTATTAAGGGAGAATTATTTGTAATCGGATGTTGTTGGGTTTTAAAATGCAGACACTGCATATCTGAATCCGAAAAAATATTACTCAATTTGTACATATAAAAATTAAACACATAACATCTTATATCTCAATTAAGATACTCTGCTACTAGATTATACAATCATTTGTATTTAAATATGTGTCTGTTGCTGTTGGAACTCGAACACGCCTAACATACTGTGTGATGTGTTTAAAGCAAACGGTGCTAACTAACTTTACAACTCTGAGCTTAAATAAGAATTTAAATCGCCGGCTTCTACTACCGGAGCTCTCAAGTATTTAATCGCCATAGTCCACTTTTCCTCGCCCATAAACGCGAAAACACCAGAGAAAACATGTTTTCTCTCCACTTGGTGCACCATAAACCCGACGTTAGCTCAATATGCACTCTATTTCTCTACGCGGTACACTATGAGCTAGACGTTTAATTGTAATTTGCACACCATAAACCAGGCGCTTAGTTGCGAGCTACACGATACATCACAAACCGTTGTTCTTTGAAGAGCTATATTTTATTCAAAAAAACTATGTCGAAAATAAGTGTTAGGCGGGACTCGCAACTCACACATATGTTGATCTTAAGGCCGAATTGCAGCTATTAATAATCCGTGATCTTATTTTAGTTCAATACTCACCTTTGTCATTCGTCTCGGTAGGTGTATTATTCTACATTTGCCCAAAAGAACATTTATTTATTTCTTTCTTCCCCGATGATCACTATAACTAAAATGCCGCAACAAATCAAGACTCGGAAAGATGAAAGACCGGTGGTAGGCGTTTCGGAAAGACGGGCCGATCGGATGTCTTCATTCAAGCAAGGGCAGAGAGGAAGAACGAAAGGAAGTGAGAGACCGAAGTGCAGGGAAAAGAGTCGAGTCAATCACTCTCAGACCGGGAGAAGAAAAACGAAAGAAGAATCTGGTCGAAAAAGATGCAAGGTTATGAATACCATGGAGAACAAAGACAATACTATTTTTTATGTTTATCGTGAAGATTAGAATATACATGATATTTTGATACTTTACCGATGTGAAAACTTTAAAATTTTCAGAAATATACATAAATCATAATACATCATGTTGATGAAATTATAGTCAAAATTTATGTGATATTAAGGGGTGAGAATGAAATTATACGTGTATCAAAGTTGATTTTTCATATTTTATAGGGTTTTGACCGTAGTTTCAATATTACTGGAGGTGTATACCTGAATCTTAGCCCATTAAGGCCCGTTCCAATATTTGTTTATGTGTGGCTTGTGAGTAGGTATATATTTGGATTTTTAGAGAAAAGACTTGTACCTCCCCTGTCAGTACTATTTTTGTATCATAATTTAATGAAAAAGTGACATGTATGAAAAAGTGTAGGAAAATGATCATCTGAAATCATTATTTGCACCGTCCATGGGCCGACACTTAATATATGGACCCATAATGTTGACTAGCCTGTATATCATTTTATCTATTCAGTATATTTTTATACCTCTAATATACATTTATATTTTTTTGAATGGTAAGCGTATGCTTACCTAATATACAATTCTTGAATCTTGATTTTTCTTTTCATTTCATATATCTAGTATACCTTTATGAATGTTGATTATACATTTTCTAAATATCAAAATATCTTTTTAAATATATCTTTTTTACTAATTAAATATACATTTTTATCTATTGAATATTAATTTTCAAAAATCTACAATCTCTAAACAATTCACTAACTATTCCGTTAATTCTTTCACTTATTCACTTATACTGATGTCATATATAAGTATTAAGTATATAACTTACATACAAGTTTCTAAAAATCGGCCTAGGCAGAACATAGGCGCTAGATTGTGGGTTACTGACTAGATTAATGTCTAGTCGTTCGATCTAGGCGTTTTCCTGCCTAGAGGTCTGCTTGGAGATGCCTATAAGTTACATACTAATAGAATAACTGCTCAAAGAGGCTAAGTTAAAGGATGAGCACTTAAAAATATTCTCTTATATATTTTATGCACCGTTTATAAAAAACATTATATGTACCGCATGTTAAGACAATTATTCATGTACCATGTGCTTTAACTCTTAAGGAATCTTAATATTCAATTTCTCTAGATTCATACTGCTTACACATGAAGTTAAATTTGTTTTCCTAAAATAGAAATTACATCAAACAACATTACATTTTCTTTCTAAACTTCTTTTATTACACTATCCAAACAAATCAAACGGCCTTAACTGACATTAATCGCACAAGACAGCATATCTCAAATATCTACTACTTTCCTATACTTAAAAACATAAAACGAATCAACCAAACAGCATATTATAACTCACTACACATTACCCTACAAAGAAATTGTTACAAATAATCCGTCTGATAATTTCTCATTCCCGCCTTCAGCTCTATTGTAATAATTCGTATTTTGCTTAGACCCGTTTCAAACATCTATGATGGACCATTAAACAAAAAACTAACTGTTATATGAAACAACAGTGGCGCCTTACTCGGAACCAGGTCTATATAGATATCACATTCCGAGCTGCTGCTTCCCAAAATTGGAATTTTTTCCTTTCATTTCATTTCAGATTCTTTCCTCTTTTTCTCTCTGTCAACACAAAATTGAACCCAGATTAGATTATCCATTTAGGAACGAATTTACTCATGAAATATGATGCAATGATTCTGAATAAGGAAAAGATTTTGGTGGTTCTGGCCGTGGTGGCAATCCTCCTGACCGTTGGATTGCCGGTGGGTTTAGGGCAGGATGATGATGATTATGATGGAGACGATACACGCGCGAGCTCAGCGGCTAATCCGTTGGTTGCTAGCTTGTTTTACGATAGATTTAGGAATATGACAAACAGTGTTGCGAAAGATATTGGTCAGGGGCTTGATTATTGTATCAAAGATATGTAAGTGCTTTTATATGGGGATATTTTTGGGGGTTTCTTGTGGTTTATATTGGAATGTGGGTGAATTTATGTTTTTTTGTGATTAATTTACAGGAATAAGGATTGGAATGAGGCGTTTAATTTTTCATCGGATTTGACGTTTTTGACGAATTGCATGAAAGAAACAGACGGTATTTATTCTCTAGCCTCATGTCTTTAAATTGTGCTATTAACTTATATCATGACAGCTTAATTCATTTCAGATTTGGGATTTTTTATCAACCGCAATTATAAACGATCAATTTAGCATGTTCCAAAACTTTTTTTTGTTTCAAATTTAGCTTTTTATTGTTTATGGATTCTTAATATGTGAGGGGCTACATTTTATGCAATTCAAAATGATCTATTAAACTAACAGGACAAAAATTGCAAAGACCATTCTTTACCTATTACAATTTGTGCATAAAGATATACACATTGGAATTGATATGAAAGGGAAAAAAATGGTATATTTGCCTTTTTATTCCGCTATAAAACACAATCACAAATGCTAACACATCAAGACCAAAGAATCTATAATGCAAATGTTATAACTGAATTCAACAAATAAATAAAAAATTACACCATATCCCTATCAGGCTGCCATCATACCTGAATTCAACAAATAAAAAAAAATTACACCATATCCCTATCAGGCTGCCATCGTACCTTTTGGTCACGCTGCGTAGAATTTTGTTTATTAACCAACTATCCTCTCCATTTTATCGAACAGGAGATCTCCCACAAAGAATCTGCACAGCAGCAGAAATGAAATTCTACTTCTCGAGCTTAGAATCCAGTCAAAAAAACTACCTGAGGCCTAACCTGAACTGCAATTTGACCTCCTGGGTTTCGGGATGCGAAGCCGGATGGGCCTGCGGGCCCGGACCCGATCAGAAGATCAATATGCAGGACTCGAGCCGCATTCCTTCTAGAAATGTTGACTGCAAGCCGTGCTGCGCGGGGTTTTTCTGCCCACACGGGCTCACTTGCATGATCCGTAAGTGAAAGAAAAATGTTTTCTTATTGGAATTTTTTTGTTAGTTGATTGATTAGTATGTTCTGACATTTTTCTTAATTTTGTGATATGTGAAGCATGTCCTCTTGGAGCGTACTGCCCGCTCGCAAAACTAAACAAGACGACCGGCATCTGTGATCCGTAAGTTAAATTTAACTTTTATTTGAAATTAATTATTAAAATTTTGTATTTTTTTTGTACATGTTTCGGTCTTTCGTTGGCTCTCTTTATGGATAAATAACGAAAAAACCATGTTGGCGTATTTCCGTGCAAATTTGTTTCCTTTTTTTCCTTCAAAGGATTCTTTTTCAACAATTTTCTCTGATGTAAAACAAAATAAATGAAAAAAAAAATTGTATATTATTAATAATTTGTACATTTGTTGGGTCTCATTATAGATGTTGGCATATTTCCCAGCATTAGTTTTCTTTTTCCTTCAAAAAAGCCCTTTTCAACAAATTTCACCGATGTAAAACAGAAGAAATGAAACCTTCAGCAAAAATACCCTTTTTTCTAAAAACAAAATATAATGCTTTCTTTTAATTTTTCAACTAATTAATAAAGATATATTCTACACAGGTACAATTATCAGCTACCTCCAGGTAAGCCGAACCACACGTGCGGGTCCGCTGATGCGTGGGCTGATGTCGGCAGCACCGGCGAAATGTTCTGTCCAGCTGGATATTACTGTCCAAGTACAATTGAGAAGATCTCTTGTAGCGCTGGGTACTTAGCTTGTTTCCCTCTCTTTTATTTTTATTTTTTATTCAATGTTTATTTTCATGAATTTGAAGGTTTCTAGTTTGATATTGATGTATTGTGTGTGTTTTTATTTGTGTTTTGCAGGCATTATTGTAGGAAAGGATCGATTGCTCCGACTAGTAAGTTTCCTCTTTTTTAGTACTAAGTAAAATATTGGATTTTGTTTCGTTTCATAAAAGTTTATGAAATGCGGATTTTGAGATCAATGTATCGTATATTATGTGCTTGTAGAATGCTACATAAAGATGTCTTGCAAGCAGAACTCGGAAAATCAGGATATTACGATTATTGGTGTCATTGCATTGGTACTGATTTCTTATTTAAATTCATTTCATATCTCTTATATTCATTTCATTTCATTACTACAGCTGATTTTCATTATTATTTCCTTTCATCACCGTTCAAAATATAATTCACAGCGAGTTTTAATAATTTTACGTCAATTAACCCTAGACACTATCTTTTCTCTATAGGTATTCCTTACAATTCTGCTGATATTCATCTACAACTTTTCCGACCGAATCTTAACAAACCGCGAGAGGCGTCAGGCCAAATCTCGCGAGGCGGCGGCCCGCCACGCGCGAGACGCCGTTCAGGCTCGCGAGCGATGGAAATCCGCAAAAGACGTGGTCAAAACCCATGCGACCGTGCTTCAAACGCAACTCTCACGCACTTTCTCTCGTAAAAAGTCAACTCGCGACCAACCGTCGAAATTCTTCGGATTAGGGTTTGGCTCGAGGCGTCAGACTGAATTACCTTCAACTTCCAAACCCCCGACCGGCAAGAAGAAAGAATCCACTAACAATTTGATGAAAATGGTGCAATCCATCGATCAGAACCCAGACGTTGAAGAAGGGTTTAATGTGGAGATAGGAGATAAGAATTTAAAGAAAAACCTGCCGAAAATGAAGGAAATGCACACCAGAAGCCAAATCTTCAAATACGCGTATGGCCAGCTCGAAAAGGAGAAAGCGTTACAGCAACAAAACAAAAACCTAACTTTTTCGGGTGTAATTTCCATGGCCACAGACTCAGACATCCAGACCCGACCAGTTATAGAGGTAGCTTTCAAAGATTTGACTCTGACTCTGAAAGGGAGTAAAAAACGGCTTTTGAGAAGCGTAACAGGTAAACTCATGCCGGGCCGGGTCGCGGCCGTTATGGGCCCATCTGGGGCTGGAAAGACGACGTTTCTGAACGCTTTGGCTGGAAAAGCGACCGGATGCGAAACGTCCGGTTTGGTTTTGATTAATGGGAAGATCGAGCCGATTCGGGCGTATAAGAAAATAATCGGGTTCGTTCCGCAAGATGATATCGTCCATGGAAACTTGACGGTCGAAGAAAATCTTTGGTTCAGCGCTCGGTGCAGGTATGTTAACAATTCTCTCTCCTAACAAATATATCCTCGCTCTTAAATAAATAAATATATAAATAAATAAATTCTCTCTTTTAATAGAGTAAAAGAAGATCGGATTAGCAGAGGATTGCATAGAATTGTAGACAGAAAAAGAATAGTTACTTGTTAGGACACCTATACACTCTATACAATCTTCTGCTAGTCCATTTACAATTACAGACAATTCAATCCTCTACTACTCTATTAATTTTCTACGATTTCATAAATAAATAAATAATCTTTATTAACAACTTACAGGCTCTCAGCCGACCTGTCGAAAGCAGACAAAGTCCTAGTTGTCGAGCGAGTGATCGAATCGCTTGGTCTGCAAGTCGTCCGTGACTCCCTAGTCGGCACAGTGGAGAAGCGAGGCATATCGGGCGGGCAGAGGAAGAGAGTCAACGTGGGGCTCGAGATGGTGATGGAGCCGTCTCTGCTGATCCTCGACGAGCCGACGTCCGGCTTGGACAGCTCGTCGTCTCAGCTCTTGCTGAGGGCTCTCAGGAGAGAGGCTCTCGAAGGGGTTAATATTTGCATGGTCGTTCATCAACCTAGGTTAGTTCATAGTTCATTATATGTTATAGTGAATATACACCTGACCAAATAAATAACAATTAATTCATTTTATTCTTTTTCAGTTATACTCTTTTCCGAATGTTTGATGACCTCATCCTGCTCGCGAAAGGCGGCATGACGGTGTATCACGGCTCGGTGAAGAAAGTCGAGGAGTACTTTTCGAGTCTCGGTATCACGGTGCCCGAGCGTGTGAACCCGCCTGATTATTTCATCGACATTCTAGAAGGAATCACGAAACCGAGCACCAGCACCGTGCCAGTCAAAGATCTCCCCATGCGTTGGATGCTTCATAACGGGTATGAAATAACTTACATTAATTGGTTCGATTCAGTTGAATCGAATTAGGTTAAAAATCAAGAAAAAATAATGGGTTAGTGTGCAAATAAAGGAGGTCATTGTATGATTTCACCATTGAAATGCAAATGAGTTCTTTAAGATGAACTAACTACATTAGAGAAATCTCGATTAGAGTCCAAGCAAAGAAGATTATAATCTAATTTGAGCATCAAAACGTAAATAATCTCAACGTGAATAAATTCCCCAAACCGCATTACCGCAAACCATGTACAAATACATCATAACAATCATTCCATTTAATCGGTTCATTGGCTACCTCACTAGCAAAATCCAAACCATATCGACCACAATAATTGAACGTGAATAACCCAACCAAATGAAGCACCCCAATTTGGTCCGCAAACTCATTCTTTTCATAAAACTCATTTTAACAATTAATTTATCTATTTAACAATTTCCCTTTTAGGTACGATGTGCCAAGAGACGTTCTACTCCAAGGCGACGCGGACTCGGTGCGAGGCTCCGAGAAGAGCTTGAGCGGAGCGGACCACGAGCAGTCGGCCGTGGGGGAGGTGTGGGACAACGTGAAGGACATCATGGGCCAGAAGAAGGACGAGTACGAGTATAATTTTGCCAGTGCGAAAGACCTCTCCAACCGTGACACGCCTGGTGTCAGGCAGCAGTACCGATACTTCCTTGGAAGGTATGGAATGGATTGTTTTTAAGGGAAATTTTTGTGAAAAAACCCTTCTATTATGTTGAACTTGCGTAAAGGTTCATACGTTATTGCTGAAACTGCAAAAAAAAAAAAAACTCTTTGCCTTTAGTTAGAAACTAATACCGTTAGTTCTTGTACTGTAAGGATTTGAAATTTTTTTTTTTGCAATTTCGACAATAATGTAGGGACTTTTTTGCAGTTTTCAATAATGTGGAGACTTTCTTTTTTGCAATTTTCCTGTAATGTAGGGGCATTTTTTATGAGTTTATTTTACTGATAATTATTTTTTTGTAATGATTAATGAAATTAGGTGCGGGAAGCAGAGGCTGAGAGAGGCGAGGATACAAGGAGTGGATTATTTAATATTGTGCCTTGCTGGCGTTTGTCTAGGCACACTTGCGAAAGTTAGTGACGAAACATTCGGGGCTCTCGGTTATACCTACACTGTCATTGCTGTTTGTAAGTTCAAACTATCTGTGAATCCTAAATTTCTTTAGGAAAATTATCTTTTAAGTAAATTACATTCATGGTCTTTCAAGTTTCTCGCCGTTTGTTTCTATTTGGTCCCTAAAATTCCCTCCAATTTGGTTTCGGTCCTTAAATTTGTTATTCTTTTCCCAAATTGCCGCAACCAAGCCACATATTGTGAAGAAATTAAGCCGCAATCGATCAAACCAATTTCACATCAACTAAATCTAAATGCTACATAATAATGTTTTTCCTCCAATTTGATTCGGGTCCCTAAATTCAACTATGTTTCACCAAATGACCCAATTAAACCATACATTACTACAAAAACCTCAATGGAACCTCAATTATATCAATTTAAAATTGTCTCTTCAGCTCTACTCTGCAAAATCGGGGCTTTGCGCTCCTTCTCCCTCGACAAGCTCCACTACTGGCGTGAACGAGCCTCCGGTATGAGCTCGCTGGCCTACTTTCTTTCGAAAGACACGATCGACCACTTCAACACGGTCGTCAAGCCCATCGTCTACCTCTCCATGTTCTACTTCTTCAACAACCCAAGATCCTCCATCCTTGACAATTATGTTATTTTGGTGGCCTTGGTTTATTGCGTGACGGGCATTGGGTATACCTTCGCGATCTTCTTCCAGCCCGGCTCAGCTCAACTGGTAGGTTTTTTATTTGATTTAATTTAATTTTAAAAGTATTATCGCAAATTTATTAAAAAAACTCCACTTTTTAATTAAGTTAAGGATTTTTTTAAATAAAAAGTTAACATTAGAGGTTTTTTCATAAATACCAGAAAATATAAGGGGTTTTTGAAAAATTCCCCTTAAATTTCATTTTTGTTTTCTTTTTTTTTCCTTTTTGTTGTTTCATTAAAAATTGTGATATAGAAATTATGTTTTAATATTTTATCAACAGTGGTCTGCGTTGCTTCCGGTCGTTTTAACTCTAATAGCAACTAATAATGACTCGAAAGTGTTGGCAAATTTATGCTACACCAAATGGGCTTTGGAAGCCTTTGTGATCGCGAATGGCAAGAGGTACCTTTTTCTTTCCTTTTCTTTTATCTTCTTAATATTTTGCGACATAAATTCACATAAATTGATAAAACCCAAATTTTTCCAAGAACCTAAAATGAAAATAATTAAATTAATTAAAAATGAAAATAATTAAATTATTTTTATTTCAGATATTCTGGAGTTTGGCTCGTCACACGATGCGGTTCTTTATTGAAAAATGAATACGACATAAATGATTGGATTCTCTGCATAGTTGTGCTGGTCGCCAACGGAATAATTTTCCGTTGCATCGCTTTCTTTTGCCTTGTCACTTTCCAAAAGAAATAAATAAATTTAACTCATTCATCCATACATACATATTTCTTCTTTTTTGTATGTAGTTTGTTTGTAATTTGTATATATGGAATAGAGAAGTGTAATTACTATGTAATATAGTTCTCGCTCTAGAAACGCTGCCTGGAATTTTGACACGGGTGCGAAACGAAAAATGATTTTGAAAGCTTGAATTTATTTGCTAATTTCATCATTTGTGGAAATTCATTCCATTTGTATTTTGGTGTTGTTTTTTTTCTTTCTTATCAAGTTAAAATCACCATACTTTTGCTTATAGTCCTTGTCTCTTGTGATTACTACTTATTGGAGTTACATCAAGCAAATAGAAAATCTTTGCCAAGTATTCTTTTTTCAGAAAAAAAAATATATTTTATTCTATTTCTTCTTTTAAATTTTGACACCTACAACAACACCATTGCAAATTTTTTTTTTACTTTTTATAGATAATTTATCATTTCAACAAATGAACCTTACATAAAACCTAGATATAAGTTATTAAGCCCACATAAAAAACCTTAAAACAAACAATACAACCCTACAAAACTGACAAACATCTTCACACCCCCTCTCAATTTCCTTCAATATGACCATAATACCCCTTCACATCCACACATTTTTTCAAAAAAAAAAAAAATTAATTACGACTTGTCGGTTCCGGCCAAATCCTCTAGTGTAAAATTTACTGTATCAACCGAACCTTTCTTAAACTCCTCTCCTTTTTGGGCGAGAAAATCCTCAACACTGCCCGGCTGCCCGAACCAGCCGAGCCGGTCAGCAATCAAGTGCAAATTATTGCAGCCCGGGCAGCGGGCAATCACGACTCCGGTTTCGTACGACTCGCGACAGGCTGTTTTAACCGACCGTGTCTCGCAGACTTTGCACGTGAAAATCATCGCCATGTCGTGCCGAGCCGAAGATTTTAGGTTTGATGCAATGTTGTAACTCACTTTTGATTGGTTTTCAAGAGGGTTTAGGGTATTGGGGTTTTGTGAGTTGTTTTGAGGAGGATTGGAATTGGAATCGGTAGAATTTGAGTCGGCTTTTAGTTCGGTTTGAGGACTTGTTGGATTGGCGTTTGTATTGAAGAGTTTTATACCTGTTTTTCAGACGTAAAATGACTCAGTACTGTTCTTCAATTGTTTTTTTTTTTTCTGAGGGAATTGTTTGTTTTGTTATTATTTTCTGAACTCTAAATTGGATATTTAAAAGTCTGAAATTTTTGAAAGAAAATAAGAAACTGGAAATTAAGGCTATTACTGCCTAATTACCCACCGAAAAAAGAATTCACAAATACTAACTGTAGATAAACGCAAAAGCAATCAAATCAAAGGAGTAATAATATGGTAGAGATAAGTAATTTACCTGAAGAGAAGAAAGGCTGGATGAACCGGGTCCGGTCTAGGCCAAGAGCAGAACCGAGCCGGCGTTGAAGCATGAACCGAGCCGCAGCCATGGCGAGAAGAAGAAGAAGAAGAAGAAGAGCAAAAAGAACCCTCTAATGCGAAATATTTATTTCTCCGGGGCCGTTTTTATTCGTTTGTACCCCTGCAAAATCTAAGAATTGTCACCGAGGCCCCTGATAAGAATGCATCTTCTCAATAAACAAGAAATTGCTGGTGATACAAAAGTAAATATATTAATGGAAAAAAATGACCAACAAACAAGCTAGAGTCTGCCAGTGATCATTAATTATAATTATAATGTTCTGCACATCTCAAATGTATCAAAAATATATATTATCGAAGTTTTTTATAGATTGTTTTGAATATTGATATTACTTTAGATAAAATATAATTGCTTTTTGTATATACTATTTTGGATTTCTACACGCTATCTTCTGTTAATAATATATTGTCTTGGATTTTCTTATATAATGGTGTATATTACATATATACAGTTTTGGCTTTTACATATTGTTTTGATATTTTAATTTTATATATTGATTTTATATTCTTTCTAAATATAATATGCAATTTTTTATATTATATATATTATTTTTTGGATTTATATATAGTGTGGATGTATATTATTTTTAAATATATATATATATATATATACTATTAATAGTAAACTTCAGTCTCCCTTTTGGAATTGTTTGAAAGAACAGAATGAGTCAACTATTGTTTGGTAGAAGAGAAAAACTGACCCTTTCTCACTTTCCTTGTAAAAAGCAAGCAAGTAATATCTCTCTTTTTTCTTTTTTTTTGTAAACGCATGCGAAATACATAAAGATAAGGCAAGTAATATCTCTTACTTTATGATTCCAAATTTTCTGTCTGGTACGATTGTGTCTAGTATGATGGTATGGTCTGTATAGTGAGTCGGTAATGATTAGATATGCAATATGAACATTGAAAATCTGACTAATATATGCCTCTACTTGTCTGATATAATTTAAACTTTACTATAGTTCTAAAACAAATCCAAACGGGATAAATTATAATATTTAAGTTTTAAAACAATTTTACAAACTAATAATAGTTACATAAGAAATTAAAAACATGTGTAAATAGAGTTTATGAGCAAAAAATATAAATCACCCAATTTTAAATTTTATAGCATTACATAAATATATATATGGAGAGAGCAAAAGAATACAAATGACAAGCATATCACATTGATTGAATGTTGAGTAGAGATTAGAATTAACTTTCATATTAAACACTTCAAATATTTTCACAATACACCTCTATTATTTAATTATTCAACTTCAAAGATTACACACTTCTACTATATTGACCTCCATTATTATAATACTTGTTTTATATTATATGAGATTTAACTTGTGGATTGATATAACTCAATGCAAAATGAGGATTAATGATCTCTATGTATACTAATATGAATTAAGAACTCTAAAATCAAGATATTTTGGAGACATCTCTAAAACATAAATATTTTGATAGATATCTTTAGAATATAGATATGTTTAACTGATTCTAGCATTTTTCATATTAGAACAAAGTATTTGGTTTCGAATTAGTGCTTCACTTTTAACACTGAATGAACTAAATTTTTAGTTAGTGACCCTTTCTTCAATTGGGTTATTATACACTACTCGAATCACGTCAAAAAGGTCAGATTTTCAAGGTCAACTCGATGCCATGATTGAATATGATTTTTCAGATGTCACACGGCTGTAATAAAGACATTCAAATGGCAACGCTGATGCATATATCTGTAGGCATTGGTTCAACATTTAACTTCTTTTGTTAGGTGCTTTAAGAGATTTGAGGGAGAAGGAAAGAGAGGGGAGCAAGTAAAATTGAGGGGTTGTACATGTAAGAGACTGAGAATGGACAAATGTCATTTGTTTCAGTGCTTGTCTGAGAGAAACGGAGGGGGAGGGGCATACAAGAAGAAAAATGTCATTTTTTTTATTCATTTGAAGTGACGGTTCTCCCATAAGAATAAATAAAAATATTATACATCATCTATTTCAAAAAAAATTATTTTAGAGAATTATAAATTTAAATGAATAAAAGACTGGAAAATAAATACATTTTTCAATTGCGTGATCCACAATAGAAGGTCACATGACCTCTCAAAAAATTCTAGAGGTGAAAATATTAAGAGAAGTTAATTTCACTTTATTTATATATATACATATATTCTTATTGTGCTATAAACTACAAAATAAATAATTCCCTTCTTCTTTCCACCTTTTTCTACAAAAAAATCTTATTTATAATATACAGAATATAAGATTCCCAACCTACACAAATTAGATTTATTTTTCAAAATGGCACTGTTTACGGAAATAATTAAACAGTTAGCACTCGTTTGAAAAAAATTTGGAAACTAGCACTTCCGCCATCACTGTTGGCGGAACCAAAGTTGGTTCCGCCATCAGTGATGGCGGAACCCATTATACCCCTGTTTGGCGCCCTAAAACCCCATTAATTAGCTAATTAACTGGTTCCGCCATCACCGATGGCGGAACCAGTGCCAGAGATTTTTCGAACAATTTTCCAGCGCGAGAAGTTACTGACATTGGTTCCGCCATCACCGATGGCGGAACCAGCGTGGCAATTTCGCAAAAATTTCTAGGGTTCGGCAGTTTTGCGTATAAAAATTTTTTAAAAAAAAAGAAAAACACTGGTTCCGCCATCACTGATGGCGGAACCAGTGTTTTTCTTTTTTTTTTTTTTTTTTTTGCTAAAAAACTGCTGAACCCTAGCGTTAATTGCGAAAATGCCACATTGGTTCCGCCATCGGTGATGGCGGAACCCGTTAATTAGCTATTGGGCGCCAAACAGGGATATAATGGGTTCCGCCATCGCTGATGGCGGAACCAACTTTGGTTCCGCCAACAGTGATGGCGGAAGTGCTAGTTTCCAAATTTTTTCCAAACGAGTGCTATCTGTTTAATTATTTCCGTGAACAGTGCCATTTTGAAAAATAAATCCACAAATTACACATCCAATACAAGCAAAGCCCACAGCATTTTTTTTTCTCTCTCAAGGTGACTCACAAAAACACCAAATCAAAGAAGAAAAACTAACTTGCCATCGTTTCATTTCACACCTCCATCCCCACCAAAATCAACCTCTCTCTAAATGTCCCTTCTTCTTCTTCCTCCCTCCCTCCTCTCTCATGTGCAAGTCCAAATCCTCCGCCATGGCCTCCACTCCCCAAGCCAAGCCCAACAAAGCCCGCTCTTCACGCTCTCTGCCCTCCACGCCCAACACGCCTTCCACGCCTTCCTTCCTCAACAACTCCTCAAACTACCCTTCTTACAACACCGGTTCTTCCTCCGCCTCCGGTACCGGTACCGGTCCCAACTCCTCGTCTCTGTCCGCCACTCTTTATTCAATGCGTGAGTCCTTTCCTTCTCTCGTGCCCTTTGCAGTAATCTCCAGCGCCACCAACCACTTTGCTTCCAATCGTCTGTCCAGTTCCTCGTACCGATGTTCTCTTTACAACCATGATACAGTCGTTTTTCAACGCACTTTCCGCCTTCCTGGGCAGTTAGACCCGACCACCTTCCTCTCCAGTCGTCTCTCGGTTTTGGGTAAGAGCCATCATGCCGCTTTAGTGAAACTTCTTGGGGCCTCCATTGCTGGAGCTGGAGACCACGTTTACTTAATTTACGAGTACGTTCATGGCGCTACTCTTTCGGAGTGTCTCAGAAACCCTAAGAACCCGAATTATACCATGCTCAACACGTGGATCTCACGAATACAAATCGCGGCCGATTTATCGGACGGTTTGGAGTACATCCACAACCAATCGGGGATAATTCACAATCGGATCAAGAGCTCTGGCATGATGATTACCGATCCGAGTTTAAGAGCGAAAATTTGCCATTTTGGGTCGGCTGATTTGTCAGGGGAATTGGAGGAGAGTAAGTTGGTTAGTGGAGGGAAGAGAATTGACGGTACGAGAGGTTATATTGCGCCTGAGTTGATTTATGGAGGGAGAATTTCGTACCAGTCTGACGTGTTTGCTTTTGGAGTGGTACTGTTGGAACTTATATCTGGCGAAGAACCGATCAAATTCAGGTTTCGGAAAGGTAAGCAAGAGTTTTAAATTGATCTAAATCCTAAATTCGGTACATTTTTTCGGTCTCTTCAATTATGTACTGATTTGATTTTCAGTAGGTATGATTGGGTTTCAGTTTAATTTGCATAATTTTACGGTCTTATTTCTTAGTTTATGTTAAATTGGGAATGTTTTTATAACTTCATTGATGTTATAACATGACTTGGTGACCAAAATATCCAACTCAAAATATACCCATCTAAAATAAAAGAAAAATACATCAAATTCATCAAGTACCTTTATAATTGGAGTTTTAAAAGGCTAAATTTGATTGCTTTTGAGTTTTAGCAAGTAAATTTCTAACAAGTTTTCTTACATTAATCAGATAGAAAAGAATTCGAACGGGTCTCATTAATCGACACGGCCAACAAGGCCGTAGAAACCGGAGCCGAAGGAGTGAGAAAGTGGGTCGATTCAAGATTGAGAGACTCGTTTCCTATCGATTCGGCCGAACGATTAATTTTAGTCGCTCTTAAATGCGTCGAGTCGGATCCGGCCGCTCGGCCCGACATGTCGTGGGTCGCCGGCAAAATTTCAAAAATTTATCTCGAGTCGAAAGTTTGGGCCGAAAGAGTGAATCCTCCAACGGACTTTTCGGTCTCAATGACACCACGATGAGTTTGATTGGATAGATTGAGTTGTGTTATTAAATGAGCCGGGCCGTGAAATATTGTTTCGCGAAATGAGGGAAAAATTGGTCGATTAAAAATGCTGTATAGCACGATGGCAGTATGATAGGGTTCGTAGTGTAAATGTTACAACTGAGTGTACGTAATTGAAGACGTAATATTTACACGACAAATCGTGTTATGTCGCCGTCATACTTTTTGGCTTGTGTAACCTTTTGATAAAAAAAAATGCGCGTGAGATGAATTGAAATATAAAAGCACCGACTTGAGAAAATCTTTGATGGTGTGAGAAGACCCAGTCTAGGTGATGATATACATATCACTTTCGATGGGTTTTTTATTCTTTTATTAGGCTAGTTTTGTGGACTGACAATAGAAAAAGATTGTGTTTAATAGAAAGTGACAGGAAGAGAATATATGCTGATGTTTGACTTTTCTGGTTATTTTTTAATACGGTTTAAGATTAGGTTGATAGGAAAAAATGTATTGAAATATTATATATTAAGTTTTTCTGGGTGCTTTGTGATACAGGTTAGTTGATTTGATGTTGTTAGATATTTATTGAAGTGTGGATATAGTTTATAGCTATGTTTTGGTTTCAAAATATTGATTTTTTAAGTTGGTTTCAAATTCGTTTTGTTCTTTGTTTGACTCTCTTGGGCTTCTTAGTTTTAGGTCTGTATGATTGAATACAAATGTACAAAGGAAAAAGCCTAATTGTATACTTCTTGTTGTTTGTAGTATCATTGGAAGAGTGGTTATAGGAATTATTTGTGCAGAATCATTGGAATTATTGTATTTTTTTAATGAAAAAATTAGCATATAATATTCAGTGGTAATTTGTCAATAATTAGTATAATACTTGTGCAAGCGTTTCTGATTATTTTTCTAGTATAAATGCATAATACTTTTTTCAATATGATTTGAGAACAATATGATTATTTTAACTTGTATATCAGGGGAGAATTGGAGCTTTTCCCGCACAATAATATTGAAGCTTTTCTCACGCAAAATGCGTCAGAAAAAAGTAAAGAAATATCGAAAGCATTGCCTGAAAAGATGGACTTTGAAATGAATTTTTCTTGGAAAAATCCGTGATCCTACAGACGATCATATAGACCTTTATTTCTTCGACTCCTCTCAAACCGGCTTGTAATTAGCCGGCAACCCACGTCATGTCAGGCCGAGCGGCCGGCTCCGACTCCACGCATTTAAGAGCCACCGAAATTAACCATACGGCCGAATCGATCAGAAACGAGTCTCATAAATCTTGAGTTTTTTTTTAAGTTGAGATGATAGTTAAAGATTATTCATTATATGTTTCTAAAATAACTTAGAAAATAGAGTTACATTTTTCGAATTAAGACTGAGTCTAGTGCTAACTGCTGAGTGTAAAGATTTGGTAATAATTACATGGGTATAAAAGTTTTTAGCTTATCATATTTAATCATGACGTAAAAGAAAGGGCGCGGCTATTCTGAACGACTCTTTTCTTAAATTGAGTCAGAGAGAAACTTCTTTCATTTTTTTTTTTTTTGATGTTCAACTATTAGATTGAAAGACTTTGCTAAATATAATGCTAAATTGTGTTTGGTGGGAAATAAACTCATGTTCTTTGGTTATACATGCAAATGCTTTAACCAATTAGGCTACATGCTATTTGTAACTTCTTTCAATTTATACCCATTTTATCCTTGTGAATGCTAATTATGGTCATATCGAAACACTAAATAATCACTTTTATTTCATGCTATAAATGAACATAATATATATTCACCTACATGTGCATCACAGAAAAAGAAGGAAATTATTAATTAATGCTAGAGATTAATTTTGGGTGGTGATTAGGACAGGAACACTTTTGATGATGACAGGAATTAAGAACTAAATTTACTCTTTTACTCTTTTATAAATAAGATGGTAAGTTCTTAATGAGATATGATGCTATTAATCGCAAATATACATTCCTTCTTAGTAACTTTGAATTTTCTTCTATCTAAACAAGTATGCATTCCTTTTTAGTGACTTTTTTATTTTCAACAAATTATTAACAATAATGCTTGTTCTCCAAAAAATTATATTAGTTAACAAATTTATTAGTACTGTTGATCGATAATGATATTCCAACTTAAGAAACTAACTCTTAGGTGACGTTCGGCAAGGTGGAATAAGAGTGGAAGAGTGAAAGAAGTGGGTTATTCCAGCCAAACAAGGGTGGAATTAAATTGAATAAATGGATGGAAGAGTGGAATTTCCTAATTCCATCGGCGTGGTGGAAGATTTTTATTCCATAGAATAAGCCAAATTTTAGGACGAAAATACCCTCCTTTCTTCCACCATAAGATGATGTGGCACTAGCAATTAATGCATTATTTCTCTCTCTTCTTTCTTTCTATAATCTTTTTGTCAAAAAATATGAATGAAAAAATCACTAATTTTCGATAATAATTTCATAAAATCATAAATTTGAAATGTGCAAATAATTGTACTCATTTTTCTCTATCTAAAGAGATATGTCTTTCTATATTTTTGAATTAAATTTTATTTTTCTTTTGTTATTGTATTTTTAATTGAACATTTATGTTTTTGTATTTTTTATCTTATTTAATTAAAAAAATTAGAGGTTGTTAAATAATTTAATAAAATATAATTAAAATAAGGATATTATAGTAATTAATAATTATTTCTATTTTTTAAATCAATTTTTTATTCCATGAAACTTGCCGAACAATGATAGAATAAAATGGAAAACCACTCTTCCACTCTTCCACTATTTCACTCTTCCATATTTTGCCGAACTGGCGCTTAGTTATTGTTTCTCTTGCCAACAAACTAACAGGTTGAAAAAGTCAAAGTCAACGCTCAGTCAAAACGCAAGTTGACTGAACTGACTCGGGGCAGCAAAGAAAATGAAGCTGTGAAGTGTTGCGATTTGAAACAGGAGCCTTTACTTGGTATTTTCTTTCTTCTTTTTTTCGTATTTAGATCAATATAGTTTTGTATTTGGTCATAAAATTAATTAAGATCTATTCTTTTTGTGCAGATGGAAGGAGGGATTTAACTGAGGAGGAGTATGATATGATATAACTGGAAACTCCTCACAAGTATGAAAAATGTCCGACCGGCACGTATTTTAAAGCATCTCATTGCGAAATTAATCGATACAGCTGGTTTGAGCTCTGTTTAGTTTATATTTTCTTAGGAAAAGATGTTTTGAGCTCTGATGTATTAATTTCTGTTTGGTTGTTTTTATGATGGTTTAATTGATATTATGTACTTTTGTGGTGTGAAAACAGATTCTCATGTGTGGGATTGGAGATATTATTATTATTATTATTATTATTATTATTGAGAAATTAAGATTTATTATATATGAATAATTGAGATAGTTGTGATTCTTTTTCTTTTAGGGTGCGGTTATTTTGAGCGAAGTTTTTTTTAAATTGATCGGAGAGAGAAACTTCTTTCAATTTATACTCATTTTACTCTTTTGCATTGTCATGTTTAAATTAAGCCTTAAATAATTATTTTTATTTCTTACTATAAATAAGCAAATTATGAAAAACAACAATTAATACACACATACACCTGCATGGCAAAAAAAGAAACAAATTAATCCTAGAATTTTAGTTAAAAACCTTGATGATTTGATGCACAACTGTCTTTTTGATAATGAAGACGCTAATAGTCTAATATCTCAAATATAATTGATTTAACTGTGTGTCCTAATTTTTTTTGTCCTAATTTCAATTTCTGATAATAATATTTTTAGTTTGTGTTTCTGATAGACTAAATGTGTTTTTGTTAGATTCATTCGCCGGTAAGTTTTGACTTTGATAACATTTTTGTTTGCTAGTATTTTTTGTTAGATTTAAACGTTTGTGTTTTTGTCGTAGTTTCTCGTGATAGTTGTTATAATTAATAAAAATGCTTTTTGATTTTGAGATATTTGGAACTGGATTTTTTTGAGTAGTTTATTTTGTATTTATGTTGTTGGAATATTATATCATAATTTATTTATTACTTTGAAATATATGATGTTATTAATGCCATGTTTATTTATCTTATTTGATTTATATGACGTATGCGTGCATATCTCACTGTTTGATTAGAGAAGGGTCATAATTCAATTTCTTTTATGTATTTGTGCAATATTGTACATATCGGACTATATATATTCTTTCATTTGATTAAAAATTAAGGCAAATGATTCGGACAGAAGTTATTTTGATCAAGACAGGAAATATAAATCAAAATTATACTTTTATCCCTCATAAATGAGATGATTAGCAATATTTCAATCAATGCATCTTCTCTTGATATACTAACTCTTTTAACTAAATGCTAATAACCATTCTAAGCTTACCTGTTTTATTCACCAATTAGCCATGTGGCATATATGGTGAAGTTTTTTTGTGGGTTTAGCTAGCGTGTGAGATACAAAGACAAACACGAGTGGGCAGTGCCACATAAGCTAATTGGTGAGTTTTCCAAATGTGTATTTAATACTTTTTGTTTTCTTAATTATTTCTTCAAGAAACTAAGAATTAAACAGTGAACAAAAAATAACAGGAAAAATCGAAAAACATTCTCAAAACCGGTAACGACACAAATTTTTTTAAATTTAATTTATTTAATAAAAATAAGAAAATGAATATATTAATAAACCAATTTAGAATCCAAGAGCATGAATAACACACGAAACTCATAAAGTAAATAATTACATATTTCTTAGGGAAATTTACAAAAAAACCCCCTATCTTTTCTGAATATTACAAATAACCCCCTGTATTTTCGTTTATTACAAATAACCCTCTGTCAGAAGAAGTTTCCTTTCAAATACCTCCCTACATCACTATTCCATCCATTCCAAAGTTAATTTTTTTTTAAATGACTAAAATACCATCATGTATATTGAATATATTTAATTAACAAATTAATTAAATAAACAAACAAAATAAATTAAATAAAAATTGTTAAACACATAAAAAATAATTCATTAAAAAATAAAATTCATTAAAAAGAAATAAAACTAATTAAAATAAAAATAATTAAAAAGAAAAGGTTAAAAAATAATTAAATAGTTAAAAATAAAAAAAGTAAAAAATAACTCAATAAGAATTAATTAAAATAAATAAAATATACATAATTAAAAATCTAGAAATAATGAAACAAAACATAATTATTAAATAAATAAATAAAAATTAAGTAAAGATAAAAATAAAATTATAATTAATGTTATAAAATAGAAAAATTTACAAAATAACCCCCTAACTTATTTGAATATTATAAAATACAAAAAATACAAAAAAATAAAAAAATAAAAAAAATAATAAAAGAAAAATTAATTTTTAAAAATAGTAATAATTATAGACACACACAACTTTATTTATTATAACATAGTGTAAGAGCCTAATGCATTATCT
Source organism: Juncus effusus (assembly GCA_027726005.1). Taxonomy (NCBI): domain Eukaryota; kingdom Viridiplantae; phylum Streptophyta; class Magnoliopsida; order Poales; family Juncaceae; genus Juncus; species Juncus effusus. The sequence goes on along the minus strand of CM050906.1, from coordinate 653,225 downwards.
GGTATAGCTCAACATTCAGACCCACATCATATTGTCTTGAAAAAAACTTAAACTTGGTTGGGCCTTTTCTTTTTAATTATTTTTATTTTAATTGGTTTTATTTCTTTTTAATGAATTTTATTTTTAAATGAATTATTTTTTATGTGTTTAACAATTTTTATTTAATTTATTTTGTTTGTTTATTTAATTAATTTGTTAATTAAATATATTCAATATACATGAGGGTATTTTAGTCATTTAAAAAAAATTAACTTTGGAATGGATGGAATAGTGACGTAGGGGGGTATTTGAAAGGAAACTTCTTCTGACAGGGGGTTTGTAATAAACGAAAATACAGGGGGTTATTTGTAATATTCAGAAAAGATAGGGGTTTTTTTGTAAATTTCCCTATTTCTTATTATATTTTCACTACCATACAATATTGGAATCATGACTAATATTTAGATCAACGAAAGTTGGAATATCATTATCAATGGACATTACTAATAAATTTGTTAACTAATATAATTTTTGGAGAACAAGCATTATTGTTAATAATTTGTTGAAAATAAAAAAAGTCACTAAAAAGGAATGCATACTTTTTTAGAAATCGGAACGCAGATAAAAAAAGTCACTAGAAAGGAATGCATACTTGTTTAGGAATCGGAACGCAATTCAGATAGAAGAAAATTCAAAGTTACTAAGAAGGAATGTATATTTGCGATTAATAGCATCATATCTCATTAAAAACTTACCATCTTATTTATAAAAGAGTAAAAGAGTAAATTTAGTTCTTAATTCCTGTCATCATCAAAAGTGTTCCTGTCCTAATCACCACCCTTTTTCGTTAGCTTACTGAAATCTTGGCATTCTTAGATTGGTTTGCTCATTTAGTATGTTTTTCTATATCAGTGAGGCTAAAGTCTTCACATTTCATTTATTAAATTCCACCATAAAAGCAAATAAAAAAAAATCAACCAAACTGGAATACATTTATGTAAACTAATTAAAATTAAACTCACTGTTTATTTATCTTTTTTCCAATTTTTATATAGGGGTGAAATGAAATATTCTTACAAATACTATGATATTGAAGCTTATCTCGCGCACAATATCTGAAAAAATAAAAGAAATTTCAAAAGTAATGTCTCAAAAACTGAATTTTGAAGTGAAATAACTTGAGAAAAAATTCATGATCCTAGGAAACAGGATATCGACCTTTATTACTTCCTCTTCCAGATTGACTGGTAATTATTGTTTTTTATTAATTTTATCAATTTTACTTCATTAATTATTATTCAAAAGTTAATTTTAATTTTATTTTTTTATGTAGACTTATGAAGAAGTATGTGAATACTAGAGAGGACCTTGTTGAAAGAAATCAACTTTTGGAGGGCAAAATTGGCTTGCACCTCTTTGATATTTAACATCTATGCATGTATAATACATATTGCAAAATTTGATTGTCAAAAAAGAAAATATTGCAAAAATTTTACTAAACAAAAAACTAAAAAGCTACCCATATTGCCTCTTTAACATCATGTAATAACTCTACCAGTAAGCAGTCTAACAGTAAGAGTCACATTACTCTCTAATGGCAGCTTCATTACTATATTAACGGCCCAATTACACTACTTCTGTCGTTTCTATTATTTTATCTACTAAAATAGTTTTTGAAAAAATAGCTTAGGTCTCGTTTGACACCATTTTCGTTTTTCCGATTTCTGTTTTTTAAAAACGAAAAACTGTTTTCTGTTTTTTTGCTTCCGTTTTTATGAAATAGTTTTTCGTTTTTAAAATCAGAATTTTTTTTCTCTCAATGAATTCAACTTATGTTTACAAAGTAAATTAACAACATACAAAAACAATACTCCTCAATAAAATTTCAAATTGAAAGAACCCTTACTCTCATTTTTGTTAACACCATCCTTCTACTAACCTTTTTTTTTTATCTCTTCAACAACAATGTTGCTTAAAAGATTCTCAAGCTTACGAGCCATACGTTACCGGCTTCAACCTCAAGTACATCATACCATCTATTTGACATTATGAATTGATTCTTACATTACTAAATATAATAATAAAATAATAACATGACTAGATACAAATACAAATATATTTCTAACAGTAAAATAATAGGCAGAAATATTTATATACAATGCATTGGAACATAAATATTCACAGCTAGACAAAGATTTACCTAATCATGAAAGACAAAACATCTCAACAAAATTCATGAAAGACAAAACATAAATTTTACCCGATCATGATTGCTTGGTCCTAATGAATCCGCTGTATAAAAAAATATTATTATGCCTTTGCACTGATGAACGGTGGAGTAAATCAAGATTAATATTAGCTTAGAATTAATTAAGGCATCACTTATGAGATGTCATATTTAACATCGTGCAATAAGGAAATGAAAAACAAGAAAGTTGAAACGCATATTTGTGGTTTTGAAAATCCCATTTTTATTTTGGTAATCGGATGAAAAAAAATGGAAACACACCGAATTTGCCAAACATGTTTTCATTTTCTTTTACCAAAAAAAAAATGAAAAACAAGAAACAAAATCGATGCCAAACGAGACCTTACTTAAATCATTTTTAAAAAAAATATTTTCTTATTAAAAAAGCAACCATATCTTTTTTTGGAGAAAAACTACGAGGGCTCGCTCGATTCATTTTTCATTAATAAGAAAGCTGAAAAAAAATTACACTAGTATGTAAGATACAAACCACACATCAACAATGGAAAAAATATCAACAAAAAGCAACATAGAGGGGATGGTTGCCTGTCTCTGATTGAAGCTTCTAACCGCAATTCAAGAAAGCAACCATATCACCTCTTTAATATCATCATTATCATGGAATAACTCTTAACAGTAACAAAACAATTACTCTCTAATACCATCTTCATTACTATATCAATCAGCTCATCACTCGCAATCGACGGCTGGCACTACTTCCACGTTTTACGTTTGATTGATAGCCGTTCATTTTCCATCCAACGTTCCTCGTCGTTCCATCAGAATTTCCTTTTTCAACAGAATATCAACAAACGTTGTTTTATAGTACATGCATCTGGTGCAGGGATTTAATATTTAGGCTACTTAGGCAAATTAACTCCTAAACTTGTTCAATTTGTGTGCTAATCGTAATATGAATATGCGGTATTTCGTATATGTAATTATTTTGATAGAAGCATCTGATTCAAATTTTTTGAGTAACTGAGAAATATTGGAAGAATGTGTATTATATTTTTCTTATATATGTTCTTTATTCTATAATTATTAATATGTAATCTTTAATAGTTTATAATATTCATAAATAAATGATTTTAGTGAACATTTTTTTTACTGTGTAATTCATCCTTCTAAATATACGGAGCGAGATGGAGGTGAGAAAGTAAAACGACTTTATGAGTTTAACTGTAAGCAAACCTAAAAATGAAGTAAGAAACCGTACAGAAAATAGCCTCTTAACACAACATCTATTTTTACGCACGCAAGAATGCACTGAAGATTTTGTTAAAAAAAAGATTCATCAGAACTTAACATAACTAAATATGATTAAATTCAATAGTAAAATCGAATTAAATAAAAATAAATTGTAAGTAATAGACAAAAAGTTCTAAATAACATAGTATTGTTTTTTCAAAAATTATATATATGATTTTTTATTTTGATAGTAGGATGACACCCTCTCTTAATTTCATAGTCTTGAATAGAATAAATGAGAAAAATAACAATAGCTATAATAATATTAAATTGAATCTAGAATGCAATACAATTTTTAAATGATATAAAAAAATTTAGATACACAAGAGTTAATTTGTATTTAGACTTTCAATCTTATAAACTATAAATTACAATAAAAATAGTTTAAGAATATTTTATATTCATATATTCACGTGTTCTTGTTGAGCACATTATTATATATGTTCATATTAATTACCATTATTCATGAGTTAAATACTTATTAAAAGTTCTATTACATAATAAAATATAAAAAAAATAATTACTATATTAAAAAGTTATTATTTTATTACTTACAAACTAAAATGCGAAAAACAAAACCACTAACATCGATCACGTTCATGTAGGTCTATAATACAATATCCAATCTAATTCTACAGAGGATATAAGTGCAAAATATGTTAATATGTCTATATTACAATATCCAATCTAAATACAATATCCAATCCAATTCTATAGAGGATGTAAGTGCAAAATATGATAATAGGTCTATAATACAATATCCAATCCAATTCTACAGAGGATGTAAGTGCAAAATATGATAACAAATTTATATTACAATATCCAATTCAATTCTACATAGCATGTATTGTAAGTGCAAAATATGATAATAGGTCTATATTACAATATCCAATCCAATTCTACAGAGCATGTATTGTAAGTGCAAAATATGATAATAGGTCTATATTACAATATCCAATCCAATTCTACAGAGCATGTATTGTAAATATAAAATATGATAATATGTCTATATTACAATATCAAATCAAATTCTACAGAACATATATTGTAAATGCAAAATATGATAATAGATCTATATTACAATATCAAATCAAATTCTCCAGAACATGTATTGAAATGTAAAATATGATAATAGATCTATATTATAATATCCAATCTAATTATACAGAGGATGTATTGTAAATGCAAAATATGATAACGATGGCTCAGATATATAATACACTAGTAGGGTTCATATTGAGTTTGTGAACCTTGAGCAGGAAAAATACATCCACACAAATCCCTTTCCTCGTCTCCTCCCTTCTTGCGCCACCACCAAAACTCCCCTTTTCGCCTTCCAATTCAAAACCCTAATCCCCCACTAAATCCTCCCTCCCATGTCCCTTCTTCCTCCATAATTCCACCTTGTTAGTCGAACTCAGCTCTCTGCGTTTCTGCTCGAGGTGTATCTGAGCTGCGTCGGTTTTGAAATTAGGGTTTTGGGTAATTGAGAAGGTTGTTCAGTCATGGCGGTATCGAGTGCGAATTTCGACGAGCTGGAAAGGGACTTGGACGCGCTGTTGAGAGACCAGAACAACCACCAGCTGAAATCGTCGCCGTTCGAGTTCGATCCGGACGATCTCAACATGTACCGCTCCGGCAGCGCTCCGCCGACCGTCGAAGGTTCCAGAACCGCTTTCGGCGGCCTTTTTGAGGGTACCAACAACGGCAACAGCAACAACAACAACCAAAGTTCGGTTCTTGATGAAGAGGATGAAGACTACATGATGAGGTCTCACCCGGCTTATCTGTCTTATTATTACTCCAACGAGAACGTAAACCCTAGGTTGCCGCCGCCGATTGTTTCGAGAGAGGATTGGAGAGCAGCTCAGAGGTTTCATGCTGGCGGCGGCGGCTCTGTGGAGGTTGGTGGTGGGGCGGCGGCGGGATTAGGTGGTGGACAGAGATTTGGTGGGGTTGGAGATAGAAGGAGGAAAGTTGGGTTTGAAGAGAGCTCGCTTTTTGCGCAGCAGCCGAGTATGGGGTCGGATATTGGATTGCTTGGTTCGAGAAGGAAGAGCTTTGTCGATGCTTTACAGGTTTGTTTGTTGTTGGTTTTGAATTTTTTTTGGATAGTTTTTAATTTTGTTGTTCCATTTTTAATGAAATTGTTACTTCTGATACTAGTTTTTTTAATTTTTAATTTGGTTCTGAATTTTGTTTTTTTAACTAGTTTTTAATTTTGTTGCAATTTTAATTAAATTGTTACTTTCGGTGAAGTGCTATGGTTTTTTTATACTGTTTTCGTGTATATCTGATGAATTCTAATGCTGATTTAGATTTTCAAAATTTTAATTTAGGATGATTTTTTGTAACAATTAGTCCAATATTCAAATCAGTTACCGCTATTTGACAAATTAAACTTTAAATCAACCCGTGTACTTATATGTTGCCATCTCTACGACGTTGCTCACTCACCATTTTGTACCATTAAATTCCAAGTTTTTTCAAAACATCGTTTCCCACAAATACCATTATTTTAACTTTCTCACCGTTTCAGGACAACATGACGCTCCAAACACCCCAATACCCTTCTTCCCGCCCGTCCAGCCGAAACGACTTCTTGCTTACCGGGTCCGAGTTACTCTCCGACCCGCAACCCGGCTCGACCTCGCCCACTTTAGCTCGAGTCCGAAGTCTCGGCCACTCGGCCGGCCTCGCTGGCGGACCAGGTCCGGGGCGGACCGTCACGCCCGACCCGCAGTTGGTTAGGAGGACGCCCAGTCCCTGCCTGCCACCTGTCGGCGTCAGAATGAATGAGAGGAGTGGCAATGAGGGCAATTTGGGGAGTGATTTGAGCGATGCGATATTGGCGATGGGGAATATGAAGGTTGGGTATAATGGTGGCGGTGGTGGTAATAGTGCTGCTGGTTTGAAGAGAGGGACGAATGATTATGCTGCTCAGATGTTGAATAGTCAACGCGTCACAGGTCTCTCTCTCTCTCTCTCACTCTCTCTCTCTCTCTCTCTCTCTCTTATACACATTCACCATTTGTTTATCCTCTCTCTCTATCTCCAATACACATTTGCAATATGTTTATGATCTCTCTCTCTCTCTCTCTCTCATACAAGACCATATATTTATTTTCTATATTTTCCAGGCGGCCTAGAAACAGATTTCCTAAACATAGGCAGAAGCCAAGTGGGAGGAGCCAGCTACCACGCACCAGCCATAGACCCGGTCTACGGAAACTACCCCCAAACACCAACCGACCCCTTACTAAACTCCACAAACTACCTCAACAACTCACTCAGCCAAATCGACCCTCTGTCAGACTACCAGAAGGCTTACCTCAGCGCCTTGCTGGCGCAACAACAGAAGCTCCAGTACGTCAGCTCCAATACCACTTTAACCAATACCGCCTTGAACAATACCGCTTTGAACTTAAACCGTGGTTTGTATGGGAGAGACGTGTCGTTTAACACTGGGTATGTGAGTCCGGTTCAGGGATCGCTGTACGGATCGTTGACTGCTCAGGCGAGAGCGAGAACCAATGAGAGGCTGACACGTGGCGCTTCGATGAGGTCAGCGTATGGTGGGTCTGATACGGCGGGGTTTTTGGATGAGGGTTTTGCTGCTCTGACTCTTTTGGAGGATTTCAAGACTAATAAGACGAAGAATTTTGAACTGGCTGATATTGTTGGTCATGTGGTTGAGTTCAGGTATTTATTTCAATGAGTTTAGTTAAATTGAAGCATGCTTTTTTTATGTTTATTTGTTTAAATATATATATAATTTTTTTTTTTTTTGGTTTTTGTAGTTCGGATCAGTATGGAAGCAGATTTATACAGCAAAAGCTCGAGACGGCTTCGCTTGATGAGAAGAATAAAATATTTCCGGAAATATTCCCTCACGCGCGTGCTTTAATGACTGATGTTTTTGGAAATTACGTCATTCAAAAGGTAATTCCGCTTTTTACTTTTATTTTTTTTTCTCTATATTTTCAGCCTTTTTATTCAAATTTACTGTTTTTTATATGCAGTTTTTTGAGCATGGAACTGACATACAAAGAAGGCAACTGGCGACTCAACTGAAGGGCCACGTTTTGCAACTAACACTTCAAATGTACGGCTGTCGCGTTATTCAAAAGGTTTTCCATCTTTTCTTCCCCTCCTTATTTTAATATTTACTTTAAAAAACCCAGCTCAATTTGAAATAATATGTAAGCACCTTAACTTATTTTCAAATAGCAGGTAAATAATTCGAAAAATGTGTTCACATATTATCTATCATTATTTATCTTATTTGAATGTTACATAAGTTTTTTTTTCCTTGTAACAAAAAATAAAGCTAAGTGATTTTTATAATAGGGATTTTTTTATAGAAAAAGTTCCAACGTAATTTTTTTAATATTCCAAAAAGTTATAGGGTTTATTTATAAATCTGAAAAAAAAATACATAAGTTGTACGGCTGTCGCGTTATTCAAAAGGTTTTCCATCTTTTCCTCCCCTCCTTGTTTTAATCTTTATTTAAAAAAAAAACAACTCATTTTGAAATAATAGAGAAATAATATGTAAGCACCTTCTAACTTCTTAAAATAACAGTTAAATAATTCAAAAACGTCTTTACATATTATCTATCATTATTCATATATTATCTGAATACTAAATAAGGTTATTCTTTTTAAAAAAACAAAAACAACAGTCAAGTGTTATCATTTTAACAACTCCCAAACCCAGGTGCTTTCCAACATGTTAAATTCAAACGAACGGCATTTTCTCGAACGTTCCAAAAGTCAAGGGCTTCCTCACAAATCTGACAAAACACAAGGGCTTTTCTGAAAAAGTGTCTCATTTTTTCAAAAAATGTGTTTACATATTATATATCATTGTTTATCTTATCTGAATGTTACATAAGTTTTTTTCCCTTATAACAACAATAAAAGTTACGTGATCTTTTTATTAGTTTAAAAATTAGGTAGTTTTTGTATAGAAAAAGTTCCAACGTAATTATTTTAATATTCCAAAAAGTTAAGGGTTTATTTATAAATCTGAAAAAAATACAACTCATCTAACATTTTTATATTATTCAGGCGTTGGAAGTGGTGGACGTGGACCAACAAACAGACATGGTGTCCGAACTGGAGGGTTCCATTATGAGATGCGTCAGAGATCAGAATGGAAACCACGTCGTGCAAAAATGCATTGAATGCGTGCCTCAAGACAAAATTCAGTTCATCATTTCGTCTTTTTATGGACATGTTGTTGAATTGTCCACTCATCCTTACGGATGCCGCGTCATCCAGGTAGTTTAGATTTCACAAGTAAATAAATAATTTTTGAATGTTCCGTAAAAAGACGAAATAAATTTTACAAGTAAATAAATAGTTTTTGAATGTTCCGTAAAAAGACGAAATGATGATCTGGAGGGGTCCATTATGATATGTCGTAAAAAAAATGCATTGAATGTGTGCCTCAGGACAAGATTCAGTTCATCATTTCGTCTTTTTATGGACATGTGGTTGAATTGTCGACTCATCCTTACGGCTGTCGCGTTATCCAGGTAGTTTAGATGGAAACCCTAATTTTTGAGTAGATTTGAAAAAGACCTATATTTAAACCCCCCATGATTTTAGAATAGTGAAAAAGACCCTTAAATTTAATATTTTGTTAGAAATACCTAATATATTATGAAATAGTAGAGAAACAGTACGTATTATTTATTGAAGATTATTTAGGTTTATTTTTTTGTTTCAAAATAATGTTGAAGTTAAAGGGTTTTTCTTGAAATTGAAAAGTTGAGGGGTTTGGAAAAATGAAAAGTTGAAACTAGGGTGGTTTTTGAATGTTCCGTAAGGATGAAAAGTTGAAACTAGATTTTGCGTAGATAAATATAATATACTTTGAAAGATGTCCCTGTATTTTCTGGTGTTTATGAAAATCTCTTATATTTTTGGAATATTGAGTTAAAACCTACTTTAAATTGTTCTTTAAGAACCCACTGAGTTTTTGAAATACTAAAAGAAAACCCTGATATTATTATTATTATTTATATTTATATTATTTGAATATTATTTTGTGGTTTTTATTAAAATTAAGTAGAAGTGAAGGAGTTTTTTGGAAATTTAAAGGTAATACAATGTAGGGTGTTTTTTGAATATTCCAAAAGATATGGAGTTCATATAAATTTGAGAAAATATTGGGTGGTTTTGAGAAATTTCCCTTATTTTTTAAAGTCATGTTGTAATGACGGTAATATAATGTATTTTTTTTTTCTTAATTTTCAGAGGGTACTGGAGCATTGTGACGATGAGTTGACTCAAAGCATAATGATGGACGAAATAATGCCTTGCGTTATGACTCTGGCTCAAGACCAGTACGGCAATTACGTCATTCAAGTAAGCTTTTTAGCTCTTTCCATCTTTTTCCGTTTACCTCTATTTTTATTCACCAATCTTCATCAAATCATTTATCATTATTTATTTATTTATATATTACCCATTATTTATTTATTTATTAACCTTTATTTATTTATTTATTTATATATTAACCATTATTAATTATTTATTTATACCTTTATTTATTTATTAACCATTATATATTTATTTATTTATTTTGCAAACAGTAATCTCTTTTACTTTAATTTAATCTCATCTCATTTTACTCCACAAACCATACAAATCTTGCACGGCACAAGCAATAGAATTTTAACTGTTCCTCAACCACTATGTGTGATTTTTCCTTTCAACAGCACGTGCTGCAGCACGGGAAGGCTGAGGAGCGTTCCGTAATAATAAAAAAACTGGCGGGTCAAATCGTGCAGATGAGTCTGCAGAAATTCGCGTCCAACGTCGTCGAAAAGTGCCTGACTTTCGGCACGCCTGACGAGCGTCAGATTCTGATCGATGAGATGCTCGGCTCCACCGACGAAAACGAACCCTTACAGGTACATAAAATGTTAATGTCGTGTGGGGAATTTGCAAAAAGGTCCCTGTGTTATGGTTAAATTGTAAAAGACCCTCCGTCGACACTGTTTTGTTAGAAACGTAATTAGATGAGTTGCTTGGTACCACCGATGAAAATGAACCAGTACAGGCTTGTATATCTTTTGAGAAATTTGCAGAAAAGCCCCTGTGTTGTGATTAAAAAAAATTGAAGTGTGAAGGACTTCTTTGCAATTTCCTAAGAAATAGAGGGTCTTTGAGAAATTTGCAGAAAAACGTCCCTGCGTAATGCTGTTGCAAAAAAATAAAACTGATATTTTATTCAAAAAAGAAATCAATTAGAATGATTAAGATGACATAAACTAACTGTATTAGATCTTAATAAGTGTAAGTTTTTTTTTTCCAATCTCCTTAAAGAACAGAGGTTTTTTTGCAATTTCCAACAATAGTTTTTTTTTTGCAATGTAAGCATAATGTAGGGGCCTTTTTTTTGCTATATATATATGTATCTATATTTTTTCTTATTCTCAATAGCTTGCAAATTATGTGGTTTTTGTAATTTGGTCCTTTAATTTTGGGCAGGTAATGATGAAGGACCAGTTTGCAAATTATGTGGTGCAAAAGGTTTTGGAGACTTGTGATGAAGCAAATAGAGAGCTTATTTTATCTCGCATAAAAGTCCATTTGAATGCTCTAAAAAAATATACTTATGGAAAGCATATTGTTGCGCGTGTTGAGAAACTTATTGCCGCTGGAGGTAAAAAAAATAAAAAAATTATAATTATCTTTTTTGTTTTTTTTTTCTGATGAATTATTATTATTTTAATATGCAGAGAGGGTTTCGGCTATGTCGTGAAATGTTAAAAGGATGATTTGATTGTACAGACAAAAATAGAGGCGTATAATCTTGTGCTGAAATGTTAGTATTAATCTTTCCTTTCCTTTTTGTAATCTGTCAAGGAGTCAAGCAAAACAAGCCTTTGTTTTGTTGTAAATAAAGAAAGAAAGAGGGGGCTCTTCGCGAATAAGAATCTTTTTTGTTGTTCTGTTTTGTGGATTTTGTTGTTCTGTTTTGTATATTTTGTGATGTCGATTGTAAAAGCTTAATGTTGAGTAGAGAGTAATTTTAGGCTAGAGATAAAAGAATGAATCAGGAGGCACTTGTAGAATTTTGGCCTTCGTTTAGACGTTTGTTAATGGCCTAAAAATGGAATCATGTAAAGTTAGAGCTTATGTTTAGTGACTTGTTAAATGCTAGTCTTTTGTACTGTAATTTTCTTTCTTTTTAGTTGATCTTGCATGAGTTTTATTGTAGTTCACCACTAAATTTGTTGCACACTAGTTTGCTACAAGGCTATACATGCATACTATGCCCAATTTGAATAGTAAACTTGTGATAAAACCGAATTTGGAAGTAGATATTTTTGTTAAATGGATTTGACATTTCTAAGAAATCTATCAATTTTTTTAGTTAATTAGCAATTAAAAAATAATTATAATTCTTTAGTTTGCCTCATTTTTTTTTATTTTGGTCGTTTGTGCATCTGGTTTTGATAATTCAGGCATTAAGGCTCTCTTTACAAGACACGTTTATCCTGATCTAACTTAGATTGAGTAGTTTTCACAAGTTGTATCGTACAACTTGCATTATTTTGTTTAATCCTTCCATCTGCAACGAATAAAGTTGAAATTATTTAATATTATAAGAATGCATTGTAAGATTAATATCATTTATGTATTATTATTCACAAGAGAATTTGATAAACAAAACTAATTTGATTTAAAACAAAAAAAGAAACCTCGTAATGGTGCCGGTGTCAAATCTTAATCAGTCTAAACACCTCAAAACTTAGTTTTTCCTTTCCAAAGCTGTTTGCTACATCTAATTGGTTCAATTAGCTTGTGTTTAGTTCAAGTATTGAGTTCAACCTCATCCATAGCCATCTCTTAGTTAGCACGAGTAACAATAACAAATTTTAGTTTCTTAATACCAAATACTAACATAATTGTTAACTAACAAGAGAATTTGACAAATTAATTGGAGGGACAGCCAGAATTTCATACCTCAAGTCTATAGTTATTAAATAAGAACCTCATAACTACACATCTCATTGCAGTCTATATTTAAATTAGTTTCCTCCATTATCTTATCATTGTAATATACAACATAAGAAAATCATCTACTACTTCCAAAAGAAGTGGAAAAATTGAACAAAATGCACAATCTCCATGATGGTACAAGAAAAATATTTCTTTATAAATAAAAATGTTCATACAAATTGCATTTCAAGTCACGCAAGATGTAATGCAGCACTAAAGTTCCGATTTACTTAAAACTCAAACCAATTCTTCTGTAAACTCAACTGGCCCCTACCAGTGGACCTAGCCCATTTTTAAAGCATTTACTATTTTTTTATCTAGAAAAACATATTGTTCGAGTAGAAAAATAGGGCTTTGCTGGGAGTAGAAAGAGGTATGGTTGGATTTTATGCGAAATATGAAGTTTTTCATATTATATTTTGCATTTCAAATCATGTTAATTTTAGTTGCTGCACTAAAGGCAAAGTTGTTGAACCCTAAACCCTAAACTTCTCCGGCTCATGTAAAGAGTCCTCTCAATTTTGTCCTAGGCCAAGTCATTATGACCAAATACTTGTGGAGGCGGCATAGGACTACCAATTAGCTTTCTCACATGTACAGGCATGCTATGAACTGCAATGACACCAATTACCGTTAAATGTTAATGAATCTTTCATTCCTTTCATTTTCGTTGTATAATCTGTCAAGGAGTCAAGCAAAACAAGCCTTTGTTGCAAATAAATAAAGAAAGAGGCGGCTCTTCGCGAACATGAAACCTTTTTTTTTAAAGGTAAGTATTTGCTTACGTTGTATTAATACGAAAAGAGAGCGTTGCATAGAGTATTTACATGAAAATGACTAAAATCAATTCTAAATAAAGCAAAATAAAACCAAAAAACTAAGAACAAAAAAAAAAAAAACTAAGCTTCATGTTCTTGCTTCCAAAACTTGAATCCATTCTTTGGCCTTGAGGATGGTCTGGTCGAATGTCGCGCCTGATGTCTTCTCGGAGTTATGAAAAAAACGTCTATTTATTGTCTTCCAGATTTCTCAATAAGGTATCTATAGATTTTGTGGAGGATTTGCAACGGATGTTGCATTCCATTTGAGAGCCACATTATGTTGAGGTGACTCCCAACTTTTTGTTTTTATTTTGCGGATTTTGTCGTATATGTATGTTTCGTGTTGTCTGTTGTAGAAGCTTAAGGTTGAATAGAGGGTAATTTTTGGCTAGAGATAAAAGAATGAATCAGGAGGCATTAATTTGTAGAATTTAGGCCTTCGTTTTGACGTCTGTTAATGGCCTAAAAATGGATTATGTAAAGATAGATTTATATTTAGGCTCTATGTTTAGTGACATTTGTTATCTTTTAGTCTTTTATACTATATGTTTAATGTTGTTTATTTTTTATGCTAGTTTTCTTAAAAAAAAACCTTTTTTTTAATATTTATAAACAGTTCTCTCAAAAACTTGCCATACACTAATTTGTACTATTATAACGTTGAATTAACTGATTTTGTTGTCCTTGTGTTAGTAGCATATATTCCACTCAACTCAAAAGATTATGCAATTTATACACAAATTTACTCAACTCAAAAGATTATTCAATTTATACACAAATTTGCGGAAGCAATGAACATTTTATCGAAAGTAAAACAAATCGCACAAAAATTAAGTAGCAATTAATTATTATTATAAGCATGCATAGTTACCTTCTTATGTTATAATTAACAAGAGAATTTGACAAACAAAATTAGTTTGTTTTAAAACTAAAATAAGTAAATATTATGATCTCAATCTTAACTCTTAATCAACATCAACACCTCATAATTTTAGATTTTTTTTTACTCAGTTGTTCTCTTAGCCAGTTGGTTCACGTATCTAATGTTTAAATCGGGAGTAGTGTTTTGATCCATCTAGATCCATTGGATCTTTTTTTATTTGGCATGAGAAACAATAACAAAAATTAGTTCTTAAAAACCAAAACATGAATATACTTAACATAATTCTGAAATTAAAACTAACAAGAGAATTTGACAAAATTCTATTTGGTTGATCTCTCAAGTCTATAGTTACTAAACATGCACGTCATTATATCACACCTCATTACATCTCATATTTAAATTAGTTTCCTCCGTTATCTTATCGTTGTATTAAGCATAAAATAAAATTCACCTACTGTTTTGAAAAGAAGTGAAGAAAAAATGAAACGAAATGGGCAATCTTTGTGATTGCAGGAATCTTTGTGATTGCAGGATAAAAGTATTTCTTCATGATAAAAAAAATGTTCATACAAATTGCATGTTTGATCATGCAAGATGTAACGCAACAGTAATTTCCGGTTTGCTTGGAAACTCAAATTAAGTTGTGTAAATTCAACCAGCCCATTTAGTTTGTTATTCCTTTATTCATGGTTCTAGCCCATTCTTAAACATTTACACTTTTATTAAAAACTTGTATTATTTATTTTTTGAATTGTAGACAATTTGTCTATTTAGACTTTACATTAAACGATAAAAGTTTTTCAAAAATGTCTATTTACAATCACTTTCCTTGAGAGTCGACATGCTCTGAAGGTAATTTTAATTTAATTTATCCTACAGCCTATTACACCTATTCTATGTTTGCCCATTCATGGTTGGATATTTTTGCGCGTGGACGCTTTGCCCGCTAGCCTTGTCCATTCTTATGCGTTCTCCTTGATTAGTGCGAAGACTTGTTCCTCGGAGCTGCATCTGTTTGGAAAATTCTATTATTGCGCTCTTTCCATTCCTCCAGCAACACGAGCTCCAAAAACTTTCCCAGCTCTTTCTCTGAGTTTTGCAAACCCTTTTTTCCATCAAATTGGGGGGGTGCCAAAGAGGTTGCATACGCGAGTTCAGAGTGCATGAGTGAAAGTACATTGTATGAACAGATACGTGTGAGTTTCATATCCCTTGGTGAACATAACGTACATTCCGGTGTGCGTATACATCCTTTTCTGATTAGTCTATTTCTTGTGTTGAGTTTTTTATTACTCATTAGCCAAGCGAAATTTTTTAATCCTAGAAATTGTTTTAAGCTTCCACAGGAATTTGCCAAAACATCGGTTATGACCTCGGTCTGTAAAAAAGGAGTACGCGGATTTAATCGTGAATTTTTTATTTTTGCTTGCCTATCATATTATTTAATCATCTTCATTACGGAGCATAATCCCCCGTGTTGTTGCAAAAGTTCCCTAAACTGCTACTATAGATTAGTGCTTAGAGGTCGGTCCCACTAAATGGATTGTGGGTCCGAGTTTGCTGCCTTGAACCGTTAAGTTTTTGTGTTATTACTCTTCTGTATATTCCCTTATATTTAGTTGCGAGAATGTCATCATGCCAGTGGTCCTTTCCGAATTTTGCTTTTGAACCGTTGCTCAGTTGCATCTTGGACCTGTTGCTAAAAAGTGGAAGGATTGTCTCAAGATCCTTCATGAAGAAACTCTTGGATGCCCAGTTCCAGGGCTCATTTTGTGCCCCATAGCATGCTTTGATTGTGGAATTCCATATTCCGTTTTCATTTGTTTTTATTTTCTATATCTATTTCATGAGTAATGCTTTGTTATGCAGTTTAAGATCTTTTATTCCGAGTCCTCTGTTTTCCTTTGAGCTGCATGCGAATTCCCACTTTGCCAAATATTTTTCTCCTTTGGTACTCATTTGTGCCTCCCCAAAGGAAGTTCCTACAGAGCTTATCATTCTCTTCTATCACCCATTGCGGTAATAGGAAGGCTTACATAAAGTAGAGCAGTGTTGCTAAAAGTATTGTGTTGAGTAATGTTAGCCGTCCTGTAATGGAGAGAAATTTTGTAGACCAACCTACTATTTTGTACCATATTTTTTTTCTATCATAAAGAGATATACTATTTTTTCCTGCTTTGCCAAATATAAGGGTAACCCAAGGTACTTAATGGGGAATTGTTGGTTCCACAGTGAAGCAATCACTGTGGACCACTCTAGGTCTTGCGGAATTTGAATGGCAATAAAAGAGAATTTGTTGTGGTTTATTTTGAGCCCCGTGATGCTGCTAAACATTCTAGTTCCAGATGGGTTAGTTACAGATTTGTGCGGTGTGCTTCTGAGATGATGATGGTGTCATCAACGTACTGGATTACTTGCGTTTGTATTTTTTTGTGATGTTGGCACTAAGGTATTAGTGGATTTAATAAGGTATTGGAGTGATTCCGCTACCAAGTTGAAGAGAAGAGGTGAGAAGGGGTCCCTGCCGTAGTACTCTCTTGTGGAAGAAAAAAAAATTGCATATGGCCGTTTACTTTAATGGTCGAGCTTGACGTTATCAGGAGGTTGCGATATCAGGAGCTTGTATTATTTATTAATTGGTGAGAATGACGTATGTCCTATAAAAAGAAACTATATAGTAAATGAGACATATTCTTACCATAGTTTGTATATATCGGTATGTGAGTACAAAATATTTGTTATTATATGTACTCAAAATAACTAAAGCAGTGAAATGATGCATTGACTATAAATGAATTCGATGTAATAATTCCTCAAAATCGACTTGTTCTGGCTAAAGCCGACCCATCTCAAAGCAAATCGAATCAAACTTGAGCTAGATCATAATTGATAAAGTAATACAAACCAACAATCTGTTATCCACAATGGCGTACCGAGACGAGCTTATTGTAATTTCGAACTGAATTGACTATTCTTTTGTAACGCCACTGTTGTTACTATTATTTCAAACTGTCCCAAACCAAGTTAAGCTCAAAAATAGCAACCCAAGCTCGAACTTTGTTACGAACCGAGCCTAGCTTGGCTCATTTACAACCCTAGTCCTAAAAATGAAATTTTGTAATTTGGTTCTCTTATTTATTTTTTAAATACAGAGAGGGTTTCAACTTCTTTATTATAATAACGGTTGTGCACGTTGTGTGAAACTTTTATAACTTTCTTCAAAAATTACTTCACTAAGAACAAAATTGCAAGCTGATCAGCACATTCATTTATTTTCCCCAAAGAGAACCAAATTACAAAATTTCAAGGCTGCAAGGCTTGCAAGTAATTGTGAACTAGCACCTAGTTCATTTCCTAATGAAAAACAACAACCAAAGATGATTTCCTATATAATATAATGGAATTTGTAATTGGACACGTATTTTCTTAGGTAATGATGAAGGACCAGATTGCTAACTGTATAGTACAAAATGTGCTAGTCATGCAAGGAAGTGAACGTAGTACAATTTTTCTGTGGCCGGCGGCATGTGTAATCTAAATCAGAGTCCTTTTGTTTAGCTGTAAATCAGCACTGCCAATTAAGATTGACTAAATGTATTTATCTTGACTCAGTCCAGATGGTTGAGTGCTTTCTATTTAATATACTGATAAACCTAAGTAATCATTGAACAATATCCACAAAGGTGAAATTAAATGAATCATAAAAATATGTCATGTAATAACAAGAATCGATACTCAAACATCACAAATCAAATTAAAACCCAAATATATAATAGTGAAAAGAGAAGTACGATAAAAAAACATTGGTTCTTCAATTCTCAAAAAACATAACTGAAATGCATTATGAGCTGGACAGTCCATTCCATGTGTAAAATTTATACAGTCTCCATAGCTGATTAGGCTATTTATTGTTTAACTCTGTGGAGTAGCTGATCAAATTATCCTTCAATCTGCACAAATAGAGCATATAAATTAAGTAATATAAGATTAACCCAATTGCTTTTATCTAAGAGAGATATCATTTTGCTTTTATCTATGAGAGACATAAATTCTTATTGTTACAACTAAAAAACAAAAAATTGACAAATAAAAACTATATTAATATAAAAGAAAACACAAGAAAACAATACCTCATAGATCATGGTGTTCATTGGGATAGCAAACAACGAGATCTATTCTTCTAAAGGTTTTTGACAAGCATAGATGGGTGGAGTTCATGTTTATATTTAAATTAGTTTCCTCCCTTATCTTATCATTGTAATATACAACAAAAAAAAATCATCTGCTACTTCCAAAAGAAAAAAATGGACAATCAACACATCATGATAGACTAGAAAAGTATTTCTTTTTAAACCAAAAAATGTTCATACAAATGGCATTTCAAGTCATGCAAGATGTAACGCAGTGCAACACTAAAATTCAGGTTAGTTTGAAACCCAAATTGTTTTTGTGTGAATTCAACTTTCCCATTTAGTTATTCATTCCTAGCCCATTTCTAATGCATCTAATACTTTTTATTAATAGAAACATTTATTATGAGTTAAAACTAAGGTGAGACACCAAAACTTTTATAAAGTTTTCGAGTAGGGATTGATAATAAATTAGCAATCCTTTTTTCCACAAAAAGTAGAAATTAATTAATCTAATTCAAAAAATCACAAAACTAAATTGATCTAAATATCAAAAAAATAATAAAAAGATGCATAGTAAAAGGTCCCGGTCTAAAATTTTGATCAATAAAAAACACCTCAAATTTTCATTTTTTTTTCAATGAGTCTTTTGCTTCTTCTAATCGCTTCAATCAACTCGCATTTTGACAGAGTGTTGACTTTTCCATCAAATTCCATCTGTTAATTAGCATGAAACCTAAAATAAGTTTATCGGCAAATTTTAAAAAAATGTGATTCGTAACCTTTTTCCTCATTACAAATTACATTTATAATTCTTCGGGTAATACAAATCGAAAAATTATATAGATCCTATCCGTGTAAAACGTAGCTAAACTCTCTAAATTCTCTAAATAATATCAATTTATCGTAAAAAAGAACAAATTTAGGGTTCTTCATTTTCAATCATTCTTCTAATATCTTCAATAACCATCCATGATGCATAGCCACCATTTACTTCCCCTTGAATTTTACAATCATTCCATAACTGTCACAATTTAATGTTCAAAATTATCAGAATAAAAAAACTAAAGCTTTTTATTTAACCCTTCAATTGAAAGTAGGGTTTAGTTATTTACAAATAACATAAAATAGCCGTAAAATTAATTGAAGAATAATACAAAACAATTGGGTTCAAAGTTACCTGTATTGTTGGCATTTTCTGTTCATTTCGATAAGTGATACATACAAATAAACAAAAAATTATCAGTCATATTCATATAAAATAACTAAATTCCTGTTTTAACAGAATAAAATTTCAGCATAAGAAATTGAAACCTACTATAATTTACCAAAAAAATGTTGATTCCATGATTGAACTTACAGTAATTCCTGCACGGTTTACGAGGCGCTGCGGTACCAAGTTGACATCAATACAGTAGAATCTCACTCTGGAAAAAAAATCGCAATTTTGTTATTTTATTACTAATTCCATTTTCAAAATAAATATGAGGCAAAAATAAGTCTTTAACAAACAAAAAACGTAAATCAGATAATAAAACAAAGGGGAAAAAATTGACTGCTCTTACCTTGGATAAAATTCAGCTGCCAATTTCTCCAATTTCGGTTTCAAATATATACACTTTCTGCACCAATTCGCCATCCTATTTTCCAAATTAAATCCTTAAATATTTAATAATCAATTACAAATTTATTCAACACATACATTTTTTAATTTTCATATTATTAATTTGAATCAAGTACCAAAATCATCAAAATCAAATAATTCAAATTAATCACAACAAAAGAAAAGAAACATAAATAGAAAACCAACCATAGTACAACAACAGGCTCCTTGATCCTCTGCGTGTCCTTCATCACCAGATCAAACTGGTCCTCTCCAGTGATCCTCTCAAGCTCCACGGAAATGGCCGCCTCCAGTCCGTCCATCGCCGCCGCCGGAGTACACAGATCCTTCCGCAGAGCTGCTCCGTAACAACGAATCGAAACTCGGGGAGAGACCAAGCATGGCGGTCTGAATTCGGTGAAGTAAGAGAGAGAAGAGCGATGGAGAGGAAGGAAGGGGGTTTTGAGGAGAAGATGGTCGGACATTGCTGAGAGAGTTTGTTTAGTTTAGCGAACACCAACTTCTTCGCTTTCTTCTTTCTTCTCCAATTTATGAATGAAAAGTGTGAATAGAAAATGGGCAGAAAGTTGGTAAATGGCTGCTTGATAAGAGGCAGTTGATTTTTCTAAATTTTGACTTTACTATTTTTATAATAATTTTAGGGAAGTTGGAAATCACGCCGGGTACTGTAGCAATTCTGTAGTGACGAATTGCAATTATATATTGTTTACTCACGTTCGTATATAGCTATATATTATTTTCATTTTTTTAAATATTTATTGTTTACCGAATGAATTTTTATATACTGTTTGTTTCAGTTTATATGTTTGTATATACTATTTTCATTTTTTTAAAATATATACTGTTTTATAGAATAAATTTTTATATACTATTTGTTTTCAGTTCATATGTTTGAATATATTGTTTTCAGTTTTTATATACCGTCGCTACAGTACCCATCGCGCAGTATCAGCTCCCATAATTTTATGGAGCATGACGAAAAATCCCGACGACATTCAAACTAATTGCTTTATTTCTTTAATTAGCTGTAATATTTGTAAAACAAATCATGTCGAGATGCCGTCGGTTTTTTTCTTCATTTATATAGATCTAAATTTTGGGCAGATGATTAGGAACATCAAATTTTGGGCATTTGATTTTTCTAAATTTTTTACTATTATTTTTATTTATGTTTTAAAGTTTTGTTTTATTTATCTTTAGTATCCTTATTTATTTATATTCTATGTAAATTTAATTATCTTCATATATGTTTTTAAGTCGAAATTTTTTACATATAAGAGGAGGGAATTGGAGGGAAAGAAGAAAAAAATCTACAAATAACTGTAAGCATTAAAATAAAGAATCCAAAAAATACAAGGATCTTTCTATACAATAAGTCTACACGACCGAATATCGCAACTGCATTCGCAACCGGATGATGATTTGGCATACTAATTACTTAATTATTTTCCTATATAACACATTTTATTTGTCTATCTCATTAAAGAATTGAGTAATTAGCATGCTAAATCATCACCCGGTTGCGAATCCGATTGCGGTATCCAGTTGCGTAGACTCATTGCTTTCTATAATACTTATTTCTTTGAAGTTCGGATATGGAGTGTCAGTATTTTGGAGCCCCCAGCAGCGCCCGATTACAAAAGGTATGATGAAATTACAAAGATATAGTGAAATTACAAAAAAAGTATATTTTTCAAAATGTATATTTATAAACACAAAAGATATATTCAAGTGTAAATATATATGGAGCGTCCAGCAGCGTCCGATTATAAAAGATATGATGAAATTATAAAAAGGTATTTTTGTAAACACAAAAGGTATGGTGAAATTATAAGAAAGTATATTTTTAAAAGAATATATTTATATACATAAAAGATATATTCAAGTTTAAATATACATGTGTAGAGCTAAAACTAAAACTGTACGGTGTATGGCGGGCGATCCCGAGCACGAATAATTTCTTTGAAAAAGTTCTGTATATTACCAACCATACACCAGGTTCACGCAACAATTTCTCCCCTTCTCTCCTCTCTCTATCAATGGCGAAGAGGAAGAGGAAGGCACCCGTCGACGCCGGCATCCTCCAGCTCGTCCCTCTCCTGGCGGTGACCTGCGCGATGGGGTTCGACTACTACGCCACCGTGTTCGTGTTCCTCGACCGTTGGATCGCCGGCGGCGTCAAGTCCGGTGGAGGCTTGGTGCACGCCGGAGGGTTCACGTGGATGGCGTTCATGAGCTTCGTTTCTTTCTTTGTGGCTGCGTTGTCGGATCCGGGCTCTGTGCCGGGTTCGTATGTGCCTGAAACTGAGGATCCGCAAAGAGAGGTAGGAAAGGAAATTGATTAGTGATTGATTGTCATTTGTTTTTTGTTAAGTTTCTCTTATTTAATTGAGATAAAATCAACAAAATTAGACAAAAGAAGCTTAATTGACATAATATCCAATATTGGTTTACACAAAAATAAGCTGAAATTTTATCTTTTCATGAAAATAAGCTGACAATTTGAAGTTTTTTTTTCATGAAAAACTTTCATCAAGTTGCGGAATTATGAATATATCAAAATTACAGGGGGCAAAATCAAAATATTGCGAAAAGTGTTGTGCATACAAGCCGCCTAGAGCCCACCATTGCAAGACTTGCAAGAGATGTGTTTTAAAAATGGTATTTAATTAATAAATAAATACATAATTTATTGCTATTTTTTTTTAATATAAGCTTGAGAATTTTTGCTATTTTTTACTATAAAAACTTGAAATTGATTAATTAATTTTTGTTTATTTGATGTTTTTTAGGATCATCATTGTGTATGGATAGGCAATTGTGTTGGATACGCGAATTATAAATCATTTCTCATATTTGTATTTCATGCAGCTTTTGCATCCTTATATTCTTTTGTGAGTTTATAAATCCTTTATTTTTTGAATTATGCAATTAAGCCTCAGTTTAGTCAAATTAAGCCTCAATTTACCCTTTAATTGACAATTGAGCTTCATTTGACTAAATTTTGCGTCAATTTTGTCAAATTTTGTGTTCTTTATATCCATACAAACACAATTTATCCTCTTTTTGACAATTGACAGTCATTTAGCTTTATTAATTGTGCCATTTACAAAACAATCCTTAAAAAATAATAAAATATGAACAATTTTTTGTCAGGTGATATTTTGGTGTGACGTGCTTCAGACAGATCATGAGTTCAGTTTAGCCTACACGAAAATTTTCTATGTAAGTTAATTTTTTTTCTTTATATTCAAAAATTTCTTAAAGGAGTCTAGTATTTTTTTTTCTTAAAAAAGTTATGTAATATTTCACATGAAATTTTTCTTAAAGGAGTCTGAGTATCTTTTTGTTAAGAAAAACCTAGCTAATATTTCACATGAAAATTCTCCCATTAATAAATATTTATTACAAATTTTAATTGTATTTTTTATATATTACAGATATTTTCAGGATTCCTTTTATTTTTCTTGACAATTACGACAAGTACATTATTAGGTTGGCACATTTATCTCTTAATATACAACATGACCACAATTGAGGTACTCTTTTTTTTCCTTTTAATTATTATTTTATTCAAAATTATTATTACTTGCCATTTATTTATTTTTTATTTTCAGTTTAGGGGAGTTCAAAGAGATAAATGGCTCGCACAGAAAAGCGGGCAAAAATATAGACATAGATTTGATATGGGTTTAATTAACAATCTTAAACAGGTAATTTAAATATATACATATTTTTATAATTTGGAATATATTAGTAGGAAATATTAAAGATTAAAGCTTTTTTTTTTTGACATGTAAGAACTTAGTTTATTTATGTTTACAAACAGGTCCTTGGCCCAAATGTGTTGAAATGGTTCGTCCCTACAGATGTAGGCCATTTGAAAGACGGAACTCAATTCCCGGTTTCCAATGAATGATAAATCAGGAGATTTAAAAGTTGGATTTCATTTCCTGGTTTTTGATGAATGATGGATATCAGAAAACAGGAGTTCAGTTTCCGGTTTTCATGGAATGAAGAATCGGGGTTTGTGGAAGAACTTTAATGTATAGTATAGGAAACATAGCAATTCTCTTGATATCTTGTGTTAATTTAAATTGTTTTTTTAATTTTGGTGCATATTTTCATCTTTTTTTTTCTATTTTTTATTTAAATTTTTGAATGGGGCTTGACTGAAAATGTTGAAACAAAATTATTGTTTGTTTGTTCGTTATAATGCTAATTCTCTTCGGTACTTATTCAATCTGAATCATAGGATCTGCAAATATGATTAATCTGGACCAGTTTTAAGATCAATGATATTTTGTGATAGTTTGTGTAAATTTGGTGATGAACAAAACTCACAAAACAAATACAGTAATTTTTTTTTGTTTTACTTAGCATTATACAACTATATAGACAAGAAAAAATGCTTTTACAAACAAAAACCACAACTATTACAAATTAGAAAATAAATCTGGCTTTGCCCCTTCTAAAACAAAGAAACTACACTCTACTCCCTCTCCTCTCCTCAGGTACAAATTGAACTCTCTCATGTTTTGAAGATAACTATATACTTGATATTTTGAGGTCATAAACAAAAAATTATCCATTAAAATAATGGACAAGTTTTACAATTTGACTTGACCAGAGCCGTTACAATTTCTGCAAGTCCGAGCGGAATTACACTTTGTACAATACGTCCATTTTGTTGGAAGCCTGAAATATTACAAGTAACATTTAATGTTATATATATAATATATATATATAACAGTTTACATAACAATTATACAATTTGTTTACTTTACATACAATATAAAATGATATATTGATACATTATAACTTGAAAATAGTAAAACATGCATAACTAACGTTTGTGGACGAAAGGTTACATTAGCAAGTTCTTTTTATGTGAAATTACTACTTATTTAAATAATTCCATTGTGAAATTCAGCTCAATTTTGCGCTAATTAAACCCTAAATTAAGATTTACTTAACCCTCAACTAATCTCGTTTTAGCCCCAAACCCTAATATCTAAATTGTGCATCAATTCTAAACACAACATGAGACATAAATCATACAAAAACAGAGAAAATGGGCAAAATGGTAATTTATTACCCTGCAGTGTAACGAGTTGCGGCATTTTTAGCCGCCATTCTTGCTTTTCTTGCATTTTCTTCTGAAATATTTTTGAATACATATCCTTCACCTTTACACTCTGAACAGAGACCCGAGCCTTTACATTCTTCACAATCTTTCAAAGTTTCTTCCTTCTAAAAAACAAAAAGAAAGAAGTAATTAAAGCATAATTTATTTAATTTGATAATTAAACAAAAATTTGTAATTTGACTGTAAATTGCTGCAAAAAAAAGTCCAAAATAAGGAACTCTTTAAATTGAAAAACTCAAAATATAACCAATTTCTTCCCCAATTCCCCCAGTTCTTTCAATTTCTTTCAAATTTATCTAAATTGGTGTCACATTGAGATAATTGGATAGAAAGTAAGGATTTTTATTAATAAAAAAAGAATATACAGTGGAATTTTGAGAATTTTTCAGCCTTTGCGCGAGAAGTGTTGCAGCTGCACCAACAACTACAGAACTGACCAGAATTGAAACCGCCGTTTCAGGCAGAGCTGACTGAACATAACTCTTCTTACAATGGTACCTTAATGGTGGATTATTTGCCCTGAAATTCGACCCTAAAAACCAAAAATCAGTTAAGTGAGAAGTCAATCAGAAGGGCGAGGAGAAGAATGAGGGAATTTTGAGGGTTTGATTACCAGAAGAGATGAGGAAAGGAGGTGGTCGAGTGGAAAATCTCACGAGCTCCATTGTTGCTTGTGTGTTTTAGTTAGTTTTGGACGTACGAAGAAGAATTAGAACGCAGTGGAGTTGATAAAGAAGATAGTAATTTTCTCAACAAAAATAAATAAAAAATAAATAAAGGGACCTATTACATCACGACGCACTGTAACACGACTGCTCACGACGAGATCCAATAACAGTATATATAATTTATTTTCTAATAATTATATATACATAACAATATATATAATTTATTTTCTAATAACAGTATATATATATAAAGGAAAAATAATATATAAAAGTGAGAAAACAGTATATAAAATGGGAAAAAAGTATATAAAAGTAAAAAAATAAGAAATACACAAAGAATAAATAACAGTATATTAAATAGCAAAATAATATATAAAATGAGAAAACAGTATATAAAATGAAAAATAACAGTATATCTACAGTGCGTCGTTCTACAGTGCGTCGTGTTTGCACATTTCCCATAAATAAATAAGATAGCAAAGGGATAAATGATAAATCTATTTAATTTCAATATTTTACATGTACATTAGAAAAATATACATAATTAAGTTAACACAGCTAATAATTTATCCTTCTAATTATTTTTTTAACAAATATGACATCTCAAAATAAAATAATTCAAAGTAAAATAGAAATAAATATAACAAGTACAAGGATTTTTGCAACAAAATTGGTAGGAAATATTACATTCAATTAGTAACGACTATTAGTTATAAAAGTTGTTATGAGTTAATATATATAGAAAACAATGCATAAAATATCTATAAACATTCTATAAAATTTCAAAACAATATATATTCAAATTGTATACAAATATAAAAATGATACATAAATATTTTCTTCAAAGGATGGTTATATAAATCCAAATAATATATTAAACCAAAATATAATATATAAAAAATCCAAAAGCAATACTGCAATAGTATATAAAATTACTTAAAGAGTTGCATAACAGTAAAAAAAGGTAGAGGTCCATAAGTTAAAAATATACAAAACATTTACATGCTCTACTTTAAGCCGTTCATTAGAAGATAAATCAGGTTTATCTTTGTCAAAATAAGACTTTATCAATTTCAATTAGACCAAGCTCAAACAGACTTTTTTTTTGAACCGGTCAAAACAAGAAAAATTAATTAAGAAAATGACTAAGTTTTCAAATTATTTGCGAAAATGGTCATTTCGTTCTGCCACTGGACGAAACTAAGCTAGTTTCGCCTAGCCATTGTGCGAAACATTCATTTTCTCATTTTTTCCACTGAATTAAGCTAAAAAATACTGTTTCGCCCCACGGTAGGGGTGAATGGGACGAAACAGACATTTTTTCATTTTTTACCACTGAATTAGACTGAAAATACTGTTTCGCCCCACTTACCACTGAACGCCCCACTTACCACTGAATTAGGCTGAAAATACTGTTTCGCCCCATGGTGAGGCGAAACGAGCAAAATAAAAATTACACTAATTCAATGGAAAAAAATGAAAAAAATATCTGTTTCGCCCAGTCATGGGGCGAAACAGTATGAAACAACGTATTTTAGCTTAATTCAGTGAGAAAAATGAAAAATTAATTGTTTCGCCTAGTGGTTGGGCAAAATGGTCATTTTTGCAAATAACAAATAATTTAAAAACTTAACTATTTTCTTAATTATTATTATTATTTTTTTGCCAGTTCAAAAAATAAAATTCGCTCAAACACGAAAATTTCAAAGTTAAAATCGTACAAGTCAAGTCAGCTCAGCTCCATTAGCCATGGTCAGATTTTGCGAGCTCTTTTCTAGTTCCAACCAATTTTATATTTTATCACTTTTACGTTACCTTTCCCTTCCTTTCCTTCCTTCCACCGACCATGGCCGTGGCGAGCAACGGCGGCTGTTCCGCCGGCGATCTCTTCACCGGCGAGCGGGCCGTCGTGCTCCTCTTCGTAATCCGCGTCGCGCTCGCCGTCCCTTCCTCCCTCTTCTTCCCGCACGCTGCGACTCTGCTCCTCCTCTTCCTCGCCGCGCTCTTCGTCGAGATCTCCGTTGAGAAGAGCTCGGATTCCTCGTCTCTCCTTCGGTTCAAAACCAGGTCGGGTTGCTAAGTTTGGTGTTGTTGAATGTTGATGAGATTTTTAGGATTTTTTTCTTTCAATTGAACTTCGTATCACTGTGATGATGGTTATGCAATTGAAATTAAGAATGTGTAAAATGAATAGGATGAGTTTCATCTCTACCTTGATTAAAATTAGGCTCAATTCTACTTATTTCATCTCTACGTTTTTCAAATGAGAAAAAAACGATTTATTAGTAGTATAATTAAAAAAAAAGAATGTTGAAAATAAGGATTTAAATTCTTTTTTTTGGTCCATGGTAGACCGGGTGTTTCATCTGGTATACTTCTTGGCGCGACTACACTGCCAGCTGTCATGCTCTCTCGCTTAATTCAGCTTTCCAGAGTTTCATTATCTCATAATAACGGTAAAAATCTCATCAATTTTGTTATATAATTTTGATTTTTTTTTACTTCAGTAATTAAATTAATTGAAGAAAACTATAAATGGGTAATTAAATAAAAATCTTATCAATTTTGCTATATAATTTTTAATTTCTTTTAATTCAGTAACTAAATTAATAATTAATTGAAATTGTAAATTGGGCAGCATTTGGGTATTTGGAGATGCAGTATTGGATAGCGTTAGCTTGTTGCTTTGGTGTAATAATGTATTTCATTTATCTTATGAAGTTATCTGAAAAGAACTGGAGATCTCCAGTCTTGTGTGTAGTAGCGTGTGTATTTATGTGCTATTTATTGTTTGCACTGAAATCTAATGAAGGTATGTTTATTTTTAAGAAGAGCAAATAAAATAAAAAAGATATGAAGGAAAAGTTGATTGTAAGTAGTTTTTTGGGGGAATTTCATATTTATCCTACCGAAAAGTTTTAAATATCACAATCATCCTTCTAAAAATGTAAATATCAAATTTACCCTTCTAAAATCCAAAATATATCATATTTAGCCCACTAAAAAGATGGGTAAACTTGATATAACATTTTGGATTTTGGATTTTGGAAGACTAATTTTGATATTTATATTTTTAGAGGGTAAATATGAAATTCCCCTAAAATAAATTGAGGATTACACTTAATTATTTTTAAATTTTGTAATGTTAATAATTTTTTTTAGGTTTTTATGCATCAAAAATGTTGTATTTAATATTTCACGGAGCAGCAACTGTGATTCTTATTC
Organism: Juncus effusus; assembly: GCA_027726005.1. NCBI lineage: Eukaryota > Viridiplantae > Streptophyta > Magnoliopsida > Poales > Juncaceae > Juncus > Juncus effusus. The sequence continues at coordinate 624,223 of CM050906.1, read as the reverse complement.
AGCATGTTTTGATCAAGTTTCCGTTTTGCGCATCAATTGGTATTTTTATTTGAGGTTTAAAATTTTATTCCTTTTTATTTATTTTATTTTAGGTAACTAGTATAATTTGGGATTTTGGTAATTAATTAATTTAATAATGTTTTTAATTAAAGGTGAGGCGCTTCTTGTATCAAGTGGTATGGTTCTGTACTTTGGTGATTTAATATCTCATTCACTTGCAAAGGTATAAATTTAATTTGATTAATTTTAACTATTTACAGCTTCTTCTTTAAGGAGGGGCCTATCTCTTTTATTTTGAATTAATTTTCAGTTTTGAACGTGCTTCAATTTTGCATAAATTTATCCCAAATTTCTCAATTAATCATGAAAAGTTAGCGAAGAGAAAAAAAAGGTTTTATAAAATAAATTTATCAAAAAAAAAAATTAAATTAATTGATAGACTAATGCACGTTTTTGCAATATTTGGGCAGATGAATAATTTATTTTCTCTTTCTTCAAAACTGGATTATTTTCCAAACGGAAATCACAGTGAAATTTATACAATTATTCAGGTATATTTTCACATCCAATATTTTAGAATTTTGAAAATTAATAGAATTGAACTTTTCAAATTAATACTTGAAGAATTTTTTATTTTGTTTTATTTTAATTTTTTCAGGGAGAATTGCTTGGTCTTCTTCTCTTGCCGATATTTTACAAAAACGCCCTTAAACTGTGGGATTATTTCAGAAATATGACCAAAAGAAGTGCTAAAAAAGATGAAAGATTTAGAAAAATAGAAAGCTCGGTTTTATTTTCCGCTTTAATTTTAATAATTTTAGCTGTTTTAGTACCGATTTGGATGCATTTCGTTCAGGATTTTCACACGCATCCTCTTTTTTGGTAAATATCATTGCATTTAATATCACTTTTCATTATTATTACAATTTCAAATTAATTTCAGCTGTTTAAATACTTCTTTTTCTGTTTTTTTAAATTCTTTTACAGGGTATTAAATTTTGTTTTCACAAATCCGCTTGAAAGACTCGCATTATGTTCATACTGGATTTGTATTATATTTATTTCCGTTTTGCGATTTTACAACATTTCAAAGAAAAGTAAAACCGAAAGAATTCTGCTCAGAAAATATTACCATCTTGTCGCTGTGTTAATGTTCGTTCCAGCCCTCATATTTCAGGTAATTAATTTAATTATTTTAATTTAATATATCTTATTATTATTTTTTATTCAAATTGATATTGTTATAATTAATAATTGAATACTTCACAAAATTAAAAAATATTTAATTTTTCTTTTTTTTATTTATGCAGGCTGATTTTTTGGACTTAGCATTCGGTGCAGCTCTGATAGTTTTCTTAATATTGGAAATGATTAGGGTACATATGTTTTTACGACTTTCTTTTCCAATTGTTGGATTTTTAATTAATTCTAAAATGACGTTTTTGCCCCTCAGGTTTGGGAAATTTGGCCTTTGGGCAAAATGGTGCATCAATTCATGAACGCTTTTACAGACCATCGCGATTCTGAAATTCTAATTGTTAGGCAAGTAATTTTTAAACATTAAATAAATTACAAAGAGGCACCTCAATATTTCAAAAACTTACAAGCAGGTCCTTGCTTCTCTCAATATTTCAAAATATCGAAAAGGCAGGGGGGGCCATTTTTGCGATTCTGTGACAACAAAGGGCCTCTTTTGAAATTAATTTTGTTTTTAGAACCGGATATGGAAATACTGGTTCCTAAATTTTTTTTTTAACATTTTATATTTATTTTTTCAGTCATTTTTCATTATTATTGGGCTGCGCTCTTCCAAAATGGGTATCATTAGGGTTTAATGACCGGCCTCTCGCCCCTTTTGCTGGAATTCTCAGCTTAGGAATCGGCGATACTATGGTCAGTTAGTTCCTTAATAATAATAATAATAATAATAATAATAATAATAATAATAATAATAATAATAATAATAATAATAATAATAATAATAATAATAATAATAATAATAATAATAATAATAATAATAATAATAATAATAATAATAATAATAATAATAATAATAATAATAATAATAATAATAATAATAATAATAATAATAATAATAATAATAATAATAATAATAATAATAATAATAATAATAATAATAATAATAATAATAATAATAATAATAATAATAATAATAATAATAATAATAATAATAATAATAATAATAATAATAATAATAATAATAATAATAATAATAATAATAATAATAATAATAATAATAATAATAATAATAATAATAATAATAATAATAATAATAATAATAATAATAATAATAATAATAATAATAATAATAATAATAATAATAATAATAATAATAATAATAATAATAATAATAATAATAATAATAATAATAATAATAATAATAATAATAATAATAATAATAATAATAATAATAATAATAATAATAATAATAATAATAATAATAATAATAATAATAATAATAATAATAATAATAATAATAATAATAATAATAATAATAATAATAATAATAATAATAATAATAATAATAATAATAATAATAATAATAATAATAATAATAATAATAATAATAATAATAATAATAATAATAATAATAATAATAATAATAATAATAATAATAATAATAATAATAATAATAATAATAATAATAATAATAATAATAATAATAATAATAATAATAATAATAATAATAATAATAATAATAATAATAATAATAATAATAATAATAATAATAATAATAATAATAATAATAATAATAATAATAATAATAATAATAATAATAATAATAATAATAATAATAATAATAATAATAATAATAATAATAATAATAATAATAATAATAATAATAATAATAATAATAATAATAATAATAATAATAATAATAATAATAATAATAATAATAATAATAATAATAATAATAATAATAATAATAATAATAATAATAATAATAATAATAATAATAATAATAATAATAATAATAATAATAATAATAATAATAATAATAATAATAATAATAATAATAATAATAATAATAATAATAATAATAATAATAATAATAATAATAATAATAATAATAATAATAATAATAATAATAATAATAATAATAATAATTTATACAGGCATCAATGGTCGGGCATAAGTACGGTGTCTTGAGATGGAGCAAAACAGGCAGTAAGTCTCAAAACAATTTTTGTAATCTTCACCAATTTAATCCTAATTTTCTACAATATTTGCAGTAAAATAATATCTTTTTTTTAATCTGGATTAATTTATGTTTTGAAAAATAATAGAAAAAACAGTAGAAGGAACAGCAGCTGGAATAACTTCTGTGTGGGCGGCTTGTTACACGCTCCTTCCTCTCTTAGCTTCCAGCGGATTTATTCTCTCTCAGGTTTTCAACCTTTTTTCTTTTTTGGTAATTTTGCAAACAAATTATCAGAAATCGCAAAAAAAACCTTTCATCCTTCAAAAATATGTTAAACGACTGGCGCCATTTTGTGGATTTTTGAAAAACAGAAGCCTTTGTTTTTGCAAATTTCTATTTTATATGCCTGAATTGTGAAGAAAATCCTTTTTTTTCGTGTGTAGAGATCTTTTTTTTTTTTTTTTTTTTTTTTTTGCGATTTCAGATAATGCATGGACTTGTTTTAAAATTTCTTTCAGTTTTTCTTTTTCATGTATGTCCCTTTACAAAATTATTATTTTTTATTTTGTAATGCAGCATTGGGGATCGTTACTGATAGCGGTTACACTGAGCGGGTTATTAGAGGCTTATACAGCACAATTAGATAATGCTTTCATTCCTCTTGTTTTTTACAGCCTTCTTTGTCTATAATAGTTCTATTTTTTATTTTAATTTAACATAAATTAATCGGTCAGTTTTGTTTGAGGAAGAAAAAAACATTGATAGGTTACTGAGAATTGGAGTTATAATTTTTTATATTCTTTTAATATGTAAAATATTTAATATCAATCTATGTATATGTGAGCTCTTTTTGTATAATGAAATAATAGGCTATGACAATTTAGTTACTTTTGAATTTGTTATTTTTTTATTTTATTTTGTAGCTGAGTAATTATGTCAAATTGTGTAATTAACATGAATGGATATGGAACCATAAAATTCGCTACTATTTAAAAATCACAAAATGGTAAAGTAATCATCCTAACAACAAAATATTAATCCTTACAAAACCCAAAATATTAAATTTCAAGAGCAAAAACAAACATAATTTTCTCCATTTCCCAACCTCTCTAACTAATTGCTATCCTTTCTTTCATCCTCAAAAATAAAAACTATCCTTTCTTTCCAAACTCGATTCTGTTTTGGATTTGTGCAACAAAATTTACCAAACCACCCTACAAAAACCTTATAACAAAAATCAAGAAACTCAAAACCCTAAAAACAAGGAAACGATAATACTCACATGATAAAACATGCATTTGGATTATCATCACTAAAGAGCTGAGGCGGATATACAATTTGAACCTGGTACCCACACTCATCCACGTACCATCCAGATGCCGCCACGTCAGCACAGTGACACGTGGCAGCATCCTGGCCCTTCTTCTCATTGTTCTTTTTCTGATTGTTGTTGTTATTTTCCTTCTCTTTCTCTCTCTCTTTCTTTGGGTCAATCACTTCAACTGGTTTCTTGATTTTGAGTGAAATAAATTCAGCTAATCCATTTGTTTTCATGGTGCCTTTGATGCTGACGTGGCTCTTTTTTGTATCTATAGTTACTTGTTCAACACCTGAAAAAAACAATTAATAAAATACTTAAATATAGAGTTGATTTTCAATTTATTTTTGGAAGTAACAATTTTATTTTTAGAAGTAACAAGGTTTGGGATTTCAAATCTTTAAGACACAAAAAACATGGCATTTCAAATTCAGATTCATAACAGGATTGCATAAAGTAAAAAAATGAAAATCTGGTTATTTTGGGGATTTAGAAAATTATTTTGGGGATTTAGAAAGCTCTGTTTTTACACAAGAAACCTCAATTTGTAAGAATTAATATTTTCTTTCACCTTTTGTGTTTTTCCTTTAATTTCCTCTATTCCCTTTTGTTTCCACAATTTCCTCTGATTTCGCTTTCTCTTCTTCTACTCATAACCACACTACTCTAAAATAAAAAATCACAAAAAAAAAAAAAAATTCAACTCAAAACCCTACGTGATTGCAATTTGCCTCCAATCCAATCTTTTTGCCATCTTCAGCAAATCCAAATAAAACCATCCCCAATCTTAAATATCTGTTGAAAGAATCAGTCCTTTCGATTTCGTAAAATGCCTCTTGAAATGCGAATTCAGAAAACCAGGCAATAAATATAAAATATCACATAAACCCCCTATAAAACTTAGAAAATACCATGCACACTTTTTTCGTCACTGCTTTCAAAATTTCCCAAACTATTTATTTTGAGTTTAAGCGAGAAATACCTTTTTAAAATTCAAGTGCTTGCCTCAGCGGATCGAACCCTCAAGTCAGCCTTCAACTTTGACTTTTCTTCATTGTCGGCCCATATGATTGACCGTTTGTTATCACCACAAAACTAATTCCGCCTCTGAAATCCGTCTCCTCTTATGTCATACTCCAACTTTTGACCCTGAAGTTTGCAAAATCAGTTTAATTAGCTATAAAAATCACAAATAAACTAATAAAAGTAATAAATATAATTCACCTCTAATGGCTTGAGCGGTACCGACCCACTCATCAATGGCCGTCAAACCATTAAACCCTCCATCCTTCTCCACTATTCTCACCTCCTTATTCCCCAAATTACCGCTTCTCTCAAACCCTAACCCTCAGCAATTCATCACCCTCTTCACATAACTTTAAAACACGGTTGATTTTCTCTCTGCTTAAACGAAATTCTCTCTTTTTGGCCAAATTTAATCCGTAAGGCTGACTCGCGACTAAACACTCTTAAAAACAGAATTTATTAGACTTTGTTCTCAGATAAAGAATTTGGTAGGTACCTGAAGATCAACGTCAATACATGAACAATCAAGGGTAGCTTTGTGAATTTCAACTGAGAAGAGTATACATTAAAATATGTGAAATTACCTGGATACACACCAAGTGCTCAAGCTTCTGATCCTACACAGCCATTGTCAGTTGTCGCGCTTACACGAATGGCTGTAAATACCGCAACCTAATTCTTCCCAATAATTTTTGTTTCCTGATTAAGAAAAATGAAAACTAAAAGGTAAGTCTGTCAAACTAAATGAAATTAGGGTTTTACCTTAAGATTAGGGTTTTACTTTTACCCGAAAACCCTACTTAAGGGCTAAAACCATAAAACACTTAACATTAACGGTAATTATAATCATAAAATCATGCATAACGTAAAACCCTAGTCCTGAGTTCATTAAAAAAAACTAATCATGAGGTGAAATCCTAATTTTGAGATATTTTTTGTTCGGAAAAAAAGTGGGTCAGATTGAGAATTCCAACCACCATCAAACGGTATATAATAAATAATTTTTTAAAATTTTCGCTATCAAGAAAATAAAAATAAAATAAAAACTGTTAGTTTTTATACTCTTAATTATTTAAAAAATATTTTGTAAGGGTAACTATCATCTCTCTCTCTCTCTCTCTCTTAATAACTGTTATTGTTGTTAATAAATCAAGCTTTAAAAATGAAAATTAAAGATAAACTCACTAAAATGATCTTTGACGACGCATTGCCAGCTAAAATAAACTCACTGAAAATTCTCACCCTACTTGTCAAAAAAAGAGACAAAAATAAGGCGTTTTTATTAATTCAAGAAAATATTTGTTTTTTCACAGAAGTACATAGTGGCGTGAGTGACATTTCCTTCCAAGATTCTCTTGCAGTGCCCCAAAGTCTCCTCACTGGATGAATTCAATTTAAATGAATATTTGAAGGAATTTCGCTACAATTTTTGTATAATTCGGCAAATTTCTTCTTGTATCATCTGCCAGCCAATATTAAAATAATTAGCCACCATTATTAAGGGTTTATGTATATAATTATAATAAAAAAAAGGTAATTTTATAGAATGGTACCGTACCAATTAAGCAATCGCCAAAGTTTCTCTCTCCTGCGCCATATCGATCCAGCGGTCCCTGATTCTCCTTCTTCTCATCTTCAGCCTTCAGTGCAGCCTAATTTGGAAAAACAAATTATATATAAATAAGTTAAACCCAATTAAAGAGAATTACAAAAATTATAATTGTGTTGATATATGTGAATAATGCAGAAATAAAACGCCATAACTAAGTCACTGATACTTCAATTTACTTAATTTTTCTCCTGAATTTACCTCTCAAAACATACAAATATAACCCAAAAGTAAGAACAACTGTGGATGTGGAGTTGAAGGGACGTTTCTCACTAAATCCCAGTTAAAACAGCAAACGCAAAGTTAACAACCAATGAAAATAGCACATTTAATATTGGCCCTCAGTAACTTCCAAAAGTTAATGCCTTAGAAAGAGGGGATTAATTAATTAATTAGGGTATAACATATCGTTTATTTTTATTAATTAGGGTTTGATAAATCCAATTTTTATTTATTCATTGGAAATATGGCCCCATATGCTTATTTGGTTTAGTGATAAAATTTGAATATCATGGAGTATATTATATATACTATATATTTACGGCATTGTAACATAATCTAAGATAACTACAAATTTATTTTGTAGGAATGATCCGCTACTATAATGTAGTTGATACTATATTGCATGCTATATGCTATTTTGCTACAAAATTTCAAATCACTACAAAACACTACAATCTATTTGCAGCATTATCTGTTGTCAATCTTCTATATTTTGATCCAACTCTTCTTTCTCTCAGTACATTCTACATGGTAAATTAATTTCCTAATTTAATTATCTATATAAATTAGCTCGTAAATACTATTCCCTTAAACAAAATATTATTCATCTGAATTATGATATTATTTAACTCTCATCATCATCATCATCATCATCATCATCATCATCATCATCATCATCATCATCATCACATCGTACAAGACCACACATATCCATAAAAATATATCACAATAACAAATATCACAAAATATCTAATTTCAATAAGAATACTCTTCAATCCAACCTTAACATACTCAATCTTTACAAAAACTAAATTGATCGATTCAATTAATTAAACAACATTACCACTACAAAGTTAATACCCTCATAAAATTAATCATCAAAATTAACTGATTTAAGATCCATTTTTGCAGTAAAATGTGAAATACGAAAAAAAGAATATTCAAAATAACTATTTTTCCATTTTTTGAAAGAAAAAAATTATTATTTTAATTTGACATCTTTTAAGAGCCGAGCTGCCATTGCGCCACACCGCCTTATTTCCCACTCGTCTATCGTACCGCTTTTAGGTACGAAATCTTTTATTTCTATTTCTGTGTCGGTACCAAGACTTTCTCTGTCTTCATCGCTTAATAGATCAGAAGATTCTTCTGGTTTAATTTCCTTTTCGAATTTTGAATTATTTTTCAAATCCATTGAGTATAAATCTATGCTTGTGTGCTGATACTTATTATCCATCTGTCTCACAAAAAAAAAAAAAAAAAAATCAAATATAATTTTAGAATATGAAAAACAAATTCATGGAATTATTTATTTATTTATTAATACCTTTGATTTAGGAATGGTTTTCAGATTGAAATAATTCTTCAACATTTGAATCATTTGTTCATGCACTACAGTTGAGCGAATCTCATAACCAATCTGAAATTAAGAGAGAAATTTTCATATTGTTGCATTAAAACATTGAATATTAATACAAAAATAAAATATAATAAAGAGCTATACTTACAATTATATTTGTTCTGGGACCAGATAAAGCCAAAATGGTTTGAATTAACGGCTCTAACAAATGCTCTGAATAAACCTTAATAAAAAAGAAAATAATCATACTGACAATTAAGTTCAAGATTTAATTAATATTTAATTGCAAATTAATAATCTAATATTTTGTGAAGAAACATACAACATCAGTTCCAATAATATAATCAAAAGGCGGACCCACAGCTTCAATTTGGGATTTATTTCCCCAATCCAGCTCAGCAACTTTTATTGACCCAAATGAACCTGCATATTTAAATCCAGAAATTATTTTATTCAATATTTACATAAAACAAAATTGGAAATTGAAATATTACATTCGGAAAATGGTATTTGGTCTATTACACAGCACTTTATTCCTCACAAAATAGTACGTAAAAAGGATATGATAGAATAAAGGGGATTGGATTTAATTAACCTGATCACTCAGAATTTGTTTTTGAGAAATATAAGAAATATTTCATTCAATATTTCTTGTAAGCTTAAAAATCAGCAGTTTATTTAGCAAATTATATGGTAAATTTGAAATATTATGGCTTATTACACAGCATTTAACACGCCTCATAAAATAGTACATAAAACAATTATAATAGAGAAAAAGCGGATTAATTAAATTAAAAATAAACCTGAATGATCAGAATTCGTTTGAGAAATATAAGAAATATTTCGCTCGATATTTCTTGCAAGTAAAGGAAGCACTTCTGATTGGTCGGTCGAAATAACGTCGCAACCTAACATACACATTCCTGTATATAAACCAAGATAATAAAATTAAGTGAAATTGGCACAAAAGCCCCTGTGTTATGGTTAAATTGCATAAGGAGACTTTTATGTTTAGGAGATTACAAAAAAAAAAAACCTCTATTTTTTAGAAAATTGCAAAAAAGCCCCTACTATTTGTTAAGATCTTACACCGTTAGTTAAGTCATCTCAATCACTCTAAATAATATTTTTTTTGAATAAATTAATTTTATTTGAAAAATATTAAATATAATGATTAAGATAATATAACTAACAATATTAGATTCTAAAAAACGGAGGTTTTTTAGAAATCAAATTTCCAATAATGGAGGGGCTTCTAGCAATTTCAGCAAACTACAGTTTTCTTTTTCTTTTTTTCTTTTTTTGTAAATTTACCTCACTCAATGTAACACCAACACCACACTATAAAATCATATTTAAGAAAACTAATATTTTATATTTTAAATAAAATTATTTTAATTTTACCAAGTCCAGCTAGACCGCAGCCAGCACCAAGTTCAATTACTCGTTTTCCTTTCATTTTGGTCGGGCTGAATTTCCCTTTCCTGCAATTCTTCTCCTGCAATTATCATACAATTGTTTTCAATACTAAGCATTTACACTAAGATTTAAAGTATACTGTTGAAATATTTTGAAGTAATTTAAGTACCAAATATTTAACGAAAACCATGGATGCGTCCCATACTGTGGTACCATGATGCTTTGAGTTTGGATCCTGCGATTAAAATTAATTTTATGATTTAATATATTGCAAACTTATAACTTGATGAATTACTTGAAGAAAATCATGAATAATTCAGAATTTTGAACCTAGTATTGGTACTAAAATTTATTTTTAATAGTTTAAAGAAGAAGAATAAGTACTGAATGAAGCATTCCATATTTATTTCAGTATCAATTGAACTTCTTTTTTCCCTTTAGAAATATCAAATGTGGTTTAATTTTAAATAATTAATTGTAGAAAATTGTTTTACCTGAGATATATTGAGTTTATGGCCGAAAGCTTCAATTGAAATAGCTGATGTGCTTGGAGAATTCAATCTTCAGAAAAAAAGAAAAAGAAGAAAAATTAAAAAAGGGTCAAGGTTTAAACTAGAAACCTAAATAAGAGCCATTTAATGAGTAATTTTGGCCAGAAATTGATGTCTAATTGACAAATTAAGCACACTATTAATAATTTCTGAGTAAAAGTTTACTATTTAATGCTTTGCTTTCTTTTCTTTTCTTTTGCATTTTTTTTAGAAGTTCAGTATTCAATTGCACTTAACACTCAGTAGCTCAAACTTCTTTTTATTTTTCATTTTTTAACAAATTAAGTAACTAAATCCCAAATCGTTGGAGAAAAATTCCGCCAAAAAAAAATCTAGAAGATTATTACCTGCAGTGATCCATCGCCGAAATAATTACGAACAAACTGAGAAACCAAAAGCTGATCAGTGGTCAAATCACTTCAAATTTGCGAATTTTAGCCGAACATTCTTTACATATTTAACGGTTATTATTAAATAATAAAAAGGCATATCACAAGCCGACCTTAGCTCAGTTGGTAGAGCGGAAGACTGTAGTGTATGCAGATAAATCTTTAGGTCGCTGGTTCGATTCCGGCAGGTCGGATTTTTTTCATTTAAACATTTTTTCTGTATTTTACTTTTTTATGCTTTTTACTCTAATTTTTTTTTGCCTTAAGTAAATATTAATTCGTATTTTTATTAAAAATTTAAATAAAAAAATTTTTACTCTTCATATTTTATTCCTAAATAAAGTAGTAAGTATTAATTAATACGTATTTTTATTAAAAAATTAAATAAAAATATTTTTACTCTTCATATTTTTTCCTAAATCAAGTAGTAAGTATTAATTAATACGTGTTTTAATTAAATATTTAAATAAAAATATTTTTACTCTTCATATTTTTTCCTAAATCAAGTAGTAAGTATTAATTAATACGTGTTTTTATTAAAAATTTAAATAAAAATATTTTTACTCTTCATATTTTTGCCTAAATCAAATAGTAAGTAAATATTAATACCTATTTTTTATTAAAAATTTAAATAAAAATATTTTTGCTCTTCATATTTTTTCCTAAATCAAGTAGTATACGCATTTTTATTAAAAATTTAAATATGATAATATTATTATTTCTTTCACTACCAAAATAAATAACCCTTGATAAACATTTGAAAAGGGTATTTATGTAATTTCACTGATTCTTTTTGGCGCTTTCTTCTGAAGACCGTACAGAACGGACTGCCGTTGGTAAAATACTCTCACCGGCATGATTCTACTCCGTTTTACTTTTCAACGCTTTGTTATGATATTCAGCTTCCCACGTAGGTTTTCTGTAACAAGTTGTAGAAAAGGGCGGTGGAAGTTAATGCCCTGCCGTCTGGCCAGGCAGACTGAAGTTGCTATAAATAGCAACGCAGAAGATTTCTGCGCTTTCGTTATTCTCCATTTTGCATTCCATTTTCAGACAAGAAGGAAAGAGAGATAGAGAGAAAGCGCCATGGGAAAGGTCTCTTTTTCTTCTTCTTCTTCTTCCAAACCTGATGACTTCTCTTGTGAATTTCTCTAACTGTTTAGGGTTTTGAACATAGTTAATGTTTATGTATGTTTTGTAGAAGAAGAATAGAGGCGGAGGAGGTGGAGGGGGAGGCGGAGGAGGAGGCGGCGGAGCTGTTACTAATGAGGAGGATGAGACTGTGATATGTACGGATCAAGCTGAGGTGGAGAAGGATGAATGCAATGATGATGGAGGGAGGAAAGAAGGAGGCGGCGGGAAGAAGGAAGGAGGGGGAGAGAAGAAAGGAGGAGGAGGATCTGTGACGGCGGTTCTGAAGGTGGATTTTCATTGTGATGGATGTACTGAGAGGATTCGTCGATCTATCAAGGGTTTTAAGGGTATCTTTTTCATTCTCTCTATTTATCTCTTGTTATATTTGTTGTGCTGATGATTGTTTTTCCTTTGTTTTTATATTGTTTTAGTGATCTATCTGTCTGGTAATATCAACTTCTTTGTTCTCAGCTTGAATTTGAAACATTTTTTGTTTACTTTTTTACTCATAAAATAGATTATTCATTTATTATTTGGACAGAGTGTGAGATCTGTTTTGAAAAATGATAGCACATTTATGCAAGTCGTTCATAATTTCATCTCATTAACTTTTTATCTCATCTCATGATCAGATGTTACATTATCAATTACACGTATCTTCTGTCTAATAAAATTGTATATTTAATACTTAATCCAAAAGAGATAATCCATTAATTAGCTAGTCTAAACTCTAAACCAAGCAATCCTTCCTTTTCTGATCATAGGTGTGGTACATAATCAGTATAATAGACAAAATTAACTTTTTCCTTCTTAATTTTTTTTTTTTTAGGGGTAGAGGGGGTAAAAGTAGAGAGAGAAAGTAGTAAACTCACGGTTGTAGGGTCCATGGATCCACAGAAGCTTCTAGAAATAATCCAGAAAAGAACCAAGAAAAAACTTGAGCTCATAAGCCCTAAAAAGGGTGACAACAACAAGAAGAAGCAAAATAGTAATTCTGATCAACCCAAAGAAAAAGAAGAAAACAAAAAAGAAGAAAATAAAAAAGAACAACCGGTAATTTTTTCATTTTATTTATTTTCCTTTTTTTTTTCTGTGATTTGAAGGCTTGTTGTAATTTTTTTATTTGAATTTTTTAGGTTTTGAATGTTTCGACTATTGTGCTTAAGATTCCGTTGCACTGTGACGGATGCATTCGACGTATTCATGCCACGATTTTTAAAATTACTGGTATTTTTATTTTATTTTATTTTATTTTTTATTTTATTTTTATTTTATTTTTCACTATTCATTTCATCATCTAATATGGTTATGCAAGTTTCTGTTGAATGACACCTTTTAAGAGTTTTGCCATTTAAATTGCCTTTTGTAAACAGCATTTCTTGACTAAAGCACTAGTAATACACTGATTGTTCCTTTGTCTTAATTTGTTGTTAAATAAAGTTCTTTATACAAATTTGCAAAAAAGTTATGTTTAGCCAAAAATATATAACGGTCACAAATGCGGCTAGCCAACAGTCTTGTCTCAAAGACCATGTACAAGAATCTTTTTTCTTTCTGAGTCTAACTGAAAAGTTCTCACAATTACCAATTTAACCCTGAGTTACCCACCAAATTACAAAGGCAAGTTTCCATATATAACCTCCATAATTTTCTAAATCCCCAAAATAACCAGATTTTCATTTTTTTACTTTATGCAATCCTGTTATGAATCTGAATTTGAAATGCCATGTTTTTTGTGTCTTAAAGATTTGAAATCCCAAACCTTGTTACTTCTAAAAATAAAATTGTTACTTCCAAAAATAAATTGAAAATCAACTCTATATTTAAGTATTTTATTAATTGTTTTTTTCAGGTGTTGAACAAGTAACTATAGATACAAAAAAGAGCCACGTCAGCATCAAAGGCACCATGAAAACAAATGGATTAGCTGAATTTATTTCACTCAAAATCAAGAAACCAGTTGAAGTGATTGACCCAAAGAAAGAGAGAGAGAAAGAGAAGGAAAATAACAACAACAATCAGAAAAAGAACAATGAGAAGAAGGGCCAGGATGCTGCCACGTGTCACTGTGCTGACGTGGCGGCATCTGGATGGTACGTGGATGAGTGTGGGTACCAGGTTCAAATTGTATATCCGCCTCAGCTCTTTAGTGATGATAATCCAAATGCATGTTTTATCATGTGAGTATTATCGTTTCCTTGTTTTTAGGGTTTTGAGTTTCTTGATTTTTGTTATAAGGTTTTTGTAGGGTGGTTTGGTAAATTTTGTTGCACAAATCCAAAACAGAATCGAGTTTGGAAAGAAAGGATAGTTTTTATTTTTGAGGATGAAAGAAAGGATAGCAATTAGTTAGAGAGGTTGGGAAATGGAGAAAATTATGTTTGTTTTTGCTCTTGAAATTTAATATTTTGGGTTTTGTAAGGATTAATATTTTGTTGTTAGGATGATTACTTTAAAAACAAACATAATTCTTACAAATTGAGGTTTCTTGTGTAAAAACAGAGCTTTAAAGGAGTTGGAAAATTTGAAACAGATCATGCTTGTATTATGGTTTCTTCTGTCGAAACAGAGATTGAAAAAACATAAGAATTAATAAATATCTATGTAGAGAAAGAGAAAGAAATTAATTCATCAAAAAAAGAAAAAGAGAAATAAATTAGAGAGAAAATTACCGAATTGCCTAAGCTCATGAAAGAGGCAGATTTAGAGACCGAAAAATCAAAATCAATAGTTAAAATTGCACAAAAAGAGGCAAAAAATTCAGAATCAGAAACGGTTAAAAAAACTTTAAAAACTGTTGAGAAAAAAATTCACGTGGTAATTGATGAAACTAAAGCGTATAAAATGTCTGAAAGAATCCCTCTTTCGACTATTGAGACGTTAAATCAGAGCGAAAATAATAAAACTTTGGTGCCTTTATGTCTTGGCTTCACATTACAGAGGACACAAGGTGTTCGATACAGTGTCTCAGTGAGATACACTTTATCCATGACTCCATATAGTTTTGAATTAATACATAATAGTTGCATATTAGTTTCAAATATTTTTTTCTTGATATACAATTTGCCTATTTTGACATTATCATAGTCATTTAATTATATTTTTACAATAAGTTGGAAATTTTTTATAACAGAAACGAGAAACCAGCTGCTGCCTTAGCATAAAAAGAGTAAAATTTAAATTGTGGAGTCATATTATTGCATAATTTAGTAGGCTAAGTGGAACCAGTTTGAGGCGTAATTGCACATATGAGGATTAACTATAGCTAAATTGAATGCATTTTAGGTTGTTCATGAATGTAACTAATGTTTTAGAATGCTTTTGCAGATGTGTGGTGTGATGTCAAAGCAACTTTTATATTCAAGTTCTTAATGGGTGTTTTTGTTTGTCTATATGCTCTTACTATTTCAGTTGTATGAAGCTCTAAAACAAATAAATAATGGAAGAGCCATAAAGCTTTTTATCTCTTATATATTTTTTTTCTGGTGTAAGAATAGAGGATGAGTTGAGATGGTGTTAGTGAACATGGCAAAAGAAATCATAGAGAGTAATTAATCTTTGTTATTCTATAATTTGTCTTGGATGGCTAATTGGTTAGTTATTTCTGATTAGAGTTTTATGACAAGTACTATTGTTAATTGTTGTTGAAGAGTTATGCTAACAAGAAGAGGACAAGGTGGGAAACTTACGAAATTAATTTAGAATAATGTTGTTATTATTATATCATGAATAAAACCATTTCACCTTGACAAATAGTACAGTTTAATCTATCTTATATATGTCTAGGATTAATTAGCAGGCATCTTGACCATGCATGAGCTCTTGATGAGGGTGGAACAAGAACAAGATGTGATGAAGATGCTCCTGATTAACTTGATTGTATGAGTTGAGTTTTGCATTTGCCTTGAAATTGATTGTTCACTTGATTGTATGAGCTGAGTTTTGCATTTGTCTTGAAATTGATTATTCACTTGATTGTATGAGTTGAGTTTTGCATTTGTCTTGAAATTGATTATTCAGGCAAGTTATAAACGCAATCGTTTATCAATGTATGAAGCACTAGAAATTACTTTATGTGAAACTATGAAGCGGATAAAAAAAATTTGAAATAGTTTCAGGCTACTTGGGTTGGGCTAATATCTTCTTTCTTCAGTTTAAGTGTAAACAGACTGCTGTATAGTCAATGATCCAAATTTGAGAACATAAAAATAATGAAATTAGCTTTAATATTAATTCTCTTTTTTCCCCATTTTATACTGATTTTTTATAATTGGATTTTTTTTTTTAAATTTTAGTATGACTTGTTATACATCTATTCTATAAAAAAAGATAATTTGTTATTGATAATTTGTGGGTGGGTGCAAATAAATTTTGATTTTCGTTATGAGAAATTGGTAGATATATGTTGTTTTGATTTTGCATTGTCTATTATATTCTTAAGAATAAAATTTACTTGAAAATTGTATACAAATAACACATGAAACAACACATAATATCTTGGTTCAAATAATAATTCACTATATTTGTTCACAAATTCTTAAAAGAATACAAGGAAGGTAACTTTTCACCTCCATGCGACACGTGTCATTTGATGGGATTTTCTGTGGCGATTTTTAGACTTCCAAATATATAGCAGGTCATTTCAAAATAAACATAATAATCAATACACAATTCGCTACATAATAATTTATTTTACTGATTTATTGTGGCATCGATTTCCTTTTAAATAGTACCCTCAAACTTTAGTTTTATTACCATACATGCCATCAACTACTCTGTATTAAAAGAGAGTGGCACAATTGTTATTTTTTATAAAGTTGAGGGTCTTCTTTTGGGGTGAGATTTGTTAGGTAGATCCAAGTTATTTCCAATTGTACAAGAAATTTATTATGTTGTTCCAAATTGTATCTCACAAAAAAATATTAATTATATATATATATATATATATATATATATATATATATATATTAATATTTCATATTATCCCTTCAAAAAATTTCATATCAATTTTTTTGCTTTAAAAATATCAATTTATCTTTATTAGGAAAATACATCCCCGAAGCGGAACAAGGGTTTCTACCATTTTTTTTTTTGCTTTAAAAATATCAATTTATTTTATTCAAAAATGTCTTCATTCAAAAAAATTAATATCATTTTTTTTGCCTTAAAATATCAATTTATTTTTATTAGAAAAATATACCCCCGAAGTGGAGCAAGAGTTACATCATTTTTTTTCTTTAAATATATTAATTTATCTTTATTAGAAAAAATACACTCCCGAAGCGGAGCGAGGGATACACCTAGTTGAGAAAAATGATAGTAGATTGATAAAATTATATATACCGCAACGAAGCGCGGGGAATTTTCCTAGTGCTACTACATATGCAAGCAACATATTCAACATATTCAATATATGTCCTTAACTGCTAACTATATTATGAATCTAAAAAATATTTAATTATATTATCTTCTAATTTTATCATACTTTAAAGAAAACTAAAAAAGAAGTGAATTGAAAAATAGGTACTGTCAGAAAATAAAAGAAAAAGCATTTTCATTTCGTCGAAATCAAATATTCAAGTTGATTATAAACAATTTATCCTGCATACTCGGAGAAAGAGATGAAATAATAAAATGAGAATTACCTCTACATCGTAAAACTTGATATAAAATCTTGACCTAACTTTCCTTGGAGAAAATCGGAGACAAATACTTATTCCCCGTCTCATAATCAGAAGTCAACTTAAAAACATCCTCAAAATTCTTCACCAACTCCTCCAAGTCAGAATACTCAATCTTCCTTTTATGTTGTTCAAAATAAAGCTTCCGAAAACGTCCAACTTCAATCGGATACTCATTATCGCAAGGAAATGCTAGTAGAGTCACAAAGGGGATATGCTGAAAGAACTCAAATGATCTATGCATTTCTTGAAGTCAAATGATCCATAAAACTGCATCAAATATTTTATGTTACGTTTTTTTAATGAGAACATTAACAATTTAAAATTTAAAATTTAAAATTATAAAAAATTAAATGATTATATAAAGGGGATATTCAAGTTTTTTTGGAGTAATGCTACTACATATTCAAGCAACATATTCAACATATGTCCTTAACTGTTAACTATATTATGAATCTAAAAAATAGTTTAACTATATTGTCTTCTAATTTTATCATATTTAAAATAAAAAAAAAAGGGAGTTGAAAAATAGGTACTCTTCTCTTATATTATGTAATTAATCTCATCTTTGAGATATATTCTTGTGTTGTTAATTATCACTTCAATTATTTCTCCGCCTTCAAATTATGAGGGAATGTGTAAAAAATTAGTGTCTCGGAGTGCAACATAAATCACGTAAAGGAAACAAAATAATGTCATGCACCTGTTAATTGATTTCTTTCATGGCATTTTGATTTATTTCTTTCCATTTTTTTCTCTTAATTGAGCTGTGCAAAACCCGTGTTAAAGAAAATCGAACTAGCAGTTAGACAAAACTCACATTTTAACTCTAATGAAAAAAATCCACACAAAATTCACACAAGAATTACACAACAAAAAAGAGAAGAAAACTCACAATTTCTTAAAAATGTTTAGTGCGATAAAAAATCTCAGCCAGAAATAGAGAAATAGAGAGTGACTTACATGTGGTGGTGGTGGGGTGGGGTGGGGGTATATAAGATATCCATTATTTTGATTTTAGGGGTAATTTCCATTTAGAGGCACCGTGAAAGCAGGTCATGCAGTAAAAACTCAACAATAATTCACTTATTTTGAAATTTATAACTCCACGAAGTCAGATGATGAGCAAAACGTCGCAATAATAATGTGCGAACAACTAAAAGATATATAATATGTAGATCAAAATATTAGCGGGTCATAACTCGCAAAATAATAAACACATATGATCATGATCAGTAGTAATATATAAATGAATATTCCAAAATTCAATGGTATGAAATTTATCGCAAATTTTGATGGACCATTTGATTTGTCGGACGTGATGTGTCTTGCTCGCATCCTTCGAAATTTCCAATATAATAAGTTGTAATAGTATATGAGAAAATTAATGGGAAAATTTTGATAATTATAAGAAACTATGAAGTGATTTAAGTATGGTTAACTACGAAAAAATAATAGTTTAAATGTGTGTTATTTTGTGTTGACGATGAGTTGTTGCATTTGGCATTTAACAAATAATATTGTAAAATAAAAGTTTATGAAACTAAACTCCAGTACAGATGGAAACAAGAAAAAAATATAAAATGACATATACAATATTATACTTCTAAAGAAGGAAGTAAGTAATAGCAGATAAGTTGACAAAATTAAAATTTGATAGAAAATAAATTATTAGAATAGAAGTTTAAATGACTTGCGTCGGAGTGTATAAAAGAAGTGTACCTTGGTATGATGGATGGACATAAAAAAATCGCAATAGATTTTGTGTATCATGTAACTTAATGTCTCATGATAAAAATTAATTATCACCTAAGATATGTTAACTAAATGAGTGTAAATTCGTGAGTATATATGAGTTTAAATTCATTATCGGTAAAAAGTCATCGGTTAGGATGCAGGACTGTGAAATTCAAATATCACTCAAGATATGTTGACTAACTAAGTTTAAATTTGTGAATTTATTATTATGTACTTTTTTTTTGACAAATAGAAATAGTTGATGTGGAAATAAACACATCCATGATGTGGATATTTCAAAAAAACTAAATCAGTTCAATACAACTTACTTGAATTCGTCTTTGAAACGTAATTAATTATTTGTATAGATATTTGATACTTGTATATTAGATAAACATGTTCTTATATGTGTTGCAGGAAGAATATTTCTTATAGGACATTGTAACATAAAGTATCAATATAATCGTTTCTAACTATGAAAAAGAATGCGCAAGATGATTTATTTTTCAACCATATATTAATTATCATTACATGTAAATGCAAGAAAAAGAAAAAAAAAAAGAGTATTCCATGCCCGATCTCTGTTTACCGCCTCTCATAAGGTTCAATTATATCAAAATTCACTGGTGGTACAAGTTTTGAATCCACTCTTTTTACTATGGTGATGAGAACATCAACAAGACAAACATCTCATCTCACTGTTAACTCTTGCCAACGAGTCTTTTCAAGGGCCGAGAGGATGTTGGAGGAGACGGGGCTAGATCTTGAGGAGGAGGGGATGACGCAATTTTCAATGTCCCAGAATATGCCCGTGGGGCTGGAACTTGAGGAGGAGGGGATGGTAGTGTTTCACGTATATAGAATGAAAAATTTGCGAATCTTTTGTGATTGTGTAATTTTGTAGTTTGAATTTCTCTTTCCTTACAAAAAAAGAAATATCATTTGGTTTTGTGATTGCATAATGAACAATGTAACATATTTGTTGAAATTTCTTGTCAATTGAGAAATTTTTGTATATTCTGGATGATTACTTGTTACTTTATAATGTAATTAATTAATAATCATTTAAAAAAATAATGAATAACATTGAGAGTTGGGGAGAGAGCAAGAGAGAGAGGCGAAATGGCGGAATTTGGAAGGGTGAGAATTTTGAATTATTTTGGTTGTGGTAGGTTTACCACTGTGTCAGAAATAATTGACACGTGACAATGTTTGGTTTACCATCTAAGCTGTTTGGTTCACCACTTGTGCCAGCGCATCAAGTCTTGGGGTGGAAAAATCGGGGGTAGAGTATAATTTTCCTTTTTTTCTTAGAGAAGTCACGAAGAAGGAAGGATGTCGCTTCGCTCGGAAAGAAAAGAATTAGGGGTGGAAATAAAAAAGACATAAGTTATTGACACGTGTAGGTAGAACGTAAATGGCAAAATCTTAGCCATTGAATCTTGATCTAACGGTCAGTACTAAAATGGCCACCGTGTTTGATTAATTGCAAAGCAAAATGAGTCTTGAACACTATGGTACTTATAGAGGGTCAAAGCTACTGCTGATTAGAGAAGTAATAACAAATAATAAAAATACACATTGAACCCAAAATTATTTCATCTTTCAAAATGTAGAACCATCGAACCCAAAATAGGAGCGCTGCCACAAAAGCAAAGAAAAACAATTTTATACTCAAATTAAACCCAAATAATTTATCATGCAAATCGAGAGAAAGTTAGATATTAAAGAAATCAAACACAAACAATTTATCATCCAAAATACTACAACATAAATCCATCTAAATTGATCCTCAAAAATAATTTCCTGCCCAATTAGTTCTTCCAAATTAAAACTCTTCCTAAGATTAATCCTCCTAAAATTAATCCTTCTAAACTAATCCTCCCAATTTATTCTCTACCCAACCAATACTCCTAAATTAATGTCCTCTTTCCAATCTAACTTATGTCGAGAAACTCAGAATCAAATACTTATTCTCCATCCTCTCATCAACCACAATCTTAACCATATCCTGCACCTTCTCCAACAACTCCTCCAATCCACTCACTCTAAACTCATGATTTCCATACTGTTCCAAATAACACTTCTCAAAAACCCCAATTTCAATCGGATTCCCATAGCAAAGAAGAAGTTGTTGCACGCCAATCTTAAACAACACAATCAACTCCTCAATTTCATTTTGCTCATCATCAACCACAATCAACTCCTCAATTTTATTTTGCTCATCATCATCCAAAGTAAGCAAACTCTCGAACTAATTCGAAACCTCCGTTGCCGACGATGAAACCTTCATTACCAGCGGCGAAACCGATGGTCCTGATCCAGTACTGACACTCGGAGAGGGCACGAGCAATCCCTCCATAGCCATGGCCGGCCAATCCCACACATATCGGCCTGCAGTATGCAAAACCGTAGAAACTGCAGACAAGGCCACCAACATAATGGAGTGCGTTCTCTGCCCCAAAACATGTAAGGCCTGCGCGAAATTCTCATCCCCCGAAATCAAAACAATTGTGCTAGGCGTCAAATTATCTAAAGTGAAGCAAAACATGTTGACTAATATCGCAATTCCAACGGCGGGTTTGTGGTCTTTGAAGATGTTAACGAGCCTGACTCCCATGTTCTCCAAGCTCGCTGTGAGATTTTGAGAGCAAAGCGGATGAAGTCCCCGAAGGCGGAGAAGGTGGTCACAGAGGACATGTTGAAGAGGTGGGACTAGAGGGCCGAGTGGATGTTGGAGGAGACATCTTCCGTGGGGATGAGGACGGGCCGGACGTCTTCTCTGGCAAATGATATTTCTATGTAAATTAAAAATGCTAGTTAGTTCTCACTTTCCACTCACAGAAAGTGAAACTAGTCTAAATTTATCGTATCCAATTGATTACTCTAACAGATTTGAACAAATTCAAGAAAATTAAGTAAACCAAAAACCTCAAATCACTCTCCCTTAATCAGATCATCTGTCTCTCACTCTTGATATTAATCAATTTTTTCCAGATGGACAGCAAAAAAATGGTAGCTGCTAAAGAAGGCTGAAAGCCTGCAGATTCAAAGGGCACAGAGTAAAGAGGTCGTGAAATATGCAGATGTAAGTATTTTTATCAAATATTTGTGTTTAATTAATTATCAAAATAAAACAAAGAGTTAAAAATACAAATGATTTATCCCTAGGGTGTGTCGAGCATTGGGCAAGCCGTGCTGCCGAGAATCCATTGCTCTGACTACCTGAAAACCAATGAACAAGCGCGGAATTGGAGAGCAAATTGTTCATTTTTACGTTTTTTTGTATGTTTTCTTTGTATTTTCTTTCTTTCTTTGCTTGTACAACAACTCTTTTTTTCAATTATCATTATAGGCATTTGATATTTAGATCATTAAAATAGATGTCTCTAACACGCGGTCACATATGTCGAATATGTGGACCCATATTCGACATATACATACACATATGCCATCAATGTTTTAATGGTTTATTTTATCATAAGGATTAATGTGGTTTATTTTTAACTTTTTTTTATGTTTTCTTTGTATTTTCTTTCTTCCTTTGCTTGTACTACAACTCCTTTTTTTTAATTATCATTATAGGCATTTGATATTTAGATCATTAAAATAGATGTCTCTAACACGCGGTCACATGACATATACATACACATATGTCATCAATGGTTTAATTTTACAATACCACATTCATCAAAAGAAACTACAAAACAATCCAATCTTTCAATTCTTCATTTGATTTTTTCCACTTTTGATGAGGTCAGATGGACCAACGCAAATTAACCATATGGTGCTGGGTGCTGAAGCTTGGCTTCGAAATCATGTGATGGGCACAAACTGTATATATAGACTTGAAATTGTATGATATATTTGTTACAGACACCATGAATGAGCCGTAAAATGTTGTATCTATGGTAAAGATTGTTTTCTTGATTTCAACTACCGTCATGAGCAGCAAAACCTGATTTGTTGTAGGCTAGATTCGACACCAAAACTTCTGTAAAGTTTTCATAAGATTACGCTGAACAGATTGGGAGAAATACTTAAAATACAGACAATAGCTCAGAAATTTCAGCAGACAGACCAGCAATTGAATATGGTGCAATATCTCAATATATGTCTTAACAAATACTATTTTAAATTCCAGAAATGGAATCTACGCTTCAGAAGCTTTTAGATATGGCTATTTTTATATTTTTATTATTTATTTTTATATTTTTAAAAATTAGAAAGAAACTAAACAGAGAATTAAAAAAAGAAAAACAGAAACAGGAAATTAACAAATTTGAAAAATTAATATCTCACAGATTATAAATAGAAATTGGTAAAACTTTGATTTGCGAATTATCTACTAAATGATTACTTTAAAATAAAAATATCTATTTAAATTTTCAGATTTGTTTTGGACTCGAAATTGAAGGAAAAAAAACTGAAAAACAGAAAAATTACTGCAATCCTTTATGTCAAAGGTCTTAAATACATACTAAAAATAAAAGCCCAAATGAGCCCAAATATGCAATTAGGGGTCCATTCAACAAGAAGCTTGAGAGCAAAGATTTGAGCTCGGAAATCCGATTTGAGCAAAAACAGGCTGAAAGCGTTCAGACCCGAAATTCTCGATCTAGAAGTCTCGAGAAGTCAAGGGGAGATCCAGATCAACTCTAGGGACCTCTTGGAAGGGAGTCGCCATCTCGGATTGGTTTGATTCTCGTTTAAACTCTTTCTTTTCCCTGATTTTTCAGTATTGAAGTTTTGTATAAAAATAATGAAAAATAGATCAAATCATATTTTTCATGTCATGAGTGGGTGAATCTTGGGTAGGGTTAGATATTTGTATGATGTGTGATTGAAATCTTGCGTTTATTTGGTTCAATTTTGCCTAATTGTGAAGTTAAGTTCAAAATACCAATTTATTGCATATTTGTCTAAATCTGTTTGGAAGAAGAGTTTTAGAGCAAATTGAGACTCACAAGTAAGTGTTTAGGGATTTATTGTTCATTAGAACACTTGGAAAAGGTTCTTGTTTGATTGATTTTGGTTTTGGATCGAATTTGAACATGAAAACTAAAAATAGAGGTTTTTAGTTGAACTTTAAGTCTTGATTCATTTATTAAGTGTTTTTGGAAGAAAATACTCAAACCTTGCTTCTAGATCAGTTAAGATTGTTTCTTGAGTGATTGATGATATCCATATTATACAAATTGTCAAATTAACCCTATGTTTATCCATAAAAGTTAAGTTCTGTGTTATTTTGAGGATGTTTCAATCGGCATGATTGGAAAAGAGATATTAAGACTTTTGTGAGTCTTTATACGGTAATATTATCAAGGGAGAAACTATTATTCTAAAATGAAGTGGTGAAGATTTATATATGTTTGGGAAGTATGAATCATTTGTCTCAATGTTTTCTATACATACTACTTAGCGTGTGAAATTTGTTCCTTACTATTGTTATTATTATCTTATTGTTGCAAAAAGAAATTTATGTACTGCTTTTAAGAAAGTATGTCTTTCACATAGAATGTTGAATATCTCTCTTAATTATGAGATAAAAACAATCATGATTTAATTATAAGATAGAAACAATCGCTATTTAATTATAAGATACAAACAATCACGCAAAGCGCGAACTATCTGCTAGTTTTCTACATTTTAGGGGTTCATTCGAGATCCATAATCCAAGTGGCCACAATCAACTTAAAATCAACCTACCTCCTAATAATTTTTCTGGAGGCTAAAAAATGCTCAACCCTACACTTTCTTTTCAAATGTCAATCAGTTGCAAGAGATAAAAAAAATGAACTCAATAGACTTGTATATGCAAAATCATTTACGAAATATGTGGACTTATTAATATTCTTTATAAGTCTACAATAAAATAAGAAAAAAATAATTAATTGCTAAGTTGAGATATGTGATCCATGTGACTGATCATTTTGTAAGATGTACCGCCATATATTTGGCATAACATATGTGTTCATATATATGTGATCATATATATTAACAACCATTTTACAAGATATGTGATCATATATTATGCATATGCCTAATATGTGGTTACATATCTCATAAAATAATTGATCACATCCTATTTCATATTCTCGTTACTGCATATTAAAACTAAATATTGATAAACTTAATTTTTTTTAGCATTTTCAAAACTTAACCAAAAGATTGAGTTTGTTCAGATTTGATTGGGTTGTTACAAAATGATACAATTACCCATAATGTAAACATTACCAAAATGAATTTTAAATATGTGAGTTTATAAACCATATAGTTTCATAAAAGAAAATATTAAAAATATAATACCTAATTAACTATTTCTTATTAAGAAAAATAAAATATCAATATGTTCTAAAACTATTTTCCTTTCTCAAAATGGCCTACGTGGCAGTGAAAGAGCTCATACAAACTCAAACATTTGCAACAGATAAAAAAAGTAGGAAAACGAACTAATGATATTCCGAGAGCGCATTTCCTATGCTCAGAGCAGTAATGCATTCTCAAACCATCTTTACTTAATACTCTCAGCTCTCAGAATAAAACAATCCGCTCTCGGAATACCGTCCCCCTAAAAACAACTCAACTCAAATTCCTTCACCAATAATTTTCTTTCACTAATGGCGACCACTAACCTCTCTCCTCTTCTTCTCCTCCACTCTCACTCTTCTTCACTCTCCATCTCTAAGCACAAACACCGCATTCGTTCCTCCTCTCTGCGTTGCTCCGCTTCCTCTAATGGGTCGGGCCCGACTGACAAGGAGTCGGAGCGGCGACAGCTCGAGGAGAAACGCCGTGCTGAGCTCGCCGCTCGGATTGCCTCCGGCGAGTTCACCGTCCAAGAATCAGGGTAGTTACTTATCCTCTTCATTGACTAGTCCGAAATCTAAATTGGGTTTTTATTTGTTAATTAATTTGTATGCATGTGAGCTTGTTTTGTCATTACGAATTATTCATTGAACTGAATTCATTTCAATTTTCGTATTTAGTGTTTCTAATTTACTAAAAACACTGTTAAATTCTCTTTTTTTGTTGCCAAGAAAAGTTGGGTTTCTTTCGTGCGAAATTTGCAAGGATTATTCTCAAATTTAACTGGTGAAAGCGGCACAAAAAAGGGCCAACAAATTCCAAAGGCAAGAGGCTCAATTTCTTCAGTAGGAGGCCAAGCTTTCTTTCTCCCTCTTTACGAGCTTTTTCTCACTTATGGCGGCATTTTTCGCCTCATTTTCGGTCCAAAGGTCTCATCTTTCAAATTTAAATTCCAAATTTGGAACTGCAAATTTAGAAATATATTACGAAATCAGCCATTTAATGTGATATTCTTTCGTTTTGTAGTCATTTCTCATTGTTTCTGATCCGGCAATTGCGAAGCATATATTGAGGGACAACTCAAAAGCTTACTCTAAGGT
This sequence comes from Juncus effusus, assembly GCA_027726005.1. Taxonomy (NCBI): domain Eukaryota; kingdom Viridiplantae; phylum Streptophyta; class Magnoliopsida; order Poales; family Juncaceae; genus Juncus; species Juncus effusus. Next base: position 597,205 of record CM050906.1, on the reverse strand, counting down.
TTCCTCTTGGATTTTGTATTATCTTTTTTGTTAATGTAATTCAAAAAATAGAGAAAAAGTATATGTTAGGGTTTAATTAAGGTTTAATGCAGGGTATTTTGGCGGAAATATTGGATTTTGTAATGGGAACAGGATTGATTCCAGCTGATGGTGAGATTTGGCGCGTCAGAAGGCGAGCAATCGTACCAGCATTACATCAAAAGGTAAAATTTATTAAATTCAAATTTACCGTTATGCCCTTATGAATTACAAGATTTATGAGATTATTTTTCGGTCTTCTACTGCTTTTTATTGTTTAATGCGTGTTTATAGTTAACTGATGTATAAAAACATACCAGTGTGGTTTGTGTAATATAATTATTGTACCGGCCTTGCATCAAAAAGTAGTTTTGTTTAATTCTAAAATTACAGGTATGCCCTTATGATTCCTCTATAGAGTCAATTCACTTAAACATAAAAAGAAAAAAAAAAGAATTTGATCAAAAATTGAAGATCTCTCATGACTAAGCCATTTTGATTGGAAATTACTTTTTTTTTTACTTAAACTCATTTTTATTTTTTATTTTTAGTAATGTTAGTTATTCCCCTTATCATATTATCACAATGCAATATTATCATGTCCTTTTTATTTTTATTATTATTTTTTCAACAGTACGTAGCGGCCATGATAAGTCTATTTGGAAACGCCTCCTTTCGTCTCTGTGAGAAACTAAACAAAGCCGCTCAAGAAGGAGAAAATGCAGAAATGGAGTCTTTGTTTTCAAGATTGACTCTTGATGTAATTGGAAAAGCGGTTTTCAATTACAATTTCGATTCTTTGACTTACGAAGCGGCTTTGTCTATTTTTCGGCAGAGTTGGAAGGAGGCTTTTCAAAACAGAATTATCATGGCCGCTACATTTCCAAAAATAATAAAATAAATAAATAAAGGAGGTAAATTATGTTGTATTTAATTAGTGGTAGTATGTTTTTGTACTACCACTAATTAAATACGACATAATTTACCTTCTCTCTCTCAAAACATACTACCACTAATTTACCTTATTTTATTTTATAACAATAATTATTATTAGTATTATTTTGTTTTATTATTATTATTATTATTTTTATTTTCTAATTCAGTATGTGGCGGCCATGATAAGTCTCTTTGGAAACGCTTCGTTTAGACTTTGCGAGAAGTTGGATAAAGCCGCTCAAGAAGGAGAAGATGTGGAAATGGAGTCTTTATTTTCAAGATTGACTCTTGATGTAATTGGAAAAGCTGTTTTCAATTACGATTTTGATTCTTTGACTTACGACAACGGAATTGTCGAGGTAATTAAAATTTTATATTTTAATGCATGTTTCAAAATTATGCGAAACTTGCAAAAAAGCTTGATTGAAAAAAGGCCCATATTGTTTGTTAAGAACTAACAAGCGGGTTTTAATTACGATTCCGATTCATTAACTTACGACAATGGAATTATTTGTGGAAATTTTGTACTTTATAAAAGCGGAAAATTTGCAAAAAGACCCTGGATTATGTATATTGCAAAAAGCCCCTCCATTATTGGAAATTTGTAAACATTTGTTAGTGGGGTTGGATCAGACTATGCCAGCTCTACTTATATTTATTAAAAAGTGTATTAATCAGAATTATTAAGATGAGTTAACTACCCGTGTTAGATCTGAACGAACGATAGTTTTTTTTAGCAATTTCCAATAATGCGGACTTTTTGCAAATGTCCCAAATTTATTTTATTTACTTTTTATTTTTAATTTTTTTTTGTGATTAGGCTGTATACACGGTTTTAAGAGAAGCAGAAATGAGAAGCACTTCACCAATTCCGGTTTGGGAAATTCCGATTTGGAAGGATATTTCGCCGAGACAAAGAAAGGTCAACCAAGCTCTCAAGTTGATTAATGATATTCTTGATGAATTAATCGCTATTTGCAAGGTAAAATTAATAATAGTAAAAATAATAAAATAAAATACCGTCTTATTGTACGTAATTTAGCAGGTTTGTTAGACCTACACTCAGTTGTATATATTAATAACTGATAAAAATGTTACAACGAGTGATAAAGAAATTTATTATATGTTTGGCATTTAATTAATTTAATTTCTTTTTTCATATGTTTTTTTAAATATTTTAGAGAATGGTGGATCAAGAGGATTTACAATTTCATGAGGAGTATATGAATGAACAAGATCCAAGTATTCTTCATTTCCTTTTGGCTTCAGGCGATGATGTAATTTATTTTATTTATGCAAATAGACCCATTTTTTTAATATCTTTGCATTTAACACCCCGCATTTCTTACATTTGTAACTAACATTTTGGGGTTATTCATACATAAAATAATGCCCACAACAAAAAAATAACTACATTGCCCACATCTCTTTCATATTTTTTGTTATTTATAAATCATATTTTTGTGTACCATCTATTAAAATAGAATATAGTTTGATTTCATAGAATTGTATTTATTTTTTATCTTCTTAATTAGGTTTCAAGCAAGCAATTAAGAGATGATTTAATGACAATGCTAATAGCTGGTCATGAAACATCAGCTGCTGTCTTAACTTGGACTTTTTATCTTCTTTCTAAGGTTTAAATAAAATTTATTACTTATTTTTAAATCCATTTATTTAATTATACTCATAGAAAATAAATTTTATTCTATAAATTCCAATCTATTATTTATATTTTACACCCTAAAGATAATAAATAATAAATTCATTATTTACTTTTTATTGCTACTCATGGAAAATAAATTTATATCTATGTATTTATTATTTATTTATTTGTTTTTTTGTTTTTTGTTTTTTTATATCAAACACAGGATCCACAAGTTGTTGCCAAGCTCCAAGAGGAGGTACTTGATGCCATTATTTACAAAAAAATAATAATATGTATTTAGAAATTTCTATAATCATTAAGATTGAAATGAATATTTGCCCTTTTATTAGGCCGACACAGTTATAGGCGACCGATTCCCAACAATTGATGACATGAAGAAATTAAAGTACACTACTCGAGTCATAAATGAAGTAAGAAAATAAATGAAAAATCTGATTTACTTTGTAATTAAAATTGAATTATTAAATGAAAAATTGTGATTTAATTTATGAAATGAAAATAAAAGTACGCTACTCGAGTCATAATTGAAGTAAGAAAATAAAATATCCCATTTATTTCGAAATTAAAATTGAATTATTAAATGAAAAAAAATGTGATTTAATTTATGAAATGAAAAAAATTAAAGTGCACTAAGTATTAAATGAAAAGATTCTGATTTAATATTTTATTAAGTTTTGATTTATATAATTACAGTCTTTGAGACTTTACCCTCAGCCTCCAGTTTTAATTAGGCGATCAATTGAAGATGATGTGCTTGGTGGTTATCCTATTGGAAGGTACAATAAATAAATAACATAATATTTTGTTACATGATATCAGTTTACGATACATTACTGTATTTTATTATTTTATTATTATTTTTAGATAAAATATTACTTTCTCCTTTTACGACTTTTTTATATTTTGGTTCTTTGTTTATATTTTACTAAAAAATATCCCTTTTTTATTATTTTTGGCTGAACAAAATAAAATATAAAAACAATTTTGATGAGTGATATTTATTTTGGTTCAAAAACGTTAATTGGGTGAGAAGAAAACTTAAAAATTGAAGTTAATCAACTTTCTTGGGGTAGAAAAGTCAAGAGTTCAATTCACTTGATAGGGACTAAAATTGGGAATCTATAAAATACAGGAGGTTTCTTAGAATATTCAGAAAACATTTTTTAATTATTCCTAAATTTTATGTTTTTTTAGAGGAGAGGATATATTTATATCTATATGGAATTTGCATCGGTGCCCTAAAAATTGGACGGATGCTGATAAATTTAATCCTGAAAGATGGCCTCTTGATGGTCCGAATCCAAATGAAACTAATCAAAATTTCAGGTTTTCATTGCCTTTATTAGGCTCTTATTTTTATTATTTTTTATATTTTTTGCACATATAAGGTGAAATTGGGGCCAAATTAGTGCTTAATTGTACGATTGAGGGATTAATTTTTTAATCAAATTGTATTTAATTTTCAGTTACTTACCGTTTGGGGGCGGACCAAGAAAATGTGTTGGAGATATGTTTGCGACTTTTGAGGTAATCTTTCTTCTATAATTTTGTTGATTAATATATCATATTTTAATCTTGATAGTAATAATAATTATATGTTGAACAGGTGGTGGTAGCAACAGCAATGCTTATGAGAAGATTTAATTTTCAAATGGCTCCTAATGCACCACCTGTATGTCTTTATTTATTTATTTATTTTCATTATATATATATATATATATACCATTTTTAACATATAATTTACCAAAACTTAACTTTGTTTGCCTACAAAACCATTTCGTATCATACACAAAAAAAATGATATAAAATTGGCACAATAATTGTTACTTTTTGTTGAAATTGGTCCAAAAAATCATAATTTGAGTACTTTTATTATACTAGTTTCTTTCCTTTTAAATTTGCAAAAATAAAGTTGCTTTTCCAAATTTAAAAAGAAAGGGCCCTATGTGACAAAAAAATAAAAATACTCTATAATTTCCCAAAAAGGAGGGGTAATTATGTAATTTTCCGACAGGTGGAAATGACAACTGGCGCGACAATCCACACAACAGAAGGTTTAAATATGACTGTAACTCACAGAACGAGGCCTGTAATTATTCCGAATCTCGAGGCGAAAATAATCTCTGACGATCGATCCGACGGCTCAGATCGATCGGCTTCCCAAGAGGATCAAGTCACAGCTCAAATTTGAATTTATATCAGTGAAATTTAAGTTGGGGAATTTCGTAAATTTTAGTCGGCTTAAGATGTATTATTCTGTGAAAATCCGTCCATAAAAAGGTCTATCAATTGTAAATATTTTTAATATTTGTGTAAGCCGCTTTGATTTGCATGCCTTTTATATAGATGTCATGTTTTTGTATAGACATACTTTTGTGGTGTGTTATTTTGTGAAAATTTCTCCAAGACGGCCGATCCGACGGCTCAGATCGATCTGCTTCTCAAGGCGATCAATCAAGGGAAATCCCAGCTCAAATTTGAATTTATATTACTAGTTCGAACTTTGAATTGAGGATTTGGATTAAGTTGTCAGATCAAGATTTAATATTTTTGTGAAAAGTTGTCTATAAAGAAGTCTACCAATTGTAAATCCTGTTAAACGTTGTGTGCATTATTAAGTAAAATATTAATCATTATTTCGTAAATTATTTTTTGTTTTTATATACATTATTGCGTGAAATATTAATAGTAATTTTTGCTAGTTTTTATAGATTATTTTTTAAAATTTATTTGGTGTATTAAGCTGTCATAAAATATCATGACATTTTAAGTATGTATTGCTTGAAAGTTTAAAGGGAAAATCCCATTTTATTTATTTGCACTGGAAATTTACACATACACTCCTATAAATTGAAATATTTACAAAAATGCATTGTACATTAAAAACTACATCTGCAACAAGTCTTCGAGCCCTCTAAGCACATCAGTACGCGTTATTATCCCTGCTCACAAAAATATGTATTAACTTATTAAATTTTAAATGTATATAAAAAGATGCATATCATTTTGTATGAAATTTGAAGTTTAATCTAAAGTTTGATTTCTCTTACCTATAACTTGTCGATCTTTATTCACTACTGGTATCCTGTGTACCTTCGTTTTTAGCATAAGCGCAGCTGCATCTGAAAAATCATAGCATATGTCGATAAATTGAAATTAACATAAAAATTGAAACTTCTTTTATTTATTTCAAATCTAAAATAAGGAAGTATGAAGTATATATGTATTTATGAAGAAAACTAATAATAATTACCAGTTACAGTTTTGTCTTCTGTGAGAGTGATAGCTGGTGATGTCATCATTTCAGCAATCTTTGTTCCTAACTGTAATTAACAACTCAATAATTAATGAGGGGGCAAGTTATAATTTTCCATAATTAATTTATCACTTGATCAGAAATACTTCTTTTCTTATATAGCAATTTGGAGTTTCAGATTTCAAATTCACTCGCAGGTTTCATGTAGAAACATGTTAACTACTATGAAGCAGGATTGAAATCCTATTATTTTTATTTGAGATGAGATTTGAAATTTCAAAATAGATTATTGAGATAAATAAGTTGAAAATTAGGTCATTCTTGAGAGAGAGAGAGAAGAGAGAGAGAGATCTTATTACCCCATAAGAACCTTTGGTCATATCCTTCTTGGAAATAACTCCTACGCATCGAAGGTTCTGATCCACCACAGGAAGCAAGGAAACCGACTCAAACTGGTACGAAACCTCGTGCAGTGTCTGATCTGGTCTGACAGCTCGTACCGGTCTAGACATGACTTGACCGATCCGTACCGGCCCATGATCTGCCTGCCAAGAACAAGATCAGAAATTGTTGAGATATATTCCAATTGAAATGAGGAAGAAATTCATGTTCGTCAATAAAATTTACAAAATAGATAATTGATATTTACAAAATTTACAAAATAGATAATCTCATTATGAAACCACCATCTATAATGGTAACCTTTAAAAGCTCATATTATAGATCACATAATCTCATTAAAATTTTGGAATGTAAAACATTATATAGTATCTCAACATTTTTTTGTAATCGTGTTTTGTAAAGCAATATATATCGCTTTAGTAAGTAATATGTACCTGATCATGATTGGATTCGACGGTTTCTTGAGAGAGAAAATACGCGCTAAGATCATCAAAGCTGAGGAGAGAGAAACACTCGGGCCACTCGCCTGAAATGATTCCTTCTGGATTTTCGTCCATCTCGAGCCGAGAAAAAGTCGCGGCATGAGGAATCTTTAGCTTCCTACAAGATATTGTACCGATATTGCCGCGTTGTGAATTGCGTAGAATGTTTGGTGGGCTGCTAGAAAATGAGCTTATGCAAGCCATTGCGTAGAATGGTTTGATTGAAAGGAATGAGAGCTTGTAATCAGAAGGGATCTTTCAATGTCAAGAAATGAAATTAGAAGGGATCTTTGTTTTGTTTTGAGAGAGTTGAGTGTGAGTTTAAATAGAGAGTTGGCTAGTGTTTGAAAGTGAAGGTCTTTGAGGGGACCCATTTGAGCTTATCCAAAAGTGATGGTAATGGAGTAAAAATTTCATGTGTCATTAAAGATTTCACTCTGCCTAAATTACTTACTTAACTTATATCTAATGTTTCACATTAATTAACTTTTAACAATCAAATCATAATTTTATCTACTATTTACCATGGCATGACATCTTTGCACTAAGTTATGTCAAGTTATATTATGTATACTTCTTAACCTCAAATTTATCACCTCTAGTCAGTCATAACTTGATTTTTTTTATTGGATCCAAATTCTTATATAATGTATACTTCTTAACCTCAAATTTTTCACCTCTAGTCAGTCATAACTTTATTGGATCCAAATTCTTCATTCTGAACAAATAAATGTGGAATTTTGGATGCCGACATGACTGACTGCTATTCTGCTTTGGATTTTGCAATTATTCTGTTTGGGCACCTCGTGGCAATTTCTTACGTTGCACATTCTGATTGGATGTTTTGGATTTCTTTGGGTCCCATAATTCAATAGGATTAGGTTACTGATGCATGCATCAAAATCAGAGGTGAGGTACGTGGCAGATTGTACTGGGTCGGCTTATTTTGAATCAATAAAGATTTTTGAGAAAACAATTTACTGGTTTTTTAAAATTTCTATTACAAAATATATATGAGATTAAATAATATACAATGAATCAGGTTATTGCAACTCAGTCATAATCCAGTAAATATGCCCTCATGTAATTTTGATAACTTTTTTCATGTCAGGTAGATTTAGTTTTGACTCCAATTAAGTGATCAGCTGGATTTTGGACAATTATTTCAAACAGTTGAATTTTCGAATATGACGGCTCTTCATTCATCAAAAAATTATGATGGCTCTTCTTGTAACAAGTCTACGGTGAAGACAAAACAAGGGCACACTGTTTTGAAAGAAGAAAGCAATTTGGTTGGATGCATTCACAAATTCATTGGGCCGATAATGGGTTCATATTCATCCAAATTCCAATACAAACCACTGCAAATGATCTTGCATGTGATGTGATTCATGTCTTTAGTTTATTACTGTGTTGAACTGTTGATTTTTGGGTAAATGCATCATTTTTCTGCATACATAATTCTCGCAAATCCGAATAGGAAATATTTTTATTTTAAGAGAAATCTGAAAATGCGACGGACTTGATCACGTCCAAAATATATGGTATACTATTTTTTCCGAAAAATATAATTTTTGTTTTCTAATTATTTTTATTATTTTATGTATATATTGTTTATTGTCTCTTAAAAAACGAATTTTATATACTGTTTATTTAATTTTATATATTGTTATTGTCTTTATATACTGATTTTTTACATCGGTCGTGTAGCATTACATGCCTTCACTTAATATACTTTATAATAAATAATTATTTTTTTTATTTTTGTATATTTTTGCTGATTATGCACTTGCATCAATAAGACACATCATCATTTAACTCACAAAAAGAACTTGAATGTATTTATAAAAGGGAAATGTGCAAACACGACATACTATAGCATGACGAACTATAGATATACTGTTATTTTTCATTTTATATATTGTTTTCTCGTTTTGTATATTGTTTTGTCATTTAATATACTGTTATTTATTCTTTATGTTTTTTTTTTTTACTTTTAAATACTGTTTTCACAGTTCCAACCTTATAAAAAGTGCAAATTTGCAAAAGATATTCCTACTTGTTTCTACCCGGCCCAGTTACCTCTTCTTCTTCTTCTTCCTCCTTCTCATCCATGGCGGCCTGCCGTTCAACTCCTTCTCTTCTACCACCGTCCCGCCTGTACGGCGCCGCCCCGTCCTTCCACTTCGCCAAGCCTCCGTCAATCCGTTTGCACCTCCGCTCTCGCTCCACTCGTTCTGTCATCGTAGCTGCCCAGTCCAATCTCCTCAGAGGTCTCTCTCTCAATTGCATATATGAGCTTATTACATTGTCTCTCTCTGTCTCAATTGCATATAAGAGCTTAGATTGTGCATTTATTGAATTGATTTTGATTAGGTTGAGAATTACATAACTATGTATAATTTCAGTTGTTCAGACGGCAGTTAGGGTTGGGAAAGATGCAATCGAGACTGGAACCAACTTTGTACCTGTAATTGCTTTCTTCTTCTTCTTCTTCTTCTTCTTCTTATTCCCCATTTCATCATCATTATTATTTTTCTTACATAATTAGGAGTTGAAAACTTGAAATTAACTGTTATTCTTTCGTTATTTGTATGTATTTTTATTAGTTTCCCCGTTTTCATTATTGGTATTATTGTTATTATTTACCTCATTTGGATTGAAATTGATTTTTTTATTTTGTTATTTGATTTCAGGATTCGGTGCCAAGGCCGATTGCTAGGATCGGTGTAGGTGTTGTTGCTGTATTTGCATCACTTTTTCTGCTTAAATCCGTTATTTCCACTGCATTTTTTGTACTGGCAAGTGACTGACTTGTTTATAATAACAATAATAATAATAATATTTTTAATAATAATAATAACCACAATAATAACAACAACAACAACAATAATAATAATAATAATAATAATAATAATAATAATAATAATAATAATAATTTTGCTATTTTCTGTTTTGTAATTCAATCTTGTTTGTATCAATAACTCGCAATTGTGCAATAATGCCTCAAAATTCAGTTTATAATTAATAGTATCTAATGTTTTTCTTTTCGATTTTGATTTAAACAGGCAATGATGGGTGCAATTTATTTCGTATTTGTTGCATTAAATTCTGACGATGGCTCGAAAGGTGGCGGAAAAAGTAACAACTCAAGTACAATGTCAAGTGAAGAAGAGTCATTAGAAGAAGCAAGGCGAATAATGGAGAAATACAAATGAAATTCAAATGATTTTTTTATGTTATCAAAATTACTAACAGAAACAACAGATGAATATTGTATGTGTTTTATAAATTTTGTAAGTGTTTTATAAATAGTTTTATTGTTGATGTTATAGTTAATACTAACATTACGATAGAATGCATGTTCTAATCTTATGTATTTTCTTGAGAGAATACCATTTTGTTCTAATTTTATATAATCATCTTAATTAGGATTTAACCATTCATAATTCACTGAAACAATAAGAGCATTCAAAGTTGATACCACAAAACAATAAAAACATCTAATGTTATGCTAACATTACCATTCATAATTCATTGCAACAATAAAAGCATTCAAAGACATACCACAAAACAAACAGCATCAAACCATAATTTTCATTTCAAAAAAAAAGATGAAAAGAAAAATAAACTAGCTTCCATTCTGCTGCCCGCCAAACAACTTGTAATTGTGAGACTTTGAAAAACCTACAGAAAAAAAAATGAAAGGGCAAAGATAAGTAGTCTAAATTCATAATCATATTCTTCATTCATCGGTTCGAAACAAGTTATAGTGAAAAAATTAAAAGAGCTAAAAAAATATAGACTCAAATATGACACGTTAAGCAATAAACATATAACTTTGGTGGAATTCCATATATGGCCTTATAAAAACAGAAATATCATATTAGAAATGCAAATATATCAAATTTATCCATTCAAAATTGAATATATCAAATTTGTCCAAGCCTAGCAAACTCTAGTTGAATTTGTATTTTAACTTTTCTGGACACAATTGATCTGACAAATGAAAGAGAAGTGTAGAACTTAAAAAGTCTCAGAGAATTTACAGATAATTTCCTCATTTTACAAGGATATATTTGTAAAAATCCACAATAACGGCATAATAATCCAACTCAAATCACCAAAGAAGAGCAACAAATTGCATAATTACACACAATTAAGCAACAATTGAAAGGAAATTTGAAGAAATAGAACCTCAGTGCCTTGATTTAGAAGGAAAACAATACACTTAAACCCTAACCCTAGAAGAAGGAACCTCAAAACGCAAAACATACAAGAAAATACAACCTAATTAACCAAAGAAGAGCAACGAATTGCATAATTACACACAGTTAAGCAACAAATTACAAAACAACACTTCAAACAGTTACCTTACATAAGATCCTTCAAGAAATTTCAGATTCTGCAGGGATATGTGCAAAATTGAAAGGAAATTTGATCAAACCCTAACCCTAGAACAAGGAAGGAACCTCAAAACACAACAAAATCCAACCTCATCAACCAATCCCAACTTCCCCATCACCATTAAACAAAACCATCATACCTCCAAGTTCAAGCCAAATCAGCGTCGTCAAAGTCATCAGCGAAGGAATTGAAGAAGTCGGAATCAACCGGGACCAAGTGCTTGTCGAAGTCGGAGAGGACGTCGATGGGGTCGGCGCCGTCGTCGACCTCCATCATCATGCTGGACCCGCCGGCGCCGGCCACGTCGTCCTCCTCGTCCATCTCCACCATCGACATCTGCTGCCGCTGCTGGTGGATGTGCTGCACCAGCTTGTCCGCCTCCGCTTGCGCTGGATTCTTCATCTCTTTCTTAATTTCTCTCTCCTCTTCTGTTTGTTCGTCCACTGATTGATATACTCTGGTTTTTTATCTAAAAATATTGCACTAGCTCGTTATTTTTTTTTTGTCTCTCAATTTTAATTCTTTTTTGCTGTCGGTGAACAGTAAGTTCGTTCAAGTTCGGTGACTAAGCGAAATTGGCCAAAAACATACAGTTTGGCCAGGCGAAACCGCTGGTTTCGTGAATAATTTAAAAATTAGGCTATTCTCCGAATTAATATTTTTTTTTTGTCAGTTTATAAAAAAAGTCATTTTTGCCCCCACTCGACTATTAAATTAGCTTATTTTTTGTCCCTCAACTTTTTATTGGTCCAATTTTAATCTCTCAATTATTCAATAAGTATATTTTTTGTCCTTCCATCCGTTAAGTGTTTATGTGTCCGTTAAATTTGACACGTAAGTAATGACGCGACATTAATACGTGACAAATATTTAAAAAAAATAATAATTCATTAATTCCCCTTTTTTTAAACATTATTTTATTAAAAAATGTTTATTTTTTTGCATGTTTATTTATTAAATAAAAGTTAACACGTTATTGCGTATGTGTTAAGAATATATGTCACGTCATTGCTTACGTGTCATATTTAACGGACATAAACACTTAACGGATGAAAAAACCAAAAATTCATCTATTAAATAGTTGAGGGATTAAAATTGCATAAATAAAAAGTTGAGGGATTAAAAAGGAGCTAATTCAATAATTGAGGGGGCAAAACTAGAGACGGGTCGATTACTCTGGTTTTGGAAATTTTGTAGAATGTCCCTCGTATGAAAGAGGATGAACAAATCCCTCCCTACTTGAGATAAAAGGGGAATTTTGTTTTCACCCTTCAGAAAGTTTGATATATGATGTAAGCCCTTTTAGAATTTGAATATCAAATTAATATTTGAAGCTCAAAATATATTATATTCATGCTTTTAAAAATGTGAATGTTAAATTTGTTATTACAAAATTATTCATCTTTTATTGATTGAAAGATCATCTCCATTTTAATTATCTGATGCTAATAAAACATGTACTCGTGATAAATGATGAATAATGTAATAATTTAATCATTTTAAATTGTTGCTTCCAAGATTAGATAAAGTTCATAATTAGATCATTCAGTATCTTCAATTTCACATCTTAAACATGAAACTAATAGATTTTTGACAAATTAGCTATCTTATCGTTTTAACTTACTTATAGTTGGATGGTTTAAATTATTATTAAAATATTCCTTTATAATTCATGGAAGTTCCCCGTCTTAAACATGAAACTAATCTATTTTTGGCAAATTAGATATCTTATCTTTTTAACTCATAGTTAGATGCTTTAAACTTCCATTAAAAAAAATCCCTTTTTTAATTCATGAAAGTTTCAACCTTTGTAGTTTTATATTCTTTTTATTTAAAAAATAAATCTGCTGACGCATCTTATCTACTGCATCATAGTCGGGACGGTGCGCATAGAAAAATTATGCGGATTTCGGTTGAATAGGAAATCACGGCCACCGTCAATCTTAACTAACGGAGAATATCAGCCGTTAGATGACGCATGAGCAGTCTCTTGGACTGTGAGGACCAGCTGATTTTGTATATGGATTTGGTCCGTGTTAGATTCTTAGACCACCCTCTATGTTTATAAAAAGTGTTTTTTTATTTTATTTTCTGAATTGAATTGAATGTTGGAAAATAATATTTTATAAGAAGTGGTATTGAGCATGGACGGAATCAGGAATTTGTATTAGAGAGGGCCAGCATTAAATATTTATATTTTAATTAGCAAATATGACTTGAAATTCTAATTAGAAAGTATATCATAAAAAAAAAATATATAACATTGTTAACTTATAACCAATATTAATTGTATAACTTACAACCGGTGTTAATTTGAAATATTAGTTTGAGAATGTATGCTAATTATAGCACTCTTCTTGTAAAAAGAGTCAATTGTCCTCTTACGCATGATTTGTCCGAAAAAAAATTATGTTACCGGTGAGTAAGAAATTTATAATATATTATTAATAAAATTATTTATCTACACAAATCTTATGAAAAAATTACATATTGCAAGAATAAAGATTGAATTTATAACTAATTTGTGAAACATATCTCAATTGTGTAATCTCCTTTAGATGTGAAGAAATGGCAAATTTGAAAAAAAAAGGTGAAGATTGATTGGCTAATAGTTGTTGTTGTATAATGTGCAGTGAAAAAAATATCTATCTAAATGAGATCTAGAGAGAAGAGAGAGGAAGAGAGTTGAGATTTTTTTATTATGTTAATAATATATAAAAAATTATTATTTTGCTTAAAATTTGCGGCTGAGTTTTGGTTTGTCTTACCATGTGAAAAAAAAAATCTTGAGTTATATGGGTCAAATATGGAGTCAAACAAAAAATTAATATTTTCTATTCTATATTTTTGTATTCAACATTATACAACTAAATAAATTCTCGCAAAAAAATATATTACATAATACTAATTTTATTATATAAAATCACTGTTCTAGAAAGACCAATCAATCTCAATTTAACGATCAAATACTTCATTCATTTAATGCATGAACTCCATCCACTCCCCCTCATCTTATCTTCTCTGCCTTCCTAATCGATAACTCTAACAAACTGCCTCAAACGGAGCGAGACCAACAAACCAACTATGCGGAGTTAATCAAATCAAAAAAACTCTTTCACTCCCACAAGCAATATATATATATATATATATATATACCCCACTCCTCCATTCGAGGCAATCTTGAATAATCCTCAATCTCCTCTCAGTTAGAAGAAGCGTGTTAGTTCGAAAGATCAAAGAGAAGTTCAAATGGAGAAGGCGATCGACAGGCAGAGAATTCTCCTTCAGCACTTGAACCCTTCTTCTTCTTCTTCCGATGATTCTTCGGCCCTGCTTTCGGTACGAGATCTGTCGATTTGTTGAGGGTTTTTTTTTTTGTTGAATTTGGTGGAGTTTTCATTATTTGTTGATTGATTTGTTTTGCTTAGGCGTCGATCTGCGCGGCGGGAGATAGCGCGGCGTATCAGAGGAGCTCTTCGTTCGGTGATGATGTAGTGATTGTTGCGTAAGTGTTTGATTTCTCAATTGAATTGAATTGTTACGAATTAGAATGAAATTAAATTAGGAGCTGAAAAGTTATTCTGTAGGTTAAAAGTGTAGTTGATTTAGATATTGTATTCAGTAAATTGATGAAACTTGGCATTATTGATCAATTGTTTTAAGTAGTTTTGCAGTAGTAAAGTATCAGTGATTCAGTAGATAAGAGGAGCTGTTATACTTTTTAATCTAGTGAGATATTTTAAAAAGAAAAAGGAATGTATGCTTAAGAAAACAATTAAAGTTAGCATAAAGTCAAATTTAACTTGAAAAGGGAAATGGGGGGCATCTTATTACTCATTTATAATGATTTCATCACCTTCCTGAATTACCATCTGATTTTAATTTTCTTATTTATTTTTTATTTATTAGTGCTTATCGCACCCCAATTTGCAAGGCTAAAAGAGGAGGATTTAAAGACACATTTCCAGAAGATCTCCTTTCCACTGTTCTCAAGGTTTATTTAATCGTCCATCATATCTACAATTAGATTTATTCTTTTTTTTTTGAAGGAACAATTAGATTTGTTGAAATATAATATTCATCTAATCGAAATATTTTTTATTTTTCTCTCTCATTTTTAGGCAGTATTGGACAATACGAAAATAGACCCAAGTGAGGTAGGAGATATTGTGGTTGGCTCTGTTCTTGCGCCAGGTGCTCAAAGAGCTAATGAGTGTAGAATGGCTGCTTTTTACGCCGGTTTTCCTGGTAAATATTCCTCTTAATTTTAATTTTAATTTCATTTTTACCCTTTCAAAACCTCAGAATAACTAATGCATTGATATGGAGCACATATTTTCCCTTTGACACAAGGAAAAAGTGTTTCTTTTTCATTTTTTTATGCGTTGGGATGGTTTAAATGATATTTTGCGATTCTTTTAGGGGTGAAAAAAATTCCTTTATAATTCATATCAAATATTTATGAAAGTAACCTTTTAATTTCTGAAATCTATATTTTTTTCTTTTTTATCAGAAACGGTACCGCTCAGAACTGTGAACCGTCAGTGCTCATCCGGTCTTCAGGCTGTCGCAGACGTGGCAGCCTATATTAAAGCTGGATTTTACGACATAGGTAATTACTTCTTTACCCTTCTTCAGCTTTATTAACTATGGTAAATTTTAAAAAAATAAAGAAAAACCCAACACCTTTGGGTACCTTAAACATTTTAATATGATTAAAATTTGCATTAAGTTGCTTTGATCTGGTTTAACGGTGGAGGCTATCATTCAAATTTCTGAAGAATAGTTCTTTTTGCAACTCAGTCATAACATGAGCTTCTCTGCAAATTTCACATTAGATATTTATCTTGCATTGAATAAATAAATAAACAATTTTGTATAAAATGAAGGAATTGGAGGGCATTTTGGAAATAAAAAATTCATACTAGGGCTTTTTTTAGTATTTCAGAGTCGGGTTGTTTTGAAAAGTGGAAAGTTTAAAGTAGTTTTTTTAACATTCCAACGATAGTTTTTTTTTTCGTAAATGCCAGAAATAGGGGCTTTTTTGCGAAATCCCCATTAAATAAATATTTCCAACTCCAAATACATAAGTAATTTGTATTGAAGGAATTAGTTGCTCTGATCAACACTCTCAGACGGAATATAAACGTAGTTTTATATTTTTTTTGAAGAATAGAGGGATTTTTTTTTTTTTTTTTTTTGCAATGTAGTTGCAAATTCTTATTCCCAGTTGAAGTTTTATCTTGCATTAATTACAGCTTCAAATCGATCAATAAATAAAATAATTTAATAATTCAGGAATCGGGGCGGGATTGGAGTCGATGTCATCGAATTCAGTCGCGTGGGAAGGCGGAATAAACCCAAAAGTGAACATGGTTCAGAAAGCGCAAGACTGTCTCTTGCCGATGGGAATTACTTCTGAAAATGTGGCGGGCCGGTACGGAGTATCTAGACAGGAACAGGACCAGGCTGCCGTAAGTTTGTTATGTTAAATTTAAGATATACATTTGCATCACATGATAGATATGTATCTAATTGTTTATAAAGAAATGGTGGAGTTCTGGAATTGTAGTCACGTTGGTGGATGGTTCTGACTATTTCGTTTCGATTTTAATTTCGTGTTGAGAGTTAAGATATACTGTGGGTACCTACGTGCTGTAAATGTTCCTTGCCATATATTTTTATTTTTGACATTTTTATTTTATGATCAGGTGGAATCACATAGGCGTGCAGCTGCCGCTACGGCTTCTGGCAAATTTAAGGACGAAATTGTCCCTGTTTCCACAAAGGTAGACTTTATATATATATATATATATATATATATATATATATATATATATTTTTTTTTTTTCTTTTCTTTTCTTTTCTTTTCTTTCCGGAAAATAGTAATTTAAAAGATTAAACATGGCAGTATAATGACCATGATGGCTAGTTTCTTTTTAGTTTCTGATTATGAACTTCAAAATATTTTTATAGATTGTGGATCCGAAAACTGGGGACGAAAAGCCAGTGGTGATTTCTGTGGATGACGGAATTAGGGCAGAGACTTCTCTCTCTAGTCTGGCCAAGCTCAAAGCCGTGTTCAAGAAAGACGGCACCACCACTGCTGGTACATAAACCATTAATTTTCCACAATTATTTTATTATTATTTTAATTTGAAATTAGAATTAATTGGATTTTTTTTATTTTGTTTTTTTAATAGGGAATTCGAGCCAGGTGAGTGATGGAGCGGGAGCGGTGCTCCTCATGAGGAGAGATGTTGCGTTGAAGAAAGGCTTGCCGATTCTTGGAGTTTTCAGGTCTTAAACCCTAAACCCTAGAATTTTGTTTTTTATATATGCACCGTTTATTTGTTGTTTATAGATTGTTAGAAAAAAAATAAACTGGTGATATTCAGAATTGTGCTATTTTCAGCAAATTTTAAGTATGATTCTATTATGAGACTACATAGGAAGAAATTTGAACACTTTGACCTAATATCAAAATTTTGCGTGAATTTAACCTTAGAATTTTCTAATTTACACCACAGTTTTGTAATGGTTTAACATCTAAACATCTTTAGTAATTGTCTTGTAATAATCTTAAATGAATCCTGCAACTTTTAGTCTAGTCCTTGTATTTCCAATTAATTGGCAATTTCTTTTAACCTAATATTTACTTTCCATAATTAATTATTCAACTTTCATAAGAATGAATTAAATTAATATTTTATTATTGATTTATATAGGAGTTTCTGTGCTGTTGGTGTGGACCCAGCTGTAATGGGGATTGGTCCAGCTGTCGCGATTCCAGCTGCAGTAAAAGCAGCCGGCCTTCAGATTGAAGATATTGATCTTTTTGAACTCAATGAGGTACCAAACAATAAAAATAATATTAATAAATCGATAGTAGAAAATAATAATAAATAATAAAATTGTTATTACTAGTAATTGTTTGCATCAGATATGGCAGACAAGATCCTTTGTGTTAGCAAGCATGTGATTTAAATAATAACAAATCCCTCTTTAGATCTCTCTTGCTGACTTTTGAATAAAATGATTATTTATTTTATTTTATTTTATTTTTGTAGGCTTTTGCGTCGCAATATGTTTATTGTTGCAAAGAACTAGGGCTGGATCGTCAGAAAGTCAATGTGAATGGAGGTGCAATTGCACTTGGCCACCCATTGGGCGCTACCGGTAATTTTTACGTTTATAACCTTGTTAGCATAATTTAATCATATAAACCTAAAAAATAATATTTCATTATTTTTGTATTTTTGGACATCTTTTAGGAGCGCGTTGTGTGGCCACATTGCTGAACGAGATGAAACGAAGGGGTAAAGACTGTCGATTTGGCATTGTCACCATGTGCATTGGTAATATATCTTTTTACTATATATTTTTGGCAAATTTTCAAAAACCCCCCTAATTTTTCTCAATTTTTTAAAAATACCCTATATTTTAAATTCCCTTTTTTTAATCTTATGAGGATTAACTTTAGCATTCCATCAAATTAATTTGGTTTTTTCTTAACCAAAAACGCCTGTAATAATTTAGATTTCATATTTTATTCAATCTAATAATAAATAGAACAAAAAACAATGTTTAACTACAATAATATTTCACAATATGTTTAATAGATATTTTATGAAACCATTTTACTACGGAAGAATTTATAACTTAGGTGATTAAATTGTTAAAATATTTAGGATCTGGAATGGGAGCAGCAGCGGTTTTTGAAAGAGGCGACGGTGTTGATTCACTTGCCAACGCTCGCAAGATTCCATCTCACAATTTCCTGTCCAAAGATGCTATGCTTTAAGTCTGCTTTATTTTTTAAAAAATTATACGTGAAAAAACTTGATTGACGAATAAGTTGAAAGCTGAACGCTTATGCATGTTTTGGCTGTTATTGTTGGAGAATAATAGTGGTGAAAAAGGAATAATGTTGGAGTGTTAATTTTCTGTTTTATTTGCTCTTTTCTGCTATTAAATTTGTTCATTGGTCGGCTAATTAATTTGGTGATCTGCCTTGATATATAACATTAAAGTTGTGATAAAGTTCCACAAAATAACTTCTTTTCATTTGGAATAGTTAAAAATTGTTTCCAAAATAACATAATTGGAAGTTAACAGTCTCCAAAATGGTATAATTGGAAGTTAACAGTCTCCAAAATGGTATGCCTGGAAGTTTAAAATCGATTGATGATAATTGCCCCCAATTTCATTTATTTATAAAATTCTGAATTTAGATTATGTTGTGAACACACTATTGTTGATTGATTGCGGCGGGGGTTTAAAGGCTTAAAAACGTGCGAAAGTGTGAATTTGACTTTTTAGGTTTTTATAACTTTTCAGTTCACTTTAAATTGGATGGTTGAATTAATTCAAATAATAATAAATAGCAAAATCAATAAAAGAAAAGAAACAGAGATACCGAATACCAGATCTGTTGACGAAGTTCGGCAAAGTGGTTGCGTTTGGCCGTTCTCGCTAGCAGCCCTTGTTGTGTTCAATGACGCCTACTCTCCAAGTATGTCTTTCGGCTCCTTGATTCCATTAATCCAAATAGGATTTTCTTTTACGAGATCATGATTCACCGTTCGTCTTACAAACAACTCATAGCGAATCGATGAGATAAAACTTATAACGATTTCTTTCAATCAAATAACCAATAACTCACTCAATTAATTCATCATAATCTCACTTTGATTACGGAGTAATTTAGCTTAACACTCAAGAGAGAGAATTCTGAAATTTTGCTTAAAAACCTTGGTTAAAATCGGATTGGGGTTGCTCTTTTTAAAGAGGGAAGGAGCAGTCTCACAAAAAGGAAATCTGCGACCTTTCGTTCAGAACAGAAGATAGAAAAAGAAATAGAATCAATACAGATTGAACAAAATGGTCAAAAATCAGCCCTTCCGTTATGAACCGAAGGTGTTCCGTTCAGAACGGAAGGTGTCAAAAAATGACAGAATCAAATCTCGCAGTTCAGTTCAGAACGGAGCAGATTCCGTTCTGAACTGAAGCACTATTCACAGCTCAAGTCAGAACCAAATTTTGAGCAATTTTGACAGAAATTTTCTCTATAAGTGTAGAACTTAAATTACTCCAAAAACAAAGATTTTTACTAAAAGAACACTTGAAGAAGGCTCCAAAACTTGATCGCTACAAACGAGTCTTGAAACGCGATGTAATTCTCCGACGACTTCTAATCCGATCGAGATAGAACTTTTTCATGTCGACTTGAACTTGATAAAACTTTTGCACGTTGATTCGAACTTTGATAAAACTCCTGATCTTAAATATGAAACTCAAACAAAATTAGTAATTATGGAATTATTTAAAACATCATCAAACTGAGAACAACTATTACGTAAAACATCATTTATTTTCTACCCCTAAAGAACGACGAATTTATCATGAAAATGTATTTTTAGAGAAAAAATTTAGATTTAGTATTGAATATTTATTTTAAAAAAATATATACCCTACTCCAAAGCGGAGCCAGAGTCACACCTAGTTTAGATGAAAGTTACATGATGTTTTTGAAATTTTACATATTGTTAATAGTAGATATGGCCAAGTTGGTTATGGTGCTTTGTGTATTATGTTTGTCGAATTTTACGATATGATATTAGTGATACATACGAACCTTCCTTATGAATTAAGGCTTCGTTTGGCAGCTGGATAAATTGAGGGATAAATTTTTTAGAGTTAAGGAAAACTCCAAAATTTAGAGTGGTATTTGGTAAGAGTATAGAGGTAAAGTTTGAGATAATGTTGAATATTAAAAAAGAATATTTGTAAAAGACCAAAATGCTCCAATAAAATGATGAATAAAAGTTGTTTGTATTTGCTTAAATATCTTTTCATTATTAAACAAAATCCTAATTTTCATAAATCTATACAATTCTTACTTTGTAAAAAAATTCAAATATTTTTTTTCTGTGTTTTCTTTGGATCATTATAATTTGAATTTAGGATGATAGGTATAACATTATATTTAAAATTTATCAAACTTAACAAAAATAATATCTTAATTAAATTTTTTTTGCATAAAATTAAACAAAGAATGGCATTCTCCATTGAGCTAGCACACAATAACAATATCACTTACTACGACACACACTACTTACACACTTGAATAAAACATATACAATCATGATCTTAAATCATACTGCGAAACTCTTCCTTAGCCTTCTCTGAATTTATCTTCAACAAAAAGAAGAGAAAAAAATGATGAATCTATAAATATGATTTATACAAATAAAAAATAAAAATAATAAGATATATTTGAGATTTAAGAGAAAATAAAGTAAAGAAACAAAGTATTTAATGTTTAGGGAGAGAAGATGAGGTGGAGGAGAGAGAAAAAGCTTGAGACTTAAAATAATCGGAAAGAAGGAGAATTGGAGTTAAATCAAGGATATTTTGGTCTAAAATTTGAGAAAAAGTGAGGGTTTATTTTATCACCGCTAAGAGAGGGGTTAAATTTTTGGGGAATAAATTCTGCATTAACCCTCTCTAACTCCATTATTTTCATCAGCGTTTGGCAGGGTTAAATGAGATAAACTCATTTATCCTTGGTTTATACTGCTGCCAAACGGGAGCTAAAAGCCTTACTCTACAAGAAAAACAGAGCACCGTTAATAGATCTATATGACAGGAATTTCATTAGTCAACACCTTTATTCTCTATTTTTCACACACCTGATTCCGATTCTTATTATTTTTACATAAATGCCCTCAACATTATCCAACTCTTTTTTTCAAGGAAAATAAGAAATCACGACGGGCTACTGTAACGATCCTATAGCGACGGATTAAAGTTATATACTAGCCTGAGAATCAGCTGCATCGAATGCAGGGCACCAGAAAGAAAGAGCACCTCTGGATGCCCAACTGCGTTTCTCGTATTTCTATATACGCTATATACTGTTTTCATTTTTTAAATATATATTGTTTACCGAATGAATTTTTATATACTGTTTGTTTTCAGTTTATATATTTTTATATATTGTTTTTATTTTTTTAAATATATACTGTTTTACCGAATGAATTTTTTATATACTGTTTATTTTCAGTTTATATGTTTTTTTTCAGTTTTTATATACCATCGCTACATGGTCGCTACAGTACCGTCGCGCAGTATCAACTCCTATTTTTTAATTATATTTTTTGAACAGAATTGTTGATAAATCTATGACAGAGGAATTTCATTAATCAACACCTTTATTCTCTATTTTTTGTACACCTAATTCCGATTCTTACTATTTTTACATAAATACCCTCAACATTATCCAACTCTTTTTTTTTAATTATATTTTTTGAACAGAATTGTTCAGTTCAATAGTAAGTAAAGCGCAAATATCAAAATATCATAACATATATATTTGTGAAATTGCTAAGAAAATATAAAATATAGATTGTGAAGTTTACCACTCATCTGTTGAACTGTGAATCTGATGCCTCTATAAAAGAGGGAGTTTGAGAGAGAGCTGTCCAGTGTCCACAACCAACCAACAATCTACACACAGCTACATCAGTAGACTTCCACGTCTATAATTCTCTTTTGACTCAATAAATTGTTAGCTAAACTTGAACAATATCTCTATTTGGTCCAAAATTGGTTCAATAAGTTTCATATAAGCGGTTCATCACATCCCTCTTTCGTGGCCACGTGGTGGGAAAGTTTAGTCCATTATAACTGTTGATTGACTAGTTCATCTAAACCAATAATAGCTTGTACAGTAGTCCATGTTTAACTTACACAGTTCATGTGTCTAGGACCCATTTCTCCAATCCCTCTTCCGGCGTCTATTATCTGTCAATTTCAGGGTGTAGTTTTATATATGACGAGATATGTGAATAATCCATGTTTCTTCATAAGCTAAAATCTAATAAATTTTAATATAAAATATTATAATATAATTCGATAGTTAAAAAATAAAACTATTTATAAAGGGAAATTAGAAATCACGCCGGGGATACTGTAGCGACGGATTGAAATTATATACTGTTTTCTCGTGTTTCTATATACGCTATATACCGTTTTCATTTTTTAAAATATATACTGTTTACCGAAAGAATTTTTATATACTATTTGTTTTCAGTTTATATGTTTGTATATACTGTTTTCATTTTTTTTTTTAAATATATATTGTTTTATCAAATGAATTTTTAAATAATATTTGTTTTCAGTTCATATATTTGTATATACTGTTTTCAGTTTTTATATACTGTCGTTACAGAGTCGCTACAGTACCCGTCGCGCAGTATCAGCTCCCATTTATAAATTACTACATAGAGACTTCAACCAGAATTTGATCGAAAAATACCACATTTGAGGGGTAAAGGATTTTGAGAAATATAGTGTAAACGTCAATATAGCGAGGTATAAAAATAATACATATTATGCAAGTTTTCTTTCTACCACAATAGTTTTATGAAAACAATATATTTAAAAATGATTTCATATATAATAGATTTTGTACACCATTTTAAAATAATTTTTATTAGTTTGAATTGAATGATAATAATAAATATTGATTATCTATAAAAATTATTTTTTTTTCTCAAATAATATCGTTTATTAATTTGAAATAAAAGGAAAAAAAAACATTATTTTGAACTAAAATATATAATACTATAACGCAAGATATTATTATTATTTTGAAATATTATATAAAGTAGGAAGAAGGAATACAATAAATAAAAATACTTTATTTTAATAATAATATCATTTTTCATTTACAAATAACTAAAAAATTACACTTTAAATGGATACTTTTCTTGATATAGTTTATTTCAACTTTAAACAATTCTCACTTTTCTGAAATCAACAAACGGGTAAAATGTTGGGATATTATGTGGCATATTCTACATAATTTTTTTGTTAATTTATTTCGATCATCCTAATAAAAAATTTTGAATCGAAGGGAAAAATAGTTGACATGATTCTAAATGATTATCTATCTTACATATTTATTTTATTCTTGAAAAAGTAATATATTTTTTATTTACTTTTATGATTTTATCTCTATTTTGATTATCCTTTATTTACATATTATATAAAGTATTACTTATTATCTGTTGTTTTTTTGGTTAAAAAAATAAAATAAAATAAAAGTTTAACGATGAGAATTTTATTTATTATTTTGAGCTGAATAATTTTCGGGTTTAATAAAATAAATAAAAAATATATATGAAAAAATAATAAAATAATAATATATCATAAAATTTTTACGTTCGCTAAATTTCTTCCTAACCCAGTTACTTTATGTTTCTATTTTTCCAAACTTTTTTATTATTATGTCAAATTGAACAAAATCAAATATAAAAAAAATATAGATGGATATTTCGTTAACTTTCTGCAAGTTAACGAAATGAATGAGTCTTTAAAATGTTGTTGTGTTATATTTCAGAATTTTCGCCAAAACAAACATTAATAAAAGAAATAAACCTAGAAAAAATAAAATGAACCAAATTATTTTTCAGTTTGAAATTATTCGTAACATCTTTAAATGGATATCACAATGAATACCCAAATGTATAGAAATTATATTTTTTTTGCACGAGTTTGTATTTGTAATAATACTTAGATTTATAATAATATGATTAATATTTTTTTACCATAAAATTTTTATCCAAATATAATGTTATGAAAATAATATTTTTCTTAATAATAATATTTTAAAATTGTTTTTCAGAGTAAAGATGATAATTTATAGTAATAATTGAATCTAATAAAAAAAAATGTTATACATTTTTATACGATAATAAAATTCTATTACATTATCCCAAAGCGGAACGCTAGGGTACCACTAGTTTTGTAGAAATTTGAGTTCACCATAAATGTCTCATTTTAGCGGAAGTGGTAAGAAAATGTAAATAACAAGAGGTTCAATCAAAATATTATTATATGCTCTTGCTTCTTCACCAATTAGCTTCTTCTTTCATTGTACTAGCTCATAATAATTGAATAATTTCGGTATTTGGGGAAAGTAATTAATTTCGAAGTAGTTTGTGAATCTTAAAATTTTCATTGTGCCTTTAAATGTTAATGGTTACAATATCACCTACATACATTTATTAGTACAATATGTAAAATATTTTCTTTCTTATTAAATAACATTAGAGGAGATTCGACAAACGAAGGAGAACCTATCAGTCCGATTCCAGATGAAAGTCCGATTCCAGATGAAAGGAATTCGAAGAGTTAACACGTGCAAAGTGCCTACATCTCGTATGTCATTAAAAAAGCCTATTACCATTCATCACCCCACAATCAAAAAAGGATGACAATCAGCAAATACAAAATATCAAAAAAAGACAAAAAAGAAAAAGAAAAACCATATTATATCTAAATATATAATATTTATCAATAGTGGCGATAGCCTACTTGCTATATATAACATATATAACATATATATATAATTAGTTATAATTAAAAATTAACCGCAATAATTTCCCTTTTTACCCTTCAATCTCACAATCCTCACTAAAGCTCTTCACTTGAAGTTCCTTCAACTTCTTTTCCAACCCCACGCTTTCACTTCTAAGCCTCGAATTCTCATGCAAAATCTCACTGTGGTCTCTAATCTTTTTATTCAACTCATCTAGAAGCCCTCTATTCGTATTTTTCAAGTGTAAAACCTGAGCTCTGAGCACAGCCAACTGTCTTTGTTTCCTTATGCGACACCTTCTTGCCGACTCTCTATTAGAAACCATCCTTCTTCTCTTTCTCTCTTCATTAATACTCATTTCATGATTAGATTTGTAATTATCTGTTTCTTTTTCTGAAGAAGTAGAACAGTTATTGATCAAGCTTTCGAGTGGAAATGGAAGGGGAGAATTGTAAGGTTCAAAGAGAGTTGAGAGGTCAAAAGAGGAGGGAATTTGGTTTTGGGGCATTTGGTAATGAGTGTTAAAAGATAAGGGGTTGTTTGAGAAGAATGGCATGCTTGCTACCTCTCCAGGATGCATTGTTTGCGATTTTTTATTAGTTGAGGGGTGTCTGTATTAAAGAGGCCTTGAGTATGGTAGGGAATGTGAGAAGGTTGGTGTTGGGGGTTTTTTTATAGGGGGTTGGAGAGAGATTCTGTAATAAGATTTTTTTTTTTTTTGAGATAATACATGATCAATGGATTATTAGAGTTGCTAAATATTGAGCTAAATATGTTATTTGAATTTGGATTTGTCTCAAAGTTAACTGGGTGTATTTATTGCTTGAGCTAGCAAACTTTGACATGTACAGAAAAATATCATGGCATAGTAGAATTAAGTCAGAATTAGTTGTAGATGTAATTTGCATGCCAATTAGGAATTTTCGGAGGATTTCTAATATGAAATAATTATTGAACAATACATAAATTCATATTTTAAAACTTTTTGTTTTATTTTAACATTGTATGTTTTGTAATTTGTATTATTTGTGTTGTTCATTTATTATTATATATTCTTTTTTTAATCAGTATTAACATCTTTAATTGTCGATGCGAATTTTGAATTAACTTGGAAATATGATTTTTCTTTGACGACAAACTGAAAACACAGAGACCTCCAATCCAAATCCTCTACAACAAATCCAAACACCTTCATTATTCAGAACTCTAAACAAATATCCAAGCCATACACCAATACCAAAATAATACAATAAACAAATAATCGTTTCACCCCTCTCTCAAACTTCACAAATCCAAATAAATTACAATCCAAACACCGTCATTATTCAAATCTCCAAATCCTCTACAACAAATCCAAACACCTTCATTATTAAAAACTCCAAACTCTCAATAAACAAATATCCAAGCCATATACCAATACCAAAATAATACAATAAACAAACAATCGTTTCACCCCTCTCTCAAACTTCACAAATCCAAATAAATAACTCATAAATAAATGACAATCCGTTTTTTCTTTGCACTGTTTGTTTTATGACCTGTACGATTCAGGACGCTTCGGTTTGCTCTGCACGATATTCTCGATCTTCTCCATTA
Organism: Juncus effusus; assembly: GCA_027726005.1. Taxonomy (NCBI): domain Eukaryota; kingdom Viridiplantae; phylum Streptophyta; class Magnoliopsida; order Poales; family Juncaceae; genus Juncus; species Juncus effusus. The sequence goes on along the minus strand of CM050906.1, from coordinate 570,050 downwards.
TATCTGGCGTCAGAAGCGGTATCACTTCTATCGCCTTCATATTCTCCACAATCTAAAATCATAAAAATATAAAACATATCACATATAAAATATCAACAATATCATATATACTATAAAACATAGGAAATACCCTCTATAATATATATAATCACATGTACTATAAAACATAAGAAATAAATGAGAAGAGCTATTTTATTTGACCATTTTCAAAACAATTTGGAATTTATCATTTTACACATGAAAACAATATAAAAAATATTTAATAAAATAATTATATTTAATAATACCTGGCTTTCTTTGGTGGCGCCAGTAATAACGGACGAAACATTAGGGTTTGAAGCGCACCATGCGATTGCGAGTTGGGATAAAGGAACACCCAATTCATCAGCGATTGGTTTCAAACCGTTGACTTTTCTCAACACATCATCTACCAATGATCTACTCGCCAGATTCTAAAAAAATTAAAACAAAAAATAAAATAAAAATAATTACTTTCAGCTTATAGTTCTCTAATTTCAAGCAATTAAGTCAAAATTTCTAAATTTCGGTTGCTATCAGTCACAAAATTTTAAATTTTGCCTCAGTTTGACATGCAAATATGCAACTAAAGCTTGAAATTAATAATTTCTTGTTTGTTTAATCCAAATTTTCGCCTCAATTTATCCCCCAAAAAAACTGTAAATATTTTTATTCCATCCTAAAATTCAAATCAAATTCGAATAATTGGTAAAACGGAGAAGGAATAAATATACCTTGTAATTTTCCAAAGCGAAACGGCTGTCAGAAGGAATATTCCCTTTGGTGTACTTTCCAGTGAGGACGCCTGACGCAAGTGGGCTCCACGTCGTCAGACCCAGGCCGTACGTGCTGTACAGCGGTAAATACTCCACTTCCACCTGTCAAAAAAGTAATAATAAATAATAATAATAATAATAATAATAATAATATTAAATAATAATAATAATAATAATAATAATAATAATAATAATAATAATAATAATGATGATGAAGATGAAGATGAAGATAATAAATAAATAATCTATAATAGTAATAATAATAATTCAGGCTTTCAACAATATATTTCTCAAAGTGTAGGCGGATAAGTTCAAAAAATCCAAATTTGCAAAAAAAAAAAAAAAATGGCTAAAATGCAAAAGAACCCTGCATCAGTATTTGCACGAGTTAATTTAGACGCAAACTTCGCTTTAAAAAACTGATTCAAATTGCAAAAAACAATCTACTCGTTTCTAATCTATCACCTTATGCCTAGACAGCAGATTATACTCAGGCTGCTCGACAACTGGCCCGACCAAATCGAGTCTGTTCGCCACGGCCCACGCTTCGGTGATCTGCTGAGCGGACCACTCGCTCGTCCCCCAGTAAAACGCCTGACCGTTGTCTATCACGTGATTCATCGCTCTGACGGTTTCTTCTATTGGAGTTGCTCCGTCCGGCCTGTGGCAGTATAATACGTCCACGTATTCCATGTCGAGCCTTTTTAATGAGGCCTTGGTACCTGTTAGAAAAAAAGGATTTTTAGATATAATAATAATTTTAATAATAATAATAATAATAATAATAATAATAATAAATGATAATAATAATTATAATAATAATAATAATAATAATAATAATAATAATAAATGATAATAATATATAAATTCTCTCATCTGTAATTTTTGTTTCAATGAACAGGGGAAGAAGCGTCACTACATCAACTGTACATGGAATACGTGGACCTTCTATACTGTCACAGGCCAACGGAGTGACTCCGATAGAAGAAACAGTCAGAGCGATGAATCATGTGATAGTAGACAAAGGCTTGGGCGGACCACTTGATGGTGGAACAGTAAAACGCCCAGCCTTTGTCTATAGCATGATTCATCGCCCTCACCGTTTCTTCAATTGGAGTTGCTCCGTCCTGCCTGTGGCAATTATTTGGATGTGGAAATAGATTCGGAATTTTGGATCCAAATAAAAAGATAATGTTGTTTGGAAAATTATTTATGTGTGCATTTTGGGGATAATTAAGTACAGAGATGTGAAACTACAAGAGGAAAAACTGTACAATGTAGATTTATGATTTGTAAAAATAAGAATGGAAAATAAAAAAAATGAAAGTGAATTGGTTAAATAAATGTAATTTTTTTAATAAATGCATGTTGAATGTCAGAATCAGACTGTAAGAAACTCCATTTAATGCAACTATAACAACTTGAAACACAGAGAGCTGTAATAATAGCCAGGATTTCCTATAAACATACATTTGTAGTGCTTTGTGTAGTGAGTCAAAAAAACTCATGTTCACAAATTTGAGACAGCCTTCTAAAACCGCAAATATTCACAGATCTCCCTAAAATCATCTCACAATAAGAGGAAAATCAAGCTACTGAGAAAATAATCAAAAAAATCACTAACCAACAGTTAAACACTTCTAATTAATACTTTCTGAACTATCCTCAATCCCTAATCACCTCCAATTAACAAACAAATTCCGTAATTCACTCAAAAAACCCTCACAAAATCACAAAAAAAACGAACCCAAATCACTGCATTTCATCATAACCAATCATTAAAAAAACAATCTGAACAACCAACCAATTATTTTATTTACCTTCAACAATATGCTTCCTCGACAGCCCCTTATCATTCGGCCCGGACCCGCCCCAGAAGATCTTCGTGGAAATCACCAGATCACTCCTCCGCCACCCCAGCTCCCGGATGGCCTGGCCCATGATCTCCTCGGCGCGGCCGTTGGCGTAGACCTCGGCGTTGTCGAAGAAGTTGACGCCGTGGTCGCGGCAGCACTGCAGCAGCGCCTTGGCGTCCTTGACGTCCAGCTGGTTGCCGAAGCTCACCCACGCGCCGTACGAGAGCTGCGAGACCTTCAGCCCCGACCGGCCCAGGTTGTTGTACTGCATTGCGGCCGAGGTTTGAGCCGAGATCTGGAAGCGAAAGAGAAGAGTGTAATAATAAGTGTGTGTGATTTGCTGTTATAAAGACTAAGAGGAAGGATTAAGGAAGGAATAAGACAGGGGAATCGAGCTGTCTGGAAGGAGTTTTTTTTTTTTTGAGGGTCAAAAAGAGCCGGTAGGCATTTCCATTTAAACAGTAAAATGTATTCGTGGGACAAGAGAGATGTAATTAAATATAAACATAATAAGGACGTCTATTTTTGAATGATGTTTGGTTAGATAATATGTATAAATATTATTATAGTATTGATTTTAAAATATATTTTCTTCCAAATGATCAAAACGCTCTTGTTTTTATATAAATATTAAAATATTATATTTAATTAACTAAATATAAATAATCATGTATAAGTACATCATAAAAATTATTATAAAGTAAAAAATAAATATATATATTAACATAACACACATTAAAATAAATTAACATCATACAAAATAATATCTAATTAAAATAATGCATGTATGTTTAGATTAATACTCATTAAATCGAAAATACCTCAATTGAGATCTCAAATGAAAGAGATTTATATGACAAAGCTATTTATGCAATTTGTTTTTGGAGATAATAAATTATAATAGAAATATTTAAAATCTAAAAAAAAGATTAGAGTTGTTAAAGGGGTATTTTCAGAATATTGATTAGACATAAAATGGGCATAATCTTATCCCACCTTAACCCAGTTATTAGCTTACACCTCTTATACCTCTTTATACCTTCTTTTAGTTCATGTGTTTGACAAGAAATAAGAGGTATAGTTGACTTATGCCTTTCTTATCCTCCATCCGAACGGGGATACAGATATAACAGTACCAGAGATGGAAGAACTGAAGAAGAGTTTTAATTTGAACTGGGAAATTTGTCCAGAGAGCCCGTGATTTTTTTTTCAATATTTTTCAAGAAGAGCTTAGATATTCGCTTTTTGATCTCTTCTGGAATAATAATAATTAGGGGAGGGAAGTTTTATATTATATATACCCTTCCCAAAAATCAAAATATTATATTTACCCTTTCTAAGTATTAATTAACCATCCCTTATATTTTCACTCATTTTGGGGGCAATCTAACATGCCACATCACCCTTTTATCTCAACCGTTCATTTTAGGAAAATTTGCAAAAAAAAGCCCCAAAATTATGTCTAAATTGTAAAAAAAGTCCCTGCATTATTGCTAAAATTGCAAAAAGACCCTTACCGTTAGATAAAAGCTAACGCCGTTAGTTTTTTTAGTTTAATAACTTGAAAATTAGTTTTTTAATATTAATTAGCATTTTTGTTTCTGAAAAATATTTTCTTACAAAAAAAGTTTTGTATTCTTAAAAATATATTTTGGAAAAAAATATTAAAAAAAAAAATATTAAAAAAAAAACTGTTTTTAGAATTTTTTTTAAGAATTTTTTTTCATATTTTATATTAAAAAAAATTATTCTATGAATTTTGTTTATAGAAAAATATTCTATTGAGGAAAATATATTTTTATGAAATATATTATTTAAAAAATATTTTTCTAGAAAGATTATTTTTAATTAATGAAATAAATATTTTTTTAAAATATAAATTTTATTATTCATTATAGCAATTTGTTAAAAAAAATATGTCTCTGAAACAAATTTTCGTGTGATATTAAACTTTAAAAAAAAAATTCAACAACGATTTTTTTCAAAAAAAGTATTTTTCTTAATAATATATTTTAAAAATATTTTTCTTAAAAAAAGGTTAATTAATATTAAAAACATTCAATGATTAAAACTACTGAAACTAACGGTGTTAGCTTTAATCTAATGGTATGATTTTTTTTACAATTTTAGCAATAATTCAGGGGCTTTTTTGTAATTTCCAATAATGCAGGTTTTTTTTGCAATTTAGGCATAATGTAGGGGCTTCTTGCAAATTTCCCTTCATTTTACTCCAAAATTACATTCATTGATTTCTTAAAAAATTGATTTTTCGTGATTTTATTTATGATGTTGGTGAGGTGACTACATTTGATTTGTGCATTTGGTATTTTTTATTGTACTTTTGATTTGGTGAGAAATATTAATTCGGTAAATAGTGACATAATTTATATGAGAGTGTGAATTCTGATTTTTTGTTTAATGAGTCTTGAAAGAAAATTGAGTTTATATTTGAGATTATCTTGATGTCTTTTTATTATTGTCAATCCATATTGCGATATATTATTTTGAGACATGAATATGTGTTTTGGTAAAATTTTCATATACATAATTTTTTTTTTTGCTAATTTTCACTGATTGGTAAACGTTCGAAAAGTGGTGCTTCTTTTGCAATACATTGTAGGGGATTGTTTGCATTTTTTTACAATTTTCGTATCGACGTACCCGTACGTAACATAATCAATAATTCACGTATTTTATGAAAATTTTGGAAAACACGCATAGAAAATAACTATTACCGTATAATACAGTTTTTAAAACAAATAATAATAAAATTGCTCTATTAATAAAAAAATTAAAAACTTACTTTTGAACGAAGATTACAAAATATATATATATATATATATATATATATATATATATATATATTTATATATATATATTTTGGTGTTTTGCAAAAATAAACATTATTTAATAAAAATAATGATATTTTTAAGTTATTTTTTTGAATAAAAGTTTATATTTATATATTTTATATACCAAATTATTGTTTCCGTTTTGGGTAAAATAGGTGTAATTATACAAGAACAAAGGAATTAATGAATTATTATGGTCTTTTATTTGACCGAATATTTGACTGACTCGAAAGATGTTTGGTCCGAATTATACATGAACGTATTGCACACCGTATTTTTAGCGTATTACGGAGCAAATAATATCTCAAAAATAATTAAATACGTTCTTGCATTTTTAGTATTTTACAATACATAACAGTAAGACAATTTATATTTAAATAGATTAATAATAAAATGCTAATACTGCAGCGAAGCGCCCGAAAATATTCTAGTTATATTTAACCTTGTAAATTATAAATATATCAGGTTTTACTTGTGCATTCTTTTGACATCTCTTCCTTCAGAAACGACTCCTCCATTTCGTTGCAAAATCGAGAGGTTTTGTTTTAACTGTATGCTTTGCTTTGCTTTTCTTCTCTCTTTTCTTCCGCCTCGCTATCTCTCTCTCAGTAGATCGGACGAGACGAGGAGGTTGAACCTGAGCTTGGAGCCGAGCGACAATGGCGGCCGTAGCGACCCACCAGTTCGCCGAGTGCATCACTTGCCACGCCTGGAGCCCCGATCAATCCAGTAAACTCACTTCTCAGCTCTTTTTCTGAGATTTACCTGTTTTAAACACTCGGTTGCTTCCTTTTGTTGTGATGAATGGATTTCGTTTAGTGTTAATTCGGTCTTAATTGAGTCTTAATTAACGTACAATTGCAGAGTTGAGGGTTAATTGATGCCCAAATTGATCAATTTGGGGTCTTGTTTAATAATTTGTGAAATAACTTTTACTGCAGTGGTTGCGTTTTGCCCAAACAACAGTGAAGTGCACATCTACAAGTTATTTGGAGAAAAGTGGGAGAAACTACACGTTCTTTCCAAAGTAATTTCATAATTCACAACCCTTTTATTTCACCCAAAGTAAATAAATAAACTATACACTGTACTTATGCCCTAATATATCTTAATCAGTCCATGCCATTATTGTATTGTTACATGCACAATTTTGACATTTTATCGCTCAATTCTCTCACTGAGCATTAATTTAGTCTAATTTTGGGCTATAAGATTTGTTTTATATTGTGGTTGTGTATATATTCATTTAGTTCTCTGATTTTATTTTTAATTTTGCATTTTTTTTTGACAGCATGATCAAATTGTATGTGGAATTGATTGGAGCGCAAAATCCAACAAAATTGTAACAGTTTCACATGACAGAAACTCGTAACTACTCTCTCTCTCTTGGTGTTGGATTTTGTTATAATTTCACAGACAAGTCTTAAATGAATGGATATTTTTGATGTATTTATATGTAGATATGTTTGGAGTAAAGAAGGAACAGAGTGGGTTCCCACATTAGTAATTCTTAGATTGAACCGTGCTGCCCTTTGTGTTCAGTGGAGCCCTAAAGGTAATATTTCATACAAATATTTTTTATTTTTTTATTTTTTTAGGGTTTTTATGTAACTGTTTTGGCCATAATTTACGTGAAAATGGATTGCTGCTAGCTGCTGATATGAATCCTTTTCTTGTTTTAGTCATAAACATTTTTTTTTCCTTGCTATTTAATATATGAACATTACAATATGGCCATATTTGTATTCTTTACTAGTCCTAATACAAGAATTTGGTATAAAGATTTTAGAAAGTTTGTTTTTTATTTTCTTATCTTGTTTTGATTATGCTTTAAGTTTCGTAATTTTTCTTAATTTAATTTGTGAATATATTATTTTCAGAAAATAAATTTGCAGTGGGAAGTGGGGCTAAGTCTGTTTGTATATGCTACTATGAACAAGAAAATAACTGGTAATTAATTTCCTTTTTTTATGTTTCATAATTTTCATTTTCTGATCATTTCTCTTATTTTGATTTCTTTATTTTGGACTAATAATATAATCTTTTGATAATTTAATTTAATTTAGTTTATTCTTTTATTACAGGTGGGTCAGTAAAATAATTAGGAAAAAGCATAATTCTTCTGTCACAAATGTTGCTTGGCATCCTAATAATGTAATTAATTCTTATTTTTGTAAAATAAAACGGGCAAAAATGAAATATCATTTTAAATATATTTTCGCCTTGAAGCAAGAATTTTTTTATTATTCTTCCTTTAATGTTTAATTTATTTTCTGAAGCTCCAAAAGGATGGTTATTTTTAAGATGCTTTAATTGTTTTTAATGTAACACAATCCTAATAAAATATTAGAGTTTTTAAACTGTTACTTCTATACAAAGTTCTATTTTGAGGGGCAAAAAAATATTTTTATTTAGATTTGATTTTACATTTATTAGTTTTATTTTATTTTTTTGGTGCAGATTCTTCTTGCAACAACATCAACTGACGGAAAATGCAGAGTATTTTCCACATTTATAAAGGGCGTGGATGTAAAGTAATATTTCTAATTCCCAAATATTTTATTTAATCTCAACAAAGTAAAAAAAAAATATATTTTTTAAAACATATAATTTCGACTGATTTATGTTTTTAATTTTAATCAGGGACTCAGAATCAACTTCATCCACTGATTTTAAATTTGGAGAGGTAAAAGAATAAAATTAATAAGTTTCATGCTTACTTTTGTTGCTATTGAGCTCATTTTTGTAATTTTTTGTAAATTAAAAATATAAAAGTTTCTCATTTTATTAATTATTTAAAATCATAAAATCAGCAAATCGCGCAACTTGACTTGTCAGTAACTTGGGCTTTTGGTGTAAGATTTTCTCCAAGTGGAAATACTTTAGCTTATGCAGGTTTATAGTTTATATAAGTATATCTCTTAATTATCTATTTTTTTATAATTTATATCAGACTGTAAATTTATAAACTTAAGAAATTTGCAAAAAAGCCCCTGCATTACATCGAAATTGCAAAAAAGCCCCTACATTATTGTTAAAAATGCAGGGGCTTTTTTGCAAATTCCATATACATTTTAATCTTTTTGTGTTATGTTTTGTTTTTTTATTTATTTTTTTTATAGGTCATAATTCAATGATACATTTCATTGATGACGTGGCATCTTCTCCTTCCGCACAAAACATAGCTTTACGAGATTTGCCTCTCCGTGATGTGGGTCAGCAATATTTATTATTTTATATATTTTTTTATAAATTAATTGTAATGAAATAAATTAAAATGAGAAATTCCAGATCCTATTTATTAATGAGCAAACCGTGGTTGGTGTGGGATTTGACTGCAATCCTTTGGTTTTTACTTCAGATCAAACTGGACTTTGGTTAGTAATTTTGTACTAATTTATTTCACTTATAAAAATTATTTTATAAACATAATTATGTTGTAAAACTTATAGTTAGCTTATCTTGGATATGATTATAATTTTGAAGTTTAAAACTTGAAGAGAGAGAGAGTAATTTGTTCGGCTTTCCAATATGAAACTGTTGTATTTTAAAAATAGTAGTGAGAAATTAAATATGCTACATTTTCTTATTAATTTTAATTTTTTTTATAGGAGTTTTGCTAAATACATGGATCAAAGGAAACCAGCTCCATCAAGTTCAAAAGCCTCACAGGTTCAGTTCAAATTTCAAAACTTTTTTTCTCTTTTCTTTTTTTTCAAAAGATTATTATTGGTTATATTTTCTCTTTTATTTATTTTTATTATTTTTGTTAAATAATTTAATTGTTAGAAGCGCTTGGAAAATTACAATTCAAAATATCTTCTTTTTTTCCTTCCTTTTTTTTTTCAAAGATATTATTGGTTATATTTTCTTTCTTTTTTATTTTTTTACTATTTTTTGTTAAATAATTTAGTTGTCAGAAGCGCTTGGAAAATTATATGGTCAGTCAAAGCAAGCAACAAATAGTGATACAGTTGAACCTTCAAAATCTCGCGGTGGCGCTCATGAAAATTGCATCACGTATGCTTTATTTCTATTTTTATTTATTTTTTATATATTTTTTTTTTCCGGTAAAATAATAAAAAAATGTTTCATTCACGTCCTTGTAACATAGTAAAATACCAATTTGTATTTTTTTCATTTTGTAATTTTTTTGCCTTTTTAAGTAAAATAATAAAAAATGTTTCATACATATCCTTGTAAAATAGTAAAATACCATGTTTATGGTATGTCCTAATGAAACATAGTTATATATCACCTGAAGTTTTCGTGTACTTTAGGATATATGTGATATTTGTGATGTCAAATCGCAACCAAGCATGATTATAGTTATATTTAATTATTCTGATGAATTAAGTAATAAATTAATTTATTTAAAAAGAATACGCAACATGATAGTGTATACAGTGCAAATATAGTATGTTATTTAATTTGTTTCACTCTGTTGTAAATATGATCTTTGCACTGTAGATGAATTTGCTCATGTTGTATAATATATATGTTTTATCTAAATAATAAATTAATTGATTTTTTCTTGGAATTTTAGGTGCATTGTAAGGCTGCAGAAAGCTGGTAATTCTACTGTACACCGCTTCAGCACATCAGGTTAGTATACTTAATAATTAATATAGATACCTTTGATTAAAAAACTTATATGTTAATCAAATTATGTGCAACATTTTAGTGAAGAACCATGAGTTATTGATTGATTGAGGTGTAAAAGCTTGTTTGATCCTTGGTTTTGACAAATATTTTTAATAAATATGTACATATAATCGAGCTGAAAAAATGGTAGTATTTTAATAGAGCAATTGGTACTTAGTATCTCTTTGATTATAAGTCCATCAACACAAATAATACTTAAAATTTCAAAATAAAGACCTGAAGAGTTTCGGTTCTTGTAATTCAATAGTTGTGATATTTCTATAAATTTTTTAAACAGTTTTATCACTATGATAAAAAATGTCGTACCAAAAATGGAAAATGTCATGTTTTGAATTTTGCAGGGCTAGACGGTAAAATAGTCGTGTGGGAGTTGGAACTTTCGAAATAATAAGTATGAAATAAGTACAAATGAAGCTTCATTTTTATTGTTTTTATTGGAAATTGGAGAGAAAATCTAGTGAGATTTTGTTTAGTACACCTGGCCCTCTTGGTCTTGGTGCAAAAATATGGATTTGGAGATTATTTTTGTAACATGGTGTAAAATAACTTTGTTGGTAAGGGACTAAGGAGCGTGTTGTACTTGTTTCAGCATGTTTAACATATATGTTGTATTTTGTGTGCCATAAACAAGAGAAAGTTGAAGGGCTTTTATTTTGTTTTTGTTAATTTGATTGGCTTGAGAACCCAAATTACCGAAATCCAAATGATTTGAGATCTGAAGCCTTGAAATTCGAATGACTCAGAAGAATGAATCGGAAAATTGAATCATCTGAGACATGAATGATCCATGACCTAAGCATTGATGAGTAACAATATACTTATTTGAATAATGATCCATGACCTAAGTATTGATGAGTAACAATATAATTATTTGAACAATGATCCATGACATAAGCATTGATATGAGTAACATTTACAGATTTAATTATTTCAATCACTCAAAAATTGAATGATCTTAGGCTTGAACGATCTATGATTGATACGGGTAACATTTAAAGATATTAGTATTTTGCGCCTAATCAATGCAAACTTTGGATATAGCATGTTATTCTATGACCGGTTAAATGCTTCATAAGTTCTTAGCCAGAATATAATTTCTTTTAAAAAAAATCCAAAAAAAAAAAATCACCAAGATCACAAGATCTTAATAAAACTAGCATTCTCTTTAGAGATCTCTTGATTAACATCTATATCACATTTATAAATTAATTACTTAATATAAAACATAAAAACTTTCAATATATATTAATTATATTGGACTCCCAAAACCAAACCCTTGATTATACCCCTTGGAGCAATTCTCCCTTGAACCCCATCTCTTCACTAAATCTTCATACTCTTCTTTCTCCACGACCGCCGCCCCGACCCTGCTCTTCCAGGCCTGGGCAGCCTTCGCCAGCTCAATCTCAGCCTCCTTAATCAGCGAATCCAGATTCAGATCCAAATCCAGATCCAAATTCAAATCTATACTCAGATTCAAACTCTCCTCGATTCCTTTTCTCCACGGCTCGACCTTCACTTCCCGCCCTTTCTTCCAGTATTTATCTTCCAACATTGTTAAGAACTCGTCTTCCACTTTTTCCACGTCAAAATCTTCGTGAAGTTCTGCCATCAGGCAGGCTTTCTCATCCTCATGCCCGCTTATATCTTCGTCGTCGTCTGTCGTGTTTGCTAAGTTATCTGAAGGGGGTCTGACAGATCGTGATGAGGCAGATATGGTACCTGTTTTTACGTCGGAGTTAAATATGGGATTGTTTTTGTGCAAAAAAAGTGATTTAAAGATAAAGTTAGTTAGCATTTCAAAGGTCGGTCCAAGTTATAGTGGTAGCTATAGTAGCAGATTAATCTAAGCTTTAAATAATTCTAATTTGCGTGAATTTCAGCATTGTATAATATTATCTTCGCACTCTCTCATAATACTATAGCAAATCTCCTTGCAACTTCGGTTGCATAATAGTGCTATCAAATTTCAATCTGATAGCATTGTGGTAGCCAAAATTGCATTGACCAACTAGAACCCAATCAACAGAAAAATTATTGAACCAACTTTGATTAAACTCAACACAAATGGTACAGCTAATCTCATCTTCTTCTCAGTTTTATGTTTGGTTGCACGATAATTTCACCTTAGTTATATCAATACCTTTTTCTATAGTGATAAAGCCACCATCCTCATCTTCTTCCAATCGAATGGAGTCATCGTGGATAGAGTTTGAGTTTTCTATCGTGATGAAGCCTCCACGGTCCCGTTCGGACCTCAGAGATGGGATCCTCTTCGTCAACACGGACGGGGTGCGCAGACAACAGAAATCTGACATGTAAGATAAACTTCTTCCTTTGCTCTCATTTTTTCGTCCATCTGTGGATGCAATAACATTATGTGGCTAACAGAAAACGGCGAGTTTTATTGTAATATTGAATTATTTCTCAAAATTTATTAACTTCCTTAGTAGGCAATCGCTTGATGAAAAAGAAAATAATGATTTTTTACTATTTCATGCGCTAAAGCTTCTTCCTCTATCTTATGTTTTTTCTTTTTGAAAAGATTCTAGGTGTTTTTGATGTTGAACTACTACTAACAACAGTATGTGCTAACAAGTCCGTTTTTCAATCTAAAATCTAAGTAAAGGAAAAAAAGGTAAAAAATGTCATATGATTAAAAAAAGTTGCACACGATAGATCCAGTAAATTCATTTGAAACTATATATAACCCACAAAAAATCATTTAATTGAACTACTTCACGGACCTATTAAAATTCAAACCTGAAGATTATCAAATTCATAGATCTGGATTGTAAAAATTTGATAAAAGTTACAAAATTGATTACCTCCAACATCTTGTGAATCCTTATCCATCATTCTGCAGTATACACTCAAATTCAAAATTCCTCCATCGGCCATTCCTCCAAGCGTAAATCTCATCCCTCTACCTCCAAATCTAGAATTGGAACATATATTTCCATTCGAACTCATCTGATCATTATTAGCAAGCTCGCTCAGATCGACATGAAACCTCCCGAGCTCACAATCGGCTGAGTCGACCAGTGAGACCCAAATCATAAAACTCCTAAGCTGGCTTTGGCTCTTCTCAGTTCCACAATAGTGCAAAAATATCTCGTCAAAATTAGCTTTTCTGTGATCTACATAAACCGGATTTGTGTGCTCGCCTTTCGAGCCCTTCGTTTTCCATCCGACTATTAGGGCTCGACCCTCGACGGCCGAGGGTAGATTCGTAATTTGTTGGACTTGGATGCATATAACGCAATGCGACCGGCGAAATTTCATGCTTTCTAAGAGTTTTAGTTTCCAATGGTGAAAAAGATTTTTTCGGCCCGAGTTTGAAGGTGAGTGGTTGTTTAGTTTGTGGAGGAGATCTAGCTCTTCTTGAAGACTAGCCTCCATTTTGGTCTTCTCCAAACATGGTTAATGCATGGGTTAAGAAGGAGAAGGAGAAGAAGAGAGAGAGGGGCTTTAAAATTAGGGTTTTTTTCTTTTTTTTTTTTGCCCTTAAAGGAGGAGTAGCTTAGTTTGGAAGTATACATGTGATCAGTATGTAGGATTCTTTTTGCATAGGTGCCCCTCCAAATGTTTATTTTTGCATGAGAAACATTTTCAAAGTATAATGATTGAAAATGAATCATATAAATGAACCATAGTTGGAAACATAGTAATTAGTGAATGATAAATTATTCTCGAGCAATAATCATACTGAATCTACCTAAAAATAAAATCATACTAATAGTCTACATGCATATAGATATGCAAATGTAATGTAGTTATATGTGTATCTATTTTGCACTAATAAAAAGAATACCTAGGGGCTGCTTTGTAAAAATAAAACAATAATAATGGTATAAAAAATTTAGTGATGATGATTTAGGTTGCATGGCAAAGGGTAGAAACTGGCTGGAAAGAGCATCATGCACTTAATGTGGAAAGTTGCACTTCAAAGTTTGAACTTAGTTTATTTCTTGTTCTTAATCTAAATTAGCAAATCTTTAAAGAGAAGGAAAGACTACTGAAATTTTATATGCAACGATAAAAAAGTACTCTAGTTACAAATTTATTTTAGGGTAAATTTTATTTTATGTCACTCAACTTTTTAAAATAAGCAAATAGATTACTCAACTTTTAATTATTTTCTAAAGATCACTCAATTTTTAAAATTATCAAATAGATCACAACTTTTAATTCTCTTCTATAAGTCACTTAATTTTAAAAAATGATCAAATAAATCATTCAACTTTCAATTAGTCGGATGACATATTTGACTATTTTTCAATTAATCGGCTGGCCTATTTAATTATTTTTGAAAGTTGAGTGATATATAGCGGGCAATTGAAAGTTGAGTGATCTATTTGGTAATTTTTGAAAGTTGAGTGACATCTACAGGACAATTGAAAGTTGAGTGACTTATTTGCCCATTTTTGAAAGTTGAGTGACTTATGATAAAATTTACTCTTTATTTTAATATTTGTTCTAATTTAAAGTTGCAATGCTAGTTGTATATAATCATTCTTCCTCCATGCTTGCAAAGGGAAAATGATCACTTTTGAGGTGTAATTAATGCTATTATTTATTTACAAGAATGTTATTTGCTATGATATTACAATTTCCTCACCCCTTTAATTTTTCAAAGCTTTTTGAGGCCTTTCATGAGACCACATCACTCCAATTATTTGAACCATTGGATTAAATAGCATGGTTACATCTAAATCATTAATTTTTTTACTTATTCTGATTTTTTGTGGATTTTTTACGTATAATGCTAACATGTATAACAATAATTGGTGCTTTTAGTGTTTCCTATTCTATATCCCGATTATGTGAGAACAGTTAAAGTTATTTTTGATCATTAGATTTGAATCAAATAGTTCTAACGAATCATGGTACATACATATATTCAAATATTAATTAATGCAAAGAGAATATAAAGAGTTCATTTATTAAACCTATTTTTTTTTCTTTAAAAAAATAGTAATTCATAATAAAACATTGTATTTCTCATGCTAAAATCTTCAAAACTAAATTTGTTTGAACTTTTCTTTTTATTTTGAATTCAATATTGCTATGGTCCCAATTTTAAAAAAAAAAATCTCGGCGAAGTATGCAAAAATAGACTATATAAGAGAATATGCTCATGTAGAAAATATATCATTACATAATAATATTTAAATAATTACACATTTAAAATATAATGCAATATTATCAATAAATAATAAATTCAAATATTTAGATAAATTAACCTCATCCCATTATTTTCCACCTTCTTTTGAGCATTCTCATTGAAGTATGCCATCAATTTTCTCTGGAAAGTCCGATAAAAATTTTCTCGCATTTTATTATTTAATTTCTTAAGTTTCTTGATATTTTATGGACGTGTGATTATTAATATAATCATATAATTTGTTAGATTCTTATTTTTTGTATTACATTTTCGATTTGGTGATAACAATCAAGTTGTTAGGTTCTAACTACAAGAAAATATTATATTAAGAAATACATTACATTAATTAATATATTACATGTTTCAATAATAGCTATGTGATTCATTTATTCATAAAATATATATCTATTGCATATCATTTTGGT
Organism: Juncus effusus; assembly: GCA_027726005.1. Taxonomy (NCBI): domain Eukaryota; kingdom Viridiplantae; phylum Streptophyta; class Magnoliopsida; order Poales; family Juncaceae; genus Juncus; species Juncus effusus. The sequence continues at coordinate 554,291 of CM050906.1, read as the reverse complement.
AGTTGAATATGATCAACAATGAGAAAATTATTGGTGATATCATTATAAAAAATGATTCATGTTATATTTTCTTATATTTGTACACAACATTTTTCTCTATATATAACATAATTTTTTTTTTCTTTAAACATAATGTTAAATCTAATTATTTTTTTTTTTCTCTTTTTATCAAAAAAAAAAAATGAACGTCTTTGACTAGATCTTTTGATGCTTCTACTAAAGTTTTCGAGAAAAATTGTTTTATTTTTTCTTTTTTCGAGTTTCATCTAAGGATGATTATAATTTATATAAATTTATAAATTTAATATATCAAAGGATAACAACATAACTTCACAGAACAACTGAAAATAAACTTAAATTGAGATTATAAAGATTAATTCATAGTGCCTTACTAAAAAAATAATTTTTTCTTTTCATTAAGTTGTCATTTGCATTAGTAATTTATAATACTATAATTTATTATATAAAGTTATCCGTCATTACAAAATTAGATATGATAAAATATCTTATAATGTAATACAAAATTATAACTAAATAAATACTCAATTTACTTTATATAAGCTTTCTATATTTTTTATGTGTTATGAATCAATTTAAATGTTATTTTACTTTTTATAAGTTTTTTTTGAAAAATAACGAAGAGCTTTTGAAATTTTTATAATTGTAAGTTTATCTATTATATATCGAAATAAATAAAAGAATTGAAAATATTTGAAGTGTAACGCAGGTATACAGTTACGTACTTTACTTATTCTCTCAAGTTTTTTATATTATCATCGCTTTATAACATAGTAAGAGAAAAATGAAAAAAAAATGGAGAAGATATAGAAATTAATGATACTGACATTACTTTTATAGAAGATTATAAACTATATAAGAATCATAAATAAAGTGATATATAAGAAAAACTAATATGACCAATTTTCTTAAAATATTAACTATTTATATTCTCATTGTTGATTGTTTTAGCTGTCAAAATTATTTACAATATATATACATCACGTGAATAAAAATATCATATGTTTTCAGTACATAAATTAATATAATATGGTTCTCAATAACTTAAAAGAATATTTTGATGTAGTTATTTCACGACGAGGATATAATAAAATTGGCACGAACATTTATCGTAGTCTATATTAAACTATCATGTATCATTGATTAATATTTTGAAGTACACATACTTTTTAGTTGAGTTCTTTGTTTCTTGTTTAAACTTTAAAGGGAAAACTTTGTAGAGAAGATAAAATTACATCCGATTGTACATTTAACCTCTCTCTCTCTCTCTCTCTCTCTCTCTCTCTCTCTTCTTTTTTGTCAAACAAACATACTTGAGGGAACAAACACATGTAGGATGAAGAGATAGAGGAGTGGTCCCCTGCCTGAACTCTTGATAGTTGATACAACGGTAAGGATTGTACAATTGAATAGTAAATAAAATGTATTTTGCAAGGGCCAAGGGCCAGAGAGATCCTTCTTTCCATGTAATTGGACCACTTAAGGCTAGATCCTAGCTTAAAGGGCCATCAACCTCCACAAATAGGTACGAAATTTAAAAAATTCAAATATAGGTACAATATCAGGATCCTAATTAGGCAAATTGGTTGATCATGCATGGCACTAGCTGGACAACTGTCATGCAATCCAAGGAGGAAGAGGAGGAGTCTCTCTTATCAAAGTTTGACTTTGGTAAATAAGCATGATTAGAGACTAATTATCTTGATTAACAAGATGATTAACTTTAATTATCCTTTACATTGATGTCATTGAGGGAGAGATCAATAATGTGGATTGTTAGGACCACATTACATTCTGATCTCTTTACATGAAATATATATTCAATTTTAAGGTGAATCTTTACTGTGATAGTACGTTGCAACACATGTTCATGTATAATTTGGATTCATACGATTTCAGTTCGATGAAAAATTCAGACAGAGAAAGCACAATGCACACATATTATGGCTATGTGCTTGTGTGTAATACAGTTGTCTTGTGAGGATTTCGGCAAGAAAAATTTAGCAACAAAGGCGTAAGAACACTTCTCAAGCAAAATTCAGTAGGAAAAACTCATAATTTGACAAAAAAAAAAATAGTCGTACGTATACAAGAACTAATTTCCTACATTATGTAAAGCATCTAACTATATTGTATCTTCATCACTTATCCCGGTTACATCAATTAGGCGCCTTCTTCGGAATCGTTCAAGTGTTTTGGAAGTTCATCAACTTTTTCTCTTAATTTATAGCTTTTGAGTTTTACGGTTTATCTTAGTTTATAGCTTTCGAGTTTTCCATGACCAACTCTAGTAAGTTTTTCCGTCAATTTATTCTTTTTTTTTTTTGAGTCAAAACGGGAGAATTGATTCTTATTTTTTTTTTTTTAGGAAATTTGGAGAGGGTTCTCAAACCCCTCTTCCAAATGTAAGATATTTGTAGAATTCATTCTTATTTATACAACACTTTCCAACATTTCAGGCGAGAGGTTGTTCTTTTCTTCATTTTTGCAACTTCAAATGTACTCCAACTCATTTCACATGGTGATGAACAACACACGCGACTTAGAATTCTTATTGCAATCCTTTGAAGAATTTGCGCATATCCGCAATTAAGTTCCCACCGAATTCCTGAAATTAGAACATTGTTATAATAGTTAAAAGATCAAGTAGAAGAAATATTATAAATTAAGAACTTATAGGGATGAGCATATGCTATCATTGCCAAGAAAATAATATTAAATAGTTTTGGACTTGAAAAACAATTGAGATGCGATCGAGCCACACACTAACCACTTGGGAAAGCAAAGGCACCAAACTTCTTTTTGCGATCGTAATTATGTTTTCAGCAACATAGTTCGTACTCTGTCCGATATATTTTACTCATTTTTTTTTGATAAATTATTATATTTTGCTCATATTTTACCTTGTCATCAGACATTAGAATTTAGAACCAGATTAAAGAACGCATTGCATGCATCATGTGTTATATCATTTTTCTTATCTTCAAATAATTCCCATGAACATTGTTCTTGCTTCAGAGCTTAATTCCTTCCTTTGCCTGATTAATTGCATTCTACAGGCAGCCAATGGTAGGTCCTCTTTCTACCAAATAGAAAACCAAAACGAGAGCTAAATACAATTTCCAAAGAAAACTAAGAGAAAAGTCCAATTTACCCCCTCAACTATTGAATTAGTTCATTTTTAGTCCCTCAACTTTTTTATGGTGCAATTTTAGTCCCTCAACTATTTAATAAGTGGGTTTTTGGTCCTTCAATCCGTTAAGTGCTTAAGTGTCCGTTAAATATGACACATAATCAATGATGTGGCATATATTCTTAACACATACATAATAACATGTTAATTTTTATTTAACAAATAAACATACATAAAAAATATACATTTTTTAATAAAAATAATATTTTAAGAAAAGAAGGGAATTAATAATTTTTTTATTTTTTTCAAACATTTGTCACGTTACTAATGCCACGTCATTGCTTACGTGTCAAATTTAACGGACACATATGCACTTAACGGATGGAAGGACCAAAAATACACTTATTGAATAAATGAAGGACTAAAATTGGACCAATAAAAAGTTGAGGGAGCAAAAATGAGCTAGTTCTATAGTTGATGGGGCAAAAATAGACTTTTCTCGAAAACTAACAATACTCCCCTTGAATTTGAGGTGGTAAACTTAAGGACTAACTATAATTTCCCCATAAATAAAAGCCTATACATTCCAACTTTTTTTTGTCTCTCATTAGTTTCCAATCCAAAAAGACCCAATCCACCTATAAACTTATAAGACCCAATCCACTTATTAAGGCCCACAAAATAAGGGCCTAAACATACCAACGCTATTTCTAGGGTAAATTCATTCTAGATTATTTAACTTTTAAAAATGACCAAATAAGTTACTAAACTTTTAGTTATCTCATAGAGGTAACTTTCAAAAATTATCAAATAAGTCACCTAACTTTCAATTATCCCCTACAGGTCACTCAACTTTTAAAAAATGACCAAATAAATCACCCGGTTAATTGAAATTTGAGTGACCAATTTGATTATTTTTGAAAGTTGAGTGATCTATTTGATAATTTTTGAAAGTTAAGTAAAATATAGGAAACAATTGAAAGTTGAGTGACTTATTTGGTCATTTTTTAAAAGCTAAGTGACTTATTAAGGCCCATATTTTTGAAAGTTGAGCAACTTATTTCGTCATTTTTGAAAGCCTGTACATTCCATTATTTTTGTTTCTCATTAGTTTCCAATCCAAAAATACCCAACATTTATTAAGGCCCACATGTTTTCTTATTAACCAAAAAATAAGGTCCTAAACATACCAACATTATTTCTACTATCAATCTTCAATCCAAAAAGACCCAATCCACTTATTCAGGCCCAACAGAAGAAGCAAAAACCCTTAAACCCTATATCCATTTCACTCGTAACAAATCTCTCTCAACCCGCCTCTCCCTCTCTCGCTCTCGTTCTCGCTCCGGCAGCCATGGCGAGCTCCAACTCCGCCGTGAAGTGCCTCAACACCGATCCCGGCGGCCGCAAACGCTTCGTCGTAAGTTGATGTTTTAATTCTGAGCCGTTATTTCGTATTTTGTTGTTGGTTTTTATGATTTTAATGAAATTTGAGCTGATTTTAATGAATTGGGTTGGATTGTTGTGCAGTTCAAGAGCTTCTCGCAGAGAGTGGCTGAGATAAACATCGATGTGTTTCGTAGTCTTGATCCGATTAAATCGGAGCCGACAGTTGGGTCTTCGTTCTTTCGCGAAACCCTAATTCAGTGGCGTGTGAGTTATTTCTTCATTTTTTTCAAAGAAATTTGAGTTAATTTGATGAATTGTTTATGAAGGAATTTGGGTTTTGGATCGATTGATTGATAATTTGATTTGGGTTTTTGATTTTTTTATTAGGAATTGAATACTGCGGAGGATTTTATCACGTTTTATGAAAGAATGATGCCGTTGGTTCAAACTTTGCCGCAAATTATTTTGCACAGAGAGAAAATATTTTCAGAGCTTTTGAGTAGGTTGAATATGCAAGCACATCTCTCTCTTGAACCGATTTTAATGTGAGTGTTTCTTGTTTAAATAATTAGACTTATTGAAATGAAATAACAATGGCCTTTTTGCTTTGATTTATTCTTTTTAAATAAAAAGTAAGTGTTACTAATGAATAAAATTGAACTGAACTAGATGAAATGGGTACTTGGACCAAATTACAAACCGAAGAAAATAATTTGAGTTGTAATTTATTTTGTCGGTTATACAAAATTAAAAATGTATCGATTTGCAAGTATATGTTATGGATTAATATGAATTATTTTCAGTAGAATTTAGGAATGTAATTAAACAAATTAATAATAATATTATTTTATCTTTTCTAGGTTGATTGCTGCTCTTTCTAGAGATATCTTAGAGGATTTTGTCCCGTAAGTCTCTCTCTCTCTTTCTCTTGAATCTTCTCTCTTGATGTTTTAGCCTCAATTTATTAATAAGAATAATGATAAAAATAATAATAATAATCGATTATTATATTTTTGCAGATTCTTAGAGAGGCTGACAAAATCGATTGTTGATCTTCTAGAAGAAGGTGGGGACCGCGATGCAGCTATTCTTGAACAGGTAAGTTTTATATTTAATTATTTATAAGCAAATTGTATTTCTGTATTTTTTGTAACGCTCCATTATTTTATTGCCTCTGTTTTTCGCAACTATATTGGTGAATATACTTTTCTTTTGCTGATCTGAGTTATTTAAACCTTTTTTAGGTTTTCACTTCTTGGTCTTATATCATGATGTACCTTCAAAAATATCTCGTCAAAGACACTGTAAACATTCTAAAGTAAGCATGAATTTTATTTTCATGGAGTAATTTACTCTGCAAGTTAACCCAATTATTACTCTGCAATTTATTTATCCCAATTATTACTCTGCAATTAACCCAGATAGTACTCTGCAATTAACCCAATTATTACTCTGCAATTTAACCCAATTGTTACTCTGCAATAACCTTGCTGGTGCAATTAAATACCGAATTACACAAGGAAACTAAACAAAAACACCAAAAGGATATATTTATTATACACTTTTGCTATAAAAAAGCTTCAAATAAAACATGATTTAATAATCTGTTTCTTTTTATTCGATTAAGGGTTACTGTGAAATTACGATTCTACTCTAAAGATTACGTGCGTGAGTTTATGGCTGAAGTTGTTTCCTTCTTGCTAAGAAATGCACCTGAAAAGCAACTTTTTACAGGTAATTTTCATTTCTTTTTAGTTTTTTTTCCAGAAATTTGCAAGAAAGCCCCTGCTTTATGCTTAAATTGCAAAAAGCCTCTCCATTATTGAAAATTTGCAAAACAACCCCTCTATTCTTTAGGAAATTGCAAAAAGTCTATCAATATATATATTTTTATATAAAGTTTATGATTTGTTGGCTACTTAATTTTTTGAAATTAGGGTTAAGAAAAGTCGTGCAAGAATTCGCGAAAAGGCCCTCGGACGGAAGAAAAGACGGAGTTATTGCTCTATTGTGGCACGTCATGAAAGGGACTTCAGAAAGACTCCATTCAAGAGCCGAAAGGGTTTTACGTTTCTTGCTCGACAAGTCAACTCTGTTCTGTCTGAATTGTGATAAGTATCCTGATGGTAATTTTCCTTCTTTTTTGGGTTTTTTTTTCTTTTGATAATTGTATTTTTTTTAAAATAAAAATGAGAAAGTAGACTAAATTGAGTGGAAAATTGACTTTTTATGAATAATACATACCTTTATTTGTAGAATTGTTTGAGAGTTATAGTGGTAATCTATTCACATTTAGGAAATTATTTGAGAAAAAATATTCTTTCTTTTTGCTTTACGTAATAACATTTTGTTAATAATAAACTTGAAAATATATATATATGTATATATTTTTACTGAATAATTATTATTTTTTTCTCTTTTTTTTTGACAGGGGCGAGTTCTGTAAATAAAGTTTTGACTGGAGTTTTGAATCGGCTCTGTACCGAAATTGACCAGAATGATTTGGGCTTGATGTATAAATGCGTCTTCTATGAAATAAATGAATCGATTAAAAACGATTCGTTTGTGCATCTTAATTACTTGATTGCCCTTCTTTCTTTCGTTCTTTCCATCACCAATAGGTCCAAATCTCTTGGTAAGATATAAATTCTTTGTATTTTTTGTTTTTTTAACATTAAATCTAAATATTTTGGACTTTTATTTATTATTTATTATTTTTGATTTTTTTTTTGCTAGATAAAGAAGGCATATTTAATATTGTCGAGTTATTAATTAATAGATTTATACCTTCTGATGAAATGAAAATGGACGAACAATTGTCTCAAGTTACTGAAAGTATATTAAATTTATTACTCTGCCTTTTTTATGTGAATATAATTACTAGTGATATTTCAAGAGTTTTGTCTTTATATGCTCCTGTCTTCCAGTTGAGAAGCCCAAGGTAAATTTAATTCTTAATTTCGAAATTCAAAATTTTTTGAAAATATCAAAATTCAAAATATTTAGGTCGATTTTTTTTAATTTGACTTTTTTTGTATAGCTTGCTCAATTTTATCAAGGAACTTGTTACAGATAAGGCCCATATTTCACATAATTTCAAGGACCAAATAATAAGGTGATTTGCTCTTTTTTCTTATAATAATGTGATTTGGTCATAATATTTACTAATTTAAAAAAAATTGAAGGTATTTGGAAAAAAGAATGACAAAAAGTACCTTATATTATATATTAATGGGTTTGTTCATAATATGTACTTGTAATTTTGAAAAACTGAGGAATATTTAGATAAAAGAATGAAAATGAAACATACATGTGAAAGGTTTTTTAGTGGTCTAAAATGTCTACAAAATATCCAAATAAAGCAGGGATCTTTTTGTAATTTTCTCACTATTCAAAATTATTAATTTCTACAATTTCTTCTTTGCAGTTCCGTTGCTGATTTCTTGGAAAATTCGACAGAACAAGCTATATTCATCCTGTTGAAATATTTTGCTAATTTTCATGAGAAAATTAACACAGAAACCCTAAAAGGAGCAAAAAAGATACTTGAATTCTTCAATAAAAAGTTTTCACACTGGACTGAGCAACTTAATAATTTTTCTGACGTTCAAATTTCTGAAGATGAAGCGGCTTTATTATGGGGAATTATTAATTGCTATCCAAAGTTTTGTAATTTGCAAGATGGTCCAGTTTTTGTTAGAAATTTGATTTCTAGCATTGATCAACTGTTGAAAACTGAATCTGGTATTTTAAAACTCTTTATCTTTTATTTATTTGTACTAAAATCCAAATTTTTTAATACCTTTATGGCGTATTTTCCTTATTTTGGACTTTCATTGGTCTGTTCTATTAATATTTCTCTCTTTCTCTCTCCTTAAAATGAGCCAATCCCAATTGTATGAAAATTATAAAAAAATGAAATTTATAAAGGGGTAATATATCCTTGGTCAATAAACATGAAAATAATATATCCTTGGTTAATAAACACGAGAAAATTCAAATAAAGAAACTAATAAAGGGCTAACATATTCTACTCTGAAATGTTACTTTTGCTATAGATATTATTGCTGGCCTTCCAAAGTCCACATGGCAGTCTCTGATTGGTTCTGCATTACAATCTTACAAGGAGTTAATATCTTCAAATTCTAAAGGAAATAATGAACTTAGTTTTTTCCTCTCTCTCGCTGAGCGAAACAAATCTTCTCCCAAAATTCTATCTTCATTTTCTGAGCTTTTCAACTCTTTCCTTCTGTAAGTTTATTTCATAAAATTTAACTTCACTTTTTAAATTACTAAAGTTTCCAACTTGAATATTTCATAACTTTTCTGGTATTTGCAGTGAGAAAAGCTTACAAGAAGATGAAATTACGCGTATATTGAGCATATTTACTAGTAATTTAAGCAGTTCAAACAAGGAAATTCGAGTTTCTACTTTGAGAATTTTGTATCATGTTTTTCCGAAAGATTCTAATGAAGAGCAGCGACCTAATAAGAGGCTGAAAAGTGAAGAGTCAAGCTCAGAAATTGAAGAAATTAAATGCGCCAATGTATGTTTTTTTAAATTTTAAACTGTTTTAATTCTAAGTCCTAGTTATATACATATCTTAAAACCTTTTAGTATGAAATTTGCGAATTTGCATAGAAACCCTGCATTATTTAAAATTGCAAAAATGCCCCTGCATTTTTGCCGAAACTGCAAAAAACTTCCTACCCTAAGTTACAAACAAGCTAACACCATTAGTTTCACACCCTAAAATCACATCATAAAAAACTAATTACCATTCTTAAAGTTTAACTATAGCAAAAAAATCACATTTGAAATAATCTCATTGCAGAATTAATTACTATTTGAGAGATATATTGTAAAATCAAATTATTAGAAAATCAGAACTAACAGCAGTGGAGAGTTTTTTGTAATTTTGGCAATATTGCGTTATTTTCTCAATAATGTAATTTCGGCAATATTGCCTTTCTTGCAATTTTCAACAATACAGGGGCTTGTCTGAAAATTTGTCAATATCCCTTGGAACTGTAACCTAATATATCAATCATAACGACCAGGTTTAATTCATCTTTAAGAAACATTCTATTTTCAAATAATTACAAAAATTAAAGCCAACAACATTAGCTTTTAACTAACAACAGAGAGTTTTTTCTTGTACTTTCAGCAATAATGCATATTTTTTTTCCAACAATACATACTCTTGTTTTCAAAATTCCCTTGAAACCCTAAACCCTAAACCCTAAATTAATCATTCCTAAACCCTAAATCTCAAACCCTAATTCCGCCCTTCTATACCCAGGTGGCAGAGCTCCTCCTCTCAATAGAAACGACCCCGCTCTCCATCTCCACAAGCCGCAGAATCACGACCGTCCTCTCGCGCATCCAGACCGAAGTCTCTTCCGGAAGGTTCCGGAAGGATCATTCCAAACTGCTCCTGCACGGGATCCTGGGGGTTTTGTTTAACAGGTTCAGCCAGGTGTGGGATCCTGCGGTTGATGTGCTGGCGGTTTTGATTAGGGGTTGTAAGGATTCTGTGTGGGATGAGTTTGTGGAGTGGGTTGGGAAGAGGCAGAGCGAGGCCTTGTTGGATGGGGTGGTCAGAAGGAAAGATGATGGTGGTGTTGAGATGACTGGTATGTGTTTTTATTTTTATTTTTATTTATTTGTTAATTAATTAATTAATTAATTATTTATTTATTATTTGTTTATTTGGTTTTTAGTTTTTTTGATGGTTTGGTTGTGGTTGGGTTATGAATCTTGGTTGTGTTTTTGTTTGAGAGAGAGAGATGGTCGATAGAATAGGTGGTTAGATATTGGAGGTATTGTACTTGGAACATATCGTCGGTTGGATATGCATCGAAATCCGTGCAATGAAAGAAAATAATGGGCTTTCAAAGACAATTACATTATTTCTTGCATAGCACGGATCCTGATGCATATTTAATGGAATATAAGTCATAAGTACGAGACCTCAATACATGATATTAAGTATTTTATTCATCCTCTCTCTCTCTCTCTCTATATATATATATATATATATATATATATATATATATATATATATATATATAAAATATTTTTTATACATTTTTATGATTGGTCCTTCATCCTATTGCAGATCTTGTGCAGTGTTTCAACCAGTATATAAACACAGAAAGCGACCCGACTCCAATTTCAACTGTAGTAATTCAATTACTAAAATGCCTCCAAAAAGCGTCAGATATTTCCGAGTCTAAATCTCGTCAGATCGTTCCCCTTTTCTTCAATTTTCTCGGTTATAATAACGCCAACATAAAAAGGTACTTTACTCCCATTTTTATTTGAAGTTTGTATTTTCCTTGGTTTTATTTGAAAAATTTTGTGCTTATTTTTTATTTTTTCTATGTAGTGTTGAATCGTATAAAGCTGATCAGTGCAAGGGAAAAGATTGGAGATTTATATTAAAAGAATGGTTGAATGTGATTAAATCGATGCATAATGCGAGGTCTTTGTATCAGAGCAACGCTCTTCATGAGGTTTTAGTGAAAAGGTTTGTGTACCGATTTTAATTCTGTATGTTGCACATGTGAATTCATGAGCCTTCCAAAGAGTCAAAATATCAAATGTGCCCTTCTGAAAAGACAAAATATCAAATGTACCCTTCGAAATGTGCATATTTCAAAATATATCAAATTTATGAGAATGAAGTGAGATTTATTTCGAGGTATATGGAACTATGGATGTTAAATTATGAGAAAAAAGAAGATGAAAGGGTTTCAAAGATTGGATAATAATGATTGTTTGAATATTTTTAAGGGCAAATTTGATATTTTGACTTATTGGAAAGGGTATACATAAAATTCCCCCTCTCTTTTTTATACATTTATTTAAAAAAATATTTCTATTTTCAGGCTGCTTGATGATGTGGACTCCGAAATCCAGCTTAAAGTTCTAGACTGCTTATCGAACTTCAAACACGAATTTTTGGCCCCTTATATTTCCCACCTCAGAAACTTTGCCGCATCGGAATCCGTGCGTGAAGAGCTCACCACTTGGTCGGTTTCCAAAGAATCGAGTTCTATTCAGGCTGAGCATAGGAGCAAATTGGTGCCTTTGATTGTGCGGATTTTGACGCCTAAAGTTCGGAATTTGAAGTCTTTAGGGTCAAGAAAGGTTACTTTTTTAATTGTTTTTTTAGGGTTTTAATTAGTTGAAGGGGTGATTTCATGCGAAATAGAAATATATTGGTTTTACACCCTCAAAAAATGAGAAATATTATGTACCCAACAAAACATAAGAAATGAATGAACCTCTTTTCCATATGTTTCAATAGTTGTAACTTATAAATTACCTTGATTCATTATATTTCAGTTTTACATGAATAAGTGAGGTAAAAAATGGATAATTTAGGCATTTTTTTTGAAAAAATTAGGAGAGTGATATTTCTTATATTTATTAGGGTTATTCAACATATATCACGTTTTGAAGCTGTGTAAATTTAGTTAAGCCTTCAAATGCAAAATCTGATTATTATTTTTTTTTAATTTTTTTTTTTTTCCTTCAGCATGAAGGATTAAGTAACAGAAAAGCCCTCATCCGTTTCTTCATGCAATTCGAGCCGCAAGAGCTCAACTTATTTTTCTCTCTCCTACTTAAACCCTTACTTTCAGACTTGGAAAAACCTCTTGATTCAGCCCTTATAGAAATTTCCACATTAATAAGTGGAAATAATAATGATAATCTTTCATGGAAACGAATTAATGGGTTTCTACATGTTTTTCAAGATGTGCTTGAAACATTTGATATTGGTCATATTGGGCCTTTTATTAACAATCTTATGATGATTGTTGTATTAATACTTGAAAATTGCATTAAAAATATTAAAAATGAGAGGGCTGAAACCGATTCTATGGAAATCGATCATCCTTCCGAGGATTTAGAGGTATTTTTCATTTTATTATTATTATTATTGTTATTTTATTAATTTGTTGATTTATCCTGTTATTTCTTTACAGGCCAATGTCTCGGCAAAGCAATTCAAGGAATTAAGAACTTTATGTTTACGCCTAATTTCCTTAGCCCTAAACAAACATGAAAATCACGATTTTAGCTCCAATTTTTGGGATATTTTTTTCAAATCCGTTTCGCCTCTAATCAACAATTTCAAAACAGAAGGGGCGAGCAGCGACAAACCGAGCTCTCTTTTCTCCTGTTTTATCACGATGAGCAAAAACCCTAATTTGGTTACTTTACTTGCAAGACAAGATAAACTCGTGCCAACTGTATTTTCTATTTTGTCGGTCAGCACGGCTTCCAATGAAATAATTAATTCTGTGCTTGAGTTTGTTGAGAATTTGTTAAGCTTGGATTTTGAACTGGGTGAAAAAGAGGGGAGTTTTGTGAAAGAGGTTCTTTTGCCTCATATTGATGTGTTGGTGCAAAGCTTGCATGATCTTTATAAGATTCGTGTTGAGCTTCAAAGGTACTTATCTTAATAATATTTCATTTAATGAACGTTTTTTTATTATTTTTCGGTTTTATTATGTTTTATGAAGTGAATAAATGAAATAATTTAATGTTGGATTTGGTACAATTGAAGGGTCAATTGATGGGAATTCAGTGCTATGCCATTTATTTAAATAATTTAAATAATGAGAAAATGTTTATTTTGTAGGAAATCCAACAAAATGTTTATTGAACAGAGAGAATTGAGGATTTTCAAAATGTTGGTAAACTACATAAAAGATCCAGCTGTAGCAGGATATTTTCTGGATATTTTACTTCCGATTTTCAGAAGAAAAGATAAAAAAGAGAGAAATTCAGGTACACATTTACCATAAGTTCAGTATTTTAAAACATTAAATTATTCAGCCTTCTAAAAATGAAAATATCAAATTTGTGCTTCGAAAACTCATGTCATATTTATCCTCCTAAAAAATGCAAATATCAAATTTTTCCTTCCAAATTCCAAAATATATCATATTTACCCTTCCAAATCTTTATAATGGAGGAAATATATTTTTTATCCATTTTGAATTTTGAAAGAGTAAATTTCATATTTGTATTTTTAAAGGGGTAAATATCATTATATCAGATTTCGGAAGCATACATCGAATATTTTTATTTTTATTTTTATTTTTTAGATCGGTAAATATGATATTTTCTAATGGTGAAAAATAAAATATTTGGATCTGTATATAACACTTCTCATTTGTTTCATTTTCTTATTTATTTATTTATTTCATTTTCACCTTGAAAAGATGAGTTTGTGGAGGGACTGAAAGTCGTGCAAGCAATGGTACCGATTTTAGGGTTTGAGGCTTTCAACAAGGTTTTGGGCGCGATAAACCCTCTGCTTTTCAGCGCTGGAATCGAACTGAGGCTCTGCATTTGTGAGATTATTGATGGACTCGCATCGCGTGATTCTTCACTAACTGTTTTGGTGATTATTATGTTCTTTCTTTTACATTTTTATTTATGAAAAATTTGGAAAGAAGCCCCTGCATTATGCCGGAATTACAAAAAAGCCCTGGAATTATTGCAATTTCCAATAATGCAGGGGCTTTTTGCAATTTTAGCATAATGCAGGGGCTTTTTCTGCAAATTTCGGCATAATGCAGGGGCTTTTTTGCAAAACTATAGAATATCTCTAATCAACATGATTCTCATTTATTTCAGGCAAAGCTCATGCGAGACCTAAACGCGGTCTCTCAAACCGAACTGGACGAAGCAGACTACGATTTAAGAATCAAGGCCTACGACTCGATTTCGCCGGAGTTATTTAGTAAGTTGAAGGAAGAGCAAACGATGACGGTTCTGTCCCAGTGCGTTCACGATATGAGTTCAGAGGAGCTGATATTCAGACAGAGCGCGTCGAGGGCGTTGGGGGAATTCGTGAAATTTGGGGCTGGGGTTTGGAATGGGGAAGGGGAAGGGGGGTGGAATAAAGGGTCTGTTGGGAAAGTCGTTGATAGGATTTATTTGTGCCATATGGGGGAGGCGATGAGTAAGGATGTGTCGGTTCAAAAGGTCTCTCTCTCTCTCTCTCTCTCTCTGTTTCTTTCTTTAAATCTCTCTCTCTCTCTCTCTGCGTTTCTTTCTTTAAGTCTCTCTATTAACCGTCCCTCTCTCTCCGTGTTTGATACATGAACATATTTTAAGTGATAAAATGCTGTCTAGATCTTTTTTTATTTTTATTGGATCGAAATGTGTTACATAAACGATGATTTTTGGAGAGAATATATTGGATTTGTGAACTTTCTAGAAACATTATTTTGATTAATCTAATTAAATAATATTTTATGTTTTTTCAATACAGGAATGGTTTGTTTTATTAAGAGAAATGGTGCAGAGTTTCAAAAACCATCCGACTTTAAGCTCGCTTAATTCCCTTTGTAGCGAGGATCCAGATCATGATTTCTTCACAAATATAGTTCACTTACAGGTAAATTTTATATTATTTGAATGTAGAAATATTTTTATTTTTTCGTCTTTTTGTGGGAATTTATTAATGATGCTTTATATTCGTACAGATATATAGAAGGGCCAAAGCATTATCTCTTTTCAGGAAAAAACTCGCAACCGACAATTTTTCAGAGGTAAATTGTATATCCATAAATTATGTTCCATTATTTCCAAAATAATTTCAATCATATATATGAACATTATTTTTCTTTGAATTTCAGGCCATAATAATGAAAATATTCGTACCTTTAATTTTCAACATGCTTTTCGACATAAAAGAAATAAAAGCAGACCACGTAAAAACCGCATGTGTAGAAACTCTCGCATCGATTTCCGCGCAAGTAAACTGGGAATCGTATCGATTCATTCTATCCAAATCCTTCAAAGAGCTAGCCCTAAAACCCTCAAAACAGAAAATATTACTACGCCTAATTTGCGGCATAATCGATTCATTCCATTTCTACGAAACTATTTCCATCAAAGGAGAAAATAAAAAAATCGCGGAAAAAAATAAACAGTATTATTTGGAAAAAACCGTCTTGCACAAAGCACGAGAGATATTTTCTCAAGATTCTGACAAAGAAAAAGTGAATGTGAACACAAGCATAGTTTGCCTTAAAATACTCAAATTATTACCAGCTGAAATAATGGAGGCTCAGCTCTCCAGTATTATACACAGAATATGTACATTTTTAAAGAACCGATTGGAGAGTATTAGAGATGAAGCCAGGTCAGCTTTAGCTGCCTGTTTAAAAGAATTGGGAATCGAATATTTATCATTTATAGTGAGAATATCACGTGCGATTTTGAAAAGAGGGTATGAATTGCATGTTTTGGGTTACACGTTGCATTTTTTGCTGTCTAAAGGTCTTGGGTTGACTGGTCAATCAGGTCAAACGGGTCGGATTGATTATTGTTTGGATGAGTTGTTGGAAATTGTGGATGTTGATATTTTTGGTGAGGTGGCGGAGCAGAAAGATGTGGATAAGATCGCGGGAAAAATGAAAGAGACCAAAAAGAGAATGTCTTTTGAAACACTGAGACTAATTTCTCAAAATGTGACTTTTAGAACTGAAGCTTCAAGGCTTCTCTCTCCTGTTTCTGCACGGTTTACGAGGCATTTGACTCCTGGATTAAAGGGGAAAATCGAGATGGCTTTGCATGAAATTTCAATAGGGCTAGAGTCGAATCCTTCTGCTGAAATTTCTCAACTCTTAGTGTTTGTGTTTGGGCTCGTTCAAGACGGTTTAACACAAAAGGGCGAAAATTCAAATTCAAATTCGGATTTGATTACAAATTTTGCGCTCGGTTTGTTGTGCAACAGATTGAAGAAATTAAAAAAAGAGAAAAACGATACAGAATTACTCTCAATGCTCGATCCGTTTATTCCTTTACTAACCCAATGCTTAAACTCAAATTCTTCAAACGTAATTTCTTCATCTTTCAAGTCTCTCTCTCACCTAATCACTCTCCCTCTCCCCTCTCTAGACTCTCACTCCGAAAAAATCAAAAATTCCCTTTTGGAAATCTCTCAAAAATCCAACAACTCAACAAATAACTCGACCAATCTGATGCGATCCTGCCTCAAACTCCTTTCGGTTTTGCTAAACAATTCTAGGGTTAGGGTTTCGATTTCTGACGAGGAATTACGACTCATCGTGAACTTCCCTGTATTTATCGATTTACAAAAAAGCC
Source organism: Juncus effusus (assembly GCA_027726005.1). Lineage (NCBI taxonomy): Eukaryota > Viridiplantae > Streptophyta > Magnoliopsida > Poales > Juncaceae > Juncus > Juncus effusus. The sequence goes on along the minus strand of CM050906.1, from coordinate 537,609 downwards.
CTTCTCAAGTCGCTCTTTCGTTACTCAAGGCTATAATTAATAGGAAACTTGTGGTGCCTGAAATATATGATTTGGTAATTAGGGTTGGGGAATTAATGGTCATGGCTCATGATAAACCGATACGGACCGTGTCCAGCCAGATTTTGCTTCAGTTTTTGCTGGATTATAGACTTTCGGAAAAAAGGCTGCAACAGCACTTGGACTTTTTGCTCTCAAATCTGAGGTATGATATATCATAATTTGATTATTGTTAATGTTGTAAATTTGGTAGTTAATGTTTTTTATGTTTTAATTTCGAACTTTGAGAGTTGGTAAATTAACTTCTATTTTTGACATGAAAAAGGTATGAAATAGAGATAAAAAAGTGAATTTCAAGCTTCTAGAAGTTTGAAAATGCTTATTTTCATAAAATTATTTTATTACAAGCTTATTCTACAAACAACTTGTACAAAACGATCATACCTCGCCAAGTTCGTTATAGTATCTAACCTACCATTTCAATTTATTATCTTCTCTCTTTTTCGCATTTTGACTCCACACAAACTAGTCAATTCTACACTCTTATTTTCTTATACTAATCTCTTATTTCTTATTTTTTTCAGTTACGAGCATTCTTCAGGCCGCGAATCAGTTCTTGAAATGCTGCACGCGATCCTGATGAAATTCCCCAAAACCATAATCGACAATCAGGCTCAAGCCTTCTTCCTGCACTTGGTCGCCGCTCTATCAGACGATAGAGATCCCCAAATCCACTCCATGGTCGGCACGGTTATCAAGGAGCTGGTCGAAAGGACTAGTGATGGCGTGTTCAGTTTGATTCTGGAGTTTTGCGTCGAATGGTATTGTGGAAAGGATAGGAATCTCTGGAGCCCGGCTGCTCAGGTACGTGAGATAGTTAAAAAAAATGAAAAATATGCAAAGAAGCCCTTATATTATGCTGAAATTGCAAAAAAGCCCCTATATTATGCCGAAATTGCAAAAAGCCCCCGCTCTTAATTAGAAGAGTTCTGAATAGTTTTGCAATTTAGAAATAATGTTGGGGCTTTTTACAATTTCGGCATAATATAAGGGTTTTTTTTTTGCAATTTTGACAGATTGTAGGGGTTTTTTTGCAATTTCGACATAATTTAGGCTTGTTTTGCAAATTTCCTTTTCTTTTCACTTTAGTTTTTACTAATTCCACATACCTGAGCGGCCGGGCTCGAAAGATTCCGATTTTCCCCGCAAAACCACTCAGCACAAAACTCCAAATCAATAATCGACAATCAGGCTCAAGCCTTCTTCCTGCACTTAGTCGCCGCCTTATCCGATAACAAAGATCCCCAAATCCACTCCATGGTCGGCACGGTTATTAAAGAGCTGGTGGAAAGGACTAGTGATGGCATGTTCAGTTTGATTTTGGAGTTTTGTGTCGAGTGGTATTGAATCTTTGGAGTCCGGCTGCTCAGGCACGTGTGAAATTATTAAAAAAATGAAGAATTTGCAAAAAAGCCTTTATATTTTGTTGAAATTGCAAAAAAAAAAAAATACCTGCGTTGTTGAAATGTGTGAAAAAGCCCCTGCTGTTAATTAGAAGAGTTGTCAGTAATGCAGGCGCTTTTTTGCGATTTCGACATAATGTAGGGGATTTTTTGCAAATTTCCCTTTTGTTCACATTGTTTTTTTACTAATTCCACAATTATTGATGAATATATTAGTTAGTATTAACCCGTATTATCTAAAAATTTATGTTTGTATCATTATAAATTAACAACATAAAATATAATTCTACCTAATTGTAATTTTCGTTTAATTTCGTAACATTTTTTATAATTTGGAAATTAGGTGCTCGGTTTATTGCAAGAAGCTCAAAAGGGATTCGGAAAGAAAACAGACACAATTTTGAACGTAGCGAAACGAATAATGGAATCAGCACTTGATACCAAAACAGAAGAAGCTCAAGTGAAAAACGAAACCCTAAATGAAATCACGGTTCCTTTTTGGAAAGAAGCTTATTATTCGGTTTCCATGCTTGAAAAGATATTCACTCGCTCGCCTGAGATGTATTTCAAGCCTGAAATGAATGTAAGTATGAGTATTTTTTTAATTAGATAGTGAAAATTAAATAAAGAGAAAAAAAATTAGAAAACTCATTTTTCAAAGGGTTGTGCTAGTTTTATTTTTTCACAGTAAAGTAATATTCAAATAAAAGTAGAAAATTAAATAAAGAAAGAGGAAATAAAAAAAACAGGAAATTTTGGAAAAGTTATGTTATACTGCATTTAACCAAACATGGTAAAATTGGCATGAAATGATTTAATTTGATTTACCTTTTACATTTTTTTTTTGTTTCAGGATATTTGGATTTTGGTGACTAAGTTCTTAGTTCATCCTTATACTAAATTGCGCGAAATTTCTACTCGTTTAATTTCCTCTTATTTCGCATCGGTACCAACAATCAAAAAAGAGGAAAATACCAAAAATAAAAACAAAAATAAAAAATCGGATAATCAATCATTCATCCTTCAAAACCCTAGCCGGCTTTTCATCATTTCCATTTCGCTAATCAACCAGCTCAAAACCGAGCTAGAGAGAGAAACAGAAACCAATAACCTGATTCTGCAGAACATCTCGTTTTTACTTTGCGAGCTTCATTTGTTTTCTAGAGAGAGAAAGTCAGGTCATTTTTGGACCGATTTGGGTTCGACTGAGCAGAGCTGTTTTATCGAAGGGTTTAAATTGCTCGGTTCAAGAAAAGCTGAGAGTAATTTCTTTTTGAATGTGACATCAATGGTAGAGAGAGAAACTGAAGCTCAGAAAGAAGAAGAAAAAGATCTTAGATATTTATTAGTTCTCCCTTTGATTAAACGCATGGCCAAAATTTCCATGCAGAAGGACGATTTACAGGTTAGTTTAGCCCCTTGTTCTATTAGAAATTTACATTTATTATATTATTTTTATTGGTTTGTTTGTTTATTTATTTATTTTTAATTGGTACAGATGGAAATTGTGTTTAAGAGCTTTGGAGCGATTGTAATGAAACTGGGCAAAGAAGAGTCTATGATTTATCTACATCACATTCTTTTCCCCTTGTATAAAGTTTGTGAAGGTTTTGCTGGCAAAGTCATCAGCGGTACGTCAATTCTAATCTTTATTAATTAATTAATTAAATAAAATTAATTATATATTTATTTATGGTTCCGTTTTTAGTTTTTAATACTGTATACCACCATCTTTTTTATATATACACATATTCATAAATAAATGTATAAATATATAAATGAATTAATTTATACCTTCTTTAATTGAGACAAAATTGGATGATTTATTGTCCCCAAAAATCATAACTAATGTTTAATTTCTTCGAACTTCCCTTTATATATATATATTCATTATTTACTTATTTATTTTTATTTTATTCAGATCAAATAAAGCAACTGGCGGGCGAAATCAGAGACAAAATCCGCAACGCAACAGGCACAGACACTTTCGTCCAGATCTACAACCAGATCAGAAAGACTCTCAAAAAGAAGCGAGAGAGCAGGAAGCATTCTGACAAGGTTTTGGCCGTTGTGAATCCGATGAAAATGGCGAAAAAGAAGTTGAGAATTGCTGCTAAACATAAGAAGAATAAGAGGAAGAAGGTTATGGGGATGAAAATGGGAAAATGGAAGAGATAGGTTGTTAGACAATTTTGGAAATTTTGTTTATTTTTTATTTATTTTTGTAATGGTAAGACTTAATTTTGAGTGATGTGGGGTGTTATTTTATTTTATTTATTCGAGGATAATTATTGTAGAGTTATGTATACTTCTATTAGTGGAGGAACGGAGACTGTTATCTTTAGATTTTTTAATTATATTGTAATAAATATTTTATTACTGCAATTTTATGAAACTGCATTAGAAAAATAGAGTTTGTTAAGAAATTATATCTTTATATTATTAGACTTTTAGATTACATAACAATTGATTTTTTGAAATTTTTAGAACTTGAATTTCTTCTTTAAATCGGACGATCTGATCAGCTGGATCAATCATATGCATTCCCGTACGTTTCCGTACACGTTACGAGTAATTTGGTCCATGCCCACCCACTATTATTATTATTATTATTATTATTATTATTATTATTATTATTATTATTATTATTATTATTATTACATGACAGTGGAAATATTCAGAAGGTAAGAAAGAATATTAATTTCTTAACATTTTGTTAACTTTTTTTCCTAAATAATTATTTTCTCTATTACATTACGTGGAAATATTTACAAGGTAAGAAAGAGTATTAATTAATTTCTTTAAAAACCTTGTGATTTTAATTTTATGAACAACATTTATCTTCATCTCAGCTGCCCTGCACTTACAAAACAACTTTGGTTGGTTGTGCACGACTTTTCCTCCCCTCTTCCCTCTTCCCTCTTCCTTCTTTTCCTTTCTAAACTTTATTAAACACATTTATTAAACAATATTTTCACGCACCCAAAAAAAAAAAAGGTAAGGAGATTATTATTATTATTATTATTATTATTATTATAGAATTAGTTCAGCAGTAATTAACAAAGAAAGCAAAAAAAAAGGCGACTGTTTTGTTTCGTGTCTATCTTATTGTTATATTATTAAATCCAGTGGATGAGCCAGCCCATTGTACCAAAGAACAAAAACAGAGGCGCCGGTTGTTTTAGGGTTAGGGTTATTGACCGATTTGGGGATTTCTGGATTCAATTCAAATTAAATAAACTGGTAATTAATTGATCTTTAATGATTTCTTCCTTTGCCTCACCATTCTAAAATTGAAATTAATTGAAGAGTGTTTTGGATCTGTTTGGTTTTTTTTGTTGTTGTGATTTTTGCCTTTTTTTAAACTTGGTTGTTAATGGCACCAAAAAGGAGAAAATTCAGAGCTCGTCTTAAGAATTGTAAGCAAAGGACTTAAGATCCATTTTTGGATTATAATCAAAGGGAATTTGGGTTTATTTGTCAGGAGTTAATTTTCATGAAAATATTTATTTTGAAGTAAGATATGATGAATTAATTAAATAAATTTTCTGTGAAGGGGAAAATATAAATTCATGTGGCTGTAATTTAGTCAGGTTAATTGTAATATTATTATTAGTTTTCAATCTGTACAGATCTATTTTTTATTCTGATTTTATTTCCAGATCTATTAATTCTCTTAAGATCAGAATCTGTGCCTTGCTTTTCCACGTGTAAATTATAATTTATCCACCTTTTTGAATCACTCTATTCAGTTTCTCTACAGTTTTTTCTGTATTAACTTTATTCGTAATGATTTGGAGGTTGGATCAAGCTGATTTTTTTTTTATTTACAAAATTCGATTTAATCTCTTCCTTTATTTGATTTTTATTTATTTATTTTTGGATCTTATGCTTGATCCATTGCACAATTATCTCAAACGACGAAATATTAATTATTATTATTATTTTTTCAGCTAAAATGGGTACAGAATGTGTATCAACTGTACTTAACCACGATTCGGATCCAGCTATTCCGCCAGGATTTGGTCCGTTTATCTCCAATCCCAATTCCAATTCCGCCTCCTATTCCGCCTGTGACAATTCCAATTCCGCTTCCTGTTCTGGAAACGAGAATAACCGAAAATCGAGGCGGAATAGACGCTCGGTTGACTACAGTCAGTTCGATACTTGTTCAGATGAATACTCACAACAGGTTATAATTACAGTTGTAATTTATACGTGGTATTTTATTAAAAAATAAGTAAATATTTGTGAGAAGTATTTATTTACGTTTTGGTCCCTGACTTTTTTATAAATTTTTGTGTTAAACAGTATGTGAGTTCAGCTCGTAATTTACCGAAAGGAGTTATACGTGGATGTGCAAATTGTGCGAACTGTCAAAAGGTTATTTATCTATTTTTTATCAGTCTTTCTTTTTTCATTCTTGTCGGAAATTTTTACTTATTTATTCACAAAATACCCTTAGTTATACTAATTTTTAAGGCAAATTTTTTTTATTTTTAATTTTTTTTATTTTGCGACAGGTCATAGCGAGATGGAAGCCTGAGAGTTCATGTAGACCCGCTCTAGACGAAGCGCCTGTCTTTTATCCAACAGAAGAGGTTTTACTTTTAATTTAATTTTATAATTTATAACCATAATTAATTCCTAAAAAGTAGGGTTTACTTTTAGGGGTCTTCATACGTTTTTTCATTTATTTTCCTAAGTTATACCGTAATTAATTTGTAATTCTTGACTTAAAATTAGATAATGATTGCGTTACCCTAGTTTCATTTATTTATATTTTTCCTATTTAAACCAGGAATTTAAAGACACGTTAAAATACATAGAAACAATAAGATTTATATTTTGCTATTTTTATTTTCGTACTTACATCAGGAACTTAAAGACACGTTAAAAAAATACAATTTCGTTCTATTATTTTTCATTATTGAATTTTTTTTTTAAGCTTTAAACTATAAATCGAAATAACCATGAAATAACCTACTTACATTTTTTTTATGATTTAATTATCCTTCCCTTCTCAACCGAATTATATTTAGTTCCTCATTTCTTATCAAATTAATCATTTTTTTTTATTTTTCGTATTGAAATCAGGAATTCAAAGACACGTTAAAATACATCGAATCAATCCGGCCTCTCGCCGAGCCGTTCGGAATCTGCCGCATCGTCCCTCCTAATTCCTGGCGGCCTCCTTGCATCCTAAAACAAAAATCCATTTATCAAACCTCCAATTTTTCTACCAGAATACAACGCATAGACAAGCTTCAAAATCGAGAATCGTCAAAAAAAATCACGACAATGAATAAAAGGCGAAAAGTGATGAATGGAAGTGAAGAGGGGCAAAACGGTAATTTTGATGGTAGTTTTGAGAGGTTTGGGTTTGAGCCGGGGCCGGAGTTTAGTTTGGAGGGGTTTGAGAAGTTTGCGGATGAGTTTAAGAGAGAGTATTTTGGAGGGGAGGGGAAATTAGGGTTTGAGCCGAGTTTTGAGGAAATTGAGGGGGAGTATTGGCGGATTGTGGAAAAACCGACGAGTGAAATTGAGGTATTATATTTATTTGTTTTTCTATAAAATAACTATTTTATAGAAATCAAAAAGACTTAGAAACCAAAAGTTTTCTATAAAATAACTATTTTTTTCATTAAGGTTTTACACATCTAAATTGCTAGCCTATAATTAATTTTCAACATATGTTGCTATAATATTAATTTTTCCTGTAATTAACTAATTTTCTATAAAATAACTAGTATTTTTTTAACTTTTTATGAGTAATACATATAAATTGCTTGCATATTTTGACAACACAATCAAATCAATACATGCTGATATAATAGCTATAATATTTATTTTTTTGTCTTTCCTTCCATTCAGGTTCTCTACGGCGCGGACTTGGAAACCAAATCCTTCGCCAGCGGATTCCCCAAACAAAACGATCCCTCCAGCCCCTCCATTTCAAATTCTCCAGAATCCGAGGGCGAATACGTAAATTCCGGCTGGAACTTGAATAATTTTCCGAAACTGCCCGGCTCGGTTTTAGCTTTCGAGTCCGGGGATATTTCTGGGGTTTTGGTGCCCTGGCTTTATGTGGGCATGTGCTTCTCGTCCTTTTGCTGGGTAAGGAAATGTTGCAATGAAAAATTCTACCTAAAACTTTCCTTTTTAGAAACTCCCTTGCTTTTGAAATACTAAAAGACCCTCCTAATATTAACATTTTATTTTCAATAATATATTAACAACTTCATTTATTTTGAAATAAGAGAAATATATGTTTGCAATTTTGCATATTATTTAAGTTTTTTTAAAATTAATATTTAAAGGGTTTTATTAAGTAATTTGAAAGCTAGGGGGTTTTCGAAAAATGGAAAGTTATAAGTATTTTTCTTTAATATTCCAAGACGTGGTTTTTTTTTATTTATTTATAAATTTGTGAAAATATAAGGTTTGTACTTTTCTGTAAAATAATATACTTTCTAAAAAAAAAGAAATTGATAAATATAATGAAAATATAACATAATATTTGCTGATGTGGCAGCACGTAGAGGACCACCATCTATACTCCTTAAACTACATGCATTTCGGGGCGCCGAAAATGTGGTACGGAGTTTCTGGAAACGACGCGTCCAAACTGGAGGCCTCCATGCGCAACAACCTGCCCGATCTCTTCGACGAGCAGCCCGACCTCTTGCACAATCTGGTCAGTCAAAACCCTAATTTATTTTATTTTAGTTTTTGTTTTAGGGAAATTTGCAGAAAAGCCCCTGCATTATTGGAAATTGTAAAAAAGGAACCCTGCCGTTGGATTGAAGTTAGCATTAGCACAGAAAGTTCTAATAGTTTGATCACTTGAGAATATTTTTTTAAATATTAGTTAACAGTTTTGTTTCAGAAAAAATATTTTCTCACAACAAAAACATATATTAAAAAACTACTTTTAAGAAATATATCTTTGAAAATATTTTTTCAGTTTTCAATAAAGAAGTTCTTGATAAAATATGTTTCTGAACTGAAACAAAAATGTTTTTCTAAAACAAAAAATATTCTTGATATTTACATTTTCACTGGCCCAAGTACCATATTTCATAGTTCAAGAAGGACGAAACCCCTAACCCCCCCCTCTTTCCCCACAAACCCTAATTTCTCATTTTCTTATTTTCCTTCATTTGTAGGTGACGCAGTTTTCTCCTTCGCGGCTGAAACGGGACGGAATTTCAGTCTACAGATGCGTCCAGAGAGAGGGCGAGTTCGTGCTGACGCTGCCGCGGGCGTACCACGCGGGCTTCAACACCGGCTTCAACTGCGCCGAGGCCGTCAATGTGGCGCCCTTAGATTGGCTGCCCCACGGCCAGTTCGCCGTCGAATTGTATAGGTAATTCTGTTCAATTTATTGGAGGAGTTGTTGTTTGTTGTGTTATATTAATGTAGTTTGTGTTGGTTAGGATTAGTCTTTTTTTGTGATTTCAATCGAATTGTTTCTGGAAGTACGGACATGTTGGTATAAGTAACAAGTAACAATCACTAACGGCATGGTAAGTGAGGTAGTTATTTATTAGCGTGGATTAGGCGGTCAGGTTTATCGAAGTAGTTGTTTATAATCGGGATAAATGCGCGGTTAGTCCCTGTACTTTAGTTGGATCTCAATTTAGTCCGTGTACTGTTAATTTGACATGCTTGGTCCCTGTATTTATGGAAATGTGCACGGCCAGGCATAGCACAGGGACCAAACATGCCATTATCAATAGTACTAGGGCTAAATTGCAGTCCTATTAAAGCACAGGGACCAACAGTGCATTTACCCCTATATATTGTATAGTTTGTGTTAGATTAGGACAAGAGCTGACACGTGTCCCATATAATATTGATATTGGTCCCCAATTTGCACCCAAGTAGGTTTTTATTCAATATTAGTCCCCACTTTGAACACAATAGTATCAATTCATATTTGATATTATGATGTTTTATTACTAATAAAGTAATAATATAACATATTATGATATTGAATAAATTATAATAAAATAATATGAATCTCACTCTGAAAAGGATTTTTTTCATAAACTCCTAAAATATTTTTATTACATGTTTGCATTTTTTTCCCCTATTAATTTAGGGCTTAAGAATGGAGAAAATATTTAATTCCTTGATTCTTCCAACAGGGAGCAAGGGAGGAAGATATCGGTGTCGCACGACAAGTTATTATTAGGAGCGGCGAGGGAGGCCGTGAGGGCGCAGTGGGAGATCACGTTTAAGAGGAACTGCTGCGAGGGGAATCTCAGGTGGAAGGGTAACTGCGGGCCCAATTCCGTTTTGGCACGCACGCTCAAGGTCGGTTGTTGGTTGGAAAATAATAAAATAATATTAGTGATAATAATAATAATAATAATAATAATAATAATAATAATAATTCCTCATGAATACTTAAGGTTGGTTAAAAGAAAATAATAATAATAATAATAATAATAATAATAATAATAATAATAATAATAATAATAATAATAATAATGAAATAATAATAAAATAATTATAATAAATAATTTGTGGAAAAATGAGTGTGCGGCTAGTTAGTGTTTGGTGACGGACACTTACGGTCGTTCTTTTATTAGAAGTTAAAACTTAAAATTAATGTTTTTTTTGGAGAACATTAAAGCCTATGTGGTTCCTAGAAACCGAAAAACTAAAACTAGTTCATTCAATATCCCAAAACTCGGTCTTTTCCATAAATTCAAGAAAATCACAAGCGTTCTTTTTTCTTTTCTTTTTTTTGGAAAAAATTTATAACCCTAACATTTCCCTTTAAAATTTGCAGGCTCGAATAGCAGTGGAGCGCGAGCGTCGCGAAAACCGATGCAACACGACTCAACCCACGAAACTGCCTCCCCACTTCGACTCAACGGATCGCGAGTGCGCCGTCTGCCACTACGATTTGCATCTCTCAGCCGCCAGCTGTCCTTGTGATAATGACAGATTTTCGTGTCTGTTACACGTGAAGGATTTGTGTGGGACGTGTGATTGGAGCGAGCGGGTTTTCATGTACAGGTATGACGTTTTTTTATTTTTATTTTAATTATTTAATTATTTTGTTATTTTTTTATTTTTTTTATTTTATTTATTTTATTTTTTTATGATAGGTATGAGATTGGGGAGTTGGAGGTTTTGTGTGAGGCTGTGAGTGGGAAGCTGAGTGCTGTGCATAAGTGGGGGTTGAGTGATTTGAGGCTGAGTTTGAGGGATTGTATTGCTAAAGATGTGAAAAAGGAAGTTAAATGTGAAAATAAAGAGGTAAAGAAGGAAAGTGGGGAAAAAGGAGGGGTGAAAAAGGAACTAAAATGTGAAAATGGAGGGAAAAATTTGGGAAATGTTGGTTGTAAAGAAGAGAGAAATGAAATGAAATGTGAGAACGCGGTTAAGGAAACACAGAAAGATATTTTGCCGTTTAAGGAAAGTGAGAAGGAAACATTGCCAGCTGTGCTTTTGCCGTTTAAGGAAACTCAGAAAGAGATACCGCCAGCTGTCTTTTTGCCATTAAAGGAAACTCAGAACGAGATATTGCCAGCTGGCGGAAATTTAAAGGCTGAGTTGAAAGAAACAAAGGTTTCAAATGGTGATGTGGCTTCTTCACAAAATAACACGCACAAGGAATTTTCACCTCTAAATCAACACCAAGTTTTATCAAATTCAATGATTTTAGAGGCTAAGAAGAACGAAAATGAAATTGAAACCCTAAATATTCCATCGGCGAATTCAGAGAGGGAATTATCATCTAATAACTCTCAAATGGTTTTCGTTTCCAATAATAATATTAATAATAATAATCAATCGGTTGTTGTAGCGCTGACCTGTACAAATGACATTAAAATAAAGAGGAATAATAAAAACAAAGGGGGCCCACGTGTGGCTAATGTTGTAAGGAAATTTAATTGCACGGTTGAGATTTTGGATTATGGTGTTATTTTGTCTGGAAATAAATGGTCTAATAGTCGAGCCATTTTTCCAAAAGGTACATAAAACTTTGATAATTACATATATGGCCCTTAAATGTTAAATAATGTATTGTGACATTAAAATATTTATTTATTTTCAAAATTCCGGTATATTAAATTTTTCGGAATGAACTATTCTAAGTCCGAAAAAAGTAAAACAAAAAATTGATGTTCCATTAAAAATAAGTAAACCTTGTTTTAGGTCACATATAAGTAAATTGGTTAAAAACTCTAATTTTTTTGGCTGATTTTTAATCTCTTTATTTTTGGATTTTTGATTGAATATAGGTTACAAAAGTAGAGTGAAATACCATAGTGTAATTGATCCGACTCAAATGTGCTTCTACATATCTGAAATTCTTGACGGTGGAGATTTAGGCCCCCTTTTCATGGTTAGTTCTCTTTTTTCTTTAGGGTTTATGGTTTTTAGGTAAACTAAACCTACTCAAATTTTGATAAAAATGCAGGTGAGAGTAGAAGAATTTAGAGAGGAAGTATTCATTCACACGTCGTGCATTAAATGCTGGGAGATGGTGAGAGAAAGGGTAAATTTGGAAATAAGGAGGCGAAATATGAAAGCAAGAACCGATCCGACCACTCATTTGCTGCCACCTGGATCTTTAGACGGTCTTGAGATGTTCGGTTTGACCTCACCTGATGTAATTAAGGTAAAACCCAAAACTCTAAACCCTAAAAAGGTTGATGGTTTGTTACTCTAGTTGGTTTTAACGGTTTGAATATTGTTTATTTTTGATGGCTTGTTTGGGGTTTTAATTCAAAAAAACCTAAACCTTGAAATTGGGTTTTAATGGTCCAATCAAAGGAAATGTAAGATTAAATTGGGTTAAAAACCCTAAACCTTGAAATCTTTGATTTTGAATAGGTAATTGAGGCATTGGACCGAAACCATGTGTGTGTAGAATATTGGAGCTCGGGACAAAATAGTATACAGGAAAAAACGACCGAAACCCTAAATTTGCCCACCGTTGTATCAAACCCTAATTTGGTCGCCTTAAAAGGGCTTCTAAAAAAAGCAAACGGTGAAGAAATACAAGCATTGCGAGAAATTCTATCAAATGATGCATCGAGTAAAACTAGACAAGAGACTATTTTATTTCTTCATGAAGAAAGTGAGAAATTACGACATAAATAGTCTTGTTTATGCAAATTCATTTTAAGTGAGAAATTATGGCATAAATAGTCTTGTTTATGCAAATTCATTTTTTTGTTCAATTTAAAGTATAGGATTCTGTACCAGCATGAGACAAAATTGATAGAGCCTCAAACATTGTTTTGTACCTGACAATTCAATTCATTTTGAAAGATTTGTGGAGTTTCTTTATTCTTGAACTATGTTGATATTGTTATAAGTATTAATAAAATAAAGAATAAATTAATTTGAATAATCTATTTTAGTAATGAATAAAATGTAAAACTATAAATTTAGCGGAGCATGAGATATGAAAGAAAGAATAACAATTAACAAATGACAATGAAGCGATTAATAGGGAATTAATAAGATTAATAGGGAATTAATAAAATTAAGAATCGAAAGAATTTCATTTTTAGAAAATGAATAACGCAAACTCCAATAGCATGTAAGCCGAATGACTCAAAACTTGAATAATATCCTACACCTCTCCCAGCATATTTCGCCTCAAATCACCCATACTTTGTTTTGCAAACTACACAAGCTCTATGGCCTCAAACAAGATCCTTGCGTTTTTGTTCAACAAACAAATAGGAAAGCAAATAGGGATGGTGCTAAAATCATGCTCCTCTCCTATTACCGCAGAAGATCAATTTTCTAAAATTTTCCACCAATCGCATGACGGATCCTACTCTCTATCGAAATGTTGTTGGGACATTGCAATATGCCACCATCACTGACCCAGCTGAAATATCCTTTGTGAATAAATAAAATCTCTTAATTTATGCATTTTTGACATACACCGTTGTAATGTTGTTGTATGAATATCACACTACCTCAAAAGAAACTAACTCTGGCTTCTATTTCGCCTTGCTAAGTCTCTATATTTAGAGGCCATCACTAACGTTCACTGGCAAAATGTCCAGATGACATACGATCCACCACTGGGAGTTGCATTTTCTTGGACCCAATCTCATAACCTAGAGTTCCATGAAACATGGTAATTGATATCTTCACGATCTAGCACAGAAGCCAAATACCGTAGTATATCTATGGCGACACAATAAATACAAATAAAAACGTAAATTTTAGAACAAATATTAAGGCATGGAACTAAATTCTTTTAGTATTTTATACAAAATAAGAAAATAAAAACTTATCTTTAGAACAAATATTAAGGCAAGGAATATAAAGCATGTTGCGCATTCTTCATGCTGCATACTAAGGTGGTATGGCTCCAATCATGCTGCATATTCCTCAAGACGAAATATGTACCGATCCTCTAGTGCGACAATACTGGAGCGACATATCAATATCCAATCAATTATCAGATTTATCAGCATCAAAGTTTAACTAGCAACGAAATCCTTACTAAAGGGTTATCTACTCCACGGTTTTTAGCTCCTACCATTCGAGATCTAATTTTTGCTTTTTGGTATAGATTCTTAGTAGTGTGTAATTTAAATTAATCTTACGGCTAGTTATCAGCGGGTTAATAACATCCATTGTACTCAACTATAAAAAAAGGGTACTCTCTGTTGACCATAATTCAATTCAAATAGTAAGACATTTCTCTCTCAATTATCTTTCATCGATAATCCTAACCCTATCAATAATGAATCTGTCATTGTTTCTGAATCCTCCATTTTGTGATCAATTCGTTCTATTATTAAGAATTCAATTGTCTCAGAATTTTAGTCTCTTGCACTGTACCAAGACTAGCTGATATATGATATCGTAACTCTTTTTTTGGATAAACAAATTATAAGTTCAGTTATTTCATTTTGAAGAATTGCACGTACCAGCATCTAAAGGACTGACCTGACAAGCATGATAGTAATAATGAATGAATCAATTAAAGAGGTTAGGCAATATTTGTGGGGTAGGGAAATAAGTTAGGTCGAAGGTCTACTAAAAGAAGAGAATCAAAGCTGTAGCTGACATTATATACCAGTGTTTGTACAATTTCTTGGGAGAACGTGCCAATGGCCAAGCTCCACTGTTCTCTCATTCAATTCACTTAATTAATTTCTCATCTGTTCTGTCTCTGATCTCTTTGACCAGTTGCCCCCTTAGAGTCAGAGAGAGTGAGAGAGAGGAGAGTGATAGATAGTGAGAGAGAGAGAGAGAGAGATGAATAGAGACTGAGAGAGAGAGACGCATGCATGCCATTTTTATTTACGGTTTACCTTTTGTACCCTGAGATTTATTCAGCAGTAACCTCAATGTGCATGCACACTCTATTTCTCTCTCTAAAAATAATGTTTCTGAACTGAAGTGAAAATCTGCCTTCTCTTTCAGCCAAACACAACGTGAATAAACACCTGACATTCCTGTTATACCATGAAAGCTCCACTCTTCATGTCTCCATTCAGCAGGTACCCACCCGTCTTTAAAAAATTATTCAATGCAGTTTTGTCCTCCCCCCCGGCTAAACCCTTCATCATAAGTAACCCTAACCCTAAACTTCATTTTCCGCCTCATAAGTCATGACATCCATATCCATATATAACACAATCACTTTCACTCCATGACTAGGAAACTTCACTTTCACTCCATTTATTTAACAGATGAGCTATTCAATTTCAAACCCTACACACTCAAACTAATCAACATTCTCTTCCCTTTCAGGTTAGATTCTCTCTTGATACATCACCTCACTAGTATCATCTTTTGCGGATAGATCAACATATCAAATCAAACCAAAAACCAAAAGAAGTAATGGACTTCATTCCAAACCCGCCAGACAGTCCGACTTCTGACCCCTTCTTGATCTCCTTCTCCTCCTCCACTTCTGCCTCAGCCTCTGCTGCTGCCACATCATCATCATCATCTCAGCCCTCCCAATCCGGCCAACCACCGTCTCAGAGCCGGTACGAATCTCAAAAACGCCGCGATTGGAACACTTTTGGCCAATACTTACGGAACCACCGGCCTCCTTTAGCTCTTCAACGTTGCAACGCGGCTCACGTGCTTGAGTTTCTTCGCTACATGGACCAATTCGGCAAGACGAAGGTCCACACAGAAATGTGCCCATTTTACGGCCACCCCAACCCGCCGGCTCCTTGTCCGTGTCCTTTGAAGCAAGCGTGGGGCTCTTTGGATGCCTTGATTGGTCGCTTAAGAGCGGCTTATGAAGAAAATGGTGGAAAGCCGGAGATGAATCCGTTCGGTGCTCGTGCTGTCAGGCTGTATTTGCGCGAGGTGCGTGAGACACAGTCGAAGGCTAGAGGAGTGAGTTATGAGAAGAAGAAAAGGAAGAAACCGTCTCAACATGGTGATGGCGGCCCGGCTTCTTCCTCTGACAGAAGCACACCGCCGCCACCGCCTCCGCCTGGCGGGGCAATTTCACCACCTTTCATGATCACTTAAGTTGTATAAGAATTCATGATGAATTGAATTCTTCTTGTTTTTCAAGAGGTATGGCAAGGGTTTTGATTTATGCTAGTTTGTTTGTTTTGTGCTTATTGGAGAGGAAAACTAGATTTGTTGTTGTTTCTTTTGTGATGATTGGTTCTTTTTCATTTGTTTTGTTTTGTTTTGAGAGTTTAGATTAATGGAAACAAATGATTTGGGCATGATATGCCAACTTTTTTTTTTTTGTCTAACCCTCCATGCAAAACAACACATTTGAATGATTTACATAATTGTTATTTGTCATGTATCATATGATTGTGCAAGAAATTTTTTTCCCTTTTTTTAACAAGTTTGTGCCAAGAATCTTTTTCTTGCGCATGCAAAATTACTCCAATTTGAGCGACTTTTTTTTTTGAAGTAGTGCCCATATAGAATATAATTGAGCAAATAGCACTCGTATGAAAAAAATTAAGAAACCAGCACTATCGCCAGCTCTTCTGGCGGTACAGAGCTTGTACCGTCAGAAATTCTGGCGGTCGAGGCTATTTTTCAATTATTTGCATTCGCGGCTTTAACAGATTAATTAATAAAAAATTAGCTTCTACCGCCAGAAAATGCCACTATCGCCAGAAAATCTCACGGTAGACGTTATTTTCAAAATTTTGGGCTAATTTCCTTTCTAAAACGGATAAAAATTTTGACATCGCAAAAAATAAATTTTCACATCTACTGCCAGCACATCTGGCGATAGAAGCTATTTTTTGCTAATTAATCTGTTTAAGGCAGCCAATGCAGAAAATGGAAAAATAGTCTCTACCGCCAGGATTACTGACGGTACAAGCTCTATACCGCCAGAATAGCTGACAGTAGTGCTAGTTATTTAATTTTTTTTCATATGAGTGTTATTTGCTCAATTATTTTCCAAGCAGCTGCTACTTTAAAAAAAAGTCAATTTGAGCACTCATCTCCGCCAAATATGAAGTACACCGCGTGTGACAAGGGAGAAAAGGAGAGAACGCACTTTTTTAAAAATAGGTTGTGGCACTTGTCATAGGCTGGAATTAAAAACTATGGGCCGTTCCACAACACATAGAATAGAAGTTGAATAGCGGAATAGAGAATAGACGACTAATCCACTTTATTTTATGTACGTTCGGCAAATTATTTATATGAAGAATTTGATTTAAACCTATAGAAAAGAGCTTGTGAACAAAATGTCATTTTCCATAATTTATATTTATACGAATCTTATTAAATGAAAAGTTTACTCAAATTAAAAGAAGATAAAAATGAAATAAATTAATTAAAATAAAGTAGAAGATAAATATAGTTGACACGGTTCTTGTTATGACATTATTGTTCTAACGATTATAAATATAGTTGATATGGATCTTGTTATGACGTTATTGTTGTGATGATTATAAATATAGTTGATATGGATCTTGTTATGACGTTGTTCTTATAAGAAGATAAATATATATTAAAATAAAGTACGCTCTTCGATTATTCTTCTAATGTTGCATATCTTCCCAATGTATTTTTAATAAACATTCGAAGGCAAAGAAAGGAGCAAGAGAATAACAAGAAATATAATTGATACGGATCTTGTTAAAGAGAGAAAAAAGAGTAGATTTGTGTATAGTTGTTTGACGGATTATTCACTGGAAAATCTTTGGAAAAATGACGGAGAAACTAACACGGAGGCGGTAATTATGTCACGCAGGACAGAGTTTGGAATAGATAAGAACTTTTTTGTCTTAAAATTGGGCGTAATCCATGAAATAGCCAATTTCACCTATCACATGGAATAGATAATTCCACTCTTTCAACCGGTTATTCTGAGTTATTCTACTCATGTTCGGATGGAAAATAAGTTGGAATAGACTACATGTCCTGTTAATCCAAACTATTCTAATAGTGCCAAATAGGGCCCGTTCTGCAAATCATGGAATAGAGGATTAGTAGAATAGAGAATAACCAACTATTCTGTTTTATTCCAACAACGTTCTGGTAGATAACTGGAATAAAAATTTAGTTTAAATAATATAATAAGGACTAATGACCAAAATGCACTCGTTCTATAATTTGATTAATGTGAATTTTGATAAATAAAAATTTTCTAAAATTGAAAAAGATGCTAATAAAAATAAGTTTTCTCAACTAATTACAATCAGAAGTGCGAAAAATATAATAAATACTTATTTAAGCAGTTGTTAGATTGAAATTTAATCATGATTTCATGATAAATAAGAAGGAAAAATCATAGAAATATTTTTTTGGTAACAAAAGTTTTAGAAAAGGAAAGAAATTTGAAAGGAGTGAAGGAGAAATAAAATAAGGAAAGAAGATGATTTAGCTGTCACGTATGATGAAATTTGGAATAGAAAAAGATATTTTTGTCAGAAATTATAGCATAATCTATGAAATATAACAATTCCATGTCTACCATGGAATTGAGAAATTCTTCTCTTCCATATTTTAATCCGAGATATACTATTCATGTTCTCCTGAAATAGATCCTCTAATCGACCAATCCACTTTATTACATGTGTAAAGAACATGTACTATATGAATTAATCTGGAATTAGACGTCGGCTATAAGTCTATCGGCCTTAGTCGTTTGATAGATATAACACAAATATTTATTATCATGCCTTAATTGTATGGTATCAAAATATCATCAACAATAAAAATAACAACATAATATCTTCATATATAATTAAATATCATCCACAATAACATAACAAAACAAGTGCGTGAAAATAGAAAAAAATTACTGATGTGCAAATTCCAAAAATAGTATAATTTGCGTAAATCAACCCAAAGTGCCTAAAATCCACACAACACACGACAAAATTTGGGGGTTGGTGGTGGTTGGGGGTTGGGAGGTACAAAGTTTCCACAAAACAGCCACAAAATGTGAGAAGAAAAACTAACGAATTCTCAAATCTTCCAAAAAATCATTCCAATACCTTGAAAGAGATATCTACGAAGCTTCCAAGACACTTCTAGTTCCGTCTTTGATTGGAAATGCTGAGGCCAAGGGTTAGTTAGGAAATGCAAACCAATGATGAATTCAACAGCTCTCTACTTTGATGTAGTTTGTGGCTCAAACTTCAAAACTCTTTAAACTGCAAAGCAAATTCAATCAGTACATAAACCCTTTGGCTGGGAATGGGGAATCTTCTCTATGAGGTATTCATCTTCCCTCCTCCTGGCTTCAAACATTACTTTCTCTAGCTAGTGATTTTTATTAAGATCTGCTAACTCTAATAAAATAATTTGACTTTAGTTGATAGAGCTCACTCAGTCAAATTCCTTAATATCATAGTTGTTGTACTTGTATAACCATATTGTTTTAATTTATATATTGTTCTTTATATTTTATAATATTGTTTTGTATGTTTTTATATCATATATATTGCTTACTTTACAAACTATTCTTTAAATGCATGTATTTTTTTTCATACTTTGTATACTGTTTTTGATAGTTTATATATTGTTTTTCTCGCATCTTCATATTACATATGTTATATCATTTATGTATTCTTGTTTTAAGTCCGTCTATGGTGTCATTAATGGCACCAAGGCAAGCAGTGTCACGAATGACACCATAGACGTAACTTTTATTTTTTTAGGATTTATATTATTTTTAAAATATTTATTATTGCTTTAGCTGCTGATCTTCAAAAAGAAACCCTTAACAGGTCCCACCACAAACTATGGTTTGCTCGTGGCAATACACATCAAGACTTACCCTATAACCCTAAACGGAGTGCATGCTTCATTTGGACCAAATAGAAAAAAAGTCCTATGTCCCTAATTCTGTTCATGATTTAATCATACAAATAGGGAGATGCAGAGATTTTTCTGAATTGCTCTTGCCACTTTTCTATTTGAAGCTCAAAGGAGAGTGGTCCTTCAATTCCTACCAAATCTTGAATATTTTCAAAACTATTGTTTATGTACAGTTTGCATTCTAGCTATACCTTGAAGAACAGTTACTGTTTCCCCTCAAAAAATTTCTTTTTCCAAGGAATTTATTGAGTACATTCTTGTATTTTCATTTTTCTTAGTGAATATTCAAGACATGAAAGAACTGCATAACTGCATTTTCATTTTTTTGATAACCAAATGAGACATGACAAAAGTTAAGTTGATAGCATCTCAAATTAGCAATAATTAACACGCTACTACTACATAATGCGCTCCTATGATATAAATAAAGACAAGACACATAAGCTTACATTTTATATCTGCTAATAGTATATACTATACACTAGTGAGCAATAAATATATCAAGACATAGCTTTCACATCTTTATTGTTTGTCCGAATCAGGACATAACAGCACATTCCAATGATATAGGAAACAGGAAATGACTTCTTTTCCAAGGAAAAAGAACAACAATATTTCAAAAAAAAAAAGAAAGGAAAAAGAACAACAAAAGAAAAAGACTTACCAAAAAAGAAAAAAAAAGGACTTGAGGCTGAGCATGAGTGCATTCCTTATTTGGGCAAACCATTGAGAGAAGTTCTAATTCAGTTCAAACAAAAAAGTTGCAATCAATTCAGTTTATGATTCAACCATATAAATAGGTAGAAGTAGAAGTGGAGATGTAATTCCTAATTCGTGTTTGCCATGTGTTTTTTCTGTTTGGAGTTTAAACAACTGGTCGTTCAAATTGTTACCAAGGTTTTCCAATATTTTGATGGGACTTGATAATACGCACTTACACATATATTTGTTTTTATTATTTATATATATATATATATATATATATATATATTATTATTAAATATATTTTATATAAATATATTTTATCAATATATTTTTATAAAAAATATATACTTTATATCTATATATCATATTCTTATATATGTCTATACTATTCTATATACAAGTGGGCGCCTCCCTCCGCTTCGGACTTACCAATTTTATCGGAAATGGTAAAAATAATGGTCATATATTTCATAATTTAGCAGCATAATTTTTAATTTTGTAGCTATTTTTTTTTAATATTGAACACGGCAGATTTGCATGATATTTACTATTATGACCATCTTGATTAATATATGTGTCTAATTTAAAATAGATTCAAATATGAATGTTACTATATTCATGTTATTTTTCGTTTACAATTATGCTATTTTTAACATTTTTGCATTAAATGTGAAAAATAATATTTTATCAGTCATGATTTAAATCCTAAAAAAATCATACAAATAACAACGGGTGATAAACATGAAATTTGTTGGGAAACTAATAATTTGAGATTTTGGAATCTTTTATATATGTATTTTAATAGGACACTTTTATCATGTACTATAAGTTAAAATTTAAGGTGTATATATGATATTTTTAGATTATACACTTCTTTAACGGAAAATATTGTCAATATTTCAGCTTTTTTTTTAGCGCAATACTCAATATTTGTCGAGAAGGCATGAAAAAGTTAATTTATTTATATTTCTCATTTTATAGGGTATACATGATATTTTAGCCTCTTTTCAAATATAATTTGGGATCCTTGTTGTGAATATAAATTATTTAATTAGGATATATCAATTATAATTTAGTTTTTGTTCTTTATGACAACTCATATTATTACTAAAATATGATTATCAAGTTATTGCTAATAATTTTAGGAGTTTTAAGACCATAATTATTGGTGAATATGACTAATCACGCAATAGTTAACTGATAATGCATAATGATTTAAAAGTATATGATTAAAAGCGAGATATTTATTTTGGTTGTAAATAAAATCATATCTTAAACATATATACATACATATGTGATATTAATACTTCTAATTTTTTTGAGAAATTTGATGTTTATCTTTTTTTATTAAGAACATGTTTGATTAGTTATATGAATTATTATAATTTTATGATAACTCAATATATCAAATCAATAATTAAAATGCCACTAAGAATTATAAATAAACAAACTTGGCTTAACGGGTTGAATATGACTCGCGACGCAATGTCGATTGATAGATGACTACAACGCAATATAGACACATGTCATTAAAGGAGCATTTTTAAACTTATATATAAAAAGATGATTCCGTAATTAATAATATTTTATAATATTATTACTCCTTATTATAACTTGATAAATTTTTTCTATAAAAATGAAAATAATTATTGGCAGAGAGAATCGATATTGAGTTCAAATTGGGGATCCTTAAATTCTATAAATGATAAATATATTTGTTGGGTTCAAAATAGGAATGCTTATCAAATGAGAATATATAGAGAGAATCTATTAGATATAAATTGGGAATAATTATCAATTTTCTAAGGGACACTTGTCAAAATAGTCTCAAATCATAAGCTTTTATATATTAGTGAGAATAAAAATAAGAATGTCTCAGTTATGCACTTGCATTCAGAAAATAATCAGGGCCCTTGTTTATTTATCTTTCCATTTTTGGGCCCAATCAGGCCCATCAATCCAAACTTTTATTCCTTTACAAAAACCTTAAACTATAAGTTGGTGTATCTGTAAATAACCGATTTTTTTTTTTAATACCATTTTTTGCAAAAAGAAACCAACAAATACCACTTCTTTCAAAATAATGTAGTATCTATCATTTTCGTCACTACTAATGGCAGAACAGGCGGAACATGTGAAAATTATAATTTTTCAAAAATGGGGTTAATTAGTGAAAAAATGTTTTCCGCCACAGCCACTGGCGGAACAGGAAAAAAATTAATTTTTTTTCATGAAATTTTTTTTTTATACAGTATTTTTTATACTAATTAACCATATTTAATCAGCCAAATAAAATTTTTTTGAAAAAATTGAAAATACATATGTTCCGTCACCGTGGTAATTACTTCATTATTTTTGAAAGTAGCTGCTAACTATTGGCTTATTTTTGGAAAAAATCCGTCACTATGGTAATTACTTCATTATTTTCATTATTTTCAAAGTAGCTGCTAACTGTTGGCTTATTTTTGGAAAAATGGTATATAAAAAAAAAATCTAAATAACCCACGATATACTAGGCCCGTTATTCGCAAATTTTTGCATCAATTTTCAGTTCTCAAATCGATCAATCTTCTTCTTCTTTCGATTGATTTTCTGAAGAAGAAGAAGAAGAAGAAGAAGAAGAAAGGTTCTCATCTCAATCAATGGCGGGTCAGAAACGGGCGGTGACGATCGGGTTTCTGCTGGCGCTGATGCTCGGCGTGGCCGTCTACCTCCGCATCTGGTCGCTTGATGATTCCTCTTTCTCCGCCGACGATCGGGAAATCCTCCGGTCAGTTTTTAAGCTTCGATTTGTTCAGTTATGCTGTGGTTTATTTCGATTTTTCTTGAATTGAGTGAGCTGGATTGTGGAATTATGACTTGATCTAGCCTCAATTGGACATGATTTAACATTTGGGTTAGTTTGAATTTAGTGGGAAAAAGTCTGGAAATCTGTAACGGTATGTGCTTTTTTGATATATACTAGAACCAGAACCAACTGAATCACTAAATTAGTAATTACTGAGTACGTAAAGAACTCTATATATATGAAATTATATTAGGAAATTAACGTCAAATTAGAACTATGGTTTATGCTGTTATTCTTAATTTTGAATCAATCTATCTTTGATTGAATTCATTTAAGACGTATTTGATAATTCCATTGCCTTCACATAATAATTCTTCCATATTTGATAAGGTTTTTGGTTTTCTTTCTTATTTAAAAAAAAAATTGTTATGTTTTTTAATTAAATGGTAAATTTTTAGGAGGCAATTTGAACGAGCGAATTTAGAAGCGATGGACGAATCGGCCGAATGGAGAATGAAATATGATAATGAAATGGAAAGAACAAAACAGCTTAAAGATGAACTTCTCAAGGTTTTTTTTTAGTTTTGACTTTTTCACTCCCCTGTATTTTTGTTATTTTCATTTTAATGAAAAAGTATGGGCTGATGAAATTGTAGATGGAAATATTTTGCCTTACCTTCAGAAAAAATGAAAATGTTTCTATTAAATATAATTGTTTTTAGTATATATTTATTGCTTTCAATTCCATCAAAGTAAGTTTTTTTAGTAATTAAATTTAAGGTTTAGAATGGTAAAAAATAAAAATAAAATAATAGAATATAAAATGAAAAAATTCAAGAAATGTTGCATTTTATGTAGGTGAAGGAATCGTTGGCGCTTTCTCATAAGAAACTCACCATGATGCAAAAGGTTTCTTTCTTTCTCTCTCATTTTATCTTCTTTCAAATATATGTCTTAAAAAGTTTGCGGTACCATTACAAAATAAACAATATATATTCTTCATTCAAGATATCGTAATTTCTATCTCTTGGTTTCCATTTTCTAACACTTGAGAGAGGATATTTAAATGATATTTTGAATGATTTTGGTGGCATGTGAAATATTTCTCATTTGTGGGGTTATTTGCAAAATTTTATATTTTAGCATCACGTGTGATATTCTTAACATTTTAATGAAAATGGTGTTTTATTGTAGGAATATGTTCAACTTGGAAAAGAAATGGAGTCTTTGAGACAAAGATGCAAATGTGACATCTCATAGCCTAACTCTTTTATTTTTTTTTTAATTAGGATGTTTAAAGGCTCTCATCTCTTTTTATTCTATTTTTTATTTTTTTGATAGATTGATTATATATTTTTATTTTTCGGGTTCCCATGTGTATATTTTTATGAGTGGTTTTTTGGTGCAGAGAAAAGTTTACTCGATTAGTTTTAATATTCTGAAAAGTTTTTTGTATACTTTATTTTTTTTTTCTTTTGAATTGTTTCTTAAATATTTTTAAGAAACGAAGGTCAGGCTGGATTGCGCATTTTGGATGAGAAGGTAGATCATGGGCCATCAGTTTAATTTTGTTTTTAGTAAGATTTAAAATTTCCATGTCACATTCTATTTTTGACATGAAAATTCTAATGTATAATATGTATAAAATGATTTGTTGATGGGTTGATGGGCTGTGGGCCATATTGGGTTATCTCACTAAATATCAAATTATTTTTTATTGAGTGGACTCGCTTTACATTAAAAATCAATGTTGAAAAAGTTCTACAGAAAAGATATCTAAAACTTAGAAAATTCAGGTACCACCTAGGCTTGGTTTTCTTTTTTCTTTCTCAAGGTGCTAGCATGTAAAGAGATTATTAATATATATTTCTTTTAATATATATGAATTATTTGTCTACACATTCACATAAACTTGATTTTGGATGTCTCAATATTCAAATGAGCTTACACTTAGTTATCAAAATATGAAGTTATTTATAATATAGATTACTTAAGGTGATAAAACTTGAGGCGGAATATGAAATCCAATTTTTCTTATCAGGTGGAATTTGAAACTCCGAATTGGATTATCAATGAAATAAGTTGAAAATCAAATTACTCTAAAAAATTGAGCTTTGGCAAAAACCTAAAAAACCCAATGGAGAATGGCCTAAAAATAAGGGTTTGACCTATGAATAATGTGTTTTTTTTATGTTGGATAATGTTTTAATAGTAATAAATCAATCTTGATGCTTAGAGAAACTTGTCTTCTTACAACTTTGGCAAAAACCTAAAAAATCCAATGGAGAATGGCCTAAAAATAAGGGTTTGACCCTATGAATAATGTGTTACTATTTAATACAATCAATCTTGATGCTTTCAGACCGGTATCCACATCCCAACAAGAAAAGCGAAGTCAAAATCAAGCCGAATAATCTCATGCCATCTCGCCTAAGTTTGGCAAATATCACGTGGCATAGAGAGATATGCCTTGGGGATATTTTTCAAAAGAGCCCCCTAATGTTTCTTAGTATCTCCTTTTTTGAGATTATTTCTTAATATCTTCAAACTCATATTTATTTGTACATTCATTATTTATTTTACGTTTCGAATTCACGACCAATGAGTTGAGAGACTTGTTGAATACCATCAATGCTATACAAGATTGCTTTTAGAATACTCCAACATTTTTCGATATTCGAACTTAAGATCACTCCAAAGATTTGAGATGTATTACCGTTTGTATATTATTATTTTAGTATCTATAAAGTTATAAATGAGATAAAAACAATTTAGGATAAATCAGTGTTTTAAATAGCGGCGCAATTGTGCGCAATTGCGAAAATTACCATAAACGCAACTCGTGATGAAATTATAGCAACAATAGCGTTTTCGCCGCTACAGGTGCTATAGCGGCGCTATTGCGGTTGAAATAGTGGAAAAAACCGGCGCTATAGCGCTATTTGGATAGTGTTTTTTTTATTTAGACCCGAAATTCATTAACCCGAACCCAATCCAATAAGTAATTAAATCCAAACCCAATAAGTAAATAAACCCAAACCCAAAAAAATAAAAAATATTTCTTTCTCCATACGCAAACGAAGGCAAAAAAAAATGATAAAGACAAAAAAATGATAAATCCAAACCCTACATTTCTAAAATGATGAAGTTGATTCATCATGTTCATCCGAAGATGATGAAATAATGAATGATAATTTCTCTTCATCCGAAGAGTAAATAATTAGTTTAAGTATTAATATTTATTATGGATAATTAAGTATTTGTGTGTTTATTTTAGATAATTAAGTTTTCATATATTTATTTTATGTCGCATGTTTAAATGTGGACAATGAATTTTGTGTGGTGCATGTTTAATTATGGATTATTGTAATATCTTTATTTATGGTGGTTTTGATTTTGATTTTATATTGAAAATTTTGTTATAACTATACAAAATGGCATTTCCCCGCTATGAGGTCGTAGCGGCGCAATAGCGCCCGCTACCGCGATCCGCTACAAAAAAAGCTCAAACGCTATGGACCGCTATATCGCAATTTAAACCATTGGGATAAATTCAAACCAACATAATCATTTATAAACTATCTCACAATTTCTCTCAATGATTTGCATGATTTGTATACTGATAAGTGAGAGAAGTGTGGAAAATTAATTATGTGGATGTTTATGTGCTTGTAGTTTAATCCATTTTTTATTCAATGAGTTTTTTCATATTCTATTTTTTTTTTCAATTTAAAATAGTAAATAGAAAAAAAATAGTATTTTGCTACAAGATATAATTACTTAATGATATTTCATAATATTATTTTACAATATATTATCTTACAATTTATATTAAATAAATAATTTGTTTTACTAAAATATTTTTATTTAATTTCATAAATATTAATTTTTTTAATTATTGCGGATTGAACATAACTCTTGCAAGGAATAATTTTCTTTTGTCTCACTATATGAACCAAAAGAGAATTTACAAATATATGGGGTTTTCAAAAATATTCAAAAAAGTTAGGAGGTTTTTGAAAATTTTCCTTTTACACCGTTTACTTGAGAGATACTGAGGTTCCAAAGTCAAATATCCTTCCTTTATAAAGATGCAACCTACTTAAATGCCTCAAATATGCTTCATTTTTCCAGCTCAATATCTCACCTCAGTTTTTCATATCGTAGCTTCAAATCCATTGCTTCCTCCTCCCTTCACTCCGTGATTTTCTCAACATTATTAAGTAGAAGGAAGAAATCAATAATCAAAATATAAAAAAGGTCTGTACACACGCATTCTCTTCTTTCGAGAGTTTTGACATAATTACTCTTAATTATTTCTTTAATATTTTTAATGATTAAATTAATTACTTTATTTAATATTGGGCCTGTGCCATCTTGAGATCTGAATTTCTTTAAAGCAATCTTAGCCTTTTGACTCTTTACTTGAATTGAAGCCAACGGTCACCCTTCTCTTCCAAAAACAAAGCTCTCATAGTTGAGAATCTCAATTAGTTTATTCATTTCATTGATTACTTCCTTCAGATTGTATTAAAAAAATTAAAATTCGAATTTTAATTAGCTTAGCTACAGTTCAATCTATGTAAATTGTACTTTATAAACCTTTAACAAGAGTAGTTTAATATTCTCGCAACCTAATATTCTTCTAATACTCGGCATTGTTTATTGATTTGGTATCCCTAATTTTTGTTAACATTTAACGAGAGTAGTGTCTTTTTAATGTTTGTTTAGTTATTTCTTCCATTTTTGTAGTTTAACAGAGAGAATTCTTACATTGATATAAGGATTTATTTTAACATTACTTTACCTCCAAAATTTATTTTGATTTCAGAAAAGAGTGTAGGAGAAAAAGAAGTTGAGTTATTTTCTGAAAAAAATAGTTGAGTTAAAGCTAGAGAGAAGCACAGTACCCAAGACGTGAGAGCTGGAGCAGAAAGCACGCAGAGAGTCATCTCCCCCAATCCTCGCCTCCCAAGCCGGCTTTTCAATGCTCTTGGAGTGATGCATTTATTTTTTTAACAAGATTTTAACAAGGTCCATCAACTCTCTCTCTCTCATGTGCTTTTTGATACACACGCATACCCTTTGAAAGGAATCTACAAATTATCATATCTTGATTCTGAACTAAGTTCTAACACATGGATTTCCAATTTGCATACACAGCTATAAAACTATAAGCAATACAGCAGCAACTCCTTAGGGTCCCTCTTATTCTCTTGGGCTCTCTCTCCCTCTCATTTAGTTCTACAGCTTCAATAAGAAAAGGAAAAAGAATCAAAGATATATCATACAAAAAACAAAGAGCTAGCTTATATTAAGCGGTTTGCTACTTCGGATCGCATCAGTGGTGGCCGGTGGCTGACGGTCATTTGCGGGGAGATAATCAGAGATTCCTTTAATTAATCAAGGTAACTGCCCCATATATAATTTAATCAACTGCCATTTATGGCATTAATATATTATTTTGCATTGGGTGCACAAAAGTCATGTTAGTTTTTCTTTTTAGGAAAATACAAATGTCATTTATATTAGTTAAACAGAGAAAGGGTTTATGATAATTTACAAATAATTAATGTATTTGTTTTCCTTTTTCCTTAAATTAACAGGCATTGGATTTACATATTGAACTCGGATGGGCTTAGTTCGGACGCCGAGCATGAGAAGTGGGGATAATTTGTTGGAAGGGATGCTAAGTGACTATGTCGGCGGCGGCAAACCGAGCACCAAAATGAGGGTTCCTAAAAGCTCGGCTCGGCTCGTTGCTGCTCTGACCATACTTCAGTTCGCCTTCGCCATGTACGCCACTTTCCTTCTCTATTACATGAGCCCTGCTGTCGATTTACGAACCAAACCCGACCTCGCATGGGCAACCAAAATCGCGCACCGTTGGAAGCATTTTATTGCGCAACCCCACGTTTATTCGAACATACAAGAAAATTCCCTGGCCATTATTTCCTTTTCGCCTCAAGAGGTTTGCGAGTATGAAAAGATCGAATTCTCGCAAAAGAAGTCGGAAGATGCGTTGATGATCCGGCTCAAGCGAGAGCTTTATGATGAGGTGTTGAACTTCCAGCAGAAGAGTGTCGGTACTGAGACTCTTCCCCAGCTAATGCGGATGAAGTCCGTATGGAGTACACGTGGTCCGAATGTGCCGAAAATAACTGTCATTTTAAATCATTTCAAAAGGAAAACACTCTGTGCCCAAATTAATTCCCTCCTTAACCAGACTTTGCCGTTTCACCATGTTTGGGTGCTTTCCTTTGGAAGCCCTAATGAATTGTCCCTTAAACGGATTGTTGATAGTTATAACCACTCAAGAATAAGTTTCATTAGTTCGAGTTACGATTTCAAATATTACGGAAGGTTTCAGATGGCCCTACAAACAGAGGCTGATTTTGTTTATATACTCGATGATGACATGATCCCCGGTACAAAAATGCTCGAGATTTTGGCACACGTAGGCGGTACAGAAAAATACAGAAACTCTGTCTTGGGGAGCATCGGAAGAATTCTGCCATTCAGGCAGAAGGACTTCACATTCCCGAGTTACCGAAAGTTTCGGTCGAAGGAGGCCGGACTGTATTTACCTGACCCGGCTTATGATATAACGGTAGAGAGAATCGTGCAGGTTGATTTCTTATCCAGCTCGTGGTTCCTATCAGCAAACCTTGTCAAGACTCTGTTCATTGAAACACCTTTTACATTTATGACTGGTGAAGATCTTCACCTCAGGTAATTAATTAGTTTAGCTTTCTCATAAATATTACTAATCTAAAGTTAATTTGTGTTTGTATCTAATTTAAAATTTGACGAGATATGAAGTTAATTTGGACCTTTTGCTTATATAATATATATTTGCAATGCAGCTATCAACTTCAGAAGTATAGGAATGCGGGATCCTTTGTGTTGCCCGTTGATCCAAATGATAAGGAAACATGGGGAGACAGTGAGCATCGACTTGCTTACGTGTCTGAGACGACAGTGATATTCAAGGATATAGTCCAAGTGAGAGATGACCAATGGTGGAAGGCCCTAACTACCGGCTATATCACTCAGTGGGCTGCTATGTACCCTCAGAAAATTGATGTGCTCTTTTACGCCCACTCGCTCAGTGAAGTCAAAGCTTTGGCCCCTCTCCTTGAGATGTTCCGTACCACCCCCGGCCGGAAGGCCTACATTGCTATATCCGGTGGTCGTTACTGTCCCTGCGAGCAGGCTGCAATTACTCTTAAGTGGCCTAAGATTGTGTGCAAAGAGAGACGCTTCAAGATATTTGATCTAGAGATAGGAGCGATATCCGGGGTATCAAAATCAGATGTTCCGGTTGTGCAGGCTGTGTACTCGAGCATAAGGGGCCTTATCAAGATACACAATCCCAGTTTGCTCATTACGGTTGCTGACATAGATGTTAGTGTAAAGAGCGCGTTAAAGATGGCTGCTGATACGAGTGTTAACCAAACTACACTTGTTCTTCTACCGAGGCCTTCCATTCCGAAGGTCCTTTGGATGGCTTATCTTCGACCCACTGCTTTACAAAGTAAGAATAACGATTCTTATAAAATATCTATTTTTATTCTTCATTTACAATATATGAAATATTCATACATATTAAACTTCTAACTTTCAGATTGGAATCGCATGAGGATTTCCGTGAACATCATCACTCAGAACCGTGCAAAGTCTCTCCAAAGACTTTTAACAGCCCTGCAAAATGCCTACTATCTGAGTGACGAGGTGCCTATTAGTTTTAACATGGATAGCAAAGTGGACGAAGCAACTTTAAAACTCGTGGGATCATTTCAATGGCCCCATGGCCCAAAAACTATCAGGCGACGCATCATCCAAGGAGGGTTGATCCGTGCTGTGAGCGAGAGTTGGTACCCGTCATCCGATGATGATTTCGGTTTGCTATTAGAAGACGACATAGAGGTCTCTCCGTACTACTACTTGTGGATCAAATATGCTCTGTTGACGTACCACTATGATCCACAAGTGTCTTTGCCAGAGCTTTCTTCAATCTCCCTCTATACGCCACGACTCGTGGAGGTAGTAAAGGAAAGACCCAAATGGAATGCGACCGAGTTCTTCAAGAAGATCCACCCGAACACACCGTACTTACACCAACTCCCATGTAGTTGGGGGGCGGTTTTCTTCCCAAAGCACTGGAGGGAGTTCTACGCATATATGGGGTCACGATTCACAGAGAATGCAAAAGAGAATCCTGTACAGATACCCAAATCAAGAACGAATGGATGGCAAGCATCTTGGAAAAAGTTCTTGATCGACATGATGTACTTGAGGGGGTATGTGAGCCTCTACCCAAACTTCCCAAACCAAGCTAGTTTTTCAACAAATCACATGGAACCCGGGGCTCACATAAGTGCGAAAGATAATGTGGTTAAACATGACAAATCCGACTTTGAGGTACCTCTAATGAAGGATGACTTCACAAAGTATTTGCCTGCCACGAAGATGCCACCCGCTTCAAAACTTCCGGTGCTCAACCTTTTCAACCAGGCTGTTTCTCTCAAAGGGCTTAAGGCTGCCGGGGCAAAGCTTGGCCAAGATGTTATCACTTGTAGAGGAACCGAGCAGGTCTTCGTGGATCATCATACTGGATTGCCCAAGAATTGCACCAAGTTCTAATCTGCAATTGCTTATTTTTTTTTCTTATAATTCATTCTTTGTTTTATGTCATTTTGTAATTTGTCTATTATGACTTTTTTTTTGGTTCTTTTATTCATAGATTAAATAGGGTTATATATGCTCCACACTTTATTGCCAACTTGTTGAGCAAAGAGCATGGTTAACCCCTTTAATTTTAATCACACATTTAGGAATACAGTCGTGCCAAAGGCAAAGAGATATATAATAAAATGTAGCTACAATTGGTTTATAAGAATAATAATTACTTCAATTTTGTATTTCCATGTTTTTTATCTGACATTCCTTTTACGTTTGGCTATTTATTGTAATTGTTATTATTCTCATGTTGACACCACTATCTTAAAAACATTTCGAGTCAAGTTGGCGTCCAAGGCCGATTTTCATTCGGTTAAGCATCGAAGATGCAGGCAATCCTAAAGAACCGATTTGCAATCTGGTTTAGCCCCTTTTATTCTTTTAACCGATAATGCCCGATGCTAAAAGTTAGGATTCGACAAGCTGATAATTCTCCAAATTGAAATTCCAATTTCCCTCTCATTAGTCAATTTATCTCTCAATCATATACATTTTCTCAAAATTAGATTGTCAGCTCTCAAAATCTCTCAACCAATCTTTCGGTTCTCGGGGTGGCGCTAAATTTTTGTTGTGAATTCTTGTTAGGAATTGAACTAAACTATTTTTTAATAATGACCTCTTCTCTAACACGAATGTCCAAGAATTAATTTTCATTCAATTCTAATTGCCCTTGACTAGAATTAGTTTCCATCAAATTCTAATTGCTAAGGCTTTACTATCTCAAGCATCTCAAGTAGTAAATACTCGTCAACTTTAGAATAAATCTAAGTTTGTGTCATGACAAACATATTTAGTTCAATATTTAATAAGTCCAACAACCCATTAATTGTGGATTGTCTAAAGAAAATTAAGTCAAATTATTAAACTATCATGTCAATTACATCATTATATTATTTATCATACATATAATGCTTATAATTTCTTATATATTATATTATATATTTCATTTTTTATGCTATTTCTGATATAATTGTGTATTGCTTTTAAAATATTTATATACTATTTTATAACACATATTCATAATTTTCATAATATTATCATTATTATATATTTTTTATAAAATCCATTATATAATACTTATATTTTATTTTACATACCAATAAATTATGCTATTTTTGATCTAACTATGTATTACTTTTAAAATATGTATATACTATTTTATAAATTATAACACATATTCATGATTTTTATAATATTTATATATCTTAAAAATCTGTTATATAATACTTATATTTTATAGTATATACCAATAACTTAAATAAATTTAATTCATCATTTACATTAAAAATATTAATAGCTCTTTTCTTCTCCCTTTTTTTTCTCTCTCTCTCTCTCCCTTCCTTAATTCTCTTCCTCAGTTTCTTCAATTTCTATTCGACTTCTTTCCCTATTCACAACACTCAGCCACCAATAAGAGAGAATACAAGAAGAAGAAAGTGGAAATGGCGGTGGCGGGCTTATACAGACGAATTCTTCCTTCTCCGCCGGCTATCGAGTTCGCCTCTTCGGATGGTAAAGTAAGTTCCTTTTCTTCGTACCAATTTCGTATTAAAATTCATCTTAATTATTTAAAGTACTAAAAAGTTTGATTCTCCCCCCCCCCCCCCCCCCCCGCACAATCAATTTGTTTCCTTGCTACAATGATTACGATCAATATTTTCAAAACCAATTACTGCTACTCTGATTTTCAGACCAATTAAACCGTTTTCATTTCTGTTCAGTTTTTGAGCAATTTTAAGTTTAGCCATTCATTGTTGGTTTTATTTTTTCAGCGTCTTTTTTCAGAGGCGCTTCAAAACGGAACAATGGAGGGATTTTTCAGGCTGGTTTCTTACTTTCAAACTCAATCGGAACCTGCGTATTGCGGACTCGCGAGCTTATGTGTCGTCTTAAATGCTCTTTCCATTGATCCCAAAAGAAAATGGAAAGGTACTTTCTTTGTTCTACTATTTAATAATTATGCTCTCTTTTCGCTGATTCATTTCAAAATCGAAATTATTTATAGTTAATCAGTTTTTAATAGGAAAAACTATCATGCTATCAATTTTTGGTGCATTTTACCCCAAATTATCCCAATTAAGCCTCGATTGACCTTTATTTCTTCATCTAAACCTCAATTAAACAGAACCTCAACAAAACCCCAATTCCACAATCAACGCTACATTTTCGCCTCATTAACACCGAATTTCGGCCCATTAAATAAAACAAATTCGTAGTTCATACATTACCTTTGTTTCTTCCCCGTTTAGCCCAATTAAGCCTCAACTGACCTTTATTTCTTCTTCTAAACCTCAATTAAACCCCAACTTTAGGTCCATCTAATAAAATAAATCAACGCATCAGACTTCTTTCTTCTCTCTTTCAGGTCCGTGGAGGTGGTTTGACGAGTCGATGCTGGACTGCTGCGAGCCGTTAGATAAAGTCAAAGCCGAGGGAATAACTTTTAATAAAGTAGCGTGCTTGGCGCACTGCGCCGGCGCGAGAGTCGAGGCGTTTCGTGCGGATGAAAGTAATGTTGAAGAGTTCAGAAAACGTGTTGTGAAGTGCGCCTCGTCGGAGGATGAGCATTTGATCGCGTCATATCATAGGAGTCTTTTCAAACAGGTTTATTATTACTACTAGTAGTTATATTGTTATTAATTAATATTATAATAAGTATTATTATTCGTAGTAATATTATTATTATTATTAATATTGTTATTATTATTAATAATGTTTGTTATTAATATTTATAATATTAATAATAATATTACTATTAATAATAATAATTACTAATTATAATATTAATAGCAATATTACTAATAATAATAATAAACATGTTTGAACTTTGAAAAGACTCCTATGATAGGACGCGATCACATATTCATCCTCCGACGAGACGCACATAACAACATGTTTCCTAATCTCTTCGACACTAATAAAATAAACTCCGTTAGACAAAGTCAAAGCCGAAGGAATATTTTTTAATAAAGTCGCGTGCTTGGCGCACTGCGCCAGCGCGAGAGGGGAAGCATTTCGCGCGGACGAGAGTAATGTTGAAGAGTTTGGAAAACGTGTGGTTAAGTGCGCCTCGTCGGAGGATGAACATTTGATCACGTCATATCATAGGAGTCTCTTCAAACAGGTTCATTTATAATAATAATAATAGTTATAATAATAGTGATGATGATAATAATAATAATAATGTTGTTATTGTTGCTATTATATGAGGATGGATGAAAGTAAAAGACTTTATTAAGTATTTGAGATTTTGTACATAGAACATATCGTTTGTTGGATATGCATCAAGATATGCTATGCAATAAATAACGGGCTTTGCATATTTGAAAGAGAGAGAAATAAAATTATAAACTTCATTACTTATTGCATGGAATGTATCTTTGAGACATATTTAATGGATGATAAGTCTAAGTACGAGGCCTCAAATACTTAACTAATTAAGTATTCCAGTCATCCTCTTATAGTAACAACCATTATTACTCAAAATTCATGCTATGCAACGACATAACAGGCTTCACATCTTTTATAGAGAGAAATTCCTTTTTTAATTACAATAATAACTATGATTATAATTATTTTCGTAATAATCAGACAGGCACGGGCCACTTCTCGCCGATAGGTGGATACAACGCGAATAAAGACATGGTTTTGATTTTGGACGTAGCGCGTTTCAAGTACCCGCCTCATTGGGTCCCTCTCTCTCTCCTCTGGGACGCCATTAATACTATCGACGAAGCAACAAGGCTGCCTAGAGGGTACTCTCTCTCTCTCTCTCTCTCTCTCTCTCTCTCTCTCTCTCTCTCTCTCTCTTAAATGGGTAGTTTGAATTTGAAGTAAATATGTTATGTGAGTTAGAATCTATGAAATGTGTTTTTAAGTATAGATCTAGAGGTATAAAATGTCAAATGATTTGGTTGTGCGGGATTTTGAATAGATTTGAATATTTAGGGTTTAACTCACTTATGGTGTTAATTTGACACAGTTTCATCTTGATCTCAAGGCTTCCGAGAGCTCCATCCTTGCTCTACACACTGGTAATTAACCATCCATGCCAAAATCATATCTATTCTTTATTTCTCACTTATTATTTATTTATTTACTTATTTTACTTATTTTTTATTTTTTATTTTTTATTATTTATTTATTTATTTATTTATTTACTTATTACTTATTACTTATTTATTTATTATGTGTATTTTTGACATCTAGAGCTGTAAACATGAGAACTGGGCCGGGATGGTGAAATACCTCACCGACGACGTGCCCAAACTATCAGCCTCAGAAAATATAAAAAACATCCAAGAACTAATTTCGGAATTATTCAAAGCGTTGCCGGAGAGCGCGGGGGAGTTCATAAAGTGGGTCGTCGAGGTCCGGAGAAAAGAAGAAGGGGAATTTGAAGGATTGAATACTGAAGAGGAAGAACGGCTTTCTTTAAAGGTTTGTTTTGTTTTGTTATTTTGTTGTTTATTTTTGGTATTTTAGCTTTTTTTAAGAAAAAAAAGAGGATTTTTAGTTTCTTATATTTGTAGTTATACATACAACTGGGTCCCGGATCTCTCTACTTTTCCTGTCAGTTTTGTACGCAGTTGTATCCAATTTTAAGTCGAATCTAAATTATCTTGTAATTTAACCAATCATCCGCAAATTACACATTATCAGGCCTAAATAAACCCTAATTTCGCCCAAAATGCAATCATGAGTTCATATAATGATATATAATTGTTCATTTCATTTCAGGAAGAAGTCTTACAACAAGTACGTTCAACCAAACTATACCAAATCATCAAAGAGCTTTTATCCTGTCAAAATCAATGCTCCACAAATACAAACACAAACTCTATTCAAGATATGATCTCCAACTTATGCTGTCAAGGCGCAGCTCTCTTGACCGGCTCTCAAACCACATGTTGCAAAAACACACGTTTTAAACAAGTACAAACAAACAAAGAAGGCCACGGAACGACAATTCTTTCCGGTACAGTTGTCAATTCGAGCGGAAACGAACAAAATGTCGATGTGTTGGTACCGAATTGTTCATCAAACCCTAATTGTAGTGTTAAGTTTCCGGCGAGTAACGACGTGTTGAGCGTTTTGATTTTGTCCTTGCCAATTGAAGCTTGGGCAGGAATTAAGGATCGGAAAGTTTTTGATGAAATGCGAGAGCTTGTTTGCACTGAGTCTTTGCCAGAGCTTCTACAATGGGAGGTTTTTTTTTTTTTTTTTTTTGAGAAATTTACCAAAACTTATCATTAGAAACTAAATTCAGGAAGAAAAAATAAAATTCTGTGGTAGCGGATGTTTTTAAAATGTTATAAAACATTACAAAAAAGTTTGGTAACACCATGAGAGAGTCTATAGTGCAAGTACTACAACTTATTATAGCTGATTAAAGAAGTAATTATATTTGTACTATAGAAACCGAAATGATAATAATGTATGATGGCAATATGACCATGTATATAATGCAGATATTACAACAGATTCTAGCTAATTAAAGAGTTAATATTTGTACTGTAATGCTGCTATCATGTTTTTTTGTAATAATGTGTAGCATTTTTTTTTATATGTGGGGGTAATTAATTGAGCATTAATCTTTGTCCAAAAAGGCACGATTATGTAAATAAACCTTCTAATATTCATGGAAAGATACGCCTCAAAAAAAAAATTCATGGAAAGATAGTCATGGTGCCTTACTAATTCTCAAAATCGCAAATTGTGCCTCGAATCCATTAGAATATTAAATTTGACCTTCTTTTATATTGCAGATTTTGCATCTAAGGAAGCAGCTTCTTTTCCTTCGAATTGAAGAGAAAGAATCGGTCAATGATCATTTGTTACTTGTGTAAATTACTTTCGGTGATTTGGTTTCTCTATTGTTTTGAACTTTTGGTTCTTGAATCATTAAGCAAGTCGCAATCTTTTTTACAAATAGTATCAAATAGTATTAGTTTGCAACTCAGTTTGTAGATTCTGTTTGTAAGCAGGACCGGTCCTGTGTTTCTGGAGGCCTTTCACGGTAAGTATAATGAGGCTTTGAAACTCGAAAAAATTAACTATAAATTTTTAATATAAAAATATTAAATACTTCTAAATTGAGTTCAATGAAAATGAGAAAATTGGTTTTTAGAGAAATTAGAAAAAATAAAAACGAGAGACAAGTACCCTGATTGCGTATGGAAAGTGCGACAATTTATAAAAAGAAGTTGGGACAAAATGATTTGAGAATGTTTCTTTTTGAGGAATATATAATAAAATTCTTATTTCTTTTTCTTTCTTCTCCTCTTTTCTTTTTTGACTTTTCAAAGCCTCTAATGTCAGATGGGCCTTTTTTTGTATATTTTTATTTTTTTGTCATTTAATGGGTCCTGATCTTATTAATGCGTGATATAGGGTGGAGTAGGTCTCATGTATAGTTGTAAAATGCATGATTTTGTGGGTTATGCTAAAGTTATAAGTTATAACTAAAACTTTTAAACATTTATTGCTATTTATATGGACTGGAGGATTAGAAGCTCTATTATTTTTGTGGCCTTGACTCATGTCAACTGGGCAATGGACAGGACCGGGCCTCTTTGTAAGTTGCAGCTGTTTCGTGAATAATATCAAATATTAATAATTTGCATATTGGTTTGTAAATTCTGTTTGATAATTGGCTCTGATATTGTCAGATATACTGACCAAAAACGTTTTACATGACAAAATTTGCTGTGTAATCAGTACGTTTTAGAGATATGTTTTTTCCGTTCAAGGAATGAGGAGAAACATGTGAAAAATGCAAAGACCTATCATTTGTGTAAAATTTTGTGAACATTTTTTTCAAACTGCAAAGAAATACAAATATGTGAAGCGATGAATGACTTCGTTAAAATTTTGTAAATTTAATGTAAATATATTAGGTTCCGTGGCAACAATTCGACCAATACATTGGCAACTCAGTCAAATTATAAGTAATTTTACACTTCCAATTTGAGAAGTTGTATAAAATAATTTAAAACATCAGTTTCGGATTGAGAGGATGGAATTTGCGAATCAGAATCCAATGGAGCGAGATTGAAAAAGAAAGGTATTTCTAAAATGTAAATGAATTGTTTTAAGAAAAAAATGATAGTAGTATATGATATGCATTCTTATACGTAGACATTATTCAAACATATTATTTTATCTACGAACACTAATGTTTTTGTTAGACCTAAAAACAACAAAGGAATTGAGATATTAGTTGAGATTTAATCAGCCTACAAAGTTAGTGACAAAATTAATTGAGAGATTTGGAAGCTCATTTAAGACTGACAAATCACAAACCACTTTAAGACTGACAAATAACAAACCACTTTCTCACAAACCACTTTATTCATAGTTTGTTGGCTGTTTGGTGAGAATATTAAAATAAAATGAGGATGAATGAATTTATCCAACTATACCATTGCCAAACAAAGCTCTAGTTTCTTTTTTTCATTTATTTATTTACTTATTTTTGATAAAAAAAAAACATGGACTTAGTTCCTTCCTCAATTAGTTTTGCTTATTTTACACTCATTGAACCGGTGAGAGGCATTGATGAGAGATGAAATATAGATGAGTTTCAATAAAAATCGATAGAATAATTACTCAACATTTGTTTGTAGTTTTCATCACTTTTCATTTAATTCTTTATTATTATTTTTTTTATTTGAATGAACCACGCAAGTTGCGTTGGTTCGGTTATATTAAATGTATAAGAAAAAGGTTACAATGAGAAAAGGAAGAAGAAAAGAAAATAGAAAATGTAAGTTTACACCAGCCTAGATTGCCAGTCGGTCCTTTAACATCATTTGCTCCAGGTGCTAGCTTCATCTGCTGCCTTGTTAGCTATCTGCAATGGCGTTCTCTATTAATTTTTTATTTAAGAAGTTTAAACAAATGACCATATTATAAGTTTTGACCATTTTTCAGTGAAATAAGTAGGAAAGGGGGCCCACATAGTGGGGATTGGGAGGCTTTTCTGTGTCACCGTAGAAAACCCCATATTTTATATAGGACATGTTTGATTTGGTGTATTTTAGGGGATTGTAGAGTGAAATGAAGTATTTAGGATAAAAAATTTTGTTGGATTTGTATAAAATGAAGTATATTGGGATAGCTTTGAAGTATTTTGTAATACATCACAAAATGTGGGATAACGCTCAAGCCAAAATGCAGTATCTCTCTGGTTCAAATTTAATTTTTTTTTAGTATTAATTATTAAATAAATTAATAAAAAATATTAAATAAATTAATAAAAAATATTAAATAAATTAAATTAAAAAATATTAAATAAATTAATAAAAAATATTAAATAAATTAAATGAAAATAAATATTAAACAAATTAAAATAATAAAAATAATATAATTTAAAATATTAATAAATTAAATAAAAATTAAATATTAATTAAAGTAAATTTAAATAACTTAAAATAAAAAATATTAAATTAAAATAAAATTAAATATTAAATAATTTAACATAAAAATATTAAATTAAAATAAAATAAATTATATAAAATTAAATATAAATTAAATTAAATATTAAATAATTTAACATAAAAACATTAAATTAAAATAAATAAAAAATATAAAGTAAAATATTCATTAAATTAAATATTAAATAATTTAACAAAAAAAACATTAAATTAAAATAAAATAAATTATATAAAATAAAATATTCATTAAATTAAATATAAATAATTTAACATAAAAAACATTAAATTAAAATAAAATAAATTATATAATTAAATTAAATATTAAATAATTTAACAAATAAAATATTAAATTAAAATAAAATATTACATTAAATTAAATTAAATATTGCATTAAAATAAAAAATATTTAAAATATTTAACTGCACAAAATAATTTTAAAAAATTGGTACACAAT
This sequence comes from Juncus effusus, assembly GCA_027726005.1. NCBI lineage: Eukaryota > Viridiplantae > Streptophyta > Magnoliopsida > Poales > Juncaceae > Juncus > Juncus effusus. Next base: position 496,719 of record CM050906.1, on the reverse strand, counting down.
TTTATGTATATACTCTATAATTATGAAACAATTAACTTAAATTAAAATTAAAATCCCGAATTTACATCAAAAATCAAACAATGAATTCTTTCTTTACATTATTTAAAATACACGAAATCAAACAAGTAAAATGTATTTTCAAAATCGTGTATAATCATGATGAAGTATTTGAGATATAGATCAATCTTGAAATACCTCAAATCAAACATGCCTATACTGTTTTTTCTTTTGAAAAACTTGATCCAGGTCATAGCTGTAGCTAATGATAAAATGCATTAATTAAGCAAGTTGTCCATTAAAACATTTGACAAATAACAAGGCTGGAGTGCCGTACAGCAGCACTTAATGACAATGTCTCCAAATAATTAACTCAGCATTAATGGAATTAATACTCTGATAAGGTGGGGATTAATTGTTTTGGAACCCTGACAAAAGGACACTGCCAAATCAGAAGCTGGTGGCGGAATAGTGATTTTTTTTTCTTTTTTTTTCATGATTGTTTAGAGACAAAAAAAATATAAAATATGTGGTTCCATCAGAGAGTCTGACAGAACTATTGAATTCGTAATTTTTTGATCTAATTGGCCTTCTAAATTAAGAATTTAACCTGAAAAAATGAATTTAACTGTTTTTTTCCTTAATTAATTGTGTTTAAGGGTGCCAAATGACCGGGATCAACAAAAATGAAAAAATGAACAGTTCCGCCAGAACTCTGGCCGAAAGTGCTAGTGGCTGAGTTATTTTCAAAATAGTGCTATCTGATGAATTATTTTTCAAAAAAGTGTTATTTAAAAAAAAAGTCGATTTATTGGGTGGCATGGTTCCATGCATTAAATGTATATACACTAATTTAACTTTAAAATTTATCAAAATAGCCTGTTAAAATGACTGATTTTCTTTTGCCGGTTGCATGGAATAATTAAGTCCGATGCAATGATTAAGTCCGATGCAGAACCAGCCGGAATGATGTTATTTTTATTAAAATTAATGCTTTTATAAATTAATAAGTTAATTTAAATTAGTTTGTATTTTATATTGTGTTTGTAATAAGGTCCTTGGCCCATAACAATTAGGTCCCTTGAATAGGTGTTTTGTATGGGTGTAAATGAATGGGTGTATTTTGGGATGCCATAAAAATAACTACAAATAGAGGGTGAGATTGAGGGGTGGTAACCGACTCATTATCCACTAAAATTGTAACCAAAAGAAAAAAGAAAAGAAAATTAAGAAAAAACCTCTCATCTATTCTCTCCATTCAATAAATCAATCCAAAATTCTAATAAATTGGTATCAGAGCCACGATGTTTTGAGTTTAGTAGAAGAAGTAGAAGGAGATCACCATGACAACCCAAGGCGGTGTATTTGGGCTTCCAAATTCTTCACAACTCATTTTTGATGGAGAGAATTACGATTATTGGAGTATTAAGATGAAGACGCTTCTAATTTCTCAAGATTTATGGGAAATAGTTGAAGAGGGGCATGAAGACGTGGAGGCGGTAACACCGTCGGAAAAAGAGACGGACGAGGCTAAAAAGATAAGGCTAGAATTGGAAACGGAGATGAAAGGAAAGAAGAAGAAAAATGCAAAGGCGTTATTCTTGTTACAACAAGCGATTTCGGAAAAAATATTTCCGAGAATAATCGAGGCGAAAAGCGCAAAAGAAGCATGGGAAATCCTACAAAAAGGATTTCAAGGAAACGAGAAGGTACGAACGGTTAAACTCTTGACCGTCAAAAGGGATCTTCAAAATTTGAAGATGAAAGATAATGAGACGCTAACTGATTTCTTCTCTAAAATTATGGAGTTGGTAAGCAAAATAAGAAGTTTGGGTGAGGAGTTTTCCGAAAAGTCGGTTTGTGAAAAAATTCTCATTAACGTATCGGCAAAATATGACAACATGCCCTCGATCATTGAAGAAACTCAAGATATCTCAACCCTTAATGTACATGATCTAATGGGTTCATTAGAAAGATATGACCAAAGGATAAATAGAGATACCGAGAAATCTTTTGAGAGCGCATTCCAATCGAAAACCACCATAACCGAATCGTCAAACCAAAATACGGTGAAGAGAGAATCATCTCGTGGCGGTAAAAACGGTAAAGGGAAAAGTCGATTTGAAAAAGGAGAAAATAGAGGAAATAATCAAAAGTGGTGTAATAATTGCAAAAATTCCTCTCATTTCGAAAAAGATTGTTGGTATAAAGGAAAATCCCAATGCTATAATTGCAAGAAATTCGGTCATCTAAAAAAAGATTGCCGAAATAAAACCAACGAGCAAGCCAATTACACCGAAGGGAAAAACGGTGCGGAACATACCTTTATTGCATGTCATGCGGCCCTAGAGCGAAAATAAGAAGTGTGGTATGTTGATAGCGGATGTAGCAACCATATGACCGGAAGCGAATCGGTCTTTAGCAATACAACCGTCATTACTCAAATTACAATGGGTAATGGTGCGGTTGTTCAATCGAAGGGAAAAGGCACAATCACTATTGAAACAAGGAGAGGTCGTTTGTTAGTGGGTGATGTGTTGTTTGTTCCGGAGTTGGCGCAAAATTTATTGAGTGTTGGGCAATTGATTGAGCACGGTCATGCGGTTCATTTTGAGGGTGAGTTTTGCAAACTTTACGATAGGCCTAAAAATGAAAGTAAATTAATTGCGAATATTAAAATGGAGAAAATTCGCAATTTTCCTCTTATTCTAAATATTTCCAAACACGCGGCGTTGAAGGCCGGTGTTGAAGATATATCATGGTTATGGCATAAAAGGCTTGGTCATGTGAATTTTGAAAGTTTAAAATATTTGAGTAAGAAAAATATGGTGTACGGATTACCGAACATACAAGAGAAGGGTGATGTGTGTGAAGCGTGTGCGCTCGGTAAAATTCACCGAGAACCATTCCCAAAAGAAAGGGCGTGGAGAGCCATGAAACCGTTGAGCTTGTGCATACCGATGTGTGCGGGCCAATGAAGACAACTTCAGAAGGCGGTAACCGATATTTCATCACCTTCATCGATGATTACTCGCGAATGTGTTGGATTTATTTCTTGAGACAAAAATCCGAGGTATTTAATATTTTCAAAAAATTTCAAATTATGGTTGAGCGGCAAAGTGGCCGGTTGATTAAAAAAGTAAGAAGTGATAGAGGCGGTAAATATAACTCGAAAGAATTTGTGAAATTTTGTGAAAATATCAATCTTGAAAGACAATTAACCGTGGGTTATACACCGGAGCAAAACGGTGTTGCCAAAAGAAAAAATAGAACAATAATGGAGATGTGTCGAGCGATGTTAAATGAAAAGGGCGTTCCGACAAAATTTTGGGCCGATGCGGTGAACACGGCAGTTTACTTGTTAAACCGGTGTCCCACAAAAGCGGTCAAAGATAAAACCCCATTTGAAGTGTGGTCGGGTGGAAGAAAGCCATCCGTGAATCACTTGCGAATTTTCGGATCCGTTTGCTATTCGCATATCCCGAAGGAAATGAGACATAAACTTGAAGAAAAAGCCGAGAAATGTATTTTTATCGGTTATAGTTCTCAATCAAAGGGTTGTAAACTATTTAGTCTAAAAAGAAATAAATCAATCACAAGTCGAGATGTGATTTTTAATGAGAAAGAAAAGTGGACTTGGAAGGAAAAAGGAGTTGAAAACGTACCGATATTGCCGGTACATGAAGAAGAAAATGGCGTAGAAGAAGCCGAAGATGAAAATAAAAATAATGATGAAGAAGAGGAAGTACCGCAATCTCCTCCGACTAATGATGGGTCGAGTTCCTCTACCCAAGTTTAACACCACCGGTAAAGAATCAATGATTTAGAAATATAAATGATATTTATTTAAATTGCAACTTTTGCGTTGTCGAACCGGAATGTTTTGAGCAAGCGATAAAAGAAGAAGTTTGGAGAAATGCGATGGAAAAAGAAATAAAAATGATTGAGAAAAATGAGACTTGGGAGTTGGTTGAAACACCAAAAGAGAAGAGTGTAATCGGGTTAAAATGAATTTATAAAACAAAAATAAATCCGGATGGATCCGTTCAAAAATACAAGGCAAGATTAGTTGCGAAAGGATATGCACAAAAACCGGGTGCCGACTACCAAGAGACATTTGGACCGGTTGCGAGGCATGAAACTATTAGGTTGTTGATTGCCTTGGCGGCACAAAAAGGTTGGAAACTATACCAACTTGATGTAAAATCCGCTTTTCTAAACGGAATATTAAAAGAAGAAGTATATGTGGAGCAACCGCAAGGGTTTGTAGTTGAAGGAAAAGAAGATAAGGTGTACAAATTGAAGAAAGCGTTGTACGGGTTGAAGCAAGCACCCCGTGCATGGTATAACAATATTGATGCGTACTTCACCGACAAAGGGTTCAAAAGAAGCCCGAGTGAGCCAACCCTCTACATCAAGAAAGACAAAAACGGTATGATTATCGTTTCTCTTTATGTTGATGATTTAATCGTTACCGGAAGTGACGAAGGAATTGTGCAAGAATTTAAGAATGAGTTGTTGAAAAAATATGAGATGAATGATTTGGGGTTACTTCATTATTTTTTGGGTATTGAAATTGATCAAAGCAAAGATGGCGTTTTTATTTCTCAAAAGAAGTATGCTCAAAATATTCTCTCTAAATTCAAAATGGAGAATTGCAATCCGGTGACGACACCGTTATTGGTGGGTGAAAAATTGACAAAAGAAGATGGTAGTGATGATGCCGATGAATCGGTATATAGAAGCTTAGTTGGAAGCTTATTATATCTCGCCATTACAAGAGCCGATATTATGTATGCATCGGGTCTATTATCTCGGTTTATGAATCGACCGAGTAGATTTCATATGGGCGTAGCAAAGAGGGTGTTGCGCTATATTCAAGGTACGCAAGATTTCGGGCTAATGTACGAGAAGAATAAAAAAGAAAAAATAGAATTGTTTGGATTTTGTGATAGTGATTGGGCCGGTAGTGCGGATGATTTGAGAAACACATCCAGTTATACATTCACTATAGGATCGGGAATATTCTCATGGGCTTCAAAGAAGCAAGAGAGAGTGGCGCTATCCACCGCGGAAGCGGAGTATGTGTCGGCAAATGAAGCCACACGACAAATTACTTGGTTGAGGAAGGTGTTAGAAGACATGGGGGAGAAACAAGTCAATGTGACCGTTCTCTTCTGTGATAACAATTCCGCGATAGCTATGTCAAAAGATTCCGTCTTCCATAGCCGCACAAAGCATATCAAGCTCAAACATCATTTTATTCGAGAGGTGGTTGAAGATGATGAAGTTCTTGTCAAGCATATCAAGACTGACGATCAGTTGGCGGATATCTTCACGAAATCACTTCCAAGCGAGAAGTTTATTCGCTTCCGAGAATTAATGGGGATGGCGAATAAAAGCATTAAGGGGGAGTATTAAAATTAATGCTTTTATAAATTAATAAGTTAATTTAAATTAGTTTGTATTTTATATTGTGTTTGTAATAAGGCCCTTGGCCCATAACAATTAGGTGCCTTGAATAGGTGTTTTGTATGGGTGTAAATGAATGGGTGTATTTTGGGGTGCCATAAAAATAACTACAAATAGAGGGTGAGATTGAGGGGTGGTAACCGACTCATTATCCACTAAAATTGTAACCAAAAAAAAAAAAAAAAAAAATTAAGAAAAAACCTCTCATCTATTCTCTCCATTCAATAAATCAATCCAAAATTCCAACAATTTTTCTATATATATAAATATTTTTTATATGTATTGTTTTGAATGTATATTGTTTTTGAATTATACATTTAAACATTTTATATTTTGTTTTCTGGTAATTACTATATAATGCTTAGGTACTGAAAAAGAAGGATCCTATGTTTGTAGCTTTCATCATTTTTTTTTTATTATTTATTTAAGAAGTTCAAAAGGAAAACAACAATATTCCAGATCTCTCACACACAAAATACAGCAGCCTATATCCTTTTTATTATGCTAGCAACAATCATAATAACCCCATAATCTTTCTCAAAAAAATCAGAATTTTTCCTCTCAAAAGAAAAAAACACCCATTAAAAAAAAAATAGCATATGAAAAGAGAGGAAAAGTTATTCTTAATCAGTTAACTGGGACCTTTCTGATGGATTTCCTCCTTTCTTCCCTATCAAAAGTCTCTTCAGTATTCTCATTGATCCATCCAAATTTCTTAATGTAAGGGTTGATTAGGGTTTGTGGTGGGTAATGTTTTATGCAGTCCTCCCAAACATCTAAATCTTCCAAGTCCCTATTCACAATCCACATGCAACTGTTGCACTTAAGCCCTGAACCAAAGCTTAGCATGAGCACTCCATCTCCTTTCCTTAGCCTCTTTTTCGCCTCCATGTACGCCAAAACGTACCATATACTGCTCGCTGACGTGTTTCCCCATCTGTGTAACGTCATTCTGGCTGGTTCCACATCGTATTGATTCAATCCTAGTGCAGTTCCAATCGCGTCAATCACAGCGGTCCCGCCTGTGTGCAAGCAAAAGTGATCGACCCCAGATCGGAAATTGATTGCTACGTTTGCCTTCCGAGCCGGTTTGATCACCTTTCTTTTTATTGTGTAGTACATGTAAGCAACAAGTTCGCGAACGGGTAGAATTTTCGGTGCTAGACGTTTCAAATTTTCTTTAAAGGCACGAACGACAGCTTTAGGGAGTTCCTTGCTTAGGTGGACCCCAACTCGGCCAGCATCATCTTCTTTCTGAACTGCACAGTTGTAAGCATCGTCGTATGATCCGATATGCGTTCGAATGAGGCACTTTAATCTCATCTTGGCCCGAGCACGCATGGCTGGGTCATTTGTCAGCAACATCACAGAACCGCCGGAACGAAAAAGGCAATTGCCAAGCATCATCGATTTATTGTTGCCAGAGTACCAATTTGGGCTGATAGATTCTGATGTAACAACCACAGCTAGGGTTTTCTTCCCCAGTTTGAAAATGTTGTTGACCAAGTCAATGGCTATCAGAGTGGCACTGCATCCCATTGCAGAGAGGTTGAAACTTTTCACATCGTCCCGCATCCCGTATCGATGAATGATCCTTGATGCGATGGAAGGTGCAGGAGAGAAAGTGGAGACATTAACCACCAACACATCCACGTCGCACGGCGAGATACCAGTTTTCGCAAATAATTCACCTACTGATGTGTTTATGAATTCGTCCATTTCACCGATGGCATCATTAAGTGTTGCCGATTCTTCACGCCCGTCAATAATATTTCTCGGTCCGTAGGTTTCTTCACCGATACCAGAGCTGACAATGACCTTCAGTAAGAATTTGTATTCCGATAAACCGAGGGTTTCGTTCCGCTCCATGATCTCGCCAGCCATTTGGGTTGTGATCTTGCGGTCAGCCGATGGCTTGAAACATACATAGTCAACCAAGTAGCAATTTGTGGAGTATTTGTGTTTGAAGGATTTATAAATAATTATATAGAGGGGGTAGAGAAGTAGTAGGGTGGTGAGAATGGCTAGAAGCTCCATTGAGACAAATCCTATTTAGTGTTGCAAGTTCTTTATTGTGAACTTGATTTTGAGATTGGGATTTGAATGGATATTGCAGGAATAGTGGTGTGTATATAAAGCAAACATGAGAAATATTACCTGATGAATACAGAGATAAGTTCTTTGTCGTGTGGTGAAAAATAGAGCTAGATATTTGCTTGTTTTCTACTCTTTTACCTAAAATATGGTTGCTATTTAATACAAAGGCTGCTATTTACATTGGTTGGTTTAGTATGGTTTGGTGGTATAAACCTTTGACCCAATTTAATATTGTCATGCTCATGCTATCAAAACTTAGGTCACAAAACATAGCCTTTGAAGGCCATATAATGCAGTTCTTTTTCTCGAGTAAAAAATACCCAAAAACCGTTTTTGGATTTAATTAAGGCCAACAAGTATAATAGCACAAGTAGTGAGTTCATCTATATACCCCCTGAATTTTCCAGTTTTATTGTCTGTTTTGCTGGAATTCTTTTTCAAAGTAGCACTTTTTTGAACAATAATTAATCAGATGGCACTATTTTACAAATAATTGGGTATCTAGCACTTCCGCCAGAGGGTCTGGCGGAACTGAAGTAGTTCCGCCATAGAGTCTGGCGGAACTAGTAATTTTTTTTTTTTGTTGATCCCGGCCATTTGGAATCCTTAAACATGCTTAATTGAGAAAAAAAGTTAGTTCCACCATAGGATCTGGCGGAACTAGGTAAAATTTATTTTTTTCAGATTAAACTCGTAATTTAGAAGGCTCAAAAAATTACGAATCCAAAAGTTTCGCCAAACCCTCTGGCGGAACTGGCTATTTTATATTTTTTTTGCCTCTAAACAGCCACGAAAATTTAGCAAAAAAAAAAAAAAAAAAAAAAAACTGTTCATAGTTCCGCCAGACCCTCTGGCGGAACAGTTTTTTTTTTTTTTTTTTTTTTTTTGCTAAATTTTCATGACTGTTTAGAGATAAAAAAATATAAAATAGCTGGTTCCGCCAGAGGGTCTGGCGGAACTTCTGAATTCGTAATTTTTTGAGCTAATTGACCTTCTAAATTAAAAGTTTAACCGAAAAAATAAATTTTACCTAGTTCCGCCAGACCCTATGGCGGAACTAACTTTTTTTCTTAATTAAGCGTGTTTATGGGTGCTAAATGGCTGGAATCAACAAAAAAAAAATTACTAGTTCCGCCGGACCCTCTGACGGAACTGCAAATGCTATCTGCTGAAATACTTCGAAAAAAATGTCATTTAATTAATTATAAAAAAAAAAAATGCTATTTTGCAAAGAAAAATTCGTTTTGCTGAAGGTAAGTGATAATTAAAACAGCTTTCCATCACATCAACAGTGTTTACTGTTTCTCAGTACAAATTTCTAAATTGTCTTGTCAGATGTCCCATCCCATAAAATTTAGCGCCTTTGATTTTTCAAAATTTATGCCATATTACCCTCATTCCTCATCTCTCTCATTTCAAATATCATTCCACAAAAAAATATCATTGCCACCTCACCGATGACTTTGCATCAACGAGACAAAGAGCTTCCCACCACGCACGACTTTCAGATAAAGTCAACCTGAAGATCTGACAACCTCTATTTTCGAGCAAAAAAAAAGGCCGTCAAATTGAACACTCTGCAAGCGTCGAAATCCTCAAGGTAGGTTTTGAACTTCGCCCCTTTTAGGTGATTAAACCCTAATTTTTTCTTATTTATATTGATCGTTTATTTGTTAGTGATTTTAAATGATTATTGCTGTAAATTAGATTTTCTTTTTGTAATTTTCGGATTTTTTTTTTCAGATTATTGGGGATTTCGTTCGGGGCATTTTCAGCGGTTTATAATCATCTTGATCATAATTTTAGTTTGTTGTGCTTTTTTGGTACTTTTGTTTATGAATTTTTTTTTAATATTTTGTTGTAGTTTCTATGATTATTTTGTATGGTCGGTGATTCGTTTCTTTAAATAGTAAAATAAGATCTAGCTCTTGTGGTAATAGTTTTAAATCCAATATTGATTTTTGTCGTTCTAAAGAGATACTTTTTTGAACATTCCCGAAAATATCTATAATTTGTGGTAGTTATGGTAATTATGTTGATTACGACTAATTAAGAAAAGGATGATGCTATTTCTAGAGCGGATTTTTCTGCATCTAGAGCAACATTCAAAAATTTTATCAAAATTCCGAAATTATCCTGCTTTAATTATGCTAAGTATTTATAACACAAATATGCATTGATTAGCAAAATCACTTCTTTCTTCATTAATTCTGACAAAATAGTAATTATGAATTTATGATTAATACAAATATCTCATCTTCTTGTATCTGTATTCTGTTATTCGCTGCACGACTAAAACTAAATTAAACATTCTACCATTTCTTGTTGCATGCCACACTACATCTTTATCATCCAGTTTGTGTCATGTTTTTTTTTCTGTTTCAAAGTTTGATGATCAATTAATTACTTCATCTATTATCATTAGTAATTATACATCTCTTTCAAAGTTTCATTTTGTTGGACAAAGTTTAATGTTGAAGTATTTATAATAATGAATTATTAGGGGATTTACTTTTATACAAACTTTTTCTTTTATATAAGTTTATTTTCAGCATATGACAACTTGTGTAATTCAAACAAATGACCATGAAGCAAATCGAAATATGTTTATATGGTGTAATTGAAACCCAACCTTAGATAGAAAAAATGGCATTGAAATATACGTATGGTGTGGTGGAGCATGGAGTAAAAAGGAATAAACATTGAGGAGGAAATCTATGATTTATTTGCATTAATGGTTGTTGTCATTTTTAATTGTGTGATAAATATCTAACTTAATTAAACAAGGACAATTTCGGAATTTTAATGAAAAATTTAAAAATCGTTCTAGACGAAGAAAAGTCAGCTCTAGAAATAGCGCCATCCTTAAGAAAATTATGGTGAATATTATGAATTTAAAGTTTCATGGTAAGTATCTATCATCTGTCTTAATTTCAGGCCTGATTTGGAATTGATATCAATTATCTTAATTATTGGATTCAATGATAACAAATGAGTTTTACTCTACTTGATAGAGAATCAATATCTTAATTACTGGTGTTAATGATATCAAATTTTAAATGTGCAGAGGTGTTTTACAATTAATTAGTATAACTTTTTAGGAATTTAGTTTTTGAACATTTTCATGAGCTTTTAAGAACTATCTTAGTAATTTTTTTGTAATTGGGCCAAACTGTAATTTGATGGCTATTTTATTTAATTTTCGAGGGGCAATTTCCAAATTCCATTAAATGTTAACTATTATAAATTTTTGCAGCAATTGTAGATGGTAATATACTAGTTTTGATTGTAGATGATGATTGGAAGGCAGAGAGAAGGCAGAGAATTTCATGAGCTTTTATGAACTACCTCGAAATTTTTGCAGCAATTTTATTTTATTTTATTTTTATTTCTTTTTTTGGCATTTGTTACATCAGTCTCTGTGCCTTTATGTATGCAATTGTGCAAGAGTAGTTTTGTTAAAATATAAATGAATAATATTTTGGTTACCACTAGTTATCATTGGAATAATAATTTGATTACCACCGGAAAGTAAATAATAATATTCATGTCCTTAAAATATAAATTTCAAAATTGATGATTAAATTGATACACTACAGTGATACCCACCAGTAATGTTGAACTATGAATATACATCCATTCATAACATAAGACATACATTTGCAAAATAAAGTCCATAATACAAGACATGCATTATGCAAAATAATAAATATATAGTTGAATGGGTTAAAGTGGAAGTAAATAATAAATTATGGACATGTTTGATTTGATAGTGGATATATGGTATACAGTAATCTAGTTATTCACAGTAAGTAGTAATTGGGTTGCAGTTTGTTACCGGTGACCACCAAACTATGTTTGTTTTCATAATCAAGGCAATATTATAGTTGAATTTTATGGAGTATCAATATGTTTCGAAAACATGTACGGAAAATAGAACATACTGTACTTATGAACACTAGGATTTATGTTACAAAAGCTTTGGACATGTTTGATGTGTTACTACTGGATATATGGTAGGATAAACCAATACCTCAAGGTAAGCAGTTATATAAGGACGTCTATTTAATATCGCGTAGATCTATGAAAGTAATTTAGGTAAGATTTATAAATTATTGTGATAAAGAAATAAATACGTTGTAATTTAGTATTGAATGGTTGAATCAGATATCAAATTAGGACATTAAAAACTTGCATTAAAAACAACATTATCATTTAGTCCATGTACAATGTTCATTTACTTGATTTGATCTATGGAGATTGGAGACCCACTCCGTACTGGTAGGGTATGTTTCTACGCAAGATCACATTAAAAAATAATATTTGGCGAGGTAATAATTATATTTTTTTTCTTGAGTCTAAACCGTCTTGAATTTGTCAAAACCATCCAACATGACAATTACCACCGTTAATTTCTGCAGTAACTACACATGTCATGGGCCACTTACCGTCGTTGACATCATGCTGATGGCATCGCCAATGTGTGTGTGTTGTGTGTGGGTTTTGGTGGGGGGGGGGGGGGGCGGGGGGGGGGTGGTGGATCCATGGGGTGGGATATATTTTCCCGCAGTACAATATCACAAGAATATATAACACAACTTACTGTTTTAGTTCCTTTATAAGTTAGAATATTAAATAAACCTAGATTGTTCTTTGGATCCAATACTACTTTCTAACTGAAATATTAAATAAACCTACATCTGCATCGTCCTGTGAATTCTGTGTGGAACTTAAACCAGAAGAAAATAAAAAATAAAATAAAAGAATTCTCATTTTAAGGGCACAGTAATATCATATCATTTAAGCTATCAATTAGTATATAATATGGATATAAAGTAAATCTAAAAAGGATGTTTTGAGAGCAGTCACGACTCGACTCGACTCGACAAATTCAGACTTGTCATGTTTTGATAAGCTAATTTATTATTTATTTTAATTAAATTATATAGTTAGTTACTTCTTTGAAATATAAACATCAACCCTAGTCAAGTTGAATGGTTTGCAGGAGTCGTACTAGCTAGTAAAGTTCATACGTCAATTTACTTTACCATATAAAATGCAAGCTTGAATTTAGTACTCTTGTTAAAATAATGTCTAACTTTGGCTTTTGAACGATTTAAGTTTTCAGGTTTAGCTATACATCTCTATCTTTTCGTGGGTTTCAATGACCTCAAAGTTTGTAGTGCAATATCAGAGAAAAATTAAAAGTACCAAAAATTAAACCATTCAAGTTAAATTTGCAGTTAAAAATTATTATTATTTAAAATAAAAAATTAATATTATTATTTTTTTGAGAAAAGCCAATAGGCGATAATAATGGGAATTTGAATTGGAAGTTTTGACCCAAATTTGGGATTCCAGCCCTGAACCTAAATCAGAATCCTAAACTCCGTATTTTGCAAAACCTTATTTTTAATCACAAGTTTAAGACCCAACATATAACAGAATTAACTTTGTTAATAAAATACTTAATTAACGAAATAGTTAGATTTTCATAACGAAACATGCAGGGACAATAATATTTAATCCACCAGTGGTTGGTACTGGTAAAGTCAGACTGGCATGGAGCCAGCAGTCAATGTGGCTTTTAATTGAAGTAAAGTTTGACAACAGTGACACAATAATATTTTGTAAAAATTACATATTTCCGTCTTCAACAAGTAGAAAAATGGTTTCATCTTTCAAACAACACATAATTTTATATCCAAGTAGCATTACATATATAAATATTAGTCATATATTATTGACAAATATCCAATCATCATAAAGTCATACAACAGTTGGTTATATCCAAGTAACATTACATATGCAAATATTAGTCATATATTATTGGCAAATATCCAATCATCATAAAGTCATACAACAGTTGGTTAATGCTATAGTTGGTACTTGGTACAATGTTTTGTTATTTGCTAGTGTTGGTACTAGCCTCGATTAATTTGCCAAAATTCAAGAAAGCAAAGATAAAAGTCATCCAAAACAACAGAGTCGGTCCGGCCCAAAGCTTATAGTAAGTCCAAGGCCTATTCTATAGTGAATCCCACATGAAGTAAAAATGACATGCTTACATGACGAAGATTGCGATTGTGATTATATTTTCAAATGTGCCTTCGGAGTTAGGATTGATAGATAATGTGTTTTGACACATTAGAAAATAAGGCACTTCACAAAAAAATATAGATTATAATGTGTTTATTGTATATAAAATGTCAATAAGAAAAATCTTATATATTTTAATTATTTACATTGATAAAGACTAAATTCATTTTGTTTAATTTAGAGAGCGTATTTGGTTATATATATATTTTTTTTTTCATTTTTCACTTTTTTAGAAGTGTATGTGTGATGTCTTCGATATTTTATATGGTTATACATGAAATATATATGTGCCTTCATTCAGTGGCGAAGCTTGAAATTGATTTTGTAAAGATATTGAAAGTCCCAATACATATAAAAATATAAAATATACTAGAATTATACTAATATATACTAGTTTGTAAAAAATCTTGGGGCTAGGAGTTATAGATTTGACATTTCTATTTTCTATAGATATACTACACTGCAAGGGTGTATAAAATATTTAGTTACTCTCACATAAAAAATGTGCGAGAGTATTTAGCCGTTCATTCTGTCAAAGCGCCGATATACAATTAAAATCACTTGCTGGAAGTAGATAGAATTGACTGTTATACAGCGGTTTAGTTAGGTGTATTTAGTCATATTATATTATATTATATTATATTATATTATATTATATTATATTTATTATATCATATGTTATTTATTATATTATATTATATTATTTTTATATTATATTATATTATATCATTACATTACATTACAAACTCATATAAACAAATTCCCTCAAATCTACTAATTTATATTCAAACACATTATTTTTGCATACATCTTTGTATTCTTCTAGTAATTAAATTTTGCAAATCCTAATTCCTAGAAATATACTGATACTATCCTAGAAAATTTGGTGCATCCAAACAAGCCCTTAATTTGTTTTTCCTATTAGAAGCATTAATGAGAAGTTATATAATATATAGTATTAGTATAGCAACAATAATAGAATAATTATCCCCAATATGTCTTGTAGTAGTTTACATGTCATGTTTTTTTAACCAGTGTGGGGCCCACGACAAGACAATGAACACATTATGGCGGTTAAAACTTCTGTCAAAAATAAAGATGTTTATATGAAAAACGAAAAAAAAAAATGAACTGCCAACCGTCGACAATCTACAAAAAAGAGTTGTTACGATCAATGGTGCACTCTTTGCAAAACAGGAGCTGAAAACGCCGAGCACACGCTTAACTCTTGTCCTTTTACATGTCAGCTATGGCATCAAGATGAAAAAAGAGGGAACACCAACGCGAGGCTGCACTAACATTAATCCGATAAGAGCACAATTGAATTTGAACCCTCAATGAGCATGATTTAGAAGCTGATGTAATCTCATCTGAATTGGGAGGCGACTAATGAATTAAGTATAAAATATACTAGTTTGTTAGATATTGAGTTGTATATTGGCCTTTTCAATTTTGTATTGTTTTGTTATTTACCTTTTATAATACTTAAATCAATACAAGCAACACAATTGCCTATTGCATGTTCTAAAAAAAATTGAATGCTCAATCTCTTGTATCACAGTAAATACCCAACTAATAGGCGAGAGTACTATTTGCAATTTTTTTGTTTATTTAAGAAGTGTAAAAAATTACCGTATTTCAGATCTAAAAATAAAGAAATTTACTAGGCCTTGTCATACTTATTGTACTATTACTACATATTTTAGATCCCAAAACAAACTTTACCAGCCTCCATCATACTTATTTATCCTATTGTACTAGCAAGCAGTAATAATAATAACCCAATAAACTTATTTTTATTTTTTCTACATTTCCACATGCTCATGCAAGCACACACACTGACACTAGCCTAAGGGCATTTTAAGAAAGAAAACACACGCACACACACACTGACACCTAAATTTCTAAGGGCCAAGTGGAATTAGGAATCACACACAGACACCTAAATAAATTTTCTAATTTCTAAACACTAGCCTGAAAACACACTGACACCTAAATTTCTAATTTCTAAACGCTCCCAAAATCTCCTACCTAATTTATCCATCTCACAATAAAAAAGGGAGGAATAAAATAAATTTATCCTTAATAAAAGCTCACTAAGGGACCTTTTTGATAGACTTCATCCTTTCCTCCCTATCAAAAGTCTCTTCAGTATCCTCATTGACCCATCCATATTTCTCAATGTAAGGGTTGATTAGGGTTTGTGGTGGGTAATTTTCAATACAGTCCTCCCAAACATCTAAGTCTTCCAAGCCCCTATTCACAATCCACATGCAACTATTGCACTTAAATCCTGAACCAAAGGTTAGCATGAGCACTCTATCTCCTTTCCTTAGCCTCTTTTTCGCCTCCATGTACCCCAAAACGTACAATATACTGCTCGCTGATGTGTTACCCCATCTGTGTAGCGTCATTCTTGCTGGTTCCACCTCATACTTACCCAATCCTAGTGCTGTTCCAACCGCGTCAATCACGGCCGTCCCGCCTGTATGCAAACAAAAGTGATCAACCCCTGATCGGAAATTGATCGCTAGTTTCGATTTCCCTACGGGTCTAATCACCTTTTGTTTTATCGTATGGTACATGTAAATTGCCAGTTCACTGAAGGGTAGAATCTTTGGTGCGAGATGCTGTAAATTTTCCTTAAACGCACGCACAGCTGCTCTAGGGAGGTTCTTGCTTAGGTGGATCCCGACTCGGCCAGCATCATCTTCTTTTTGAAATGCACCGTAGTAAGCATCATCGTTTGCCCCGATATGCGTCCGGACAAGACACTTTAATCTCATCTTGGCCCGAGCACGCATGCTTGGGTCATTTGTTAGCAGCATCACAGAACCACCCGAGCGAAAAAGACAGTTGCTAAGCATCATTGATTTATCGTTGCCAGAGTACCAGTTCAGGCTAATAGATTCTGTTGAAACAACCACTGCTAGGGTTTTCTCCCCAGATTTGAAAATGTTGTTCACCAAATCAATGGCTATCAGACTCGCACTGCATCCCATTGCGGAGAGGTTAAAAGCTCTCACATCGTCCCGCATTCCATATCGATGAACAATCCTTGATGCGAGGGATGGTGCGGGGGAGAACGTGGAGACGTTGACCACCAACACATCCACATCGTGCGGCGAGATCCGGGCTTTCGCTAATAATTTGCCGACTGACACATTTATGAACTCATCCATCTCGCCGATGGCGTCATGAAGCGTCGGGGATTCTTCTCGGCCTTCTATAATTATGTTTCTTGGGCCGTAGGTATCTTCACCGATACCAGAGCTAACAGCAACCGTCACCAAGAACTTGTACTCGGAAAAACCGAGGTTTTTGTTCCGCTCTATGACCTCGCCGCATGTTTGGGTCGTGATCTTACGATCGGATGACGGCTTGAAACATACATAGTCAACCAAGTAGCAGTTTGTGGAGTACTTGTGTTTGAAGGATTTATAAAGAACATAGAGAGGGAAGAGGAGTAGTAGTTTGGTTAGGATGGATAGAAGTTCCATTGAGACAAATCCTTCTAGTGTTATACCTTTCCTTTTACTATGTTGGTGAAATTTGATTTGAACTTGGAATTGAATGAATAAACACAGCGTGTATATATAATGCAAACATGATAAAACATTTACTGATGAACACGAAGGTAACTTCTTTGATGTGGTGAAAAATAGAGGTTAATTATTAAATTTTTACCATTTACCTAAACACGTGATAAAGGTTTGCAATTAATAAGGGTTTCTGTTTACATTTGTTGGCTAGTGTATTGATTGGTGGTGTGCTAAAAAGAATTGGTCAGATATAGAGTTTCATTTGGAGCGTCCATCAGTGTCCGATTACAAAAAGTACGATGAAATTACAAAAAAATATTTTTATAAACACAAAAAATATAGTAAAATTACAAAAAAGTATATTTTCAAAAATGTATATTTGTAA
Organism: Juncus effusus; assembly: GCA_027726005.1. Classification (NCBI taxonomy): domain Eukaryota; kingdom Viridiplantae; phylum Streptophyta; class Magnoliopsida; order Poales; family Juncaceae; genus Juncus; species Juncus effusus. Next base: position 479,127 of record CM050906.1, on the reverse strand, counting down.
ACATAAAAGATATATTCAAGTGTAAATATATATGTATATAGTTAAAACTGTATGGTGGACGCTTCTGAGTACATTAAAAATTGGGCACTCCGAATAATTTCTAAAAAAAATTACCCAATTAAAAATGTTCATGTTATCAAAACTTAGTCACAAAACATAGCCTACAATGCAGTTCTTTTGTTGAATAAAAGTTACCCAAAACCGTTTTTGAATTGAGGGACAGCAAATAACATCATCATTTCACACACATTCCTAAATATAATGCAACTTAATGTTATTCAGTAGAATCTCCTTAAATTAATACTCAATAAATTAATAATCTCTCTAAGATAATAATTTTCTCCGGTTCCGACTTGGGCTCATTATCTAAATTAATAATTTTGATAAAATAATAAGATAATAATTTTTTGCAAGACCTTTATATAAATATTTGGTTCCATCAAAATCATACATTAATAATCTCCTAAAATTATAAAGATAGCTACGATAATTTAGTAAAATATGAATCTATTGTTATTTGATTTTTTATTGAAATTTAAATCAAAATGAATTTCATTTCTAACTTTTCTTGCGGCATCCAAAAGTTCCGTTGTCGCGTTCTCGAACTGTAACAAAAAATTATGAAGGTGGGGCCCATCTACCAGTTCTAATGGTACTATATCATCCTCAGCTTCATCCTCAACTAGATTTTCAATTTATGTATCGACAATTTCTTCTAAACTTTGGGCCTCTGAACATGCTTCATTTTCACCAGGGTAATCCAACAGGCGAAAATTTAGTTTCTTTCATCATTATACATTATTGTATTTAGTTCTAGTACATTGAATTATTAGATTCAAGTTTCTAGTATTTAATATCTATGTATTTTTCTATGTAATTAAATTCAAGTTCGAATATAAAAGACATCTTTAAATAATAAATTATTAATTTATCGAATTAATTAATATTTTTTTAAATTAATAAAATTCCACGATTGAGACAGCATTAATTAATTTATAGAGATTTTGCTGTACTTGCTTTCTAGCTAAAATATGTTCCCATGACCGTTGAATTTGAAATCCGAAGAAAACAAACAAAAATAAGAATGCTCATTAAAAGCTAGCTATAATTCCAGTGTCATGTCCCATACATTAATATCATATCACCAATGTCATATATCATTAGAGTTATGTCTCATATAATATCGTGCCATAAAGTAATGCCATGTGCCCAATGCAGGCGTACTGTAACGAAATTAAGCATCTCTAGTGTACTGGTACTAGGCATATAGCCCGCTGAGGCATTTTAGGTCCCTTAGGTTCTCTAGTTTTGGATACCATATCAGCTTCACGATAATGATCATATGATTTTGCTATGAATATAATATCATTTGTTGGGAGGCAAAATGACTTATTCGCCAAGCACCAACCCAAAATGACTAACACTTTCGATCTTAAAAATGCTTAAACTTGATTGATAATCTCATGTATTGATCATGTTTCGTCTTTTTTTAACATTTTCATGCGCATAAGCTCCAAATCATAAATCTTTTAAATATCCATATTCCATATATTCGTCATACGAAAAAGTTTAGACCATACAAAATTTAAACTTGCATTTATTGCTCTTGACATACAAAATATGAACTTTCATTTATTGCTCTGTTAATCTACTGTGCGCGCAAGCGAACGCTTCAACAGTTGCTTCAACCAGTGGGTGTGGCAGAGGCCACCCAGGTTCGACTCCCAACAGACTCCAAAAAAAAAAATCTACTGTGCGCATGTTTGATTTGGTATGTTTTAAGGAATTGGATTTGATCTCTTCGGACAGAGTTGTATTTGGACTTTGGAGAATTGATGGCCCAAGTTATTATAGTCTGAGGTAGGAAAGCCGCTGGTCCGGTCGATTCGGGTCATGGATCATTTGGATCGCGGGTCGTTAGAGTTACGGTTTGTTCAAGTTGCGGGCCGATTGGGTTTCGGGACATAGGTTTTTGATCGTTCGGTTTATGAATCATTCGGGTTCGGATCGTCGTTCTAGCTCGGGTTGCAGGTCAATTGAGTACAAAGTCAAGAGTTAAATTCTGATCAAATGTCATTCAGATTACGGCCCGTGTTTCATTCGGATTGACATTTCATGTCATTTGAATTATTCTACTCAGTAATTTTTGGTTAATTATGTCGTAGAAAGTAAAAAAAATCTAAATTTCGAGATATTTTAGGCATTAAGATAAAAAAAAATCAAGTTTTTTTGAGTCAAATTGGTCGGGTCATTCGGGTTTGGATGATTTCGAGTTACGAGTCATTCAGGTTGCGGGTCATTCGGGTTACGGATCGTTCGGATTTCGGGTCATTCAGGTTTCGGATCGCTCGGGTTTCAGATCATTTCAACTTTTGGATCGGGCGGATTTTTCTGGTCAGATCAGATTTTGTCGTCTATAATTGTAGTGCTATAGATTTTTTTTAACAAAAACAATTACATCCTTTCTATTTATGGATTTGAAATATATATGGGTTTCTTTATAGATCTGTCCTCAGAATAAAATTAAATCTGCTTTCATGAAATTTCCCGAAAAATTTCTCCTTTTCTTGCAAGCATGCACATTTTCTCTACATGCTTAGGGGGTGTAAGTCTTGACTCTTGAGTCTTGACCCATATTCTAGCCGAATGGAAGTTTTATTCTAACTAGGAAAATACCCGCGCTAAATTTTTCATAATTTATCTATTTTATATAGTATAAATTGATGATGTAATGTATATTTGTAATGTGTTGAATTACGTGACTCTCAAACTATAGTAGTGCCAAACCTACGAAAACAATTAATGACAGGATGATTTTATTATAATTGATAAATTTCTACTTAATTATGTCCTTTTAAAACACATGTATTTTTTTGCCTACTACATTAAAAGACTTACATATACAGATGAATTTGGATAAATTTGATATTTATTTTGGATTTTTGGATGGTAAAATTGGCATAGTATTTTGAATATTGCTAGTTTCAGTATGTTTCGGGTAAATTTGATAATCACAGTTCTGGTAGGTAAAATAAATTTGACATTTTGTGAATTCCAACATAATTTGACATATTGTCTTTTAGAATGGTAAATTTGATAACTTTGAAATTTTGAGTACATTAGAAAGGTATATTAGATATTTTGAGAGCCCTCTTGACTCTTGAGAAGTGTAAATTAGATATTTTGATTTTTCAGCAGGGTAGATAAGAAAAAAATTCTCCATACCTTTATATTGAATTATCCTAAAAAAACCTCAAATTATTTCAAAGATTATTTTCTCAATTAGAAACATGAAACCAAGCACAACATTTTCTGCCTCCATATTCCGCTTTTTGTTCTCCATCTGAAGGAAAAATAATAAATGAATTATTCTCCATGCTTATATGGTCTTTTTTCATGTCAATTTCAGTTACCCGCTGAAAAATAATTTAGTAGTAAATTAAAATAATTTTCTTTTTTATTGGAAAAAAATTATTTTACTTACCTCTATAGGTCTATATAATAACCATGATTGAAATCAATGTATTGAAGTTTCTTACCAACCTTCTTAGTTAAATGAATATCATCTACCACCAAAAATTGATCATAAATTCGATCTAAATTCGCTCGTACTTTATCATGTGCTTTCTTAAAAGATGACTCAAATTGAAATGTGATCTCCTTATATTATTTAAACCAATTTTCACATTTTCCAAATCTGAGAGCTCAACGCATTTACGTATTATATGATTTTAGAAATTATTATTTTCTTGTTTAATTATTGATATTCTTTCGAAGTCATTTTTAGCTTTTTATCTCTGAAATGTTATTACATATTCACTCTATACTCCTATAGTTGTTATATTGCAAATATCTTCATTTCCATTTTCAAAAGCATCCAACTTGAAAAATTAGAAGAAAAAAAGAACTTACATAATTTCATAATAAAGAATAAGATCCAAAAAAGCTTTAATAAAATCAACTTGATTATTACCTTGATTGAGTCCAAATGGTGGTGGTGTGCTTGTACTGTAAAGAGCGTAATTATAATTACAATAATAATAATATTACATTTATCGGTTTAATACATTACTTAATCCTCAATATAAGTAAATGCAATATATAAATAAATATTATATCACCTTATAAATCCATCTGGCTTGTCATTTTCAAAAGGCAAATACTACTAATTTAAATTTAGCAGTGTGGTTTTAGTTAGATTAATTTCACCTCCAACTAATATTTTTCTAGTCCTTATAAACTTCCCTATTGAACTTTGATTTGTTTCCTACATAACTTAATATCTTAAATTTCTTCTTGATATGAGACTTCCGGCTCTGGTGCGTTGTGCAATAATTGGGATTTCAAAAAAAACCTTATTTGTACTTAGCCATTTCACATTACAACCTCCTGGTCTGAAAATAGAAGAAAACTCACTTCAGTAAGTGAAACAAATCGAATAAATAATCGCATTTGTTTCGTACAAAGTATGATATAACTTAATATAATCAGTAGATTTTAGCTCAAAAGTAAGGTTAAGAATTTATATTACCTAATCGCGGGTGAAAACAACCGTGTAGATGAGGGCTGGAAAGAAGAAATTGCAAAGGGCCTGACGAAGAGGAGCAAGTCTCACATATCAAAACGCCATTAGTAAGCTCGCGAGATATATATATATTGTTCAATCTTCAGTGGTCTCTTCTTTTGATGAGGTCTCACAGGTACCATGTGATACGGAAAATACCACCTACTTCTTAAACACTTAAAGCAACTGAATTGTTTGCCATGATAAAAACATTATTAGTTTAGCATTTATACATTTTTTATGAAATAATATAATTAAATGAGGTAAATATAGATATCAAGATCAACGTCAGAGTCGGTATATATTTTTGGTGTAGAAATTTAAAGAAAGGTCTTCCGGATCCAGAATTAGTGTTCTTTCTTTAACAAGTATCCCCTCGGATCAATTTCTTATTTCATCTTTATAAACATCCACCCGAAAAAATAGAAAAATATAATGAAAATATATGAAAGCTAGCGTTTTTTGTGAAATAATTCTCAAAAAATGTCTTACTGTGAATTTCAAATATTGGAGTGCTTGCATCAATAACTTGAGTACTACTTTCTCTCATGACATAATAACTTTATTATTGTTTCTAGACAGCGTTTGGTATCTTACGTCCAGCTTACAAGTTGAATTATATCCATATGATTCCACACCAACTAATCTTGAGGTCCTTTCTCTATGAAAGAAAACCTAACAACAGTACATATAGTAACAAAATAAAATAATAATAATAATAATAATAATAATAATAATAATAATAATAATAATAGATATTCATAATTAATTCTATATTTATGTATCACCTCATTTCCAAAAGTTAAGAGTAAAATTTATGCATTTTGTAAGAATAATTCTTCATCAACATTTCATGAAAATGAATTGGAAGAATACCAATCCCTTTGAAATTCAGCAAGATTGATTCTTCCACCCACGGATCACAGAACTTCGTATAATGTTCTGACAGATTAAAAAATTAACAATTAATATCACAGGTCATAAGAAAGCCCCAATTAAAGAAGTTGACATAACCCTAAACTCAGGATTAATCATGAGAAAGCACCAATTAAAGAATTTGGCATTAAAAAAGTTCAGGAAATTAAAGACGTATCAAACATATAAACCAAGAAAATAAAAATCAATGAAGCATAGGAACCAAATTAGGATTGAAGTTGAATTTGAAACCCAATTTTTATTACTAAGAACTCAACCGAAAATAAAAAAAGAATCCCTGAAAATTATGAAATTGAAAAAAAAAATAGTACCTGATATGAAATTTAGGATGGTTTATTAGATGTAGAGAGCCATCTCGACGGAGGAAATGCTTGAACTGCCAGAGAGATAAGGGAAAATTTTCAGGCAATTGAGGAAGTTTGGAGCGAGAATGGGAGAAACATACAAGCCAGCGATTTAGGGAGCGAGTGATAGAAAAATAAGGTAGTTTCCTTCTGCCAATCGATGGGGCGCTAAAGAGGGCCAGGGGAGAGGAAAAGGGAAATGAAAATAAATGTGATAAAATGAAAATAAAGAGTGGAGAGGCATGATTGTAGGGGTGTGATTAAATGAATGGTTAAAATAGAGCTTGTCTATGGTACTCTACATTGAAAATTTTAGTCTTGATGAATGGTTCAGATAAGTTTGAAAGTGGAGTACCGTAGATATTTTTTTTACATAAATTAAATGATAAAAGAGTAAAATGGTAATTTCATATTTAATTATTTTGCATTCTTTCTTTTTCCAATATCTTTCGTCCATCTCCATCTCCAGTAATGTAAAAAACGAGAAGAGAGATGGAAAGAACAAAAGAAAGAAAGAGGAGATCGAAGCAAAGAGAGGAGACAGATCGCCGTCGCCATGGAACTCGAGCTCCGATTTCTCATCTCACCGAACTTCTTCCTCTTCTTCTTCCTCCTCTCACGGCGGCGGCCGGGGGCTGTGCCGGATCTTCTCGAAGATTCTACAGGGGCAGATCGATTCTCTCTCTCTCTGCAATTTCTCTCCGTCCCCTAATCCCTCTCTCCACACACGAGTCCGCTCCTCCAACTCGAGCTCGCCATACTACCAGACAGAATCGACCACATATGCCTCTAGGTAAGGTGCTTATTCATTCTGAATCTGTACGAAATGAGGCTCATTCAGTGCTGTTCAACGATTCGCCAGATTGGGAATGATTGTGTGCTGAATCAGCACTAACTAATTGTGATTTCTTCAAATCAGAGCTTAATTTGGTTAGCAGCAGCTGATCAGGTATTATCAAGACTAATCAAGGCTTAATTTAGCTGTTGCAGGATTGTTACATTTAGGGTTCATTATTCTATTTAGGTTTAAGGATTAATTATATCTCTATTGTTATGAGCCAGGATCTCTACCAGTAGGAATTGGTGTTAATTGATCTATAACAGTACGCTTTAGGGTTAGAATGATCTACTTGAGTTTTATGAAGGGTTACATGATTTAATATTCTGATTTAGGGTTGAATCAGTTAATTCGGTTGTGTTTTGTTTTACTGGTTTGACTGGTACCACGATCTTTATGTGAGAATGTAAGTCTTTTTTTTTTTTATGAATTATTACAATTTAGAGTTTATGTGATAATTAATATTTTGATTTATTTTTGTTTAAATGGGCAGAAAATGGTGGAATTTTTGGTGGATGTGTGGGAGCAAGAAGGGCTCTATGATATTTAACTAGAAGTTTAGGGTCTTTAATATAATTTGTGTGGCTTTTAAATTTTAATTTTGGATTTAGGATCATCATAACTAATTTTAATTGTCTATAGATATTTATTATTTATTTCTCTATTGTTGTAATTCTTGTGTAATAATATTGTATATTATACATTCAACCACTTGATTGTAATACTTTTAAATAGCTCTTTCCCAAAAAAAGGTTTCTGGTTATTGATGGTCATCTTTCCAAAATTTCGTTACAAAAATAAACTATATACATAGAAAGGAATATAATTGTAAAATTGTTGATTCATATTTGGAAACTGACAAGGCTATTCTTTTATAAATTGAAGCCATACTTTTGAAGTTTTGCTAATTAAGCAAATAGTCGTGTAGTGCTAAACTATTGCAAACATAAACAATGGTATGCAACATAATTTTTTTTAATTATATTCGTATCTCTATATTGGATATATTATTTTTCACGTTCTACTTTATTATGTAATTTAGGCTGCAAGATGTAAAACTAATGGTTCCGTACCCCCAAGAGATTCAACAACTTGTTTCTGTGATACACAGCTTGACTGATCCACAGAAAGATGCTATCACGGAAGTGGGATTCGGTGGCTTCCTTCATTTGCAGCCAACTTGTTTTCGGAGTCTTTGGTGCTCTGCTCTCATTAAAAAATATAATCCTTGTGAAAAGTCTTTCCGTGTTAATGATACGGACGTTCCTGTAACGGCACGAGATGCGTTTTGTATACTCGGTGTTCGAGATGTCGGAACTGAAGTTAACATTACCGAATCCAGAAAAAACTTCTATGTTTGTGGCTTATGCAACTATAAATTTACTCTCAGTGGATTAGCCGCTAGCATACTTCACAAGAAAGATTTTGATGAGCCATTCATTATAAAATTTTGTTTGTTAGTAACTGGTACCGTGCTAGCACCTGTTTCAACTGATGAATTTCCTAGCACATACACCGGTCTCGTTGCGGATGAATCAGTGATAAGAAATACTAATTGGGCCAAGTTTGCTGTTAATGAGTTAATAAGGAGTATTGAGCTACATCAGTCAAATCCAAAACACCAGTTTAAGGGCAACTTCATTCTACTTCAGGTAAAATTATTTTTTTTAGTTATGATTTTATAGAAGTAAAACAATATAAAGCCAATTTTGTGATTTTATTAAATTATTTTTAATGAATTATTTTATGATTTAATTACCAATTTTCCACAAGGGCAAAAACTGTCGAACTTAACAAAAATTGTCAAACTTAACATAATCAACTTAACATTAATAAAAGCACCATGTTTCAAGTATTTTCCTTGTTTGTATATGTGTTTAATGGTAATATTACGGGTAGTGATATTTACAGACATTCATGTTGTTATTTACAGGTTTGTTTAACTTTCCTTAGTTATTTGACAGTTTTAATTGGTAACATCTAATTAATTGGCCAACTTTTCCATATCTATGTAATAAAAAGCCTGATACTTTTGGCAACTCAAACATTCTTTGTGCTAGGTTTGGTTTTTTGAACATCTGCAAATAAGTGAGATCGATTATAGCAAACATTTGTATCCCTTAATGATGAACTGGGATGAAGACAAAATTAACCTCAGAGATAAATATGCTGGTGCGCATGGTATAATAAGAAAGTTGGTGATATCTCTTAAACATCTCTCTGACAAGGTTAATATAATCATTTCTTTTTCTAAAAAAAAATAATATAATCATCATTTCCTTAAATATTAAGAAGGTTGTGAAGTAATTTAAAATCATGTAAATCCTTTTTTACGTAACAGAAATCTGAAGAGAGCTCTAGTGAAAGATTAACACGTATGGAACAATCATTATCTGAGATTAGAAATGTGGTGTTTGATATGAGGTCATCTGTCAACCAGAAATTTTGTGATCTTGAGGAAATGTTGAAGGTTTGTCATATTCGTTTTTAGTTTTCAACCTCTACTTTTATTTAAATATAACGACAAAAAAATATATAGGGAATGAGAAGAAGCATTGACATGGTATCCTCTTTTGGCGAAACATTATGTGACATCGAAGAACTGTTGCAGGTATTATTATACTTCTTATATCAAAATCTTGGTAGTCATGTAAAAAATAAATTTATAATAAGCATTCATGTCATGTGTAGAAAACAAAAAGTACTGATGACGATAATATCGTACACCCTCTCCTTCTCAACAACAACAACAACAAACTTCTTTTGATAAAAAATATCATACGCCGCCACCTTCTAATATTCATGTCATGCCTGAGGACGATGAAGATCGTGATGATGAGCAAGATCGTGAGCCCTCTCCTTCTCAAGAGCAACAACAAACAGCTTATTTTGATAAAAAATATCATACGCCGCCACCTTCTAATATTCATGTCATGCCTGATGACGATGAGGATCGTGATGATGATGAAAATATGAATAAAGAGGATAATGTTGCTGACAGGGTCAAAGGCAAGCAAGGTAGAGCTAGAAAAATAGGTCCTCTCAATAGCTCTCCATACGTGAATCCAGATCACCATGCTATAATTGGGAAGGTAGCGGATCACAAGAGAAATGCTTCAAAATTTCCTTGTAAGTGATATCTTATTTTACAAAAGTAAGAAAAATATTGATACATATTATTTTACAAAATAGTATTAAATGTGAATCTGTTTGTGCTTAATACATATTATGTCTTTCAGATGAGTTAGATAATATTGATATCGCATCAATAAAATATGTACAAGAGCACATTTCCGAACAAGATAAAGAAGTTGTAGATGGTGATGACGATATTTTGACTATTCGTAAGTTGGAATGTCTTGTAACTCCTGTGCAAGGTCGCAAAAAATGGTTAAATAATGAGGTGAGTTTGGTTTTATTAATTAATTTATTTATTTATTTATTTACTTTTTTTTTTATATTTGCATTTGATGTTGCAGGTTATTAATTGTTACACCAGAGAATTAAATCGCGGAAAGGTCCTTGTAGCTGACTCATTTCAAGTAGGGTGGCTAATTGGTTTGTGTAAAGAAAACATGGATGACCTTAAATCCAAAAAAGGTAGGCTGTGGGAACGCATGGTTAACACTGGAGCCGACTATCTTAAATCCAAAATGGTAAATATGACAAATATTCTTAAATTTGTGTAATTTGTACCTCCATTTTATAAATATTCATATAGAATTTATTTTTTAATATTAATTGTAGGTTCTTATACCTATTAATATCAAAGATCAGCATTGGTATGCTGGAGTTTCTGAAGGTGTTTTCCGTTCTTTCTCTACCAAACAAAAATGCATAACAGGAATAACTAATAAAAAAATTGCAATGTCATGATAATAACAAATCAAATCATACAGTGAAACTAAAGGACCTCTAAATTCTTTATTTTTTTGGTTAATTTGTTTTTCTTTTCTTTTCTTTTTGGCACATCGTAACTCAAAAGAGACAGTCCAAACCGGAACTGAGAACTAAGCAAATCCAAAATCTGATAATCTGAACTCGATCCAAAAGAAAAAATAAAAATCTGATAATCTGAAGAGTTGGGGCTTGAGGTGGATTTGCGAAAGGAAAGGTGGAATTGAAGAGGGTTGGGTTTGAGGTGGCGGCGCCGGCGGCGGTGGCGGTGGCTATCGGAGAGAGTTGGATTGGTGACTGAATGAGTCCATGTCCGGTTTGGAAGGGGAAAAGAGAGAAGGAGATAAAAAAATAATGGAGTTCTCCATTAATTGAAGAAATGAAAAGCAAAAATAAAATAAAATGAATTTAAGATTGGATACCGAAAATACCCCTATTAATCTAATGGTCTTGATTAAATCTATCATTAAGTTAAAATATGAAGTGGAGTATCATAGACAAGCTCGTTAAAATAATAAATTATGTGATTAATCCGATGGTTAAAAGAAATTGGTGACGTGGCCGAATATGGTTTAAGAATTAAGGTTGAAAAATTATTAACTAGGATAAATAATTCCTCTTATTTGGTCATAAGGTGGGCTAGAAACAACAAAAATTCCAACACAAATTTGGACTTAAATTGTTGGTGCTTTTGGAAGGAAAGAGAAAAATCACAAGCTTGTAGTAAGCCAAATAGGGATCTAAGCCCTCTCGCCGTATTTACAATTTAGACTAAAATCCATTATTATTAGGGCTGAGCGACTTGTTGAATACCGATTATGCTAAAAACAATTACCGTGACCTGAATTTAATTTTTTTTCAAAATTAAGAGATAATTACTGTTTGAACTAGCAAGTTTTGATAATAATTAGAACATTTTTTAAGAAAGATTTGGATATCAAAATCAATTTCGGCATCTGTGAATTGGTCTGTTTGAGTCCCTAAAATGAATCAGGCAATTAAACGCCTGAAATTTTACTTGAAAAAAACATATGTTTGAGACAAAAAACTTATAATCTCTCAAAAGAAATCAACAAAATAATAAAAAAAACTAGGGTATAATGAAAATTTTATATTCTTAATAAATTAATTAATAATTATAAAATCATTAAAGATATTATTCGGCTAGCAGATCTTTACTGTACATTAAAATTAAGGACGTTAGTGATATTTAAGAAATTTGTAGGGATATTCATGATATATGAGTGATTTTTTAGGGATATTAGTGACACATTATTGGTTTTGTAGGGATATTCATGATATATTAGTGATATATTATTGGTTTTGTTGGGGATAAACGTGAAATTATGAGGTTTTGTAGAGGTACACTTGAAATGTGGCCAAATATATATTATTCATTTTAAAATTTATTTATTATTTCTAACAATTTCGCATTGAAAATTTCCAATTATCTTTTATGAAACAATCATATCAATGCTATTATTATCTTAGTAAACATTTGATTATTCTATCGTCCAAAAAGAACTTCCCAAAAGATGCGACATCACCCTCTTTTGGAGACCTTTGGACGGTTTGATGTGATTCGATACGGACCGTTCGATCGTTTAGAGTTTTTGATATTTTATGACGGTTTCTGTGTAATAAGATAGTGTAAGAATATGATTGGTTGAATTTGGTGTTCCATGTTCTATCCTGATTTAGTGTGAAATGTCAAATCATATATTATTATTTTGAAAACTAGATGGTGTAATTTATGTGTTGTGAGTTAATAATATCAATAACCACTGAATACTCGCTACATATAATTCAATCCTACAAAAAATAAAAATAATGATTTATTAAAAAAAAAATATAGGCCCCATGTGTTACTCTCTTTCTCTCTCCCTCAAGTAAATAAAAAAAAATAGATTCATAATTTTCAAAAAAAAATGTGGGCTCCATGTGTGTCTTTCTCTCTCAGGTAATTTTTTTTCAATATTTTCTTTCAAAATATGGTTTTTCAATAGCTCAATTTTTTGTGAAAAAATGAAAAATAGAACAAGAATGATGAAATCTTTCATTCAAGATCCCAATTGTTATACTTTCGAACGCACCATTATGTTTTCTCATAATGACTTTTAATATGTCGTGTTTCAAGCGAGATGAAATTTTTTATACGGGCTGTTGAATTGAGGTAATGGCGACTGAATTGAATATCACCGTGTCAGATGACATTATGACTCAAAACTGTAATAAAAGCATGATTTATCTATTTTTTTTTTATCTTATAGGTGCTTACAGTTACGATACACCAAGATACAAATAATGTTTGTGTAAGAAGTACATAATCGAATTTCCAGTTGAGAGGTTAATATCTAAGTATTAGACCAACAACCAATTTTTTTTATATGATATAAATTATGAGAAATATATAAATTAATTACTGTGAAAATAATGATGGAATTTTAATCAATTTATAAAAATATTTTTTTGTACTTTATTTTTTTTAAATATCGCATCGATGAGAAAACAAAGTTTAAATTTATTGAATTATAATTTTATAGCAGTGCTACATATTTTTTTATTATGACTTGTATAAATTTTATTTGATTTACAGATAATTTCTATCAAAAATATGAATTATTCATTGTTTATTTTGTTATAAGTTATTTTTTGAGATAATTTATATATACTTTTTATGATTATTAATTCATAACATAAAATAACATAAATTTATCGCGTTAATTATTAAATAATAAAAATGAGAAAAATCGCGGAAAGTTTGCTAGTATTATCTTAGTTATTTAACTAGCAGCAGTAATCCTGCATCTTATTAACATTCTTTTAATCCGTCCGATTAATGCCTTAATATTGTTAATCCTTCCTGCATCTCTCTTCTCTCTCGCCCACTCATTTCAACTCTCTGTTTGTTGCCCTTCCATTTCAACTCAACTCTTTGGCTTGATTTAGGGATTCATTTCTTTTGGATTTCCGATTTAGGGTTTCAAACCAGGTATTTGTTGTTTTTGCTTTCATAAAAACTTAAATTTTTGTTATGCACGCGTTCTGTAGTTGTTCACTGAGTTGAGTTCTTTGTTTAGGATTTTTATAATTGGGGGGTAGTTGGTTTAATGAAGGATAAAATTGGACTAATTTCAAGAGTTAAATAAACATGCATACGGCCTGTTTGTGTTTATGTCTCTAAAGAAGCAATTTTTATGGCATTTCTTTTTTTCACCCTAATTCAGTAAGAAATGTAATTGGCAATTTTTGTGTATGCTGTACCATTTCTTTCTATCCAAATTCAGCAATGCCAAACTTATTGAAAGTCGCTAAAATATAGTTCATTAACCATCGACCTTTTCTATGACATGAAAGAAATTTAATTTTTCAAAATATATTTACTGTTTAAAAATTTGTTTGTTTTTATAAAAAAAAATGTTATTAATTAAAAATAATATATGAATATTAAAAAATATATATATTTAATAAATATTATTTATTAGGGCTATATATATTTAATGTTTTCAATTATACAAAAATATAGGCCACCATTAGTTTATATAAAAAATTGAAGATTGTAACTGGTGTATGATTATGATAATAGATTGCAAGTGCGATTTTTAGAAATTGGGCATTTAGTTTTGCATTAAATCTTCATTAGCTTTAATTAGGTTTTGATTAATTTCTGAAATTTTGATTTAATATGCCCCTTATGATATTAGTTTCGATGACGATTTGATTAGGTTTATGAAATTTTTAAATGAATTTTTTTTTTAATATTTCTGAAATTTTTATTAGCTTTCTGAAATTTTATAATTAAATTCGATTAATCTTCAATTCAACACGAAATCAGAACTTTAAGACAATCATTAAGGATTAATATATAATTACAATTTTCGAGATATTTTATAAGTAACATTTTAAAATCTGGAAAGGGTTAAATGCACTATTTACTGTACCGTGTAGGAATTCCAAGATGAACAAATCGAATAAAAAAAAAATTAGTTTTTGTTTTATAGTATGGTTTTCATGTGTATTTGAATTTTGTACGTTAATTTTCATTGATTAATTTGTTTTATTTATCTTTCTTTTTCTTTTTAATTTTCTTTCAAGTGCTGACTATGTTCAAAGTCAATTCCTCTCTAAAGCCCCAGTTAATTAATTTTTAATTGTTCAATTAAGAGCCTGAGTTCGTTTAGTTTTGTCAATTTTGCAAGAAGATGGCCTCAAGTGCAAATGTAAACAAAAGACATCAATATTATAATCAAGAGAATATTCAATAGCAAAATAAAAAAAATCAAATGGGTGTCCATACCGGTATTGGTACCGGCGGGCACTTAGATGTTCATACTTTATACTTTGTATTAGTTATTATTTCGTTTTAAATTGATAAATAATCAAATTAAATTATGGATTGATGTATTAATATTTAATATCATATGTACTCTATTTAATTTTTCCCCCTTTTTTCTATTGTAGCATGTGGATTTAAGTAATGATGAAGGAACTCGCTGATGCTTCTACTTGATTGGATAAAAGATTAATTAACAGGTATTTCTTTGGTTTCACATATTTTCCATTTCCAGTTAGGGAATGACTTATTTGTGTTTTTTTTATTTATGGTTTGTATAATTGGGATTAATTTAGGTTTACTAGAGGGTTAATTTAGAATAATTGAGGCATATTTTCCATTTCCTTTAGTTAAAATTTGTATGACTTTATTTAACGGGTTTATTTACCAAGTAATAAAAAATATATCTTACTGGTACGCAAGTGATAAGGACTCTCTTTATATATATATATATATATATATATATATATCTTAAACTCTTGTTGATCTTGCTGAGTATGCATGTCAGATCTGCTGGTTTGTTCGCCATTTTGTACTTAATTTTTTTCCAACTACTGTACAAAGTTTGCATTTATGAACTTATTTAAAGATCAGTTTTTATTCGTCTTTCTAATATTGGGGGCATATTTAATTGGAAATTTCACTTGTAGCTAAGAGAATATATTTATTTTATGTTAACTGGTAAAAAGAAGAGAAATTTTCATACTTTGAAGAATATCAATACATGTTGACATGCAGAAGATTAGATTACTTGCTGCAGGACTTCCTCTGGAGCAATGGCATGTAATTTAAATTTATTTAGGTTTATGTTCGCATTAATTTTTATGTGAGAAATCATGACTAAGTCGAATGGATGAGGGAAAGGTCAAATTATATTAGTTCAATTTTTCTTTTTGTTTTACTTATGTTATAATATTAGTTCATAATAATGTTATGTTGTGCATCACTGTAACAAACCTTGATTGCTTTTTCTTTTTTTCAAATGTGGATTTTTCAAGAATTAGAAATTTAAAACTCCGTTGTCGTTTATTTTTTCTTTCAATAAACTTCCTAAAATTATATGATTGAATCATCTTTTACTAATATTTGTTTGATGTAATAATTATTTTGTATCTTCATTTTTAGAGGCTTAGAGATGCATAATTGTTCCATCTATTTGGCAAATTAAGTATGCAGGCATCGGCTAGGACTAGGACGGGGATCTAATCAGTAAGACTAAACATTTACAATTTATATGTTATTTTGGTTTTTCTTTTTAATAATATAATGGTGTATTTATATCTTATGCAATCATTGTTGTTTAACTTGAAAATATAATCTTTTTTTTATAAATGTTTAAATTTGATTTCAGTATAGGGTGCTATTATGGTTGGAACAAAGATGCTTTTATGGTTACGATAGTGTTTTGTATAATATGCTGAATAAAATAACAAGAATATCTTCTTTGATTTTGTCCTTTCATCTTTTTTTAGTATTCATGTTTTGTAGAAAGGAAAGACAAGAAATGTCAATTTATTAAGAAAACAAAAGTATTTTAAATAGCTTTTCTTAGCATTCTTTATGTTTTAACCAAAAGAACGTGAGTTAGAATAAAAACTTCTCTGTCTATTCTTATATTGCATGATGATTTAAATTTTAAGTTCAATATGTTTTACTGTTACTTTTTTAATAATATTTCATGCTAAATAGAAATAATTGAAAAACAATATTAGCGCGGGTATTTTCCTAGTTAATTATCAAATTGAAATACCACAATATCCATTATCACACTTACCCACAAAAACAATACATGAAAAATGATACAGTTACAAATAACAAGTCCTTTTTTTTCTGGACAATATATAAATTGTCTATTGCATATAATTTAAATAAATAAGAAAATTGCATACTTAATTCAACTAATTACGCCCACATTCTTTTTGAATGCTTCCAGACTATCTGATATAGTCTCTTCAGACTCATCATTGACCCATCCATATTTCTCAATGTAAGGGTTTACCACATCCTGTATTGGGTACTTATTAATACAATCTTCCCAAACATCACAGTCTGTTAAATCTTTGTTTGCCTCCCACAAAACACTATTGCATTCAAACCCTGCACCAAAACTTATCATAAAAACTGTATCTCCTTTATTGATCCTTCTTTTCGCCTCCATGTACCCCAAAACATACCACAAACTGCTCGCTGACGTATTTCCCCACCGGTGTAACGTCATTCTGGCTGGTTCTGTGTCATACTTACTTAGCCCTAAACCCGTTGCAACTGCGTCAATCACGGCGGCCCCGCCGGCATGCAAACAGAAATGGTCAACACCTGACTTGAAATTCAATTTCGGCTTGACAAAATTCTTAATACCTTTCAGTTTGTTCGCTCTGTACCTAGCGAGTCGGTAGATGTAAGTAATGAGTTCACGGTAGGGTAGGATTTTCGGGGCAAGATGTTTCAGGTTTTCAGTGAAGGCGCGCACTGCTGCTTTTGGGAGGCCCTTGCCTAGGTAGAAGCCAACTATACCCGCATCATCTTCTTTTTGCATCACGCAATTGTACGAATCGTCTTGCGACCCAATGTTGGTTCGAACGAGGCATCTTAAGGTCATCTTGGCTTTATTTTGCATGGCCGGGTCGTTTGTCAATAACATGACTGACCCGCCGGATCGGAAAAGGACGTTGCTAAGCATCATTGATTGGTCCGTACCACAATACCAATTAGGGACCATCGATTCAGAGCTGACGACCATCGCTATTGTTTTCTTTCTAGATTTAAAAATGTTTTTCACCAAATCGACGGCTATCAGGCTGGCACTGCATCCCATGCCTGAGATGTTGTAAGTTTTTATATCGTCCCGCATTTTGTGGCGGCGCACGATTCGTGATGTGAGGGAAGGGGTGGGCGAGAAGGCCGAGATGTTGACCACCAACACATCAACGTCAGACGGTGCGATCTTCGTTTTTGCAAACAAATCATCAACCGACGCATTGAAAAACTCGTCCATTTCGAGCATCGCATCGTCAAATGTTGGTGACTCTTCACGCCCTTCTATAATGTTTCGCGGACTATATGTTTCCTCACCTATGCCTGATCTGATAATCATCTTCAGTAAGAACTTGTATTCGGGTAAACCAAGCGATTTGTTGCGGTCTATGATCGCTCCACTAGTTAGTGTGGTGATTTGACGGTCGGATGATGGTTTAAAGCATACATAGTCTATCAGATAGCATTTTGTGGATAGTTTATATGAGTAGAATTTCCAAATAAGGTAGAGAGAGTAGAGGAGAAGTAGGGTGGTTAGGGTTTGCAAAAGTAACTCCATTTGAAAATTTCTAGATTGTGTGAATGAAAGTTTTGCATGAGGGGGAAGAACAGGGAAGGTGTCTATAAATAGCCCAACTTTTCTTCTTGAATAGGTAATATGATCCAAGTAAATTTAGTTAGTTAGATCGATGAGACTTAAAAGGCAATGTGGACGCATTTGTCTTAGCACTTGCGTGTGAGAAGTGCAAAATAAGATAAACTTTTTGAAATTACGGATGCTCAATCTTGTCTCTTCCTTTTTTCCTTTTTTTTTTTTTTCCCCTGCAAAGGTCTTTATTTGTATCCGGACTTTATATTAATGAATGAATATAATGTTGGGTACGGGATTAACCCGTCCCACTTAAAGCTAAATTTTTTTTTTTTTAAAATACAAATGTATATATTCTAATTTAAGAGAATTTTTTTTTAAATTGTGGGGGGCTGCAATATATTGTGATAATAAGCATTTGTTTTGGCGCTCTTACTAAGTGAAATATATTATGATGATAGTAGGCAAAATATATTTGTTTCTAAAGCAATGCTTGCATCTTAGTATATATAAATATTTTATTTTATCAAATATATCATATCTGTTTTAGTACATATTTTAACGATTAAATGCAAATTCTTATTCGCACATGATAATGTTGTATTGATGTGACATGAACGTACGGGTGATATTATATGGATCCAGCACATGCATTTATTTGTATTGTCATAATTCTACTATATATATAACCTAAATAAAAGAAATAATGAGAACAAGAAATTTTGTTTTCCTTATTTAGATTTCATGGTTGATTTGAATCGGGTTGCATGCTTCTTAGACTTGTTGATATAGAAAATAATGCATAGCACTAAAAAAACATGGCGTATGTATGATACATGGTTATAATATATAAAAAACATGTATAATTATTATTTCAAAAATATATCTACAGAATGATCTTATTGGTGAAAATTAATAAATGTTAAATCTATTATTGTGCTTTTTCTTTCATCCAACTAATTTTTTCGGCAAAAAATAAATGTTTTTGTACTCTAGTTATTTATTAGTAAGCCTGTGTGAAGAGGGGACTTTAAATGTGATAAGTGAAACCAGGTTGTTAGTGGATGAGATGTGACTTCTTACTTTAACTAGGATAATACTCCCGCTTCGGGACGAGTATTTTAATTTTAATTGTTATTTCAATCTAATAATGTATAATTTGTAATTTTGAAAATTCAAAATTAAAGTTTGTAAATCCATAGTATATAAATAATACATGAGAATTCAAAATTGTTGTTTTTGATTTTTTTATGTCATTATGTCTTGACATATTATATTAAAAAAATAAATTAAGTATTAATCAGGCTTAGATGAATAAGATCAGAAAAAATAAAATGCAAGATAATTTATTTCGAAGATTTTAATTGAAACTACATAAGATTAAATAATAGATGATTAACTTTAAAAAAATAATTATATTTAATATTATATATATGGAAAAAATATGTATACTACACAGGAAAATATAGCATTACTCATTTTCTTCAAAAATTTGTCACTGTTATTTTTTTTTATTTTTTTTAGATATTAAAATGGTATGGATTACACATATAGTATTATGAAATCCATAATACATTAAGTAATATAATATATTTTTCAATATTCTGAAATTTTGTTTGAGATGATAGTTCTCACATAACGGAGATATAACACTGAACATTAATCTAACTAATTATGTGATATTATGATAATAATTGAAATTAAAAGCTAAGATTTGATAAAAAAAAATTGATTCGACGGCGAAAGAAAAATTGACAATATTTCTCTTGAGAATTTTCAAAGAGTGGTAAAAGAATATGATAAGAGTAAATTATATATTCTTTTATATAGTCTATCTATATTCACATATCTTATCAAGAAAAAATGAAATTCGAATCATAACAATATGTCTTTATGTGATATTATGGTAATAATTTAAATGAAAAACTAAGATTTCAAAAAAAATTGAACCAACGGCCGAGATAAAATTGACAATAGGTCTCTTGGGAATTCTCAAAGAGACATGAAAAATAAGGTATAAGGTATAAGTTAATGAGCATATCATTTTTGTACATCTTCATTCATATAGTTTATATTCACATATTTTAGCAAGAAAAAAAAATTAGAACCATAACAATATGAGACTCAAAATAAAGAAAAAATTTCAACAAATTTATATTTGATGATTTTAACATGAGAAATAAAATATTTCATTAAGAAGTATAATTTTTTAAAGAAAAAAAGAAAAAATATTTATATTTTAATGAGTAAACTCTTCATTAACTATTCGCACATGTGATATTGTTATAATAATTTGAAAATCTAAGATTTAAAAAAAAAAATCCGATGGCCGAGATAAAATTGACAATATGTCTCTTGAGAATGGTCAAAGAAAGATGAAAAATAATGTATAAGATATAACTTAATGAGCATATCATTTTTGTACATCTTCTTTTATATAGTCTATTTTCACATATTTCAGCAAGAAAAAAAATTGAAACTATAACAATATGAAACTCAAAATAAAGAGAAAATTCCAATAAATTTATATTTGACGATTTTAACATTAGAAATAAAATATTTTATTAAGAATTATAATTTTTTAAAGAAGAAAAGAAAAATTATTCATATTTTAATGAGTGAACTCTTCATTAACTATCCGTATTAATAATTGAACACAATTTTGTACCATGATTCATTGAAACCATCTGATTAAGATATGATGGTCACAAACAAACTCACAATGATTCTCACTAAATCAAGTACGGAACACAAAACACCAATTCAACCAATCATATGCTTATGTTTTATTACCCACATAAATGTTGTCATAAAATATTAATAAATTTGAGAAAATGAATGGCTAAGATTCGACAAAAAAATTGATCTAACGGTCGATATAAAAGTGATGATGTGACCTTTTGAGAAGGCTCAAAAGTAGGTGAAAAATAAGGAGTTGGGGTTAATTTTTCATCAAAATGAACCTACTAAGCTAACTTTTATTATGATCAACAAGTAACAAAAGTTCAAAATATTATCAGGTTTACCATCGTAGAATTGTAAATATCATATTTTAGAGACTGCATCACCGATTTATTTGTCACCAGAATCACCGATCAGAAAATATATAAAAAAATTTCAAAAAGGTATATGTTGAATCATTGATATACAAAAAAGTAGAATAAATTTATATAAAAAGTATATTGATATACGAAATGTATTCTTTTTCAATTAATTCTATATAAAAACATAATTAACAACTAGAAATGTATAAAAATTAATATATATATATGATGATATTTAGGCGGGTGATTCAAATGTTTTCCCCATATTTTACCCTTTGAGGGTTATAATTTTTGTAAATTCGTTTGTTCAGATTTTTATTTTCTAAGTTTTGAATGGTAAATTTGATAATTCTTGAAATTTAGAAGGGTAAATACAATATTTGCAAATTTACAACTTACAAGAGTATATAAATTTGATATTTTAGATTTTTGGAGGGTACATAATTCCCCATTATAGTTCCAATAAATTTGATATTTTAGATTTTTGGAGGGTACATAATTCGCCATTATAGTTATTTACTGAGGTGTGATAAGTATCACATGCATCTGTTAAAATATTTATAAATTTATGGCTAATAGGAGCACGAAAAGAGAAATATATAACTAGAACAACAATCGCATAAATAAACATGAATTTTTACTGGAAACATCGAATAGAAAAAGAATGATTGATAATTTTGTTTAATTATTCAAACTCTAAACATTTGAAGAATATTACAATTATTTGCCTTTAAAACAATCTAGCTTTTGACTACAATATTCCATTTTTTAATTTTATGTTAAAATATCATGATCAAACACATTAAATATATTCCACCAAATGATTCTTTCACATTTTTATATCACATGGCATGTTTGCCCTATAACAATCATAAAGACGAATCTATATCCAAAAAAAGACTTTAACCCCACATCAATTTTAGGAAAATCAAGCTCACTGTATTACTGTATAGTGACTTTACAACTATTTTGCAAACTTTCTTTTCAAACACTTTTAATTCTATTTCAAATAGTTATACAAGAAAATGGAAAGTAAACATTTTTTGAGAAAATAAGTAGTTCAAACTGATGAATCAAGAAAATATATAAATGTATATATGTTTTTCTTTTCCAAAGTAATAAACATATAAATATAAGTTTAAATCTTGGATTCCACTGTGATGCGTCTAGTTACGGTTCGCATGGTAACAAATTCTTCAGCCGCTGAGGGGTGAATTCCAACCTGAAATTATATATAAATTAATTAATTAATTAATTAGTTAATAATTAATAAAAAATAAAAGAAAAAAAGAAGGGTTTTTATGAAAATGCTCACAGTGCTGTCAAATTGCTTTTTAGTAGCTCCACACTTGAACGCAACAGCAATGCCCTGTTTTAATATAAATTATATATATATTACTTTATTGTCTGTATACACTATATACATATAATGCATATATTGGTTACCATATTCTTATATACTGCTCTTATTATACACACTGCCTTTTTTTGAATAATTATTATCTCTATTTAATGTCTTATTATTTTAAGAATAAGATAATGGACATGTGTATAAACAGTCCTTCGGGTATTTGGAAATAACAAGCAACATCAAAAAGCACAATTAAATCAAATCCTCTTTCCTTTTTCAAATTAATTCAACCAAGAATAAAAATCTAATTATATAAAAATCTGATTCTGTAAATTGCATTTGTAAGTTACGAAATAATAATTTAAATAAACATAAAATAATACCTGCATAATTTCAGGCGCGTCAGGTCCACACATGGATGCACCAATCACGCGATCCGATGCAGAATCAACTATTAATTTCATTACTGTCTTTTCTTGCCTCCTATTTCCAGTATATAAAAACAAGATAATTGGAAAAAAGGTACCAATAATAAAGAAATAAAAATATATACATTTTTTTGCTCTTTTTTTTTATTTTCATATTGGACTTTTTTAGCTACTTAATTGCACAATTTCATAGGTTTTGAGATCGAGTAGATTTGGTACTTCAACAAATTGAATAGATTTGATTGTAAAAAGGGTAGATATGACATTTTGAGTTTTGGAGAGGGTACATATGAAATTACGCCACAAGTACAAAAATGAAAAATTAATAGATGAATAAATAAATACCCAGAAATCGTATTTTTCATAGGGGTAAAAGAGGAAGTATAGACCAATATATCACTTTTGGCCTGCTCTAAAGCTTGTTGCTCACTCAATCCCACAACAGAAAGAGGCGGTATACTATTAAATTAAAAAACAATTCATTAAATTAATTAATTCGTTCAAAAAAAATTATTTAAGAGAATAGTGTCGAAATATAAAAATCAGAAATAAAAAAATAAAAATAAATTGAATTACCAAAAAACAGCACAAGGTATGTCTTTGTAATCCGGTTTTGTTGGCTCGCCTCCAAATACAGTTTTCTAAACAAAAAAATACAAAAAATTACTAAAACAACCTCTAAAAACTTTGAAATATCAAACCATTCCTTTTAAGATATAATCAAATACCCATAATATCATAGAGGGACGGAACCAGGATTTAAAGTTAGAGGGAGCTCGACTGGCCTAGTATTATCATAGTTCTTGAAAAGTAATCCCCAATATATTTTTTATAAGTTTTGTCAAAACAAAGTTTTTGAAACTTAATTGGGTCTCATTCATATTAATGAATTAAGTTAGTAAAATAAAAATTTACTATGTGCAGTACTTCACAAGTTTTTAAAAAGATAACACAATAATACTTATTTTTTACATTTTTGAACTTACATATATATACATATATATATACATATATATATGTATATATATATGTATATATACATATATATATGTATATATATATGTATATATATATATATATATATATATATATATGTATATATATATATATATATATATATATATATATATATATGTATATGTATATATATGTATATATACATGTATATGTATATGTACATATACATGTATATGTACATATATATATATATACATATATATATATATACATATATATATATATACATATATATATATATATACATATATGTATATATATATATATATTATGACAATTATATGATATATCACTAACACTAGTTATTATTTTTGTTAAAAAATTAACATTTACAAATATTTAAATATAATATTTATGCGTAATATGAAAATTTGTAACCTGTTATAAGAAAATATAGTCCAATACATTGATAAAGCACTAGAGTTTTTAAATTATATAAAACTTAGAAAAAGAAAGATTGAAAGATTTCATGTCTTTAATGTGTAGAATGTTTTATATAGCTTTTATGGTTCAGTTCATGCATTATCTTACTGGGAAGCCACATAAAACCAAGACTAGCATTTAACTTGTAGCATGATAAAGTTTTGGCAGCTTTGTTTTCTTTAGTAATTTTACTCATATCACCTTCTAGCTTTTATGTATTAAAGAATAAGGGATCCAAATATTATTACTAAGGACTAGATGCATATAATATAAGGACTTCAAATGAATTATCTCTTTTATAGGGGGGCTTAGGCCACCCCTTGGTTCCTTCCTTGATATCATATCATTTATTAAGAAAGGGAAATTTTCAAAAAGCCCCTGCATTATGCTAAATCGCAAAAAAAAGTCCCTCTGTTAATTAGATTTTCATTTTGCCAAATTGATATTTGTAATATCCAATACTTGAGGGGCAATAATTGAGGGCCTTCTTTTTGCAATTCAAGCGTAACACGGGCTCTTTTGCAAATTTCTCTAAAAAAAGAAAAAAGGAAAAAACTTACGGAAAAACAAGTACCCTCCATTAAAGCGACAGGTGTCAAATTCATACGGTTGGTGACATCACCAACCGCCCAAATACTCGGTACTGAAGTAGTTGAATACTCATCCACCTAAAATTAGGTTGAATAAAATAAAAAATAAATTAAAATTAAATTAAGACAAATTAAATAAATTAAACAAAATAAATTAATGTAAATTAAATTAATTAAATAATAAAATAAAATAAATAAAAACAATTTCCCTTTTTATCAAATATTTAATAAAAAAGAATTACTTTGATAGCGCCGGTTTTGTCTGTCTCTACACCAACAGCTTCTAAATTCAGCCTTTTTGTGTTTGGAGTCCTTCCTATAAAATCATACAAAAAAAAAGAATATAATTTCACGCGTGTTTTATATATTGAGTCAAAAATATTAAGAATTAAAAATAAAAATGGACCTGTTGCGAATAAAACCACATCAGCGATTATTTCGTTTCCTTTATCCGTTACAACTTTTATTCCCTCATTTGTCTTGCTCAACTAATAAAAAAAAATAAAAAATAAGGAAACAAAATGTTACGTGTTTCATGTAAATGTCTAAATATATCACAACATATTTATTAAAAAAAAAGAAAAATTAAATTATAATTTATGTACCTCTGATAAAGTAGTGTTAGGATGTAGATTAATTCCCCTTCCTTCAAGATTTTTCGCTACAACGGTTCTCATTTCATCATCAAATCCTCTGTTTAATTTAATTTAATTATCTTTCATATTTCATAGTTAAAATTTCTGACGTAATAATAATAATAATAATAATAATAATAATAATATAAAAGGGTATTTTTGTAGAATTGTACCTTAAAGGAAGTTCTCTTCTGTAAAATAAATCCACAGTGGAGCCCATGCCTCGCCAGATCGACGCAAACTCAACGGCAATGTATCTGTAATTTTCAAAAAAATAAAAATTTAATAAATAATTAAAAATTGCAAGAATTTTACAAAGTATTATTAAAAATAACATTAAATTATTTTTACCCTCCACCAAGAATTACGGCATGTTTTGGAACTTCTTCCAAACTCAACGCCTCATCTGAAGTAATAGCCAATTCCTGTTGTCAAAATAAATTAAAAAAAATAAGCAATAAAATAAATCTCACAATTATAGAAAAAATATAAATATTTCATTAATATAAGGTGGAATTTCATTTGTATCCCTACAAAACCTGAAAATCACACTTGTACCCCAGCAAAATATGAACTATCAAATCACGTACATGAGATATTTTGAAATTTTACAGGGGTAAAACAACAAACTGACCCTCAATAACTACTAGGAAAAAGTATAATTTTGGTCCTTCAACAATGTTCAAGTACGCCCTTAAATTTTTATTTCATTCAATCAAGTCCTTGAACTCTCAATTTTGTTTAATTAAGCCCTTAAAATATGCTTAGCCGTGTATTTTTTACTCGACCCATTGGGTTCGGTCAGCTCATCATCATGCGGTCCCACCACCTTTCCTTCTCCTTCAAAATATCAAATCTACCCTTCCAAAACTTAAAATATCGCACTTACCCTTACAAATCTCAAAGATGTCAAATCTACCCAAAAATCCATCAGATTTAAGTATTATGATTGAATAGAGTTGGGCAAATTTGATAGATTTTGAGTTTTGGAAGGGTAAATATGATATTTCGAGTTTTGGGAGGGTAAATTTGGCATTTTGAGTTTTTGGAAGGGTAAATATGATACTTCAAATTTGGGAGGGTAACTTTGATATTTTGAGTTTTGGAAGGGTAAATATATGAAATTCCACCTAATGCAAATGATCTATCAATTACCCGGCCTGGGATTCTGACGCGTTGGGCCCGGCTACTAGTCGCGATTAGAATATGTTTGGCCGTATATTTTTTATTCGACCCGTTGGGTTCAGTCAATTCAAAAAAACCCTAATTTTTGGGGAAATTTTTCAAAAACCCCCTAATTTTTCTGAATATTTAAAAAAAAACCTTCCACTTTCTAGAATCCCTCAATTAAAACTATAAAAAGTAAGAGGGTTTTTCAAAATATTCAGAAAAATTAGGGGTTTTTTTTGAAAATGTTCCCTAACTAAGCCAATGAATTATCATTCTACTCAATGAAGCCCCCTTATACTCCACATTTTCTGTCAATCAAAGTCGAGCATTTCGTTATTACCTGGCCTGGGATTCTGACGCGCTGGGCCCGGCTGCCAGTTGCGATTAAGATATGTTTGGCGGTATATTTGCGAATTGACCCCTCGGGTTCGATCAACTCAAAAAAACTCTAATTTTTGGGGGAATTATTCAAAACCCCCTAATTTTTCTGAATATTTAAAAAAAAACCTTCCACTTTCTAGAATCCCTCAATTAAAAATCTAACAAGTAAGAGGGCTTTTCAAAATATTCAGAAAAATTAGGGGGGTTTTGAAAACTTTCCTAAATTGTTTGTTTCATTCAATAAAAATTCAAAAGTCCTTACACTCTAAATTTGGCTCAATCAAGCATTTCATGCATTTAGTGCGAGTTAAACTACCTGGCCTGGGATTCTGACGCGCTGGGCCCGGCTGCCAGTCGCGATTAAGATATGTTTGGCGGTATATTTGCGAATTGACCCCTCGGTTTCGGTCAGCTCGACCTGGTGGGGCCCGACCACCTTTCCTTCTCCTTCGAGCATCGTCACGCCTGAGTTGGATAACAGGCGTTTGTACACGCCGTTCAGTCTGTTTATTTCATTCGTCTGGAGAAAGAAAAATAATAAAAAAAAATTAAAATTAACTGTTAGAAAGCACAGTTTTTAATTCTTTAAATGGGAAATTTGCGAAAAAGCCCATGTGTTATTGGAAAATTGCAAAAGAAGACCCTGGGTTATTGCCGAAATTGTAAAAAAACCTATTGTTAGTTACGAACTAACACCATTAATTTCCTATTCTAATTTCTTTATATATGTATATAAACATATGTATGTTGATTAAATTTAAAAATCATAGGTCAAATGATATAATGGGGAGAGAGAGAGAGAGAGGGAGATGTTAATTAATCTTTAAGAACTGTTTTTAAGTAATCAAACGGTGTTAGCTTTTAACTGACAGTAGGGAGTTTTTTGTGATATTGGCAATAATACAGGGGCTTTTTTGCAAATTTTCCTTCTTAAAATTGGTTGGCGAATTAATTAACCTTGTTTTCTAGAAGTTTCTTCCAGTTGAAGTTTATATTCTCATCGAATTCCCAACCGAAGTTTCTTGCGTCCTGTGATAAATAGTTGAATAGTGTGAATAAATGATTAAAGAAAGAAAATTGCAAAAAAAAAAGTTTAGTAAAGTGTTTTTTTTATTTGTTAAAAACCTCAAATTCACCACGGAAAGAAGCTCCGTAAACGAGTATTTTCTTAGGGACGCAACCACGAATTACGCACCTAAAACAAAATTAAATTCAAACAAAAATAAGTATGCAATATTAATGGTAAAAGAATATAATGATAATAATAACTAAATAAATTAATTAATAAAAATAATGAATAAAAATAGCTTACGTGCCACCGACTCCTCCAATTGTATCTGAGCTGATTGGGTGGAATGGAAGCTCACAAATTGCAACCTGCATAAAAATTCCATATAAATCGAAAGAAAAAATACAAGAAAAATATTTCAGTTAGACCCTCTTGATTTGAGGAAAAAATAGTAAAAACAAAGAGAAAATGCGTTTTTCCCTCAAAAAAAGAGAAAATGCTTTCTAAATATAATTGATAGAAAACAAAATAAAAATAAAAAAGAAATTTCTTTCGGTTAAAAAGTTCAATTTCTCTTAATTTCACTGCTCCCACAGTGCAATTACCAAAACTAACAAACCCTAACAACCTTAGCGCCAAGCCCAGCAGAGGTCCTAGAAGCACGGACGCCGCCGCTCCCAGCTCCGATCACGAACAAATCGAAGTCGTACTGTTGCTCCTCCTCCTCTCTCAGCATCTTCCTCGCCATCTCTCACTCCTGCACATCAACAAAGTCAACCCAAAATTATCAAAAACAATTCTTTCATGGTCTACGAAGCACGAAATTAGAGAAAGTACTAAACTTGTATTGAAATCTCAGCTTGGATTACCTTAAAAACGTGAATAATATCAATCTAGTTCTTCTTCCAATTGATCAGAAATTCGAAAAGAGAGGGAGGAGAGAAATGGATGAAGAAATAGTTTACTGCTTGAATTGAGACCCGGCAGAGAGATATTTATATTGATAACTTATAAGTAATCAAAGAAAGAAGCACTTCTATTTCTAATGTTTCAATAGAATTGACTAAAACAGAACATATACATTTGATTGCCTTTTGTGACGAAAAGTGTGACGTAATTGACTAAAGTTCTTCTGTGGCACAGAAACCTATGTGGCTGATATCTCTGAAGTTGATGTGAATAATTAGAATAGTTTCTTGCAGTAAGCAACAAGGGGTGGTGGCGCAGTTGGCTAGCGCGTAGGTCTCATAGCTTCTGAGCAATCCTGAGGTCGAGAGTTCGAGCCTCTCTCACCCCACCAATTTTTTTACATTTTTGAAATAATTGGGCGACAGAAGACTTTTGAGACTTTTTTTTTGTACCACTCTATTCAAAAATAAATCAGCAAATACTACTCATTTCAAAATAATGGAGTATCCAGCATTTCCGTCACTACTCGTGGCGGAATATGTAGATTTTATAATTTTTCAAAAATAGGATTAATTAGTGAAAAAACGTGTTCCCCCACTGCCACTGGCGGAATAGGAAAAAAAATATTTTTTTCTCAAGAAAAAAACAAAAAAATTAATTTTTTCATGCTCTGCCACTATCTGTGACGGAACAGTGTTTTCTTACACTAATTAATCCTATTAAGCCAGTCAAATGAGAAATTTTTGAAAAAACTAAAAATCCACGTATTCCGCCACTAGTAGTGGCAGAAATGGTAGATATTCTATTATTTTGCAATGCTGAATTATTTTTGAAGAGAGTGGTATATAAAAAAAAAATCCATTTTTTAAATGTATTTAATTGGGCTTAACTTCTTGTTTTTTTTCTTAAATTTGAGTCTAATTGGGCCTCAAATTGAAATGAACTTTTCTCAGTCAGGCTCAATAACTTTTTTTCATTTTTGAAATAATTGGGTTTTTATTTTATTTTTTGAATATTTTGAGTCTAATTGGGTGACAAAAGACTTAAAATCAAATGTTTTCATTTTTTTAAATGTATTTAATTGGGCTTAACTTCTTGATTTTTTTCTTAAATTTGAGTCTAATTGGGCCTCAAAATGAACTCAAGTTTTTCAGTCAGGCTCAATAACAATCAAACTGTGAAGCACTGATCTAACAATGGCGGGGAAAACGGGGGCGGCGGCGGCGGCGGAGGCGGTGAGGGGAGTGGCGAGCTACTACCCGTGGAGGGAGAAGCTGGCCAAGTACAAGACGGAGCTGGCCAAGGGCGTGTGGGGATACTGGGACCTCGGCGCCTGGAAGCCGCTCGCGATCAGTGGCCGGAAACGGGCCAGGCTGCGTAAGGAGGTCCTCATGGCCGGCCAGTAATGTTTCGAATTCTCTGTTTTTGATTCATTTGTTGAGTTTTTAGTTGGTTTAGTTGGTTCTTTGATTGCTTGAGTTGATTTGTTGAGATTGATTGTGGGGATCATAGATCCAATTGATTTGTTTTCGATTTGTGTTTTAGTTATATCAATTGATTTAGTTATCTTTTGCTTCTCTTACTGTTGGCCCTAATTAGAGCTTTTGTTTGATCATTATGTTTTAGATATATGATTAGGTTTCAAATTGTTGCCTTTACATGAATAATTAGTTTCAAGGTATGCATTTCTTCAAAAAAAATTAATTCAGGGTATGCATGTAAATATGTAATATGATTAGGTTCTGAATTTTTGCCTTCGGATCAGTAATTGAATAAAATTTCAGAGTAATTGTGTAATTTGTGTATTTCTGTTTTGTTTGTAACTTTTAATTAGGGATTGGCCGTATGATCCGCCGAAAGGAGAAATGAGGGACAGAAGGAAAGGCCACAAATGCGACCGTATTTCCGCCGAAAAGTACGATTTTACCCCTATCATTTTTTTATTATTTATACTGTTTTTGAGGGGTATTTGAGAAATTTATTTCTTTTAAATGGCTAATTTGAAATTCATGAAATTGTGTTTTGTTTTAGGCGTGCTAATACGGCGGAATTGATGAAGAAAATGCCTGACATGCTTCTTGATTATAAGGTACTGGTTTGTTTTACCTTTATTATTTTCTTTAAATTTATAGTACCAGTTATAATTTTTTAATTATTTAGGGTTTAGGCCCTTAGGGTTTATAATACCCTAATTTAATAAATGTGGAACCAAACTAGAACTAATGGTCTGGTATGGAAATGCTACCATAATATTATATGTGGATTGCTTATCTCAACAAGTTGTTTATGCATATATGATTTCATTTATTTCTTTTATCTTTGTATAAATGGGAAAAATATATACACTTCTTAATAATTTATTAATTTTTTTTTTCCAGAAACGCAAGTGGGAGAAAAAGATGAAAGAAGAGGAGAAGAAGGCAGCTGATAATTTATAAGTCTCTTGTTTCTTCCCAATAAAAACTTCTGTATTTTATTAAATTTCATGGATTTAAGCTACTAGGTTTTTATTTACAAAATAAATGATATACATGTATGAATTATTCCTATCTGTGCCCACTTTATTTCTTTCTGACTTTTGTTCATTTGTTTAAATACTAAATTTTGGATGAACACTTGATGGTTTTGGTTACAAAAGCTGGCAACTATAATTTACCTTTTCACTGTACTTTTTTTAAGAGAAAAAATAATAGCATGGACCTTTTCTTCAATTTTTTCAACAATGCAACAACGTTCATTTTGCAATTCATAATAATATAAGGGCTCTTCGGCAATTTATTTATAACTTGGGGGCTATTTGCAAATTTAAAACGTATTTTGGTCGGCCAAATATGAAAGTTAATGATCGTTGTACAAAATTTCTCAAAAAATATATTATTTTACAATTATGTATTAGATATTTATTCCAACCGTATTTTAGTTCTTCTCCATTTACCTTCTTTTTTTTTTATCCTATCCAAACCAAGCAAGAATAAAAAAAACTTTTTCACTCTCATGACCACTCTTCTATTCCCTTACCTTCCCATTCCCTAAATTTCCCTTTCCAACAACCGCCAACGAATCTGGTTTAAAAATTCGATTTCGATTTTTCAAATACGATATTCTTAAATTTAGAAAATAAACATATACACGTAGCTTACGTATGACGTATCATCTCAATGCTTAATAACTAAGGAAAGTAAAATATCTCCCCTATTAAACCTCTCAAACCCTCACTCCAAACACACAACCAATTCTCACAACATCAAAAACATAAACAACAACAAAGCCATACACAACCAATTCTCACAACAACAAAAAACATTAACAACAACAAAGCCATGATCGGAGACATAAACAAGTTGCCGGAGGAGTGCATTTCCCACTTCATCTCCCTCACCACGCCGCGCGACGCCTGCGTCGCCTCCGCCGTCTCGACCCTCTTCAGATCCGGGGCGGATTCCGACACCGCCTGGCGGAGCTTCCTCCCGCCCGATTTGCCGTCCATCCTCGCTCGGGCGGCGGAGCCGGTGGAGTGTGGATCGAAGAAGGAGCTGTTTTTTCGACTCTGTGATGATCCTGTGCTGATTGATGGGGGGAGAATGGTGAGTTTGATGATTGGTGAGGGTTTTTTTTTGGAGGGATTTTGATTTGTTTTTGGGTTTTTTTGGTAGAGTTTTGGACTGGAGAGAGAGACTGGAAAGAAGAGGTTCGTGATTTCGGCGAGATCGCTGTACATTGTGTGGGGTGAGGATAAGAGATACTGGAAATGGATTCCTGTTTCTGAATCAAGGTTTTTTCCCTTTTTTTTTCAATTTCGCAACCATGGTTACAATCATTCTCAATCTTTCTTTCTTATAATTCAATTTTTCTTCTTTGATTCTGTATGAAGGTTTTCTGAGGCTGCCGAGCTTCTGGACGTATGTTGGTTGGAAATCCGCGGCAAAATCGACAGCAAAATCCTCTCGCCTCAAACTACATACGCAGCTCACATGATATTCAAACTGTCGGAAGACACAAGCGGCCTTCAGAATCCTCCACAAGAATGTACAATCACCATTAATGGCCAGACTGTTTCCAACCGCTCACTCACCCTCCAAACCAACACCAATGGAGGTTTGAGAAGAAGAAGAGGAAGAAGAAGAGGGGTTTTGGGCGGGTTGCAATGGTTCAGGTTTGAACAAGAGCTGGAAGCGACAGCTGGCGGTGAGGCGACAGCTGGCGATGGATCGACAGCTGGCGGCGAGGCGCCAGCTGGCGGCGGGGCGAAGGAGAGAGAAGATGGATGGATGGAGGTTGAGATGGGGGAGTTTAGGAGTGAGAATGGAGAGGAAGGAGAGGTGGAGATGAGTTTGACGGAGATTGAAGGTGGCCATTGGAAGAGAGGACTTGTTGTGCAAGGGATCGAGATCCGGCCGAAGAATAATTAGGGTTTAGGGTTTATAATTTCTTTTTACAGCATAAAAACATATATGCAGATGATAAAAATTGATAGATGGACTTTTCATTGTTCTTTGTAGATTGGTTTTGCGAGATTGGTGTTTTTTTGGACTTAAGTTTATTGTATGTTTCTGTAAGTTGATCATATGGATATTAAATCTTCTGATTGAGTTGTAGATTCTGGAATGCTAAAATATGAAATTGTAGATGTGAGATTCAATAATATTTGTATGGATGTTAAATCTTCTTACTGTGTTATAGATTCAGGAATGGTAAAATATGAAAATTGTAAATGTGAGATTCGAGAATTGAAATCTCAGGAATACATAATCAGATTATATACAAATCCAGGAATTAGTATCCAGCATAGAGCTAACCTTAGTAGTACTACTAGTATAAATACAAAATTACCTCTTTTCTCTAGAAATCAAAAAGAAGACCTGCAGCTTCTCTTGTCATTTTCATTTCATTCTCTTAGACGCTCTTCATGTCCAATTCTTGCAAAATGTGACATAAAGAAAACTTGACATCTCTCGTTTTCTCCAATGACTAATGGTTCAATAAATCAAATCTTTAATTATCTCTATCAAGCATTAAATAGAAAAATATCAAATTTGTTAGCTCAAATCACAAGACACTTTAGTATTATGAGATAGATTTCAAGTTCAAATCCCGGTAAATACATATGTAGGGCATATTTATTGAAGTCTATCAACCCACAATGTGAATTTGATTAAAAAAATTAAAATTAATTTATTCTTAGAATTCATTTTTTTTTTTGCAGTATTTTTTATTGTGAGGTCATTTGAAAAGAGAAATGTTGCCATTTTATATACTATTGTTTATTATTTGTATATTTTTTTAATTTTTTTTAATTTTATATACTGTTTTTCCATTTTATATATTATTTTTCTCATTTTATATATTATTTTTATTTTTTATGTATATACTATTATTAGAAAATAAATTATATATACTGTCGTCATATATATATATATTGTTATTAAAAAATAAATTATATATATTATTATTAGATCCGTTGTGAAACAGTTATACTACAGTACCGTCATACTCTATCAAGTTCCATTTGAAAATACGATTCCTTTCTTCCCCATGAATCCAGACATTTCTATCTACACCGTTGTCAAAATAATAAGAATTATCTAAACTTGCAATTCAAAAAATAAAAAAATAAAAAATTGTCTACACTACACGTGTCCTGAACTCTCATCAATCATCATGCAAAAATTACTCATCAAATCGCCTTTCGTTTCCTCTCAAAACAAAAACAAAAAGCTCTGATAAATCCACTCAAATCCATTCCTATCTCTCTTCAATTTCAATCACACACTACTACTCACTAATCTCTCACCCAAATTCCAATAAAAACCCAAAACCCAAAATCAAAATTGAAGCAAAAATTACTCATCAAACTGCCCTTCTTTTCTTCTCAAAACAAAAACAAAAAGCTTTGATAAATCCACTCAAATCCATTCGTATCTCTCTTCAATTTCAATCTTACTAATCTCTCACCCAAATTCCAATCAAAACCCAAAATCAAAATTGAAGCAAAAATTACTCATCAAAATTCAAACTGCCTTTCTTTTCCTCTCAAAACAAAAACAAAAAACTTTGATAAATCCACTCACTCAAATCCTATCTTTCTTCAATTTCAATCGCACACTACTTACTAATCTCACACCCGAATTCCAATCAAAACCCAAAACCCAAAATCAGAATTGAAGCAAAAACGATGACGGGAGGAGATATCAACCAACTGCCGGACGAGTGCCTCTCGCAAGTGATCGCCTGCACCAGCACGCGCGACGCCTGCGCCGCCGCGGCCGTCTGCGCCGGCCTGAAGTCCGCGGCGGACTCCGACGCCACGTGGCAGCACTTCCTGCCGCCCGATTGTGAAGCTGTACTTTCACGGGCGGTGGAGCCGGTGCGGTATGGGTCTGTGAAGGAGCTGTTCTTCCGTTTATGTGATGATCCTGTGCTGATTGACGGTGGCAAGATGGTGAGTTGAAATTTCGGTTTCCAATGGAGATTTTGGGTGTGAATTGTTCGATTATTTTTCTGCCTGAGCTTCAAAGTGGAGTTCTTCCTTTCAAATACACAGCTCTGTTTTTGAAAGTGGAGTTCTTCCTTTTAGTTGAGCTGTATAATACTGTGCGAATTGAAAACTATTAAAATTTCAATTTGATCAAGTTTCGTAATTTCCTATTATTCCTCTTATTTGCTATAATTTTTATATTTGTTAGCTCCAATCAGGGCAAAAAGAACCCAATTTTCTAGAGCATTGCTTTAGTGACTTGTTACTTCTATTTAATTATCATTTTTGAAAATAATTTTATTTTTCCATATATTTTTTCGTGTTGTTTAGAGTTTTGGATTGGAGAGACAGAGTGGGGCCAAATGCTTCATGATTGCAGCAAAAGCTTTGTGGATTGTGTGGAGTCAAGACGAGCGATACTGGAATTGGGTCCATCTTTCCGATTCAAGGTGCTTTTCAATTAAATATGAAATTAATCATAATAATAATGCAAGTTTAGGTACCTAACCCTCTCAGTTTGTCAAATACTCAAAATAACCTGATTTTCAACTTAATTCTCTCATTACCGCGGTTCCAAATTTCAAATCCTATCTCAAATAGAAAATAAGTTTCAAATCCTATCGCATTACTAAATAGCTGCATAAAATCTAGGCGGAATTTGAAATCCTGGTTTTTATTTGAGGTGGGATTTGAAACTCTGATCCAATTAGTCTGAAAAAGAAAAATAAATTGCAAATCTTGCTATTTTGGGTATTAATAAAATAACATCCCTAACATTTTATGATTTTAACAACTCATTCATTCACACACTATCTTCAAACCAAATTAGGTTTCCGGAAAGCGCGAAGCTTCTAGAAGCATGTTGGCTCGAGATCCAAGGCAAGATCCCGAGCGACCTTCTCTCTCCTCACACCTTATACTCCACGTTCCTAATCTTCAAACTCGCCGACAACGCTCGCGGCCTCGGTTCGCCTCCGCAGGAAACCTCAGTTACCTTAGGAGGCGAACCGGTTTCTAAAAATTCAGTCTGCCTCCAGCCAGACGAAGGAGGCAAAACGGCGCGGAATCCATGGGGCCCGTTTGGGTTTCGGTTTCCGCGCTACATGGGCATGGATGTTGAGATGAGAGAGAATGTTAAATTGCCGACGAAATGGAGGAGAGAGAAAGAGAAAGAGGAGGGGTGGATGGAGATTGAGATGGGGGAGGTGTGGAATGAGAAGGGGGAGGGAGGAGCGGTGGAGATAAGTTTGATGGAGATTACGGGCGGACATTGGAAACGAGGATTGATTATACATGGGATTGAGATCCGGCCCAAAGGTTAAGTTGGAAAGGTGTTGTTGGTTGGTGTGTGTGTGTTTTACTTGTACATTGCCACGATACGAAAGAAAGAAAAAAGTAAATAAATAAAAGGGAATAAATGTGTTGAATCTTTATATCATATTATTTCATTAATTCTTGGTTTCAATTGTTATTCAGGAATGGAGATTATTGTACTATTCGTATTGCCTAAACTTGATTCGAAGTTTACTTGGTTCGAAGTTTTAAGTCATCGGTATTTTAAATTGCATCTTAAAAGTTAAGAATATTAGATACAAAATCATGGAAACTCTAATAAATCATGAAAACTCAAGAATATTAGATATAAAAATTAAGAATATTAGACCTTAGGTCTAATCTCAATGCCTTGAACAAGAAGCCCACTTTTCCAATGCCCTTTAGTCTCGCTCATACTCATTTCCACCTCTCCTTCCACTCCTTCCCCACACCAAATCTCTCCCATTTCCACCTCCATCCACCCATCCTCTCTCTCCTTCCCCTCTCTCGCCTCACTCTCACTCCTCTCAACCGTCTCACAACTATTAAACATTAATCTATATTTTTTGAATCTTCTGAACCCGCCTAGTCGTTTATGAAAAGACTGCAGACAAACAGAGCTTCTGTTTGTCTGTTTGTTTAAAGAGACGGATGTTTGTTGTGAGATCATGCCGAGCGGGCAACCGA
Organism: Juncus effusus; assembly: GCA_027726005.1. NCBI lineage: Eukaryota > Viridiplantae > Streptophyta > Magnoliopsida > Poales > Juncaceae > Juncus > Juncus effusus. Next base: position 441,439 of record CM050906.1, on the reverse strand, counting down.
GACCGTTGGATGAGTCGGTGAGTTTGTAGATTAAGTAACAAGTGTAGGTCGTGTTAGGAGAGAGAAAGTTCACGGAGATTTTGCCGCGGATTTCTAGCCAACATACTTCGATTAGCTCGGCTACCTCTTCGAACCTAAAAATGTAGGAAATTAATTAATTAATTCTAGTGTTTTTAATTTAGTGAAAATGATAGAAATTCATATATACATCACAAAATCAACTGACCAAAGTAAATAAGGCATGAGTGAAAATAGAGAAGACAATGCTTCATTGTTTTAATTCTGGTTTCGGTTTTCTTGTAATTTATGTATGGGCATTGTAAGCGTTGCAAATTAGTACGAAAATTAATAAAACGATTGGTATGTAATCTGGTGCTCAAATTTCTTTAAATTGCTTGTCAGTTGTCATAGTAACACATTTCGTCCATTTAAAAAAAAAATAGTAACACATCTATTTCAATGTAACATTTTGCATTTACCATCTAGTAGAAAAAAATGGATAAAAATAATAGATAATATTTTCTAACTACTTCCCAAAATCATATTCAATACTCTGCTCTTAATACAAAATCATATGTTTCAGATTATTCGCACATTTTACAATATTATTATAATGTATTTTAAATTATGTTTTTTCATTAGTTAAATTACGTTTTTTATTAATTAAATCATGTTTAATTGCAAACCTGGAATCTGGTAGAGAAATCCATCTCCAGTATTTCGGCGAATCGCCCCACACTATCTCCAGTGCTCTTGCAGATATCATGTAACATTTCTTCCCACTCGAGCTCTCCAAGCCAAAACTCTACAATACATTCATCACCCAAAATTAAACTCAAATCAACACTCAAATTCGCAATCAAAACACTCAAAATAACATCAAATCAATGGCTGAATTGCTACCATCAATTCTCCATCAATCAATCAAAATCACAGTTAAAACACTCAAAACAGAACAAAACAAATGTTTAAAGGAAAATTTTTCAAAAACCCCCTAACTTTTCTCAATATTATCAAAAACCCCCTATATTTTTAGATTTCTTCTTTTAGTCCCTATAAAGTAGTTTGAATTTTTTTTAACCCCCTATAGGAGTTAAATCTAACATACAAAATGTTAAGTTTTTTTATTGACCAAAATGCCCACTCCATTTTATATTTGATTTGAAAATATAATTAAGAGATAAATAATAAATAATTTAAATATAATTCATATATAATTAACACATAAGATTAATTAGGCAAAATATTATTTTTTTATTTTTGCATAAATATTATATTATATTTTGTGTAAAAATATTATTCTCTCTTTTATATACTGTTTATGATTTTATGTATTTTATGGTAATTCTTTATTATATTTTTTAAACTTTGTATGATTTTCTATTACGTATAATGTTTATTATTTTTTGTAAAATATTATTTTGTTTTTTATCTAAAAATATTATTTTATGGAAAATATTATTTTATGTAAAATATTATTTTTTTTGTTATGTAAAATATTTATTATTGTCTTTTAATTTATGTTTTTATGATTTTGTTTACTTTTTCAATTGTCTTTTATTTATATTTTATATAAAATATTATTATTTTTATTTATTATCTTATGGTGTAAAAATTAAAATATAAAAATTATTTTGATGAGGGGCATTTTGGACCATACAAAATTTGAGATGGATAGAAAGTTAAGTTTAATCCTAGTAGGGGGTTTAAAAAATAATTCATCTTGCTTTATAGGGACTTAAAGAGGAAATCGAAAAATATAAGGGGTTTTTGATAATATTCAGATAAGATGGGGGTTTTTGATAAATTTCCCATGTTTAAAATACCATCAATCCTCCATCAATCAATACATGACTTTTACACAACCTCAAGAACAGATCCTTCTTGGATGAGTACTCGACCGGATCAACAGACCGAGCCAAGATCGAAGAACAATCAGACGGCATGAACCGCTGCCAAGTGGCGTCGGAATCCGCCGCCGACCGGAAAATGGGTGAAGCTGTGGCGGAGATACAGACTGTGCGTGGAGAGGTGAGGGAGATCACGTGTGATACGCAGTCTTCAGGTAGAGATTCAATTGGCGAGCATAAATCTTCCATTTTCGAATTCAAATTCGTTGTTTGGATTTTGAATTTTGAATTTGAATTCGAATTTGGAATCAAATTTGAAGTTGAGTTTGAATTGAAATTGGAATTGGAACGGTTGTAATGTTACGTGGATTGTATGGCGCTGTGAGATATATATAAATAGGAGGAAGAAGAATAAAGGCCTCCATAGCTCAAAAATGGAGATCTCTAGTTAATCCTTCATATTGATAAATATAATGATTTTTAATATGGTACCAAATTTGATTATAGCCTGGCTGGTTACATATAAAAAAGATACTTGTACCAAATTAAATCTAGTTATTTAAACTAAGGTAATTTTTTGAACTCATTATTTATATAAAATATATAAGCTTCATAAAAATTGAAATATTGCTCATTTAAATTCAACAATGTTCATCTCTAGGTTTGGCATATATATGATATACTATTATAATGATGAATGCAGAGAAAATTGGACTTTAATTAATGAAATTTGTATTTGACCAATTTGTAGCACGCCTAATATCTATGATGTAAATATTTACATTTTATATTTAATTGAGATACCGAAAATGGAGGCTTCCATTTAATAGAAATGGATACAAGTATATAAAAGTCAAATACGGAAAGTCCTTTGCCGCTTTTGGTATTCTTGATATAAACTAAGTAATCTCGGCAAAGAAAAAAAAAGTAAAGTCTTCTTTTTTTAATTGAAAATTGAAATATATACTACGAAAAGGAGAGAAACTTAGTCGCTAAGATTGAATTGATTTTAGGTACTAAGTCACTATGAAATTTATTTTGAGTAATACAGTTGTGAGGCTAGAAGGCAAAAGAAAAGTCAAATATTTTTTTGAAGGAGAGTTGTAGGCGATTGCCTACCTCTCGAAATTTTCATTAATTCAAACAAGCAATTACAAGTTTTTCCTCCCGTATCGCATGCGATATGGTTTAGAATTACAGATCACAGGGTTTACATGTACATGTACTATATACTAAGAAAGCCATATGAAAAGTGCATAAAGAGACTACAGCTGATGCAGTCATGCTCTTAGAAGTGCTTTTTCCACAGCGTTGCTTGGTTCCAAGCAATGTGAAGATGAAGTTTGGCGTGAAGGATTTCGCTGTGAAGACCCGACGATTCCTCTCCGTCCAAATCTCCCATTGGCAGGACAACCATATACGATCCCAGTCTTGCTTCTCGTCGGCTCGAAAGTTACGCCTGTTGTGCAACCAGTTATCCAAGAGATTGTCATTGAACCGGAGAGTTGTAAGTGAGATCCTTCTCTGTAGTTGTACCCATATTGCCTGTACAAGCGTGCACGTTGCCAGTAGATGGGGTACCGTTTCCGTCACGTTGCCACAATTAGGGCAGAAATCCGGCCTAGGCCAGTTCCTCTTCTGAAAATTTTCACTCGTCAGTATTCTGTTGTGAATGCGCAACCAAAGAAGTTAGAAAAGTCAAATATACATATTTGATTTGTTATGAAGTTAGAAAATGTGACATATTGTTATTGAGCAATTAAAAATAAAAAGAAAAGAAAAATCTAAAAAATATTTTTTTTTTTTTTTTTTTGAAGGAAACTGGGTTCGCTGAGTTTCGAAAGCCACAACCTTTGGGTTGGTGAGATGGTGTCTTCCCACTCTACTAGAGGTGGGTTTGCAAAAAATTGAATGCTATATTAGAAAAATATCACAAAACAATTAGCAATATCGTTAATTAAGAATTGGCAAATGATACAGGATTTGTGACTATCTCTGTCACATAGAGTACGTGCACACCGTATCTGATATTATATATTAAGATACAAATACACTACGTATTCAAACTTTAGGATATGATAGATCTAAATTTTACATTAACACAATGATTTATTAACATAAATAATTCTATGATATAAGAAATGTATTCTTTTAGTGAAATGATAATATGATGTAATAGTGAACTGACATTATGAAATGTAAATGGAGCAAAAACTAGGCTTCGGGTGGTGCTTCCAAAAGCAAAGATCTATCAACTTTACAAACTTCTTTTCCCTTTTAGAGAAAAGGAAGGCTCGGTAAAGACTTTTTTCTTTATTTATAATGAGAGATATTGTCTTTTGAGATAAGATAAATGACATATCTACGCAATCCACATGAAGAACACGTCTGATCTCCAACATTTCTCTTTACAATATGTCCCAACTTTGCTTTGCTTACCCATCTTACTATAACAAATCCATAAATATTAAGTCATGTTCTAAAAGGCTTTTTGAAAACTTTCAAAACTTGGAAATATGAATGGTCATATATATTATCATAATTCATAAGGCAAGTTTCATACCTAATGTATCATAACAGTATTTAACAGTAATGTAAATAATGTATAAATGCAATAAAAAAATATATAGATACAATAAAATAGTTGAAAAGTTGTACCAAAAGTATCACATTAAGAAAAATATTATCTATAATAAAGCAGACTAATAATATATCAAATAATACATATAAATAATAAACAATATAAAATATAGATATAAAGAGTATACAAACAATTTTATTGGCTGGCTGTGGGCCAGTTTTTGTTGGTCCTGCTCAGGGTTCAATCATTCCATTGAATAAAGAAAAATAATTATTTTATTTTAAGAATAAAACTAATACAGTACTCTTTTTCTAAGAAATAAGTAAACGTCAAAGTAAAATGATACAATCGAATCTTACTAGTCTTACAATCAAAGAAGATAAATCACTTCGCATAATCAACTTTCAAAATCAGTTATAACAAAAGATCACACAACTACCACATCATACATAAATCACTTTCTTCACTTCAAAATTCAAAAAAGAATAATAAGTTCATTTAAGTTACGATAAATTTAAGCAAAATTTATTTAGTTCAAAATTCCAAACAATAAAAAATTAAAGCCTCACTCATCTTCATCATCCTCTTCAGGAGCTTCTTTAAGCCACTGCACAAATTCAAATTCAAATTCACATTCAGATTTATTTCTTTATTTTCCATTTATGTACAATCAAAATTTATTTATTTATATTTTCCCTTCATTTTTTTGTTTTGTTTTTGGCAGTGTATAATGCATAATTATGAGAATAGTTATGAGAAAATAAAACTATAATTCAACTTCAAAATTATGAGAAAATAAAAATATAATGAATTCCAAAATTCCTCTATTTTTCTAATTATGGTGATTATTAAATTAAGTGAGAAAAATGAGAAATAAACCTTGATGAAAGCTTCACACTGCTTGACAAAAATCTTGTCAGAATCATCGGCTCCATCTTTTTCTGAAGCCCAAGAAAGAATTGCTTCTTCAGATACTACATCCTTATCATATAATTGATGCAAAACCTAACAAAGCAAAAATAATATTTTACATGAATAATTAAAATAAGTAAATGAAATAATGATTATTAAATGTATAAATAACAGTACTGAGGAGAATATAGGGGAAAATTCTTTAGTTGTCTCCATGCACATCTCTTCAAATTTTAGTATAACTTCAATCTGTAAAAATATTCAAAAATTAAATGTTTATTAATTATTAGACCAAAGTTCAAATTTTTCATTTGCGGTTTTGGAAGGATAAATTGATACTTTTGAAGTTTTTATAGGGGTAAATGTAATATTTTGAGTGTTTGGAAGTATACAAATGACATTGTCTTCAAATTTCTCATATATACTGATTGCCATATTATATATTAGAAAAAGGGAAATTCTTCAAAAACCCCCTAACTTTTTTGGATATTATCAAAAAACCCCTATCTTTTTCATTTCTTCAAAAACCCCCTATAAAGCAACTTGAATTTTTTTTTTACCCCCTATGGGGTTAATTTCAACTTTTCCATCCATTACATTTTTTTATTGACCAAAATACCCTCCATTAATTATTTTATATTATATTTAATTCAATTAAAAAATATAATAATAAATATTAATATTTTTCAACATAATATAAATATTATATTATATTATTTTATGATGCATTAATTAATTTTATTATATTATGTAATTTTTTTTTATAAAAACATTTTAGAATTTTTTTCCAAAATAATATTTTTCAAAGTTTTTTATTAAAATAAAATTAAAAAAATTCAGAAAAATATTTTTTTTTTAAATTCTGAATTTTTACTGAATTTTGTTTTCAAAAACTATTTTTTAAAAATCATAAAAAAAATAATGAAAAAAATTAATATTTTACTGAGAATAAAATTATAATATACAAATAAATAAAAGAAAATATTTCATGTAATATAATACATAAAATAAATTAATGCAACATAAAATTATATAATATAATAAAATTAATTAATGCAGCATAAGATTATAATATGATATTTACATTATGTTGAAAAACATTAAATTTTTTATTATATTTTTTAATTGAACTAAATATAATATAAAAATAATTAATAGAGGGTATTTTGGTAAATAAAAAAATTTAGTAGTTGGAAAAGTTTAACTTAACCCCATAGGGGGTAAAAAAAAAATTCAAGTTGCTTTATAGGGGGTTTTTGAAGAAATGAATAAGATAGGGGTTTTTTGATAATATCCAAAAAAAGTTAGGGGGTTTTTGAAGAATTTCCCTTAGAAAAAAATAGAAACATTTTAAAAATTGTAAAATTACCTCTTCATCCACAGTTCTTATGAAATGACATAAAAGCCCCTTCCATCTCTCAATTGCCTCCACAGTGGATTTCAGTAAAATAGCTGTGAAACGATCAGAAAATTAATTGTTTTAAAGGATATATATGTGCAAATATAATATCCAAAATCCGTACAGAATTAATTATGGTAATTTTTTGGGCATATATTAGTAAATTTCATAACATTTTATACAAAAAAAATAAAAAAAAATAATTTTAATTACCAGCAGAAGATTGTGAAGAAATTAGGGCGCTTTTAATCACGGATTGGAATAAAGCGCCAGCACATTCTGCATGTGCCACGTTATATGATAGCCTGGCAAAAATAAAAAAATAATATATATTTTAATAATATATGTTAATATTTTGGTATTGTAAAATTGAGAAATTTGCAAAAAAGCCCCTGCATTATGCTTAAATTGCAAAAAATTCCCTCTATTCAATAGGAAATTGCAATAGTTAACTCATCTTAATCATAATAATTGAATTTTTTTTGAATAAAATAAATTATTTTATTTAAAAAAACTTTAATTACGTTGACTAATATGACTAACGCTCTAAGATCTCAACAAACGAAAGGGGCTTTTTTGCAATTTCCAAAAGAACGAATGGGTTTTTTATAATGCAATTTCCAACAATACATGGGCTTCTTTTGCGATTAAAGCATAATCTTTTTTTTTTGCAAATTAACCTACAATAATTTATAGCACTTAATGAATTAATTATTATTTTCAAACCTGAGTGAATTAATTTCCAACTTCACGTTTTCCTCAGCCACGCCGCCAAGTGCTCTCTCAAAAGTTTCCTCCACCTAAAAATCAAACAAAACAAAAGTCTTACAAACACACCCCTCAACTTTCCTATGTTCACATACAAGTCCAAACAAACAATCCTCCTTTTCAAACTTAGCACAAAAAACATGAAAATGGAAAAAAGAACGAAGAGTATTCTCGTCCATTAAGAAATTCGAAAGGGTTAATAATACGATATACTTCAAAATTCATCAGGGTAAATTTGATACTCGCATTTCTAAAGGGTTGAATACGATACATTTCGAAACTCGAAAGGATAATTATTTCGATATTTGTATTTTCATAGGGGTAAGTAAATCCTAAATAACATATTTTGAACTTTCCTCTTCTCAAACACAAACAGAACAAACCTCCATTTCAAACTTATATCCCGTGCTTTTTGCGTCCGGTACAATTTCTCCGGAATGCGTGAGGTTACTCTGTTCCTCTTCCTCTGACGAGTCAGGCTGGTTAATTGCAATTTTGTACAATTCCTTGAGTATTTCATCTGGAATCGGGGCGATGGAGTAACCGCACGCATTCCGGGGACATTGTACCGGACCGGATACATTCGATATTCATATTTCTAGAGGGCTAAATAAATACGATAATTTCGAATTTTAGAAGAGCAAATCTGATATTTGCATATTTATTAGAAGGGTATAAACTAAATTTGATATTTGCATTTCAAACAAACCTCCTTTTCGAATTTATTAGCGTCGCCTCTGTACTCCCCATCGCTATCATATCCCGTGCTTTTCGTGTCCGGTACAATTTCCCCGGAATGCGTGAGGTTGCTCTGCTCTTCCTCCTCTGACGAGTCGGGATTGTTGATTGTATTTTCATAGAATTCTTTCAACTTTTCCTCCGGAATTGGGGCGACAGAGTGGCGCCAGTGCTCATCTTCGGTTCCCGTCTCGGTGGATGTCCAGATGAAACCGACGCCTGATATGCCGGCCTGTGTGAAAATGATAATTAGTTATAATAGTTTTTATTTATTATTATTACTATTATTAACTTTTTTTGTTGTTATTATTATTATTATTACTGTGGGTGTTGTTATTATGAAACGAAGAATGCATGCATGTATCAAAATTTCATGTATGAAAAACAGTGAAAATTTATTTACAAAAAAATGTGAAACAATAAAGTACCTCTTGTGACTCAGTTTCAAACGAAGCGTGCATGTGTTCCACATTTCTCGGACTAATACTAGCAATCGCTGCACAAATTTCACAATTCCATCACACTTTCAAATAAAAAGAAAAAAAGAAAAGGGCAGTACTATTTTATCATTTAAAAATAAAGAAATAAAAAAAGAGAATAAAATAATTACAGGGGCTGTCTATTACGCCGGTGGTGGAATCGGCGTACTCGAGCTCTTCATCGCTGTCTTGTTTCGAAGGTTGAGGAAGCAGCGATACTTTTGAGTACGCAGGAATTTTTATATTTTGCCCCACTTCCACCTAAAAAAAATTAGAAATTTAGAAAAAAAAAATTAACTCATTAGATCATTAAAACAATTAGTAAAGCTCAAAATATCGCGTATACGTATACTCCCTCCGAAATGTGAAATATCATGGATACACCAACAAAAAGGGAGTAATATATTTAGATACTCTCTTGTACCCACTATAAAGTGGATTGAAATTTTTTTTTCAGACCCTTACGGTGCTAAATTTTAGTATGAACTCTAGTTAGATATTTCTTCGGACCAAAATGCCCCTGATTTTTATTTTTAAACAGGCCTTGTCATGCTGCCATCATGCTTTATTGTCATGCTGTCTAGCATTTACGTATGATTTCACAACGGTTGTTCGGCTACATATCATGACCAAAAAACATGACGGCAGCATGACATGGTCTATAGTGCAAATATTACAACAACAGAGTATTCTAACTAAAGACGTGATATTAAATAAGTATTATTTGCTCTGTAGACCCCGCCATGCCGCCGTCATGTTTTTTGGTCATGTTGTGCAACATTTTCCATGTAATTAAATGATATCCACGATATTTCCTATGTTTTTTAGGGTTACCCGTGATATTTTCTCATTCTTTACAGTAACAAACACGACATTTCCAAACAAAAACTTCATAAACGAACAAACCTTAAATGACAAAATAACGCCGGGTTCCAAAATGACTCCATTCCTCAAACAAACTCCATCACAAACCACCGCGTGACTAAGCCTACAACCGTCCTCAATTACAACATCGTCCCAAATATAACATCCTTCAATCACGACGTTTTTTCCGATAACGCAGTTCTCGCCGATGACCGAGTTGGAGATCGTCGAGTTGGATCCGATGGTGGTGGAGCTGCCGATCGCGGAGTTCGGGCCGATTGTGGATGAGGACGATAGAACCACGTCTGAAAAAGATGAAGGTGAGAAGATGAGTTTTGTTTGTTTTGTTTTGTTTTGTTTTATTCAATGTTACTTCAAATTCTTGATTCTTTTTTTGTTTTTGTTTTTGTTTTTGTTTTTTGGAATTTTTCAAAACACCTTCATTTTCTGGTATTTATGAAAAAAATACAATCTTTTGGGATAGTCAAAACCCACGTAATTTAAGCTTGTCATATTTTTCAAAAGCCCCTTGACTAACTTACTAAAGAAACCTCCCTAATATTAACATTTTATTTTTAAACCCCCATCCACGTTCCGAAATAATAGGGAAGCAAAATTGAAAAACCTGTTTAAAAGAATCAAAAGTCAAGGCATTCTTTGAGAACACGAACATTAAAAGTTTGGGGGTTTCGCAAAAACGAAAAACTTAAAAACAGGGGCATTTTCCAATATTCCAAAAGTTTTTAAAAAAAGTATTCCGCTATTTCTTTTTCCCTTACCCGGTGCTTTGTAGACTCCGTTGCGTTGCAACCTCACCTTCTCACGGTTCCCGACGTAAATAACATCAGGCACGAGCGGGAACGGCCATCTTTATATATTGTTTAAATAATACATAAATAATTCCAATGTGTTTAAATGCTATTTATCATTCTTTATATATTGTTTAAATAATACGTAAATAATTCCAATGTGTTTAAATGTTATTTATCATTCTTTATATATTGTTTAAATACTGTTCAACGTCTTTTGAAAATAGGCAAAAAAAAACAGTAGAGGCCTCCGCAACTTCCCGAACAATAGAGGGGTTCTTTTTCAATTTCCAACAATCCAGGGTCCGTTTAGCAAAATTACCTGGCGCTTTGTAGACTCCGTTGCGCTGCAACCTCACTTTCTCGCGGCCGCCGACATAAATCACATCGGGCACGAGCGGGAACGGCCATCGTTGGATGACGTCCTTGCTCACCGCGTCGTAGCTCCGGAAATTGTCGACTCTGCCCGCGTAACCGGCCTCGATTTCGTAAGTGTATATCTTCTTCCCCATTATCTGGATAAAAAAAATAAGGAACGATAAAAAAAAATAATATAAAAGATGATTATTAAAATATGAATTGTCTGCTTTATGTAATTTGAATCGGTTATGTGGGTGTATGGAGTTTTTAACATGATTTGAGAATAATACTTGATACTGAATCACGAATATTATGGGGCGGATTTGGCCCTAAATTGACCCCACAACTGGTTCTTATTGTAGCATTAAACACTGAACAAGCCAATTATAAACAAATAATCAAGAGAGAGAGAGAGAGAGAGAGAGAGAGAGTACATCATCAAGAAGCAATCCTTTGACAAAATGCTTGCGGAGGTGTTGGTAGTCGAAATTATCCAACAAAATGGTCAACATTTCCGGCGAGCAAATATCAATATAACAATCCTACACAATTCACACCAAAAAACAATCACAAAATCTAAATCGAGTGAAATATCCAACTAAACTAAATTAAAAAAAAAAATACCTCCAAATCGTTACGCAAGCAAATCGAACTATTCTCACCGACAATCGACTTCTCAATCGTCAAAACCCTCTTCGCATCGCACTTATCCTCATAAAAAAGCAACTGTTTCGTGTCAGGATTTAACGCCATCAGAATCTCATCGTTGCCCAAACGGGTCTGACGGGTCAGATCCAACGGCTTGGATCGCTTCACGAACATCGTCATGACCGTGTCCGGATCCTTCTTGCGTCTCTCCTTGTGGAGATTTAGGGCTTCTGTGAGGCTCGTGTTGGTTATTGTGTCGCCAGTTATTAGAATGAAGTCTCCTCTAATCTGAAGTAAAAAGAAAAAAAGGATAATTTTAAATTGAATTAAAGGGAGCAAAGCCCCTGAATTATATATAAATTGCAAAAAAACTCTATATTATTGAAAATTTCAAATAAGGCCCTCGATTCTTAGGAACTTAAAAGAATTTCCTGAGTAATTTAATGGTAGGTAGTTATTTTTATATCCTAAGAATAGAGGGGACTTTTTGCAATTTCCAATAATGCGGGACTATTTTGCAATTAATGCATAATAAAAGTGCTTCATTACCAAAAAAAAGAACAGAATATCGGTGACTATAAAAATTTCGTAAATAATACAACAAATATTGTTTCTCTAATGAACCGTAATATGTGCACAATAAACCCTATCGAGCTGCCGTCGGGCTTTTCTATCATGTTGTGCAGCATCATTGTTAATATAATATAATATAATATAACATAATATAACATGATAATTACCACGTTTTTCATTTCGGTAAAAGTTTTTCTCTAACTTTTACGTTTTACTTACAACTAACGCACCCAATTTACCATACAACAACCCACGAAAAATATAATTTCGAAAAATATATTTAATAATTAATACAACAAAAATGCTGCGCAGCATGACGGAAAGCCCGACAGCATCCCGATAGGGTCTGCAATGCAAATATTGTTTCTCTAACTAGCTGTAATATTTGCACAACGATAAATTAGCTGTAATATTTGCACGATAAACCCTATCGGGCTGCCGTCGGGCTTTTCCGTAATGCCGCGCAGCATTTCTGTTATATTAATTTTTTTTTAATTTAATTGTTAAATTATTAAATTTTTACATACCACATTTTTGGCTTCGATGAAACGGAGCGCGTCGCCGGCACTAATCGAGAAATTACTCTCAATCGTCTGAATCGAAAAGGTGGCAGAGTGTTTTGCCCAATGGGAATTTTTGACGTAATTCTTGACTTGATCCGCGTGAGAACAGCAGAATACGAAGACTTCCTCGACGCCGACGGATTCGAGCCACGTCAGCGTGTATTCTATCATCGGCGTGTTCACCAAGGGGAGCAACACCTTTTATAATTTTAAATTGAATAAAATTAAAAATTAAAAATTAAAATCAAAGTGTTGGTATGTATGAGGGGAAATTGAATCTACTTTATATGGGGGTTTTGAAGGAAAAGTCGGGGGGGTTTCGATAATTTTAAGAAAAGCTAGGGGGGATGTTGAAAATTTCCCTTTTTCTAAAATGGGGATTCTTGTTTGTCTGTTTGCAATAATAGTGTTGTTGATTATTTAATTTGGGAAAAATAGTACTTTTGTGATCAAAATAGTATTTTTTTTAATGTGCTCTGACTCATTAAAGGGTCGTATTTCGCAAAAATGCCATTACTAGAAGAAAAGGAGAATTTTTGTAACAATATAAAAAAAGGAGGAGCACTGTTTTGAAACAAAATGCAAATTATTATTTTTGCTGGAGGAAAATCCCTCTTCCAAATGCAAAATTTTCTATATATTTTTCTGCGGTTTTTACATGAAGGTTTTAGATATTTACAAGTAAAGAGAGAAATGCAAATTAGGGTTAGGTTTAGAAATTTGAAGGGATACAGAGTGAGAGAATGTGGACCTTTGGGCGCTCAAGAGTGATTGGGCGGAATTTCAGATTGAATGTATCGGCAAGTAGGATGGCTTGGAGCGGTGACCTGGCGAGTTCGTCTGGATCCTCTGACGCGTTACCTTTTCCTCCTTTCTTTTGCGCCATTTTTTTAAATTTTATTTCCAATGTTCTTTATCCAAATTTTCGATCTTTTTCCCCTGAAAAAAGGAATTGGCGGGTTGGTGTTGTGAAATTCAGCTCAGATAAGAATTGGGAGTTTCATTTTCATCTATACCCTCTTAAAACCCCTAAAAAAAAAATCAAATTTACCCTTCACAAAATATTACATTTAAAAAATCCTATTTTCTAAATACTCGATTGAAGGAATCTAACAAAGAATTGGAAGTCGAATAATGCTCATAGAGTTAAACAAAAGAAGAATATATTCGTCCAGAAAAGACCTCTTAATTTGAAGATAAACAATCAGTAGTCACCTGTGAAGACGGCTGCAAGTTGCAAGAGAAGAGATACGAAAAACAGAGAAACAAAAACAATCGACACCCAATAGAAAAAAAAAACGCAACCAATTAACACCGATTTCCACTCCTCTATTCTCTTCTACTCGGATTTCTCTCTTCTTCTTCTTTCCGTTTCAGCAAGCTCTGCTCTTTGTTTTGTGTGTTGATCAGTGGGCTGGGCCTCGCTTCTTTCTTTCCATTATTTTCTATTTTACTTTTTTAACATAACTAGGCCGTAAATAACTTAATTGGACCTCAGATATAATACCAAAAAATAAAATATCTGAATATTTTATGTATAAGTAAAATAAAATAAAATAACATAACTAGGCCGTAAATAACTTAATTGGGCCTCAGATATGTTACCAAAAAATAAAATATCTGAATGTATAAATACATATCTTCTTTCCATTATTTCTATTTAGTTTTCTTAACATAACTAGGCCGTAAATAACTTAATTGGACCTCATATATGTTAAAAAATAATAAAATATCTGAATATTTTATGTATAAGTACATATCTTCTTTTCATTATTTTCTATTTAGTTTATTTAACATAACTAGGCCGTAAATAACTTAATTGGACCTCAGATATGTTAAAAAATAATAAAATATCTGAATATTTTATGTATAAGTACATATTTTCTTTCCATTATTTTCTATTTAGTTTTTTTAACATAACTAGGCCTAAATAACTTAATTGGGCCTTAGATATGTTACAAAAAAAATAAAATATATGAGGCCCAATTAAGTTATTTACGGTTTAGATTTATGTTAGAAAAATAAAGAGAAAAGTCTAAATTTGCCCCCTCAACTATTCAATAAGTCTACTCTTGGTCCCTCAATTTTTTGTTGGTCCAATTTTAGTCCCTCAACTATTAAATAAGTCTATTTTTGGTCCTTCCATCCGTTAAGTGCTTATGTGTCAGTTAAACTTGACACGTAAGTAATGACATGACATATATTCTTGACACATAAGCAATAACATATTTTTTAAATAAACATGCACCACAAATATGTACAATAAAATAATATTTTAAGAAAACAGGAAAATTAAGAAAATTTTATTTTTTTCAAATATTCGCCATGTCACAGTTGCCACGTTGGAATATGTATCAAGAATATATACCACGTATTGCTTATGTGTCAAATTTAACTGACAGGTAAGTACTTAACGGATGGAATGTCCAAAAATAGACTTATTGAATAGTTGAGGGACTAAAATTGAACTGAGCGACAAAAAATGAGTTATTTGAACAGTTGATCAACTGGGCAAAATTGGAAAAATAGAGGCCCAGCCCACTGATAACACATAATATCTGAATATTTTTTTTGTATATGAAAAATTGGAAGAGTCAAAACCCTGAATCGTCACTTTCTTCTTCTTCTTCCGCATTAACAACATCGACATTTTTAGGGTTTGTATTTCGAAACTGAGAGATGAAGGTGGTCGCGTTGGTCAGCGGAGGCAAAGACAGTTGCTTCGCCATGATGCGCTCCATTGAATTTGGCCACGAGGTCTTTTATTTTATTTTATTTATTACTAAATCTGCTCTATATTTACTGATTTATGCTCTGAATTTAATTTAACATCAGATTGTCGCGCTGGCGAATTTGATCCCGCTCGATGAAACTGTGGATGAACTGAACAGCTACATGTATCAGACTGTGAGTTTCCCCCTTTTTTCGTTGTTCTTTTTTTAATGTTTTTATTAATTTTTATTATTTAAATATATCAGGCGGGGCATCAAATAATCGTGAGTTATGCACATTGCATGGGCTTGCCTTTATTTCAACGAAAAATACAAGGAAGCAGCAGGTTAGAAAAATCTTAATTTATTTGGGGAATTTCATATTTACCCTTCCAAAACTTCAAAACATCATATTCACCCTTCAAAAAATACAAATATCAAATTCACCCATCCAAAATTCAAACTATATCATATTCACCCTTCAAAAAACATAAACATCAAATTCACAATTGCAAAATTCAAAATTCGAAATATATCATAATTACCCTTCAAAATACAAACACCAAATTCACCCTTCCAAAATCCAAAATTGAAAACTATATCGTATCTACCCTTCTAAGAACACAAATAACAAAATAACCCTTCCAAATTTAAAAACATGTCATATTATTTACCGTCCTAAAAAACTCTCATATCACACTTCAAAACAATAAATCCGTCATTTACTAATTTCTTTCTCTCCCCCCTTTTAATGCAGGGAAGTGGGGGCCAATTACAGAGCGACACCTGGCGACGAGGTGGAGGACTTATACGTCCTTTTGAAAGAAATAAAAAACCGTTTACCAGATGTAAATGCAGTCTGTTCAGGCGCGATAGCATCCGATTACCAGCGCGTCAGAGTCGAGAGTGTTTGTGCGAGACTTGGTTTGGTTTCATTAGCTTGGCTGTGGAAGCAAAATCAGACCGAGCTTCTAGAAGAAATGGTTTATATTTTTTTATATTTTTTTTTAATTTGCAAAAAGGCCATTGTGTTACTCTTAAATTGCGAAAAAGCTCCATTTTTGAAACTTCCAGAATTAATTTTATTCAAAGAAAATATATTAATTAGAATGATTAATACGAGTGAATTAATGGTGTTAGATCTTAACAAACTGTGGGTCTTTTTTTGTAATTTAAGCATAATGCAAGGGCTTTTTTTGCAAAAAAAAAAAATTCTAATTAGAGTTATTTTGAGATACTATACTGAATTGTCGTTTTTTTCTCTTTGTTTTTTCAGATAAGAAGGGGGATTGTCGCTATAACTGTTAAGGTACTTCAGAACTTTCATAAATAAAAATAAATATTTCAATAATTTATTTTATATTTTGTAATATTTTTTTTGGGAAATTAGGTTGCTGTGGTGGGTTTAAATCCATCAGAGCACTTAGGAAAAGAACTAAAGGACCTCAAATCTCATCTCCTAAAACTCAAAGAGTAAATTAATTAAATTATTATTTAATTAACTAACTAATTATTTTTTATAATAATTTTATTTTTTTAATTCAGAAAATTCGGCATAAATGTGTGTGGTGAAGGTGGCGAGTACGAATCACTAACTCTCGACTGTCCTTTATTTCACGTAATTTCTCTAATCCACAATTTATTTCTCAATTTCCTAAAATAATTCACAATTTATTTCTTTTTCTTTTTTTTATTATTTTTTCAGAACGCGAGAATTATTATAGACAAATACGAAACTCTACTCGACTCAGCTGACTCATTTATTGCACCAGTTGGAATTCTTCACCCTTTGACTTTTCATCTCGTACCAAAAAATTCCAACTCATCAAATAATTCTTCCCGTACCGGTTTCAGTACCAGCACAGTATACCAAATAGATGAAAACCCTTCTTTAAACAATCACACAGCACAATCAAAACCGTCAGATTCAGAATCGGGAATCGAAATCCCGGATTCTGATTTCCGGATTTCTCGCGCCGGCTCAAAAACCTTCTCTCTCTGCTGCTGGATCGACAACAAACCTTCTAGAAGCTCTTCAGAAAATTCTCACGAAAAACTCTCTTCAATCCTCAAACAAGTAGAATCACAACTCATTTCCCAAAATCTCAGCTGGACAAACGTACTATACGTCCACTTGTACATCCCAAACATGAAACACTTCACAAAAGTCAACGAAATATACGTGCAACAAATCCAGGAATTGAAATGCCGGTTCGGCGTGCCTTCTAGAAGCACGGTCGAACTGCCTTTGTCAGAATCGGGAATTGAAAGCCCGGTTTTGGAGGTTCTTGTGGCGCGAGAAGAACCGGGATCGAAACGAGTGCTTCACGTACAGAGCATTTCTTGCTGGGCGCCCAGCTGTATTGGCCCTTATAGCCAGGTCAGCTTTGTTTAATATTTCCGAAATTTATTGTTGGGAAATTTGCGAAAAATGCCCCTGGATTAGTGGAAATTGCAGAAAAGCCCATGCACTATTGCTAGAATTGCCAAAGAAGCCCCTGCATTAGTGCTAAAATTATAAAAAAGTCTCTACTGTTAGTTTGAAGTTAGTACCGTTATTTTTTATAGTTTAATCACTTGAAATATATTTTTTAAATATTAATTGATATTTCTCATTTAGAAGAGTATTTTTGTTTCGGAAACATAATCTTTTAAGAATTTTTTTTAACTTTATTTAGAATTTTTTTAAGTTTACTTTTTTGTAAAATTCTTTTTTAATAAAAAAAAATCTTAAAAAAATATTTTTCGTAATGAAGTATTTTTCTTAATAAAAATTATTTTAACAGGTAAAAAATTCAATTGATTATGATAAAAATACAAAAATAAACAATTAAAACAGCAATAACACGTCATTTATTTCCCTTTTCTTTTCAGGCAACATTACACAATCAAATCCTCTACATGGCAGGCCAGCTCGGCCTCGACCCGCCAACCATGCTCCTCCAATCAGGCGGCGCCACGTCAGAGCTCAACCAGGCCCTTCAAAACTGCCAGGCTGTCGCGTCAGAGTTCAAATCCTCTGTTTTTAAAAACAGTTTTGTTTTTGTCGTTTACTGCTCGGTTAGAATGACGGAAAGTGAGAGGAGTTTGGTGGAGGCGAAATTGAATGGGGTTTTTAGTGTAGTGAAAACCGCTTTTTTGTATGTTCTTGCTTCTGATCTTCCAAAAGGGTAAGAAAAATTATTTTATTTTATTTTTGAGAAAAAATGGATTGAAAATGTTGAGTTTTGATCGTGATGTGTGTAGTTTTTGTGTTGAAATGTTTTATTTTGAATAAAATGCGGGTTTTTTACTTGTCGGGCCGGTTTTTTGTACGTTTTTGCTTCTGATCTTCCTAAAGGGTATTTTATTTTTATTTTTTTGAGAAAAAATGGATTAGATGTTGAGTTTTAATCGTGATGTGTATAGTTTTTGTGTTTGTAGTTTTTGTGTTAAAAATGTATAAGAAATCTTGATTTTAATCATGATATTTATATTTTTCTATTAAAATATTTTATTTTTGCAGGGCGAGTGTAGAACTAAAGCCGGTTATTTACATTCCAGACTTTGAAGAAACAGAAGAACAACAAATCGAAATGAAAGAATTAAAAGTCATGTCAAAAAACGAGATTCAATTGGACGAGTCGTGCTTTAAAATCCGTAAAATGAGCAACGGAAATTTACTTTCGGCCGTCGTTTCTATAACTGATAAAATCGCGTCAGAAAGTCTAGAACAAAAAAATGATTTTTCATTTAATTATGAATCTCACGATGAAATAAAATCAATTGCGAGTTTCTGTGCTTCTCTTGTTTCTACGATTTTGAAGGAGAATTGTTTTTCATGGGATGATTTAACGGTAAGTTTTATTTAATTTTTATTTAATTTTATTTTTTGAGGAAAGTCTTAAGTTTCTTCTTTGATTTCTTTTTTCTTGAGTTTTTTGTTTATTTTATATAATATTTTTTTTGTTTGAAAATTTGTAGATCTTGAGGTTTTACTATCCAACAAAATTTTCACTAGGCGGAGTCAATTTGTATAATATTTTTTCGGACGAATTTGCAAACTTAGCAAAAGTTGATGAAGGTTTTAAAATTTGTGACGATCCTTGTTTTAATTTAGTGCCGGTTTTAGGGTCGGGCCAATCGGCATTAATGGATGATGTCATCACATGTGAATTATTTGCGTCTAAGTTATGATACGATATTTTTTTTATTTGTTTTTTTAGTTTTTTTATGGAATGTATTAGTTCTTTTTTCTTCCGAGGGGATAGATTTTTTTAATTTATTTTTATGTATTTTTTAAGTGTTGTAATTGTAAGACTGTAATTCATTATTTTTGGGAATTATTGGTTGAATCTCTTAAATGTACTTTTTTTCATATATTTCATTGTTTTAATTGTAGTCCTACAATTATTCTTGAATTTTAGTTGTTGAATTTCTTCAATATACCTTTTTATGTGTTTTAAGTTTTGTTGTATATTGTAATCCCACAAGTTCAGATTTACAATGAAAATATCTTTATAAGTATGGATTCCATGTTACTTTTTATTTTTAGTAAGGGCTCCAAAATTACTCTACATATTGCTAATCATATCAAACATCATTTTTTGAATACACTTTCTTATCAATCAAACAACACCAACAGTTATCATTATCCAAGAATTTTAATTCCAAAATATCAATGAGAAACTCAATTCTTCTAATTTTAATTCCAAAACACCAATGAGAAATCTACTTTCTTACTCTTATATTCTTTCAAATGAAAAGACCCTAACTAAAATAGTGAGGCAAATTACAAAGTTAAAGATATATATACGAGTGAGTAAGCATTCCATGTCGTCATCAACATAAAAAATTAACGTCAATTTATCAACATTATACGCAACATTAAATAAGGAACAACCTATAAACAAGGTTAGTTAAACTGATAAATCTTCTTATATATCCATATAATATCTATGTACAACAAAAGAGACGACATCACCACTAAAAACAACACAAAGAAACACCGTTCACTAAGTCCACACTAACAGACAAGCATAGTTACATGAACCACACTGACATTGATCAATCAACAAAACAGACTGACATATATGAAAAACAATTATCTTTGAGGTTGTGGGTTTAAATATTCGTCAGCATGTCAGCATATGAATATGAGCATTTCTCCTTTCTTGCAAAAATATTTCTCACTTCAGAACTTTAAAAAGTATTTATTAGCAAACTTTTTTTTGCATGCAATATTTATTGCTTAAAAAAATCTTCAACATGGAGAGTTTCTATACACATGCACAGTTTGATGACCAACTAAATGAAGTCTTTTTCTTATATATATCTTCAATATTTATAGGCATTCAAGTATGATAGATTTCATTTCTACGTTTGGTAATTCACTAGCGAGATGTCTGTGGGAATATTTGGTGGGAATATGATAACCACCAAAATTAGTTACTTTCCACATTCCCATGAGGGAATGAAAAAATAAGGAAATAAATCATACGGAAATATTTTTTTCTCTAATTAATTTGTAGATCTAAATAAATTTTTCAAATTTGGAATATAAATAAATCAAGATCTTCTACATTCCTAGATATAAATACATCAAACCAAACATGTCAATAACATATATCTTGAAATTACATTCCATGAAATATGATTCCTTGGAATCAGAATCATACATTGGCCTCTCAAATTCGCCTAAAGTGCCCAAAAGGAACTGAGCTCCTGCCGTGTTTTATGGATTTTGAAGTTGTTGGGACGGATCTATGTTTAAAATTTAAATAATATAGAATTATAATTAGGTTGAGAGTAAAAAATAATAAAATAACTCAAATTAACTCGGCCAAAGTACATTCCAAAATAATATACTAAATAATATTTCAATTATTTATTTCATTTTCTACTCTGTGCGATCATATATGTTATATCATATTCTATTATGTTGGACAATTATATAGGCATGAAGCTTTTTCATGTGAACATGAAAACTGCTAGATGAAAAGTTGTGTTTGTGGTTGCCCTTAATAATTAGGAGATTTCACATATCCTTACTTTTGTAAAGTAGATATGATATCTTTTTCCTAATTATGAGGCACATCAAAATTAATAAAAAATGCTGAGAGGTAGAAACATAGAAACCATCACAAACCTAACTCATAAATGAGAATAAGAAAGATAATCTCTTTTTCCGAATTTCTGGATTGATTCTGAAATCCACTCTTTTTCATACTATTCAAAATAGATATTCCTTTTCTGGTTTATTTTCTTTTAATTTGGTTTAAATATATAAATATTACTGATAATGATAGTCAACCCTCCTAATATATGTTTTTATTTCATCACAATTATAAAATATACCTACATGTTAACAAAAATGTATTGAAGATTAGATGGCTATTGAGAGTGATGATTGAAACCATGTAACAAGAGCTGGCTTATAAATGGAAAAGTGGCATACACGTCACACGATACTCAATATTGGGAGCAATTACTAAACCTTTGACTCATCATTAATTGATATAATAAAAATTATCTTTGAGGCTTTTAGTTGCACAGCACACGGTATAGAATATTTTTGGATACTACTTGAAGGACTTATTTTTTTCTATTTTTTTTTTAAGGAGTTGGACTTATTTTGCTTAGTTGAAAGCAATTAAGATTTCGTTCAGATTTTTCAATTGATGATGGCTGCATTAATATAATTTTTCTATTCCATATTTGTTTGGCACCAGATAAGTACCCCCTCAGTACAAAAAAAATTATAGTGAATATATACAGAACGATGGATTGATATTTGAGGAGGTAATTGTCATTTCTCGTTTTCTTGTCACAAAATATTTAATAATATATCCTACTAAATTGAAATAAAAAATATGAGCATATCCATCATAAATGAATGAGGCCATTGCTGCATTATTGCTAAAAAAAATGAATTTTTCATTAACCAGTCAAAATATCTCTCAAAATAACATCACTCTTACATTTTTGTTGATATTAAAAAATATTCTCATCTCACAACCCAGAAATGGAATTAAGAAAATCAACAATGAAATGAGGAAAATAATCCTTGGTTATTCTAATCATGGAGTAAATTTTGAATCTGATTTTGTAAATTTCTAAAACTACTATATTAAAAAAAAAAGATTAAAACAGCTAATAACGGCGAGTTGTCTGTCACCACCTTTGCATCCATAATCCTTCCATGTGAACCATAAACATCCCTTTTCACAATTAACTTAACCACTTTGTTTTATCTTCCATCAATTATTAAATTTGACAGGCATAATTTTTACTTTTAGCAAATTTGACAACTATACCCCTGCTTTTAATTGGTAAGTTCTAATTAACAATCAATTAATTTTCAGGTAATTAATGCAATTTTTTCACCATAAACATACATTTTTACCTTAATCACATTGTTTTATGTTCCATTTAATTATTAATAAGCATCATATACCATTAACTTAATCCTGAGATGTGAACCATAAACATGTCATTTTACCATTACCTTAACCACTTTGTTTTATGTTCCGTTAATTAATTATATATTAATATCATATACTCAATTCCAATATTTCCAAATGGCACATGCTTTTTACCATTAACTCAATAGCTTTGTTTTATGTCCCATTAATTACTAATTAACATTATACACTAAATTATTCCAATATTTTACAACTGGCACATGCCTTTTTACAATTAACTTAATAACTTTGTTTTATGTCCCATTAATTACTAATTAACATCATACACTAAATTATCCCAATATATTTCCAACTGGCATGCATTTACATGCTGTTTTACTGACTGGCAAGCACATGGAATAACTTGACCTTGCCATGTGTATTCCTGTGATCCCGCTATTCCAGTCCAATTCCAGTTAATCAATCATTAAAAGCTGCAATAAAATAAGGAAATAAAGTGGTACCACATGAAATTGCTTGCTTTGCTTAGTCTTGTTACTTATTCCGCTGCATAATAATTATGTTATACGACTCACACAGCATCTTATCTTCTCTAAATAATATTTACAGTAATATTTCATGTCATGAACTAAACATGACTAAGTTTTGGCTCTTCATTAATATCTCATGAGGATTTGATTATTTGAATTGTTTTGATTTTTTACAATTGTATTGAAGAGTTGGTTATTTTTAATTTAACCAAAAATTTAGAAGGCTGCATTTTTAATATTTACTGCCAATGCAATTTGATTGTCAATCTCATAATTACCAAAAATATATCATAATTTACTCACTAATTAAGAAGTTAGAATCTAAGAATATTCGACATTTCAACATTCACAAAATATAAAAACCTTTTCACAAAACTTGCCTTACTATTTAATTCTCCTGCTTCCATTTCTGCTTGTTATGGTCCTACGTGTCTCACTAATTACTACTCTTCCCTACTACCAAAGTAATTAATCACAATCAATTCTCATTCACTAAACCTTCCATTTACCACCATACCACATTTCACTCCCCAGTTAAAAACCTTCCATTTACCACCCAAAATAAAATAAAAAAGGTAAAAAAAAAGGGTAGTAAACTATCAAAAACCCCTTGATTACTAAACGCAAAATCAAAACACTATTCTGAGAGCACATTTCCTATTTTCAGTGCTAGACTACATTATAACATCATCCTTTCTCCATACTCTCAACTCTCAGAATAACAAATACAGCTCTCACAATATCCTCTCACTTCTTCTTCCTCAGTCTCTCTTTCTTCTCAAAGCACAAAAAAGTTTCTCTCTTTCTTCTCCAAGAAACTCTCAAGAACCAAATCAAAAAGAAGAAGAAGAAGAAGAAGAAGAAGAAGCAAAAACCCTCGATTCACAAAGGTAAAAAAGGGGTAGTAAACTATCAAAACCACTTAACTACAAAACGCTAAATAAATAATTAAAAACCTTCTCTTTCTTTCTTGTTCTTTCTCAGTTTCTCTCTTTCTTGTCCAAAGAAACTCACAAGAAGGTGAAAATGGAGAATAACTATACATACTCTTCTTACCCCGACTCCGGCGACTCCTCTCCTCGCTCTCGCGACGTGGATCCGTCGGAGACCAACAACCCATCTTCTTGGGACGACGCTCCTCCGGCGGCGGCGGCCGGAGGCGGAGCTGGCGGAGGGCGTGTCAAGTTGATGATCAGCTACGGCGGCCGGATTCAGCCGCGCTTGCACGACAACCAGCTGAGTTACCTCAACGGCGAGACGAAGATCCTGTCCATCGATCGCGCGATGAGGTTCGCCGACTTCCACTCCAAACTGGCGTCGATCTCCGGCACGGAGGAGGTTTGTGTTAAGTACCAACTCCCTGGAGAGGATCTTGACGCACTGGTTTCGGTTACTAACGATGAAGATTTGGATCACATGGTTTTGGAGTTTGATCGTCTGCACTTTCATCGTTCTTCCTCTTCGCGAGGCACGCCGAGAATCAGGGTTTTTCTCTTTCCGATCAGCAGACCGGTCGAGACGAAGACCGAACAACGGCACTGGTTCGTCGACGCTCTGAATTCCGTCCCGCCGCTGCCTCCTCCAGCTCCTCTGTCTACTCCGTCGAATGCTCCGACGAGCCCTGATTATCTCTTCGGACTGGAAAGCGGGTTCGTACTGCCGCCGGCTGTGAAGGTGAAGGATCTGACGGTACCGGACCAGCCGGTACCGGTAAACATGGAGGTTTCAGTTAAGGAGGAGAGGCAAATGCCGTCGGATCTGTCTCCAGTCGTATCTCCATCTCCAGCCGAGATTCAGAAACAGATCGAGAGGATTCAGATCAGCGATAACAATCATCCTCAACCTCCGAGCTTACAACAACCAACACCGCCAACAATGGCGAGAACTGGAAGCGACGAAACCCTAGCTAGATCCGCTTATCTCACAAAACCTCAAGAGATCAAACCGCCGGCACCAACTCCGGTCAACTCCGTACAGCAAGTACAGTCGCCGCCGGCGTCGGCCGTGCCGCAGCCGACCGTGACGGCTCCGGCCGGCTACTTCGGCTCCATGGCCGGCGGCGGCGGTGATCACCGGCCGGTGTATCTCATACCTCACGCTCCGCCAGGTTACTTCACCACTGGCGGGGCTTCGTTTATGTACGCAATGGCGCCGCCAGGGCAGCCGGCGGTGGGGCAGGGCGGAGCTCCGGCGGCCGTGCCGGCCGGCTATGACGGCGCCGGCCGGGCGGTGTATTACACGAGTATGGTGCCGAGCGGTTATCATCATAATATTCAGCAGCAGCAGGCTGTGAGCACAACCACTGAAGCCTCTTCAAACCCATGAAAAAGGTTTGATCTTTCCTGAGTTTTTGGGTACTTCCTCTTCTAGTAACTTTTTTTTATTTTAATTATTTTGGTTTTTTTTTGTTTAATTTGGTCGTCAGTTTTGTTGAGGGGTCAATGGTCAGTGTGGAGTCTGTTTATCTGGTTAGTGAGGACTTTGTCAAGTGTTTATTTTTTATTTATTTTTTCTGTTGATTGTAGTGGTTGTGTTTGTTGATTTTGTTAGTGATGAGGTTGGTTTGTTGTACATAGATATTATGGGTATATGGAAAGGTTTATTAGAGTAATTAGTGTTTTTTTTTGTTGAGGCAAGATTGTGGTGTAGATTAATTAGTGTTTTGTTTTGTGAGTGGATTTTTTGTTTGGTTTTTTAGGTTTTTTGATGTGGATTGTTTGTTTGGTGATTAGATTGATGATGATGTGGCATATAATGTTTTCTTTTGTATTAAAAAATTAGTTATGTGGTATATAATATGTTGACTTGAATTTTTAATTAATTTGCGTGGAGTAGTTCAGTTCAGACAGATTATTACATATTTCAAATTCGAATCTAACCATACTTTAAAATCATCCAATCCAGGTATTGTATTATACATTTTCTGAGTGGGGTTGGTTGGGTTTTGAATTTTATCAACTATACATGATATTATAAGATAAATTGACCAAATAAAATTTATGACTTCATGACTTTAGCACATAAATACATAATAGTTGATTCATACTCCTATTTAATAAATTAAAATTTGGAAATAATCAACTTTGGACGTATTAAAAGTTGGACCTTAAAAACCTAATATTGTATTTTGTATTTTAATTTTTTTAATTTCTTAATACATTTAATTAATAAAAATATGACAAATAAATGGAAAATAAATATTTTCATGACATCTATAAAATAAATAAATATACTAATATATCAAACAATATGAATAACAGATGATAAATTAAACGACATGAGTAATATATTAATAATATCATATTTAGCCAAAAGAAATAAGTTTTACATTAGATAAAATTGATAATTTCAAAAGTACAAATTGACATGACAAATTATACACAAATACAGTGCATTAAGTGGGTACAAATCTATTTTGAACAATAAACCAAGTCTTACCTCGTTGTTTTCAATAAAAAAAACTCAATTTAGCTCCCTATTTTAAACTTCAAATATCAATATATCATAAAATAAAATATATTTTACAATTATATTATTTAACTTGTTGTCAAAGACATATGCAGTAACTAAAAAGACATATAAACACAACTAAAAAAATATATAAATCCAACACAATACACAAAAAGTATAGCAATCCACTAAAAAAATATACTCAATAAAGAAAAAAGACAAAGAAACGCAATTAGAAGACATAGGAACCCAACACAATATACAAAGACATAACATTCCACTTTAGTTGTGTTTATATGACTTTTTAGTTACTGGATATGTCTTTTAGTTATATTAATATAACTTTTTAGTTACTGATTATATCTTTTTAGTAGAATGTTATATCTTTTCTACTATACTAGACTGATATGTTGTGCCACTGGCTTAAATTAAATCCGCGCATGACTGGCCACACTTTTAAATGGGCTGGATGTTTTTTAGGCGCTAAATAGTGGGCCCGACGAATAATTTCTCATATTAATTGTATTAATTCTTTTGTTTCAACTATTAATTGCATTAAATGAATAAAGGGTAAAACTGTCTATATTTGTATCTTTGCCTGTCTTTGTAAAAGTACCGAATGGCAATATCAATTTCCGTAAAAAGATGGTTCACATGGCAGGATTAAGTTAATGATTAATGGAAATGGAAGACAAAACAAAAAGATTAAGTTAATGGTAAAAAGACATGTTTATGGTTCACATGGCAGGATTACGCTAATGGTATATGTTATGTTGTTAATTAATAATTAATGGAAGATAAAACAAAGTGATTAAGTTAATGGTAAAAAGGGATGTTTATTTATGGTTCACATGGCAGGATTATGGATGCAAAGGTGGTGACAGACAGCGCGCCGTAATTAGTTGTTTTAATCCTTTATTTAATGTGATAATATTAGAAATTTACAAATCAGATTCAGAATTAGCAGAATGATTAGAATAACGAAGGATTATTTTCCTTATTTCATTGTTGATTTTCTTAATTCCATTTCTGGGTTATAGAATTTTTTTAATATCAACAAAAATGTAAGAGTGCTCTTATTTTGTGAGATTTTTTATCTAGTTAAAAATGAATTCATTTTTTTTTTATCAATAATGCAGCAATGCCCTCATTCATTTATGATGGCCATGATCATATTTTTCTTTTCAATTTAGTAGGATGTTATTCAAAATATATTGTGACAAGCAGACGAGAATGACAGTTTACCTCCTTATCATTTATCAATACAGATTATACCTTTTTCTATGTTAATTATATATATTTTAAATATAATCCATCGTTCTGTATATTCATTATATATTTATTTTTTTGGTACCGAGGGTACATACATATCTCGTGCCAATCCAATATGGACTAGAAAAATTCAACTTAATGCAACCATCATCAATTGAAAAATATGAACAAAATCTTAAACTCGCTTTCAACCAATCAAAATAAGTCCTTCAAGTAGAAGTATTCAAAAAAATATTATATACCCTGTGCTGTGCAATTAAGAGCCTCAAAGATAATTATATTAATTAATGATGAGTCAAAGTTTTAGTAGTTGCTCCCCAAAATTGAGTTTCGTGTATTCCACTTTTCAATTTATAAGCCCGCTTTTGTTACGTGGTCTATCAATCATCACTCTCAATTAGTGTTGTAAAACTCTCAATTAGTCGTTAATTAGTCATCAATTAATCACTAGTCGCTATTTAACCGTCCCGATTATCCCTTAGCCGAATAGCAAAATTTTGTCAACCGACTTATGCTGATATTGGCCTACTATGTCCAATTTTTGTCCGACTAGACCATTTTTTTATATTTCTTTTATTTTGTTATTATATTTTTGCGGCCCAGCCCAGCCCAGCCCAGCGCAAATTTCTTTTTTTATTTATGTTGTAGTTTTTTGTATGATATTTTGATTTTGAAATATGGAATCTTAAAACGTTTAATTAATATTAAGAGATTTATATGTTATTAAGACCTATATGTTAATATTATTTAAAAAATATACAAATTCAGTCTGACTAATTCAAATCGACTAATTCCGACTAATTCTAATTAATCATGATTAGTCCTCTAATCGGAAACTTCAATACATTTTTGTTAACATGTAGGCATAATTTATTATTGTCACGGAATAAAAATATATATTACGACGGTTGACTATCATTAGCAGTAAATTTACATATTAAAATTAAAAGAGTAGAAAACTTGATCATTACTGGCACTTGCCAATCCGTAAAATTGGATAGAAAGAACCAGTAAAAGAACATCTGTTTTGAAGAATGGTATGAAATGGAGTGGATTAAACACAGTATTACCTCCCATTATTTCCAATAAAAACAATCAATTTATCTTCCTATCTTAAACTTAAAATCATAAAATATTTTACAATCATACTATTTCACTTGTTGTCAAAGACCTACAATTATAAGAATGCAAATACATTGCTTTAGCCAAAACTAACAACCCATTTCACAATAACACAAATCAACCAGTTTCCTGTATCAAGCCAACACAAACAACTTCCAAATAAAAATACAATACACAACCATTCCAAACAATAAACTAACAAATCAAATCTAAACATTCAAACCAACCATTCAAACCACACAAAACCTCTCCTGTTTATTAAAACCCTAAACTCCAAATCCCCACTTCAAACCAGTTTGAAGCCCTCTCACTCACACAAACCTCCAACCAAATCAATCAAATCCATTCTAAACACAACATAATTCAAAACAATTCTCAAACACAACACAACTCATTGAGTCAGCGCCAGCTCAGCGAATCAGGTCTGACGCCTCGGCACTCCGATCTCGCACGAATTAACTCTCGCCGCGAATCTGAGAGAGCACAAAGTCTCGCCAGCTGACGATGCTTCAGGCGACACATTCACAAACATCAAAGTCTTCGAGTCGCCACCTAAGCACGGCTGTGAAATAAAAAAAACAAAATAAGAAATATAATTAGAAAATCTTGGATTATATAGGCTGGTTTTGGGATTCGAATCTTTTTAATTCGCACCCCCCAATTGTGTGCTTGAATTGCAAAAAAAATGTCTCCCTTATTGAATATTGAAAAGAAAAAAAACCTATATTATGCTTTTTTTTTACTCTTGTGCGGTTCTTTTTGCAGTTCAAGCACATTTCAGGTGTTTTTTTTTTCCAAAAATTCTCTTTTCTTTCTATTATTAATATTTACACCAAAGATTTTAAGTTTCAAAATAAAATAAATAAAAATATACCTGTAATAGATCAGTTAATTTGGAGTTACGATACGGCACGTGACCTTTATCCTTTTTACCGAGCGCGAAAATCACATCGCTCAGAGCAGACAAACTCTTATTAATAAACTGAAAAAAAACAAACAAAAAATCAAAATTAAAACAATTATTCAATTTATTAATAAACTAAAAAATATTAAATTATTGACCTGAGTCTCTTTGAGTCGGTCTCCAGTCGAGCCGCTCTTATCCAATCTCTCACTTCCAGCCAAATCGATCAAATTCAGAACTCCATGAACCTGTTGCTCAGTTCCCTTTTTCACAAAAAAAAAACAAAATTAATAAAATAATTCATAAATCAAATGAAATATTAGAAATTAGTAAATGGGTAAAATTAAGGAACCTCATTTGAGCCGTCGATGCGCAGTGTGAACACAAAGTGGCTTCTTGACGATTGCTCGTTCATTTGGGTCTTTCCAACGGACCTAATAAATAATAAAAATTCATTCAGTACTTATGATTTCATTTCATGTAGCACATTAATAACAAACTATACACTCAAATAATTTTATGCATAAAAAATAGAAAAATTCCCAAAAAAGAGCCTCTTGTCAGGCCTTCTCTTATTTTCTTGTGATTTTCAATAATGCAGGGACTATTTTGCAATAACTCAGGGGCCTTTTTGCAATTTCCAGACTTTGGAGCAAAAAAAAGACTTAACGGCCCTGCGTTATTCCAAAATTGCAAAAAGATCCCTTCCATTATTAAAATTGCAATCAAAAACCACATCAAAGCTTTTCTTATCTTCTTGCAATCTTCAATATTGCAGGGAATTATTTGCAGTCATTGTATAATCCAGGTGCTCTCTTGTAAATTTCTCATGTATATTAGAAAGCAAAGTAAGACAAGTATATATGCAAAAAAGCCCATGTGTGATGCCAAAATAGCGAAAAAGTCCCTTCCATTATTGTAAAAAGCAAAAAGAACAAAGCCCAACGTTCTTCAAGAAAATAACAAAAAGAACCCCGATAGTTCTTTTAACTTTCAAAATTACGAAAAGCTTCCTGCATTGTTGAAAATTGCAAAATAGACCCTGCAATCCTCAATAATAGGCTTTTTCGCAATTTAGGCATAACGCAGGAACTTTTGCGCAATTACGCTTAACACACAGTTTTTGTTACATTAAAAATATCAGTATATATAAGACATAAATAGAATAATACCTCTTTTCTGCCGCCTCTTTCAGTAAAGAACTCACATCTTTGATACTAAACACGTCTTTACAAGTCAGACCGATCACATAACTATTCTTATCATCATGTCTGATCGCCACCTCGCTCTTTTTCCCGCTCGGCAACAACAAATCATATATATTCTCATCGTAAATTTCCAACATTGAAGCTTGCATGCGATATTTCCAGCCTTGTTTCTGTAAAGTCTGACTCGTCACAAATATTTGTTCTAATGAACGTGGTATTAAACCCTTTTGGGGTTCAGAGTGGAGTTTTCCCATCATTGTGTATGTTTTTCCCGACCCGGTCTGGCCGTACGCAAATATGCAGACCTGGAGGGGTAAAATTGGAAATATTTGTTAGATTTTGAATTAATTGAGGGTTTGAAAAAAATTGTGTTTTTTGGTTTTTGTGAGGAAATAATAAAAGGGGGCCTTAGGTTTTAACTTCCATTTTCAGGAAACTTTAGTGGGTAATGTTTAAATAATAATAATAATAATAATAATAATAATAATAATAATAATAATAATAATAATAATAATAATAAATTATTATTATTATTATTATAATAATAATTATTATTATTATATGCACACCTAAAAGGGTAAAATTGGAAAGATTCTTTAGATAAATTTAAAAAAAATTGAAATTTTGATAATGGAATTCTAAGAAGGGTAGGAGTGGAAGGATTCGTTAGATTTTGTGGAAATGAATTGTTAGTGAAAATAGGAAATAATGGCGAGATCGTTTGTATTGGCCCAAAAAAGTTTGAAATTCGTGAATTAAACCACTCTTTGAGTATATTATTAGACTAACACAAAATGGAGTCTGAATCTCGATAAAAGAAATCCAGAAACTTTCAAGTTGATTAATTTACTTGGTACTTGTTTTGAAAATCGAATGTTTTGGACTTTGAAAGTCTGTTTTGGGTTTTGAGAATATATTTGAAGAATGAGTTAGTTTAAGAATTTCAAGGTTTTTTTTTATTAATTTGTAAAAAGAAATAGAGAAATTAATAAACTAATAAATACCTTGTAACCGTCTAGAGCACTCTGAACGAGTTGAGAAATTTCGACAAACACGTCCTCTTGAGAAGACTCTTGGTCAAACACCTTGTCAAACGTGAAGTCATATTTCTTATCTGTCATTACAATAAAATATAATAAGTTAGTATGCAAGCTCAATATTTAAATAAGAACCTATAATAAGAACAGTTGAAAGTAAAAACTAATAATAATAATTATAATAATAAAATATATAAAATACCTTGAGTAATAATGTCAATTCCTCTTCCAGCCGCTTCAGTGGAAGTAGGAAACGAAACCGCTGTATTATTCGACTCACCGTCATTCATAACAGGTCTCACACGACAGAAAACCCTAATATTTCCTTTCAACTCCTATTCACTCAAAAAAATATTATTAATAAAACATGGAAAATACCCAAAATGATTATTTATATAGAGAGAGAAAGAGAGAGAGAGCTGACCAAAATCGTGTTATGTAGTTTTTTGCGTACATTCTCTCCTTCAGATATACGCTGTTCAGCTTCATAAAGTCGGTCTTGCACGAATTTTAATTTCTTTTTCGTCTCTTCAAATTCGGAAATTGTCTCTACGGCCGAAATATCCGCCAGCTGTCACACCAAAAAAAATTAAAAAAAAATTAGCGAATTACGACAACTAAATAAATAAATTAATAAAAAAAGTAAAAAAGAAACAAAACTCACTTTTAACTTTTCATTTGCTGCCGAAAGCTGTCTTTGTAGCATAGCCATCTGCTCTCTTTGAGTCCCACAAGTTTCCTTCAATCCAAAATTTAATATTTTTTACACAAAAAATTCACATTTTTAGCATTTTTTAAACTTAATCATAAAAATATTAAGCTAATACCTCAAGATCAGAAACTTTGGCGATTGTGTAGTCCAAATCTTTGACTGATTTTCCAGTCAACTCTTTATAGTTTTCTAACTCTTCAGTCAAAGTTTTTACTTTTAAACAGTGAATTTCACGATCTGTTGTAACTGACTGTAACTCGTTTCGCATGAAATTCAACTCATTTTTCAGGCTTTCTTTCTGACTTATCGCCTCTTGTTGCGACACCTGTCCCAAAATATTATTAATCAATAAAATTACATGGGGAATTTCATATATACCTCCTAAAAACTAATATTGAATTTACCCTTATAAAGCTGCAAATATGACATTTATTTACCCTTTGAAAATCCAAAAATGTATTAAATATACCCATCTAAAGTTCATAAAATATCGAATTTACCCAAATAATGCAATTTCTTTTACATATTGGAAGTCAACAGTGAGTTTATCTAGAAATATTGATGAAATTAATTATATGGGACATAAAATATTTAATATATCTTATACTTTTAAAGGGTAAATAAGATATTTGTAAATTTTGGAAGGATACACTTGACATTTCTTCCAAATTACAAATACAACTTCCAAAACTAACATGAAGACAAAATTCATTCTGAAAATAAAGAATTACGTACTTTTGAAGAATCAAGTTGGTTTTTCAGTTTATTAATTTGTTCTTTAAGACCAGCCATTGAATCTATCATGGCACTTTTTTCTTTTTGGACCCTCTGAATTAATTGTTCCTTTTTTGCCCCTTCTGATTGAAGATTACTGTTGTATTGTTGCAAACTATTGTTATACTCTGTAAGTCTCTTTATGTTATCTTGCACCGTCTTTAGCTAATAAAATTATAAAAAGAAAATGAAAAAGAAAATAAGTATTAGTATGGAATAAAGATTATTTTTAAGTAAAAAGATTAATATATTTTTTATTTTTTAAGTACCTGATCAGAGACTTGTTGTAACTCTTCCTTAGATTTTGCCAGCTCGTGATTTAATTCTGTGACAGAGCTTTCAGCCACCTTTTTAGACTCTCTCTCCTTTTCAAACGATTCAATTGCAGCCTTAATTCAAAAAAAAAGAAAAAGAGAGAGAAATTAGAAATTATCACGATTTATTAAAATTAAATGATTTTAATTTCGGTTAAGACTTATTTTGCTTACTGTTTTTTCAGCGATCTCTTTCTTTAGTGCTTCTTCTAACGATTCACAGTTTCTGGTCAATCTTTCAATTGTTTCTCTTTGCTCTTCAATTTTTTTGCTCAGCTCGGATTCTACAAAGTAATAAAACAAATAAAATATAAAAAATTCCTTAATTTAAGATAAATAACAAAAGTAACAGAAAAGAGCCCAAATCTGACACATTTACAGCTCATTAGAAACAAATAATGAAATAACAGATAGAAGCAATTACAAAAAAATGTAATAGTAAAAATTTTGAGGGAGTAAAAAGAGAAATTACCGAGTTCCAATTTCATGGCCGTTTCTGCTTCAAGATTCTTTTTTAAGGTTTCTTGCTCTGCCAACTGTTTATCAACTTGTTCCATTTGCCAAGTTATACAAGCCCTCAATTTCTTAATATATTCGCTCTGTTGTTCTGATTTACCCTATAAAAAAACCATCACACTAATCAACACAACATAAATACAAAAAACCATAAATTCGCAAAAATTCCCAACAAATTACCTTGAAATCGTTCTTTTTGCTTCTCAATTTCTCAGCCAACAGCATCTCAACATCCTCTTTAGAATTAAACTCAATTAATCCGCCATTAACACTGGCAATGTCAGAAGAATTGTCGCCATTGACCGAGTTGACCGTAGAGAGGACCGATCTCGATCTAGGGTTTGTGGGCGCCTTGCTGGAGCCCCCTATTCTTCTCCTTTTAGTATCATCCAAATTCTCTTTCGGCTGTTCAAATGTAAAAAAAAAAAAGAATTAAGGCAACGAAATTAGCAAATAAGCTCGAAATTCTACTTGGGTTTTGCCAAATACAGTATTTCAGAGCGTACATACTGAGTTTCATCAAATTTGAAGAAATTTCAAGAAAGAAAAGACTGAAAAAAACAACAAAGCTTACCGTGGAGAGATTACGAGGCGTGGGAGCTCGAAACGACATAGCTTCGGCAGATCCGTGCGACCTTACGAGATGCGAAATCCGGCTGAGATTGGGGTTTCGAGAGAGGAGGAGGAGGAGGGAGAGAGCTAGGGTTTTGAATTTCGGATAGAGAGAGAGTGTGAAGCGGGATTTTGAATTTTGAATTTAGATTTTGAAATATTTTGAATCGAGAGGAGCGTCTTTGAGTTTGGTGGAAGTTTGTATATGAGCCCCTTCAATAATATGTATTGTAATGTTTTAATGAGGCATTGAATAGGGTAAAATAACCAAATAAATTACTAAACTTTTAATTGTCCCGTTTAGATCACTTAACTTTAAAAAATTATTAAATAGGTCACTCAACTTTCAATTGTCTCATGTAGGTCACTCAATTTTCAAAAATAATCAAATAGGTCACTCAAATTTCAATTAACCGGGTGACTTATTTGGTCGTTTTTTAAAAATTGAGTGATATATTGGTGACAATTGAAAGTTGCGTGACCTATTTGATAATTTTTGAAAGTTTAGTGACTTCTGCAAAATATTTGAAAGTTGAGTGATTTATTTTGTTATTTTTGAAAGTCGATTGATCTAGGATGAGATTACCCGATTGGATTGAATAATATGTATTGTAATGTTTTAATGAATGTTGGGCCGGCATTGAATAATATGTATTGTAATGTTTTAATGAATATTGGGCTGGCATTGAATAATATGTATTGTAATGTTTTAATGAATGTTGGGCCGGATGAAATAGTGGGCTTTTTATTTACAGTTTTGAAATGGGCCGGGGGGTTAGAAAATG
Organism: Juncus effusus; assembly: GCA_027726005.1. NCBI lineage: Eukaryota > Viridiplantae > Streptophyta > Magnoliopsida > Poales > Juncaceae > Juncus > Juncus effusus. Next base: position 405,545 of record CM050906.1, on the reverse strand, counting down.
GGGAGGAAGATAGATAGGAAGTGTTCAAGATAGGTCTTTTTATTTAGAAAAAATTACTAGATGTAAAAAAAAAGGAGAGGAAATTGGAAAATAGGAAGAAACATAGATAGAAGTATTTAAGATAGGTCTTTTTAATATTATTTTTATTTTTTTTTCTTGTTTTTCTTTCGGAGTTGTAAATGTATAGGTAACACTCTTGTAAAATTTAGAATGTAGCAAACGGACTCATGTTCTAGTGGTTGAGTGTAAAGTATGATAAAATACAAATGATGAGTTTAAATCTCGTTTGCATCAAAAATAAATATTGGATATAGAATCATCTTCATTCTGTTGAAAATAAATTTAGAATGTATAAAATTACATATGGAAGAGGGACGTTAAATCCATCTCCATATTTTCTCAAAAGAAATTTTTTTTAAGGAAATCCCTTGGGAGAATTTTGCAAACAAGTTCTTGCATCAAACGTAAATTGCAGTAGATCTCCTGCATTACTAAATTATAGAAAGGTCTCCATTTGTAGGAAAACTAAAAAAGTAGTTGTTGTAAAAAACAATTTTTTTTATTTCTTCTTATTTACTTGATTATTAATATGAATCTTATATTTCATGAAATGAGATAAATATATAATAAATATTTACTTTTTCACACACATTTTGTACAATATATATATATATATATATATATATATATATATATATATATATATATATATACTTCTACTAATTATGAAATTGTGTGATACTCTATAATTTTCAAATAAAATCTTCTTACAAGAATTAGACATGCATTAAATTAAAAATTAAGTAATTATTAGGAGCTTTGGACCAGCTTTCTCTGTAAAAAAAATTTGTAAGTGTCTCACAAGCCTTTATTCTTTGGTCCATTGCACATGCCTCGTGGCATATATTTGCATACAACTCAAAATTCCTATGCATTTTATTTATTTATCTTACCAATTAGTGAAATTTAGGGCCAACTAGACCCTGTTCTTCCTTAAAAAAATATTTATAATTTCGCATTGTGCATAATTTCCTATATTTTCATCATCATAAATTGTCCAAATCAATATAATATACATCATGATTGGTCAAATTACTAAATTTGGTGGACTTCATTTCTCCTTTCCAAAGACTGGTCGAAATAAAGATAAGTCAATTTCATTAATGTCCACTACGAAGTGATATGTTATAAAAATGGTGGGTGATGAGAGAATAGGCAATGCATTAGAATGTATTTCACTATAATTGGCCCAAATAAAGTATAAATATGGTATATTGGTATGACCATCATTGTGTCTATCACTAACTTTATTTTTTTTATTAATGTAATGTAAACCTTTTTGTATCTTTTGTGCCAAAGGTATATGATACTATATAAAATAGTATGTAAGTATTAATAGAGATAGCATATATATAGACATAATAAATAGCTTAGGAGTGAGTAGTGACTATATTAACTTGAAGAAATTATAATCTTTTTTTTAGGGCGAGAGTATAATTTTTTTTTAAAACTCCAAAATAATTAGAAAAAAGTATATTAATATGGATCATATATGCTCCAATTTGGACCGGCCCAACTTTAGTCAATTGATAGGCGAGTCGTTCGAGAAAACCGCAATCACACTGTAAGAAATTTGTTCAAAAATATTATATATATATAAATTACATATTTTCTAACTATGAAGTTATGTGACTACCATACATGAAAATTAAATTTATCACAAAATTATTATTCTACTAGGCCACTAGCTAAGAAACCCTGGAAAATTGAACAAACATGAAAAATGGAATTTGGGCCCCAAAATTGCGAAAGATACACCCAGAAACAGTCCCATGAAATGAGAACTGGTGGACGTGAGACTCTCATGAGGCCTTTAATTGTTGCTTTGTCTTATTTTCTCCACACAATGTGGTCACCAAAGTTCTATACTATTTCCCTATCTATACGTCTGCAACTTTCTATGCATAATAATAAAGGGACTTGATATTTCGCATTTAGAAAAAAAATTGGGCAAAACAAAAGAAAAACATATATATGTTGTCATTTTTTTAAGTTACATAATATTTTGTCCTATATATACTTTTCATTCTATACTATTTAAAAATAATCAAGAATAACCAATTTATATATATTTTTCATATTTTTTTCACCAAAAAACTTTTTTTTTTTTGAAAAATTACGGAGAATTTGAGTGTCTCTCGCGTAAATCTATTAATCAAAGTTCAATTTAGTTATAAACCATCCTTGATAATAGGTTCAAGTTTTTGATGAAATAAATAAAACATGACAAACAAAAACGGTGTTCTCACAAATTCCACACCTCAAAAATTAATACAAACATAGAATAATTAAGAAATTATTACACTTCAGACATATTAGGAGAGCTAAATGTCGGAGTCATGACACAAGATGTGGCCGTCTTCTCCCTATTTTCCCTTGTATGCGGAGCTCTCCTCGTCTCCGTTATGTCTTTTTGTTGTCGGTTATGTCTCACTGCGGTTGCATTTCTGCCAACTCATGAACTCGTCTGTCGCATTCTATAGAACGTTCATCTCTAAAGAACCTGTTGCATCTTTCCCGCCAGATGGCGAAGTTTGTAAATAATTGAAAGATGGTTCTTGTGGAGTGTGGTTCGTTTCGGATCAGCTCGATTACTGTGGAGCATGCGTCTCCCCCTCTGGCTGTGTTTTGCTGCCATAATTGTCATGTAAATAGGCATGAGTAAAGTATGTGGTCGGCAGATTCGGGTCCTTGTTTGCAGAGGGTACAACAGTTAACTGTTATAACTCCTCTTTTTTGCAAATTGTCGATTGTCGGTAATCTGTTTTTTAATGCTTTTCATACGAACATCTTTATTTTCGGCGGTATCTTTAATCGCCATAATGTCTCTATCCGCTTGTCATGTATTTCCACCGTAGTTTAATATTTCGTATGCGGATTTTGTTATGCATATACCATCATTTTCAATAATTAACCCTGACTTTTATCCATTTTCCATTAATGAACATCCCACTGACATGAAAACAAGTGGTAGATGTCATGAATGAGAGATCTATGCATACACAGCATGCTTCCCACTACAAGGGAAATGGAGGGTGAATTATTGTTTTGTTTGTATATTCATTTATTAATATTTATTAGTTCATTCATTTATTAATTCACATGTTCTTTTTTGGGTACTATTGCATAATCACTTTTACTATTTACAGCTATGTTTGGATGAGTAAGGATAAGCAAGTAACAACTTGTCTCTCTCCTATTTCTTGTCAAACAAAAGAGATAAGAGTCAAAGAAAGTGTTTAGGCAATTAAGCCTTAGGGTTTGAGTTTTGAGTAAAATTACCATTCATATCTCTTTCATAAGGGCACTATGTTTAGATAAAAGGTTAGTCTCATCATAGATTACTGAAGTTCTTACTATATGTAAATAATTGGTCACTAAAGTTCTATATTGCTGAATTTCAATTTGTCCAAACCCGACAACCTCATAAGAATTTCATCATTTAATTACCAGAATTATGACATTAAATCTTTGTAATAGTTATATTTATTAGTGCAGGTGATGAGCAGGGACGGAGCTTAATAGGGACTGGGGGGGGGGGGGCATGGCCCTTTCAAGATTTTGACGGAGTAGTATATATTAGTAGTGCTTTAGTAGAAAAAAATTTGAAATATATGTATTTCTATGCATTTGGCCCCCCCAAATTTTTTTACAGTATTAATCAGTAGGAAGAAATTTTTTCGGCCCCCCAAGTAAATTCAGTCAAGCTCCGTGCCTGGTGATGAGTGAAATTGAATCAATTAAAAATGTTTTGAAAGAGGCGCATTGAAATCATGTAATAACATAAAATTTATACGATTTGCAATTTTTATAAAAAATAAATTAAAATTGTAGTTTATGTTAAGATAACAAAAAGTTAATAATTTGAGGAGTTAATTTCTATCTTCTTTCTTTCAAGTATACTTGATCAATATTCACAGGTAATTTGGTGCAATATGAACCAACCCACTTAAGACCACAAATATACTAAATAAATCAGACGTGTCAAATGATCTTTGGGCAATTTATGAATTAGTAAATTGCTGAGATATTAAATAACAATTAAACCAATGGCCCTTCATTAATATGCTAATCATGGAATGATTAGTGCAAGATGACTAAACGATAAGATACGTAAATTGTTAAGAGAAGTCTTACAAGGAATGTTATAATGCTGAAGTTCTCTTTTATAAAGGGAGCTAATATTTTGAGAGCATATTTTCATGTCAAGAGCTTTTGAGAAACTTTTTTCTCTTTTATACCCATTTTGTCCCTAATAAATGTTTTCTTTATGTCCTTTTCTACCAAATACACATTTTTATTAGGGATAAAATGGATATTAAGACAAAAATATTTTTTCATCTCTCAACTTAAGAAATATGTTTAAAGTATCACCTACTTTATAAAAGGATTAACACTAATCAATGAGAGAGGAGAATCCCTAATTAGAAAGTGAACACTCAATGGCAAAATATGCAAAAAATATAAAGGGATTAATTGAAAAAAGAAAAAGAAAAAGAAAATGTAAAAACATGGCACGCTGAGAATATTAAGGGATGATGGCCAATGGATCAAATTAATTTAGTAGGGTAATATTCTAAACCAAAAATAGTGTCTTTGAAAAAAAAAGAAAATATTAAGGGCCAAACATTTTAGAGTACAATTTTCAATTTTATAGCTACATAAATGATATTTTTATTGAAAATTGATTGCATTTTATTTTTATTAATTAGAAGCATATGCAAGATTAAAAAATATTATTACATTCACGTTATCTATTTTACAAGAGAGCCTTATGGGAACTAATTGTTAATTACTATGGGCTTATTCGGTGAAAGATTGGAAGAACGGAAAAGTGGAAGAGCGGTTATTCCATTTTATTCCATTATCGTTCGGCAACATCCATGAAATAACAAGTTGGTTTAAAATATATAAATAATACCTAATTACTACAATGTCCTTATTCTAATCATACTTTTTTAATTTATTTAATTATTATTCAACCTAAAAGAAAATAAAAAAAGTTTTTCAAATAAATAGAATAAAAAATAATTTGTTTGATTTACTAAATCATTTATGCATGACAAGAGAGATGGAAAAAATGAACAACGAAAGAAATATATGGGAGATGGATCTCTTTAGATAGAGAAAAATGAGTATAATTATCTTTACATTTTAAATATATGATTTCATGAAATTATTATTGAGAATTGATGATTTTTTCATTCTTATTTTTCTACAAAAAATCGCCACTTATATTTTCAGATTTTGCATGTTTATTTATGATTTAGATGTATATTTCTTTTTTTGTAGGGAACAAACAAAAACTTTGCTTCTTCAAAATCGTTAGACAAATTGATATTGCTTAGTAGGATTGATGCATAAATTATGCGCAAAATTATCTTTTCTTCCCGAAAAAAAGGTGAAAATAAGGAAAGTATTTGACATTGTCTTGTCCTGTAGTAGTATGATATATGCAGTTTACATTTTTGTACACTATGTACATGAGGTTTAAATGATGTTTATATCTCTTGGAGTGCTACAAATGAAACCTTGTGAGGCCATATAAATGTTTGATATGTATTTGTAAGGCCATATAAATGATAGTTTATTATAAGGGGGGTGCTTCTTGTTTAAGCAGTCTATTTATGGTGTTTCGTCTTTTTCCTAAGGATAATTTCATATATGCTATTACGAAAACTCTGAAATATCATATTTGCCATAACAAAAACTTAAATATCTCTAAAATTAAAAAACCACCGGATAATGATGTATTCATAGAAGGAACTAGTGACATTCTTCATGAATTCTATGAGCATTACAGAATGATATTGGGACATAATATATCACCTTCTACAGACACCACAGATGATTATGATCTCTTTTTTCTCACTTCTTTCTCATCTCAACTTCGTTCTTTAGTAGACCCGTTTACTGAAGAGGAGATAAAGGGAGTCATTGACGCCCTTCCTAAAGGAAAATCGTCAGGACCCGATGGATTACCTTCTGAGTTTGTCCAAACATTTTGGGATATTCTCAAAGAAGATTTCATGTGGATAATAAATGATTTCTCTATGAACAAGTTAGATATTTGGAGACTACATCAAGCGGCTATTATACTAATTCCCAAAATGGAAGGGGCTCTCCTTATTAGTGATTTTAGACCAATAAGTGTTATTTCCTTAACAACAAAGATCATCACTAAGCTACTATCCAATAGACTACAACCTCACCTCGATGAGATGATTCATCCAAATCAAGCCGCATTCATAAAAACGCGTTCTATTACAGAATCCTTCGTGGTCACACGAGAATTAGCTTCTTTTGCTCATAAACAAGGACTACCTTCGGTCATCTTTAAAATAGATTTCAAGAGAACTTTTGATACAATAGATAGGAAATTCTTAACTCGCATATTTGCCGCAAGGGGTTTCCCACATAAATGGATACAATGGATTAAAAACTTGTTAAACTCATCGTCTTCTTTCCTTAAAATAAATGGACACAAAAGTGCGCCTTTCTTTCATGCTAGGGGGGGTACGTCAAGGAGATCCATTATCCCCTCTACTTTTCAACTTGATAGTAGATGTGCTTCAAAGAATGCTACTACAAGTATCCTCACTCATGACCCCGGGTATAATTATCCAACCGCAAATGTTACAATTCGCGGATGACACAACATACTTTGCGGAAGCATCTCCCTTAAACTTGAAAATTTTGGTGTATGTCATTAAACTCTTTGGTGACATAAGTGGTTTGAGAATAAACCCTAATAAAAGCTCCTTTACACCGTTAAATGTACCCCTTCCGTTACATGAGACTCTCTCCCACATTCTAGGATGCGCTAAGCAAGACTTACCTATCAAACATCTTGGCTTACCTCTCACGATAACAAAGCCAAAGAAAAGGCTACTTATACCTCTTCTTCTTAAAATCCAAAAAATATTAGCCGGATGGAAAGGGAGGACACTGTCTTACGGCGGACGTCTAACTCTCATACAAGCCGTCATAGCACCCATCCTCAACTATCACATGCAAGTGCCAGCGCTTCCGAATGGAATAATACAACAATTTGAATCGGTCGCTAGGAGTTTCTTATGGAGAGGGGAACAAAAATACTATGGAGGCCATTGCCTCATTGCTTGGAAAAAAGTTTGTATACCTAAGAATCTAGGCGGTTTAGGTATACTAGATATTAAATATCAAAATTGTGCTTTGCTTATGAAATGGTTATGGTACGCTCACGCCGAGCCATCCAAGCCTTGGGGAAAGCTCCTGCATACCCTTTATAACTGAAGGAATTATGCCATGGGCCAAAGTGTTGGACTAGAGATTAGATTATGAGAAACATGTTTATTTAGTTCATATATGATTGAGTGTATGGGTGACTAATATATTTACATATATTAGATCGACCATGAATGATACTTCGGGTTCACATCATCGGAATACGTGATTCTGATAGTAGAACTGTGAGCCAACGAATGACATTCTAAACCGTCTCTAGTAATATGTGGGGTGTTTATAGAGATAAACATACTTCAGGTAAGAAGCTACATATTTACACTAGTATATTCGCAGACTTGATGATCATGTTCTGCTGATCATAGGCATAAGAATGTCAAGTATGGAATACAGGTACGTGTTAGAGAACATGTACTGGACTGACCACACTATGAGAATATGCATGGTATATGCCATTAGTGATTCTCATATGAATAGTGTGCTTGTTCCTACGACCTGAGGTCACCATGGATTTCTGTATGAGGAACTGCATACTTTAATACGATCTTACGTCATCCATAACGGGATGATCATTAGGGTCATCATTAGGTATGCACTGAATCATGACGAGGATGTGAGTAACCAAGATGGGATTTGTTCCTCTCATTAAGAGGGAGATACCTCTGGGCCCCCTGATGAACTAGGACTAAAGAAATGCATGGCCATGCTCAAAATGGATTAACATGTGTTGTTAATATCATTTTGTATTTGTTCAGTCTTTCTCGATCAGGAAAGAGACTTTGGTCAAACTCAAGGATGACATACTTCCATGCCTTGTGATCAAGACATATATCGTAGAACAAAAGGAATAAGCAAATTTTTATTCAGATAGGTTTATGATCGCTGATCATTTCATTTAACATGGGTAATCATGACAACAGTCTAGAGGTTACTCATGACTTACGATCTTTAGAAGATCGTTGCCAGGGTTAAATGGAATCTACTCGGTTACACATAGAATAACGTCTAATCGGGAAGGAAATGCTCTCAAAACAGCTAAACATATGATGTATAAATTGGTGAAGGAAATAATCAAACATTAGATGTTTGATTGTGCAAAAAAAAACAGCCTTATTCCGTTGCCAACGGAATGGTTCCGTTGAGAATGGAATAAGTGATTCATTGGCCGCCAAGGTTTCACATATGGAATGCAGTCTTATTCGGTTGTCGACGGAATAACCTTGTCGACAACGGAATAGGTCTGGAATTAGGTTTTTAGTTATGGTAACTGACCAATCATTCGCCTATCTCTCTAGTATAAATAGAGGGGCAGCCCCCCTCTATTACAGACACAATATAGAGCCTCTAGACGGCCATAATACAAAGAAAGAGAGAGAGAATTTGTGAGAGCCTCCTGAAAGTATTTTCGGACTCGTCTAACCGAGTCCGGTTATTCCGACTATTCGAAGTTCGACGTGGATACTAGTAGAGATCTCCTGCCTTGGAGATTAGCGAGCGATCAAGTTCTTCGTCCCTAGGAAGAGCAAGAAGGTTCGCAGAGTCGAGCTTCAGAAGCCAGGAAGGAGGAGGAAGCAAGACGGAAGTTCGTTCAGACCTATCCGCTTCTCTCTCCCGGATCAGGAAGATCCGAGTTATAAATTTTAATAGCATAATCTCGTACTTTTATTTCCTTAACGATGATCCTAGGGAGGGTTTAACCCGTAGGTTCCGCTACGCATGTAACGTACATGGCTACAAATTTCCCAACAATAACTTCTCCCCCATGTCTATGGATAACCCTCATCTAGCATATGACTCTTTCTTTATGTATGATTTATTTGAACTTCTTCCAATGTTTGACGTGTCAAACTCAATCAAAGTGGGCAATGGAGATCGAACATCATTCTGAACATGACGATGGTTCAATAATACATCTTTAACGAAAGAATTTCCTTTTATATATTTTGAAGCTCCAAACAAAGGGGATTCCATCTCCCAAGTCGTGGCCTCACAATGGGATCTTGATCCATACATGAATTCTTCCAACTCCGTCTTGGCAGCACAAGCCACACAAGTAAACCACATCAGGCTTTCTCTTATGCTTACAAATGAAAATGATAAACTTACTTGGCGATGGTCTCAAAGTGGAGTCTTTACCACCAAATCATGTTATGAGCTCTTCTTTAGAACATGGGTGCCGCCTAGGTGGCAAAATAAAGTGTGGAAAATAAAAACCCCTTTGAAAGTACGGTTCTTTCTTTGGCGTCTTGCGGCAGATAGAATACCAACCCAGTTCAACCTTGAGAAAAAAGGATGGTCGGGTATAAATGCCTGCACTCTATGCAACACGGGAGAAATCGAAACTTCACTTCATTTGTTTGTGGATTGTCCCTTCAATCGTCACATTTGGCAAATGAATCACAAAAGGACTCGTATAATTGATAAGTCACCCTTCCACTTCTGGACGAGAGAAAGATATTGCTGTCAGACCACTCAGGATGAAAAAATGTGGGACTGCAAGTGGGCGACCATTTGCTGGAATATTTGGAAACAACGCAATCAAAGAATTTTCAACAACTCATCTGCACCTTCAGAAGTTGTCAATCAGCTGGCTCGCCAAGAAGCACAACTATGGATGAAATTCGCTTAATGAACATATCTTTTGCATGTGATAGTATGTAATAGGAGTGTGAGAAATTTGTAAGATGAATTTTTTTTCCATTAGATAAGCCACCTATTCTCTGTTAAAAGGGGAGGCAGCTCTTTGTATCCTAAACACAATTTTTATTTTATTTTATTAAATTAAAAAACTCAGTAGGCAATCGCCTACCGAGACTTAAAAAAAAACTTAAATATCATATTTGCCATTGTAAAAACTTAAAAATATCATATATGTCATTACAAAAACCTAAAATATCATATTTGCCATTACAAAAACTTAATATATTATATTTGCCATTAAATTTACTTAAAACTTAACATCATCCATTTTTTCCGTTAAAATTAACGGTCTAATCTTATAATTATCATTATACTTCTAAATTTATTTCATGAATTAGATTTTTATATTAAACATCTCTTTCTCTCTCTCTCTCTCTCTCTCTATTTCTCTCTCTCCCACTCTCTTCATGATTTAGATTCATATATAAACAAAAAAAAAAATCTTTCTTTTAATTTGAAGTCAAAAAAATTTGATATAAGAGAAATGAATTGATTACTTTTTTGAATAATTTTTTTTAATGTCAAATTATTCTGACTAAAAAAATAAAGTGAAGATTTTTTTTTGTTTAGTGAGAGAGAGAAAGAGAGAGATGTTTAATATAAAATCTAATTCATTAAATAAATTTAGGCATGTATGATAATTATAAGATTTAATCGTTAATTTTAACTGAAAAAATGAATGGTGTTAAGTTTTGAGTAAATTTAATGACAAATATGATATATTAAGTTTTTGTAATGGCAAATATGATATTTTAGATTTTTGTAATGGCATATATGATATTTTTAAGTTTTTACAATGGCAAATATGATATTTAAGTTTTATAATGGCAAATATGATATTTCGAGTTTTTTTAGTGGCATATATGAAATTATCTCTTTTCCTAAAATAAATTTGAAAAAAGGAAACAGAGCCCCCAATATATAAAAGCTCATATCTTTAATTAAAACTTAAAAGAAAGAAAATAAAATCTCATCAAATGTGCTATGTATCTTAAAATTATATGTGCTATATTACTGAGTTTCGTTTTATTCACAGTTGAAACTAACTTTTCACGCAATAATTAAAGCATGGCCACAATACAATGAAATGTTTGCTTTCACTAGCCCGTAACGATCGGTTTTCGTCGTCGCGATCTCAGTCATCAGTATCACGTTACGATATAATTTAGCGATCAATTTAAACGTTTTTGGTTCAAAAGGAATGGAAATTTGCCATTTAAGCCTGGTCACCATTCATCCAAGGTCTCATTCATCACACAATAAGGCTCTGTTGAGAAGAGAAACTGGTGATGACATGTTAGTTGTACTGTTTTCTTTGTGACAATTTACTCTCATTAGATGTGAATCCTAACAAAATATTTTTATTGGTCGGTGCATGGAAACTATACCATCTTGTGTATATAAACTTTTCTGTATCTAATGAATTCTTAAGTAGGCTATGGGCCTATAGGCTTAATATATAATAAAGAAGAGCCTATAAGATAAGCAGCAACTAATGAGAAAAAGAAGTTTTGATTAAGATAATTTGTGTGAAGAGTACAAATTTGTTGGTTACAATACAATGAAATGTTTGCTTTAGCTAGCCCATAACAGTCGGTTTTCGTCGTCGAGTCGTCAGTTTCACGTTACGATATAATTTAGCAATCAATTTAAATGTTTTTGGTCTAAAAGGAATGGAAATTTGTCATTTAAGCCTGGTCACCATTCATCCAAGGTCTCATTCATCACACAATAAGGCTCTGTTGAGAAGAGAAACTGGTGATGACATGTTAGTTGCACTGTTTTCTTTGTGACAATTTTACTCTCATTAGATGTGAATCCTAACAAAATATTTTTATTGGTCGGTGCATGGAAACTAAACCATCTTTTGTATATAAACTTTTCTTGTATTTAATGAATTCTTAAGTAGGCTATGGGCCTATAGGCTTAATATATAATAAAGAAAATATATAGAGTATTTTTTTTTTACCAAAATTAGATTTCACTAGTTATACGACATTCAGTGTTTATGAAACAATAAAACACAAGCAATGTACAAATTTTAGTGTAAAAAAATTCTTGAATTTTGAAAAAATATATTCCTTCCTAATATTTTACTAACCAACAAAAGAGCCTATAAGATAAGCAGCAACTAATGAGAAAAAGAAGTTTTGATTAAGATAATTTGTGTGAAGAGTACGTTTTTGTCAAAAAATTAGAAATTAAATGATTGATTTGTACCAACATAGAAAATATAGCTCTTGAGGTAACGGTATCTTTTTTCAAACGAAGAAATAATGTTCTCTTAACATACTGAAATAAGACCATATTTTACATTTTGCCAAAATCAACAGAATATATAAAATCAAATTATTCTTTTTGTGTGTTTTAATAGCAAAAAAATGTAAATATAATTGTAAAAAACTATTTAACGGTTGGGACACAGAAATGGCGCATGGGGGAAGAGAGCGAATCGAGAAGCAGAATTCAGTGATGCGGTGGGCCGACATCCGACGTACGAATCCGTTATATACTCTTTTTGAGATTATATATATATTTGCCCTAAAATTAAAAATATATAATTCATATATTCAAGTATTTAAAAACATTCTATATGCGGCGTTTCTTCTTTTTCCTCAAAAATTTGAAAAAAGGAAACAAAGCCCCAATAAAGCAAACTCCACTCTAGTTTCCCACACTCAATCTTTCCTTTTATTTCCAATCCCTTCCATTTTTCCCTACTTTTTTCAACTTTCTTATCAATGCATCTCTATATAACGCCTCTCGCCTCTCTCTCTTCCTCCTCCATCTCCTCTCTCTTCGTCTCTCCCTCTCTCAATTGAGATATGAAGTTCTCAAGAGAGCTCGAAGCTCAACTCATCCATGAATGGCGTGACGGATATGTTGACTATAAGCGCCTCAAAAGGCACATAAAGAACGTCAAAGTTTCCATTAATGGTTCTTCTCCAAATAACTCCTCAGAAAGTCAGAGCTTATTGTATGGTTTCTCACTCGCCGACCCAATTCGCTCGATAGTCACGAAGTTTTCATCTCGGCAGGATACAGACAGTCACATCAAGGTATTGTATACAAAATTTTGATTAATATAAATTTATCGTATTGGGAAAAAAAATATAGCTTTTAGGTGATCGCAAAAGAAGGTTTATGGTAGGGCCGTTTACGTAATCTATCTTTCGTTTTATTTCATTTTCTTTCTTTTTCTATAACCGCTTTTAATCTAGATTTTTTTTAAAAAGTTTTTCTTGTTCTTTTGTATTGGAGTCACGTGACTAATGTGATCAGTTCTGTTTATTTTTCTAATTGTTTTATAAAATAAAAAATTTCAGGCAGATGAAGAAAGCTTGTATGAGTTGGGTGTTCACTCAGGAGATGAGGAGGTAAATAATAAATTGATCATAATTACAAGAATATTTTTGAAATATATAATAGTTAAAAATTAATTGCGCATTCAAAAAAAGATAGTTATAAATTAATTATATTTTGAAATCATTAATTATAACTTTAAGATATAATTTTTGAATAAAAAGGTGAAGAGGTTCTTTGAGAGGTTGGATGAAGAGTTGTATAAGGTGAATGAATTTCACATGAGGATGGAATTGGGGTTTTGTCAAAGAGGAGAAGATGTTTTGAAACAACTCCAGATACTTTTGGATATCAAACAACTGCTTAGAGAGAGAGGCAGTCATCATCATCGCCGCCGAGCTCCGGCCGCCAGTTCACCTTGTTCCACCGGCGTTCTTCTTTCTGGACTCAATTCTCCTTCTTCTGTTTCAGGTGCAACTAATATGTTTCATATGTTTGGTTATGTGATGACAGTGAGACAAAGAGTCTTAATCCATTAATATATAATAAAAAAATATTTATCGTAGATGAATCAGGCGAGATCACAAACCAGCAAGAACAGAAATCAATGGTGGATGAGGTGATAGATGTGTTGGAACGAAACGGAGTGAGTATGATCGGCTCGGTACGAGGGAAGGTAAAAAACGAGGCGAAACCTCAAGCAGATATCGTACGGATCGACATTCCATCAGCGACACCCATGATTGCGTTCATGAATTTCTGGGAGAATGTCGTCAATGGGCTTCGGAAGGAAGGAGATGGGCCCCGCCATGGATATCCCAACAAGATGAAGATTCAGAAGGCCGAGAAGATGATTAGGGAGGCTCTCGTTGAACTGTATAAAGGGCTCGATCGGATGAAGAAATACAGGTACCAGAATTTTGGAAAATAGGGCTTTTGAACCTACTTCATGTTTAAAAATATGACAGTCTTCTTGGATCCCCTTAATTTAAAAAAAACGAGAAATAACTTGCTCGTCAACTTATTTATCGGACTAATTTAGTTCGGAGTTTCAAATCCAGATACTAAAAAAATATAAAAACTTTGGGCAGAATTTGAGATCCAACTCTTTTTTTTTTTTGTGTCTAAAGCGTGATTTAGAATTCCCGAATCCGATTTGACAAAGAAACAAGTTTAAAATTAAGAGATTATAATTCCAAAAAAAAAATAATCAAGAGATTAGAGTTTAAATGAGCCCCATGAAGTAAATCCATACTAAACTTAGGGAGCAAGTTAGGTGTTTCTTGCGAAAAATAGAAATAAATGTATTCCATACAAAGGAAAAAGATTTGATTTAAATATATCATCATAATTGCCCTTCTTTATTTGAAATATTTATTTCTATTTTATGCAAAATATAAAGATATATCTTTTGCGCGAAATTCCTAACCGCTCCCACTAAACTTGAGGATATAAACTGACCATATGTTTTTGGGTCATTAATTAATCGTTTTCATTCATTTAGTTATTTGAGTGCTCTAATTTACTTGACACCATGATTTTTTTATTTCAGCTCTCTGAACTTGATAGCTTTCATAAAGATAGTGAAGAAATTTAACAAGGTAACAACTAATTACTATTATTGAATTTATTTTTGAACTTTCAAAATTGTCTTCATTAATTTTTCAAGTAAAAACTTTCAAATTGGCTTGAATTCATTTATAAGTAAAAAACAAAAGAAACAGCACAACAAATTAGAATTGCAGTTTGTAAATCCAAGTCCTCATCTCGTCATAAATTTGTATCGCGAAATTTATGCAAATACCGAATTAGAACGTAAGGTTAGAACCCAATATGAGAGCCCAACCTAAAAGACTAGTTTATTAGATGAGTAGCACATTGGATTATAAATCCCACCTCAAATGTCCATACAAGTGAGGTGGGACAAATCCCTAATTTCCAATTGTTCTGGATAATGGCAATCGTCCCTCCTTCAGGACCGACGTCCTCGTTGGTCACGACTACGATGGTGCCACGTTAGTCACGGCTGGCTCTTCCATGCCATCACTCCCCGCGTCATTAATCCATGTTGGCTCCGATATCAATTGTTACAACCCAACATGAGAGCCCAACCAAAAAGACTAGTTTATTAGATGGGAGAGCACAATGGGTTATAAACCCCACCTTAAATATCCATACAAGTGAGGTGGGACAAATCTCATAATCTACAATTGTTCCGGATCATGACAATACCAGAAGCAATTAAACTTACAGTGACAGTAATAGAATGCATAACAAACTCAATGATAAAAAAAATGAACTTTAAAAAAAAAATGAAAATTGAACTCATTTGCACCATCAAATCATAGATATTTAATTAGAAGGTAGCTATCTAATTTGGTGAATATTAAATGAAGGTAACTAACCAAGAGGAACCATCAGTTTCATTCATGAAAAAGGTGAAGGCTTCAGACTTTCTTGTCTCGGACAAGGTATCAATCCCTTTCTGTACTAATATATTCTTTTATACTCCCACTAAATAATAATAATACTAATAATAATAATGGATTTTACATTTTTTTGCCAGGTTTTAAAGTTACAAGATGAGGTAGAATCGCTTTTCACGAAATACTTCGCCAGCGATGACCAAAAAATTGCGCGAATCTCTCTCAAGCCTCAGGACAATAGAGATTCACATACCATCACATTTTTCGCAGGTATATATTTATTAACACAACCTGACAAGTTCGTATTAACCATGTTAATTTTTGAAATATACAAAACTTATAAGTTCCAATTCCATTAGCATATAATAATGAAATTGAGACAAAAGTCTTCTTTTGTACATTCAATAAAAAAATAAATGTGAATTCGAATTAATTGACAAATATAGATCATGTTTTCTATAAATCTAACAATTTATTATTAACATGACAGGATTGTTTACCGGCACATTTGTGACATTATTTGGTGTTTATGCGATTTTGGCTCATTTTTGTGGAATTTTCACATCCAGTTCAGGTTATGTTAAGACTGTCTATCCAGTTTTCAGGTTAGTAAAATAAATTAACTTCTTTTTTTCTTTTAATAGATTTGATTTTCTAAAATTAAGTATGAATTTTATTCTTCCAAAACTCATGAATTAAAATATATCCCTTTGAAACTAGGAATATCGAATTTTATCGTACATAACTCAAATCCTAGTCTATCAGATAGAATATGCTGAAAAAATCATTTTGATGTGAAACATGCCACAATTTCAATTGGGAAAATTCATTTTTTTTTAATGTAAATTTACTAGTTTTAATTTTTCAAAGAAAAAAATATAAAATTCAAAAACAAGAGTTCTCAAAAGGTGCTTTTGGTTTGGAAAGGATAAAATGCATACTTCACTCTTTCGGAAATTTTATGAAGTGCCCATACAATTACAAATGCAATATAACAACTTTTAGTTAAAGAAAGAAAAAGATGATATATTTTTTAATTTAGAAATACACTAAAACTACTTTTAACTAAACAAGAAAATAAAACCAAAAAAAAAAGTTCTAGATTTGTTCTGTCCACCTCATTAAAAATGGATCCTCACTTGTGTAGAATTCTGAAAATGTTGTCCTTGTTTTATATCCACATGCTAACAATGCTGTCCACTTAGATCTAGCACTTATTAGTGGGTTATCACACATGTAAAAAAAAAAAAAAAACGATAAACAAAATTAGGGACCATGTACAAGGTTTTCTAAAAAAATAATAATGGTCATGAATCTTTCAAATTATAGCATTTTTTAGAGACTGAAACATATTTTAAGATAGGTTGTACATATACATGTATTTTAACTGATAAAGCATTACAAAATTGATTAAAATGTTTGAAATCTAGAATAAAAAATACAAAATAACATATTTTAAGATAGATTGTACACATACATGTATTATAACTGATAAAAGCATTACAAAATTGATTAAAATATTTGAAATCTATAATCAAATTGTATGATGCCTAGTGCTATTTCCACACTTATATTGTGTAATAACTTTTTTTTAATGCAAGCTTGAATATTGTGTAATAACTTGACAAATTACTTTTACATTTCTATGACATATATCAAAATAAAGGGACTATTTTCGAAACCAACCTTTTCTGAATAGTTTACAAACATAATCTAACATTACTTCAATTTTCTCTAAAATTTCATTGTAGTATGTTTGCGCTGATAAGTCTGCACATATTTTTGTACGGTTGCGATCTGTTCTTGTGGAAAAAGACAAGGATAAACACGAATTTCATATTTGATTTCAACCCAAATTCAGCTATGAAGCACAGAGATGCATTTCTAGTTTGTGCCTCATTAATGACCACAGTTGTTGGAGCAATGGTGACTCATCTCTTTCTGAAATACAATCATGTGACTTCTCACCATTTGGATGTCCTTCCTGGAATTCTTTTACTGGTAACACAAAATTAACCGTCGATTTAGGGTTGTATATATGTAGAAACTTGCCTATTTATAAAGTGAAGATGAATAAATTTATAATTGTGTTAATATGTTGTTCATTGTTTTTTGCAGATTTCTTTTGCATTATTAATCTGTCCATTTAACATATTCTATCGTTCGACACGAATTTGTTTTCTGCGAGTCATGCGCAACATTGTCTTCTCACCCTTTTACAAGGTAATTGATCAGGCCATCATGTCATATCATTTTTTTACTTGTCATTATCTGAAGTAATAAATTATTCATGATACTAAACATAAACAATTAATTACAGGTACTAATGGCAGATTTCTTCATGGCTGATCAACTAACTAGCCAGGTGAGACTTTCCAAACTCAAAAATCCAACACACATTATATATATATATATATATATATATATATATATATATATATATATATATATACACGCATCAAACTAACAATAGTTCTTGCTGAACTTATCTTTTTTTTTGTTGAAAAAACAGATTCCTTTACTGAGATACATGGAGTTCACAGCATGCTATTTCATAGCTGGAAGACTAAATTCTGGCTCTTATGAGACATGCAATAACAGCCATCAATACAAGCTCATCTCATATATTATTTCCTTTCTTCCTTATTACTGGCGAGCCATGCAGGTATAAATAATAACCTTACATATTATTTGTCATTATTTGAACATTAGTTAGTATTCTTGTAAATAAAAGTTTTTACGTACTTCAAAAAGTCAAGAGATTTTTGGAAAATAGAAAGTTAAACATAGTTTTTTTTATTTTAATGTTTCTATCAAGGATAATATGCACCATTACTCTCTACTAATGGAATAATTAACTCCATTTAACTATTTTTTTTACAAATTCTCCATATTTTTATATCCGACATGAATTCTTTCCATATATAATAGTGCGTAAGGAGATACATAGAGGAAGGATACGACATCAACCACATGGCGAATTGCGGCAAATACATTTCCGCCATGGTGGCGGCCGCAGCAAGAATGATTTACGCAGTCGATCCGACACCTCTGAAACTAAGTCTTGCAATCATCGCGTGTACTTTCGCGACCACATATCAACTCTATTGGGACTTCGTGAAGGATTGGGGCTTTATGGATTTTAGATCCAAGAACATCTTCCTTAGAGATCAACTCATCTTAAAGAAGAAATATGTCTACTACTTATCCATGGTATGTTAAGAAAAATATATATGGTAAACAAATATCTGATATATATACCATACAAAATAGAAGAAATATGCCCCTAATATATACTCTTCTCAAATGTTTTAGTTGAATATAATTTCTTAGGGTAGTGTCAACTCAAAAGCTTTAACCCTGAACAAAATATCAACCCTATACAAAATGTGCTAAATATCAATAATTATCTTAAATCCTGAACAAAAAAGTGCTCAATCTCAATAAACTTAAACCTTAAACCCTAGACCTATATAATAAGTGTGATTACATGGTTACAGGGTCTGAATCTGGTGCTAAGGCTTGCATGGATCGAAAGTGTTATGAAAATCAACCTCGGTGTGGTGGAGCACCGGTTGGTCGATTTCGTGCTGGCTTCATTGGAAGTAATCCGGCGTGGTCACTGGAACTATTATAGACTGGAAAACGAGCATCTTAACAACGTGGGGAAATACAGGGCGGTAAAAACTGTCCCATTGCCTTTCCGTGAGATGGAAATGGATTGACGCATGAGAAATAATGTTTCGAATGAAGGGTGTATATTATACAATACGAGTTAATAAAGGATCTGATCAGGATTGGAAACAAGTGCTTTTGTGACTGTAGATGCGCCTAAATGTTGAACTGAGGCTTGATCAGGAAACATCCTTCGAAAAGCAAGGTTTAGTTGTGAATTGATGATAATTTTAAGGCTTCATGAATTGTAGAATTTAGCATTTCGATTGTCTAGACGGCACGAGAAATGATGAATCCGTGCTATTCTTACCTGAGTAAAAAATGTATAAATTATACTTGTTGCATCTATTAGTGACAATTATATTATCATTTTAGTTCCAATATTTGCCTCATAGTTTTTTTTAGAGGAAACCCTAGGCTATTATTGCCTCATAGTTGGTAAACTATAAATATTACATGTGCATCAATATATTGTGATAGTGGCGCCACATGAAGGGCTAGACATAACGTCTGCGTATCAACTATATGACTTAATTAAGTAATAAAAGGTGGCTTATTTTATGTGCACTAAGAATTACATGGCTAATTCATGAAAACCAGGATCAAAGATTTAAAAAAAGGTACTAAATGGTACAAAACAAAGTTTCTTTTTTCATATTCTTCGTAGTTGAATGCTTGTCAGATCACAATAAAGAGTATTATAAACTTCTCCTGCATAAAAAATATATTTTTTTAATGTTATGGTGAACATTGAACCTAGTGCTTCAGACCATTTGAAATTAATTATGGTGACCAGAAAGTGGGCTTACTAGATTCGCACCCTACTTCCATTAAAAAAAGAAAATCAAATTTCCATACTCATTCTCAATCACGAAGTATAAAATGAAGAGAAAAAAAAGTGACTTTACAAAAAGTCAATTGTATTGAACGTTCTTCCTTCTTCCACCGAAAATGGTTTTCGACAAGATCATCCATTATCACCGCTCAACTTTTAAATCCTTCTTTTTGATTGAATGGAATAATAATTATTTGTCACACTTTCATTAGTTAACTTTAATAAGATTCAAACTCATAATTTATTACAATTCAGAGTGCATGAACTAGGCAAACTCTCAGAATACAAACTTCTCTTTATAGGGCTCTTTTTATCTTAAACTATAATCATGATGCAATTCATGCGCATTTATGTAAGTCATATCAGTACCAAAATGATTCTGGCCCACATTGACAAACTCGCTTAAACTTACTAAAGAAAAGAAAGTTAAACATTCAAGTAGAAATTAAATTACAAACCAACAACTCAGTCGTAATTAACATCCCTTCAACTAAACCGACCAAACAACTGGTCATACATACTTCACACAATAAACTACATAAACAACCCCATAAATTAACTAATAACATCACTACCGCACAATAACTAAAATAATACACAATTCTAAGAAATATACCTCCAAAAAGCAGGCCGATCTTTCGAAACAAGCAAAACCCTAGAACCCGAATAATCAAAACTCGGCCTCTCCAAAACCCCACCATCATTGTCACCACCAATCCTCTCTCTTAAACCCTCCATAAACCCATCAAACACAAACATCCCCTTCCCACAAACCCCCATCACCTTTTCCCCACTCCCCCAAACCTGACTCACCATCCCAGCTTTCAAATCCCGGTTTCCCAAATCCCAGTTTTCCAAATCCGGGATTTCCAAATCCCAACTCATCACCATCTTGCCTTTCCTGACGGAATAATGCTCAAGCCTGGATTTGTTCGTACCGACAAAAATTGAGTCGCCGCGAGAGAAAATGGAGGTTGGTACCGAGCCGCTGACCTGGCGAGGGATTTTGGTACTGGTACCGGTCGGTATGCGGAAATCCATGAGATTGATGCTATCTTGAGTGGAAAATACGCCGTCGTTGCCTTCCGCTTCAGATGAGCTCACTCTGAAAAATAAAATATTTTTTAAATTAGAAATAAAAAATTCATTTATATTGAAAAATATTAAAGGAAACTCAAATTTGCAAAAAAGCTTTCTGTTAATGGAGGGTTTTTTTTTTGCAATTTAAGCATAATGCCAATACACATGCATCACCAAAACCGTCCTCACTCCCCAATTAAATTACAAAAATAGGCCCTCTTTTTTTGTAATTTCCATTAACAAAGTGGCTCTTTTGCAAATTAACCATAATGTAAATTTGCAAACAACAGGGGGTCAAATTGCAAAAAAAAAAAAAAAAAAAACTCCTACATTATACTTAACTTCCAAAAAAGCCCCTTCCATTAATGGAAATTGCAAAAAAGTGGGCCTTTTTCTTCCAATTCCAAATAACAGTGAGGCTTTTTTCACAATTTAAACATAACGCAGCCGTTTTTTTTCCACAATTCCCAACAACACAGGGGCATTTTAGTAATTGTACCTCTGACGCACGCCTCCTCCGATTTCCGCATCCTTATTACACACATGCATCGCCAAAACCCTCTTATTATTCCCAAAAGTCAACACCGGCTCGGCGTTGACCGAATTAACATCCCACAAACTCACACTCTCGTTCCCACAAATTACCACTTTGCCCCTGCTCCGCCACTGTGCAGGACTCGACTTTTCCATTTCCCCGATTAAATTATTATTTTCCCACTTCATGACGAGATCTCCGTCTCTGATGTCGTATAAGGAGACTGATTTTTGTCTGCTAGTGGCGCGGATTACGAGGGGCCCGCACGGCCTGTACCTGTTGTATTAAAATATAATTATTAATTGTTGTTTAGAGTATTAAAATAATAATATGTATGGTGAGAACCGTTAGTAATAATCATTGCCAAAACGCTTCTGTTATTACTCCTGTTAAAAAAATAATGTTTATTTGAATGACACACTGTATTATAGCATTTTCTTCTGTATATATAATCCTGGTTGTCTGTAGTGTGAAAATACAGAAGAGAGTGTGAGAGAATATTCTAATTATAAATTAAGAGAGAATTTTTAATATTATAACATTTTCTTCTGTCAGTACCAACTCAATTGTAGTTGCAAGTTGTAACCCTTCTGAACAAATATTTTAATCAATAAATTAAGAGAGAATTTTCAATATTACAGAAGAGAGTGTAAGAGAAATATTCTAATTAATAAATTAAGACATAATTTTTAACATTGTAACATTTTCTTCTATCAGTACCAGCTCTGTTGTGACGCTTCTGAGTCTTCTAGAAGGAATGAGGTAGGGGCATTTTTGTAAAAATCCCAAGTGCAGAAGCCGTGGTGAGGAGATGGACCTGATGAGGTGGCGATGACATAGCGGCCTGAGCAGCCGTCCGTACCGGCCGCCCGTACCAGCCAGCAGTCGGTGAAAGTGTCGAGCGGTACCGGTTTTGGCGGCCTGTATTCGCATTTTTCCTAAAAAAATAAAAAAATAAAAAAATTAAAATAAAAAAATAGGGTTTGATTGGAATTTAGAAAAAGATAAGGGGTTTTTATATTTATTTAACCTTGCCAAGCTTCAAAATATAACATTTTCTCTTTTGAAACTATATTTATCATATTTAGAAGTATGACAAATTCTTGAATTTTGGAAATATCAATTTGAAATTTGCAATTTTTAGATGAATAAATATTATATATATTAGATTTTGAAGGGGTACAGATATGAAATTTTGTTAGTTTTAGAAGGGTAAATATCAAATTCCCCCTCATAGAAAAGTACTATTGAGCCTAAATTAGGCTTCAAAATAAAAAATATGATATTTTGAAGTTTTAGGAGGGTAAATACAAAACTCCCTCCCACAAAAAAAAACGTAATATCATTACTAAATTAGGGTTTCATAAACAATAAACAAAATAAAAATGTTTAAAATACCTCGCAATTTACAAATTAAATTAAATTAAATAATAAAACAAAATTAAATTAATTAATTAATTAATTAAATACGAATAATAAACTAAATTAAAAAATAAAAAATCAAATCAAATAATAAAATATTTAAAATACCTCGCAATTTACGATATCATAATACAAACAACTCCCATCACTCTGCGTCAGAAGCACCGCCTCACCTTCTCCCACAAACCATCCACCCGTCGCATTCTTCTTTCCAATTGCGCGCAATTCATTTCCCGCCAGCTCGTCGCTCTCCTCCGAAATCCCGGATTTGGTTTCCCGGGAATCCAGTTCCTCGATTCTCTCGTCCGCCCTTAAATCAATGTCAAGAGAAGAAGTAGTTGAGGGTTGAAGCGGATTTGAAATTGGCATGGAGTTTTGGGAAGTGGATTGTGTGTTGGTGTTGGCTTTTGTGCCGCTCAAAGAGGCGAGAAACTCTACTTCGATTGATTTTTCGTCGATTAGGGTTTTGGGTTTGGGGTCTTTCATGAGTTTTTGGTGAGGGAAAAACCGGGATTCTAGTTCCTGGCAATTGAGAAGCAGGCCTTTTGAGGGGTAATTAGGGTTTGGTTTGGAAACTAGGGTTTTGTCGGAGGTGGAAATTAGGGTTTTGTCGGAGGAGGAAATTAGGGTTTTGCCGACGGCTTTTTCGACGGAAGAGATTTTGTTTTGGATTTCGGAAAGAATGAGCTTTGATTCGTCTGGATTGCCGTCGTCTAAAATCTCTTTGGTTTTGCGAATTTCAGAGGCGATTTTTTGAACTCTTCCTTCTAAAAGCGCTAATTTTTCGTGTAATTTACTTGGGTAGTTATTATTCGTGGTTTGGCCCAATGAATTTGAGGAATTGTCGATTTTCTTCTCAAAAATTCTGACTTTGTCTAAGACTTTTGCTTCTTCTGATTCTTTCTTCTCTTGTTTTTCACTAGAATTGTTTGTGTTTGTGTAAGTCCATTTGACTGTAAATGTCGGTATAGGAGCTGAAAGTGTGTTTTTTGGATCTGTTTCAATTTTGGTAATTGTATCAATTGAACTGGAATTTACGCAATTTTCATTCCAAACGGAAAGGACAGTATTTTTGCGAGTTTCACCGTTTATTTTCGCAATATCGCGTAAAGTCTCCTTCTTGTTACGAGCCTCCAAACCAGGCACAATCTTATCACTCTTCTTGACGGATTTCGAACTACATTTCTCCAAAACCCTAATCGACCCAGAACCGAGACTCTTCCCTCTCGACCCATCACTCCCCGAAACCCTAATTCCACCATTGCCGCTCCGTCTCAACCCAATCTCAGGTTCACCATCTTTCCCGACCGGTCTTCCCAACCGATCCGTACCAGAAACCCTCGTTTCCCTCGCTCGATCCGTACTACCACGAACCCCACTAACAAACCTTGAAAAATCCGACGGATTCACAGCCCCCCCTCTGCTTCTGGGCACCGACGAAGTACTCTTCCGAACCCCAACAACAGCTCCTGCAGGCTTCTCCACCCGATTCGGGGTCGGATCCCGCCGCCGCCCGGCCGAAACCGACCTGACACCAGCATTCACAACCGGGGCGGATTTACGAACGGACCTGAGCTTCTCCGGCGGAGATTTATCGAGGGTTTTGCCTCCGCCGGGTTTGGTCGCCATGACTTTGCCTCCGCCGCCGCCCCGCTCCTTCAGCCTGGCGGAAGAAATCATCGTTGTTCAGTGAACTGGGCCGAGTTAATTTATTAGTAGTGAAAGAAGAAGGTTATTATTATTAATGGTGGTGAGGGTTTGAATAATGAATAATGAATGGGAGGGAAAGGAGAAAGAAGAGAGAATTTGAAATTCGAATTTGAGTCGGGGGAGAATGGGAAATGAGATCTAAAAGCACGAATTTCAAGGCAGGTTATATTTGTAATTTTACACTGAATTTTTAAATTTTTTGAACACGGTTAACTTCACAAATAATTTAAAAACTAGATTATTCTCCGAATTCATTTTTTTTTTTGTCCAATTCAAAAAAAAAGTCCTGATATATCAACGACGGTATATAAAAGCTGAAAAAAAACATATAAACTGAAAACAAACAGTATATACAAAATTCATTCGGTAAAACAATATATATTTTAAAAAATAAAAATAGTATATAAAAATATATAAACTGAAGATAAACAGTATATAAAAATTCATTTGGTAAACAGTATATATTTTAAAAAATAAAAACAGTATATATCATATATAGAAATGTGAGAAAATAATATATAATTTCAATTCGCCACTACATGATCGCTATAGTATCCCCCTGATTTCCAAATACCCTTAAGTATTGGACCTTTTTGAGTAGTTAAAATATAGGCCTGAAAAACAAGAATAAATAATAAAGAAATAGCATGGGCTGGTAAGAGAAGTATGGGCTCTTCTTTTAAATTTTGTATTTTTTTATCATGTATGTTTGTTTGATTGGATTGGGCTGAAGGCTCTTTTGGATTTGTATCAAACTATTAGATTGTGGATATGAATTTTTTTTTTTTTTTTTTGAAGGAAACTGTTTTCGCCGAGTTTCGAACCACAATTTTTGAATTGGTTGAGTGATGCCTTACCACTCTATTAGAAGTGGGTTTGCATGAATAAATTGTGGATATTTGAAAGGTAGATTGTGGATATGATTAATAGGAAGCTCAAAGTAATGGTATTACAAAGAAAATCTTGACATAATCAGGAGACCAAACGTTGTTTATTAAGAAATTAAATAATAAATATGTGACTCTAGAGACTTGTGGCGCAATGAGTTTTTTTCCAATTTATAGAATGGAACAGCACGTGTAACTATTAAATGTGTACTTTGATAATTTAATTCTATGGTTAGTCGGTTCCACTTCCCCATATTATGGTTCATTTAATCCATTTTTCACCATTTTTCTATTTATACGAGAGAAACTATGCTCACATATACCTTAATCATACATACATACATAACATTACTAAGTATTATCATCATTTCTTCTTACACTTTCTTTTCCAACTCCTTCACAATGGCGACAATGTGCAAGCAAGGGTCAACAAGCCTTGCTCATGCTGTGACTGGATCGCACCAGTTCAAAATTATGAACTATTCACTAGTCGGTAAAATGGAATCTGGCACCTACGTATCTTCCGCAAAATTTACCATAGATAACTATGATTGGATAATTCAGTATTACCCAAATGGCTCCGGTAATTGTGGGTATATGGAGTTGGTGCTTAGACTAGAAACTGAAGCTTATATAACCAATGACGGATCAGAGAGGGCAACTGTCCCCCCAAGATTTTGAAGTTTCAGTATATATATATATATATATATATATATATATATATATATATATATATATATATATGGTAATACTACTGTATTTTGTGATAAATTTACAAGTTATATGTATTCCGCCCCCTAAGATTTCGCTGCATTTTCCACTATGCTATATTTTTCACTACAACCCCTCAAGAATTTAGGTAAAGATCCGTCACTGTATATAATGGCTGGTATCAAATTTGTTTTATGTAGCAATTCGCGAAACGCAGAATCGGATCGTTCATGTACAACAACATGTACCTTTCCGAATCGTGGTGGCACAAGGGGGATTTTGCAGTTAAAGTTTATTAGCTCATTTGCTGAGCAGGCATTTATTAAAAATAACTGCTTAACAATAGAATGTATCGTCACTATTCTAAAGCCATCTCGTTTGGCTCGTTCAATCGCCGAGCCACCTTCACACTTACCGCAAGATTTTGGTTCTCCCTTGAAGAGCGAAAAGGGGACCGATGTGACATTTGAAGTGAATGGTGAATTTTTCAATGCTCATAGATGTGTACTTGCTGCAAGATCACCTGTTTTTGAAGTAGAACTTTTCGGTCACATGAAAGAGAAGACAAGTCAGAAGATCAAAGTGACCGAGATAGAACCACTTGTTTTTAAGGTTATGCTTCATTTTATTTACACTTATTCGTTGCCATAGTTGAACGAACTTACCGATGATAGTTCTGAAGATAATTCTACTGCAATGGCTCAGCATTTACTTGTAGCTGCACATCGATATGGTTTAGAGAGGTTGAAATTTCTCTGTGCAGATATGTTATATAAAAACGTCAAAAGGACGAATGTAACGACAATTATGGCTTTAGCTGATAGGGATAGTTGCTTGGAGCTCAAAGATGCATGCATTGAATTCATTGCAAAATCTATGAATCTTAGAGATATTGTGATGGACAGGATTTGAAGATTTGATCCAAAATTGTCCTTCCATTTTGAAGGAATTGCGTGAGAAATTTGGCAGCACTTGAATGGCTTTGATTATTGAGTTCAAAATTAAGACTCTTTACTTTTTTGTTGAAGGAGACACTGGACGAATGAGCTTTGTGATGAAGGAGACTCAATGGTTGGATTTTTAATGAAGACGGGCTTCTGTTGAATGGGCTTTGTTATGGGCTTTAATAATAGGTTTGTACTTTAGCTTAAGTGATATTTAAATGAGTGGATGAGATTAAAGTAATTGTTAGGGTTAATGTACCGTACTGTTCATTCCAGTCTATAAATAAGATAGACTGAGTATTGTTAGACACAATTCAAATTAATACAAAATCTCTCATTCTCTCTTTCTCCTTTAAATCTATCATGGTATCCGAGCGAAAATTCTGAGCTAATCAAATCAAGATTATGCTCAAGATTCAAGATCCACAAATAATCTAAATTTCTTTTATTTTCTCTCTTCTTTTTCCTCCCTATTCCCTGAACCGTTACAGAACTGGTACCGGTACCTAAAACAATCAAATTAAAACCAATTCTTCTTCTCTCTACCTCTCAAAACACAACTTGAGACTTCTTCATCTCTCAAAACCTCACTCTACACCAAAAAAAAAAAAAAAAAAAAAAAAAGAAAATCCACAAAATTCTCTCAGACCCGTTCAGTAATTTTTTTTTCCGCTACAATCCCTTGAAACTGCAAATTTACCTACAATAAACCTTCTATTTCCTCAAAAATGTCAGAAACCCTAGAAATTCCAACTCCTCCTATAAACTTATCTCAAAATCCTCCACAATCTACAAAATTAATCACCTTCTCACACCAAATCCCAATCAAACTTGATGACAATAATTTCCTTCTTTGGAAATCTCAAATCATGCCTCTCATTCGTGGCCATAACCTCTTGCAGTATCTTGAAACAAACCCTAATTACGACCCAAAAATTCCGATTGATTCTGACAATCAGGAACTTCTTGATTGGATCATGCAGGACCAGCTCATCTTGGGCTGGATCTTGTCTTCTCTCTCAGAAAAGGCGTTTGCGAAGGTGATTCATTGTAATACCACAGCCGAGGCTTGGAAGTATCTTCACACCTCTTTCTCTTCCGTTTCTCTTGCACATGCTCATGTGCTTCGTTCTAAACTCCAAAACATTCAAAAAGGTAACAAATCTTGCTCTGAATACTTGCATGAGATCAAGCAGTTCGCTGACCAACTAGCCTTCATTGATTGTACTGTTCCGGACGATGATCTGGTACATTGTACTCTACGAGGTTTAGGACCTGATTTTCGCCAATCAAAATTAGCAATCACATCTCTCAACACCAAATTAACCTGGTCTCATCTTCAAGGAATCTTACTCAGCCATGAATCTATGTTAAATGATGAGAACAACTCTCAACCTCAAGCTTTTAATCACACTGTCTCAAACCCAAACCAGTTTCGAAACAATAGATCCGGTATTCTTCCTACACCCCCAAATTTTCAACAAATCAACCAAAATCAAAACCAGAACCAAAATGACAAAAATAAAAACAAAAAGAATGAAAATTGGAAGAAACCCAAGTGCCAAATCTGTAGCATACTAGGTCATACAGCGAAAGAATGTCGCTGGAGATACTCAAAATCAAACAACCGAAACCAACCACCACCAAATTCCGCAATACACAGACCTGTTGCGTACTTTACAGCCCCTCCATCTTACCTCAATATACCACCACCACATCAGGCCACTGAGTGGTACTTAGACTCTGGTGCGACCAACCATATATCCCCAGACCTCAATAATCTATCCTCAACTGCTTCTTACAACGGTACAGAACAAGTCTTGGTCGGCAATGGCACAGGTCTGACAATTGAAAACATTGGAAATTCTTTTATTCAATCAAATTCAAAACCATTACATTTAAAAAATGTTTTACACGTACCTAATATAAAAAAAAGCCCTAATCAGTATTGATCAATTTACAAAGGACAATGATTTAATTATTGAATTTTCTCCCTCTTCTTGTGTCATTAAGGATCGATGTACGCAGGAAGTTCTTCTGCGCCTCAAACCTAGCAATGGATTATATTGCATCTCCAATAAGCTGGATAGAAATCCACAAACGTTTCTCTCAAATCTTTCTCCAATAAATTGGCATCAAAGATTATGTCATCCTTCAATGGATGTTATAAATCTCTTAGCCAGGAACAATTATATTTCTTTAAATTCGAATAAATTTCCTAATTGCATAGATTGTTGCACAGGAAAATCAAAGAAATTACCTTTTTCATTAAATAAGCTTGTTTGTCATAAGCCTTTGGAATTGGTTCATAGTGATATGTGGGGACCTGCCCCAATTCAATCAAAAAATGGATTCAAGTACTATCTAATCTTCATTGATGATTTTTCTAAATTCACTTGGATTTATTTCATGAATTCAAAATCTGAAACTGGCTCAATTTTTAAGCAATTCAAAACTCAGGTGGAAAATCTATTATCAACTAAAATCAAGAGAATGCAAGTAGATGGTGGAACTGAGTATAAATTCTTAGAGCAATATCCTGAAATAACAATTCAAAAGTCCTGTCCATATTCCCCACAACAGAATGGTCGATCAGAAAGGAAACATAGGCACATAAATGAGTTAGGAATGTCAGTTTTCTCAGCATCAAATCTACCTCTAGAATACTGGCCTGAAGTTTTCTTTAGCACAGTATTTACAATAAACCGAATTCCTACTCTGACCAAACCTCAAACATCTCCCTTTGAAAAACTGTTTTCAAAAAAACCAGACTTTTCTCATTTCAGAACCATTGGTTGTCTATGCTTCCCTTACTTAAAACCATATAATTCACACAAGCTTGAATTCAAATCCAAACCATGTGTCTTTTTAGGATATGCACCTAGTTACAAGGGCTATAAATGTCTTCATGTTCCTAGTAATAAAATCTATATCTCAAGAAATGTACTTTTTGACGAAAGCAATTTTCCCTTTCAAAACCAAACTCAAAATCCACCATCTCAAACTCTACATACCGACAGTCAAACCATTCCACTTTCTCTACTCCAAACAAGACCAAAACCTTCTGAACCAGCTCAAATACAACCATCTGCTACAGTACAAAACACCACATCTTCAGAACCAATATCCATTTCTGAACCTATACGTAATGAACCATCAACAAGTACTGAAATCCTTCCAACTCCGAATCAACCACCCAAACATCACATGATCACTCGAAGCAAAATAAACAAAAGCAAACCTAAGAAAGATTCAAACTTTGTAACGTTTCTTGCTGAAAAAAATAATAATTATCAGATTGAACCTTCTTGCTTTACTGCTGCTAATAAATATGAAAAGTGGAGAGATGCAATGGCATCGGAAATCACTGCTTTACTTCAAAACCAAACTTGGGTACTGGTACCTCCACCAGAAGACAAAAATATAATTAAGTGTAAATGGATTTACCGAATTAAAAAGAAATCAAATGGCACAATCGATCGATACAAAGCTCGATTAGTAGCCAAAGGCTTCACACAAGAAGAAGGGATCGATTATGAAGAAACTTTTAGCCCGGTTATTAAACCGACAACCATCAGACTTGTTCTCTCAATTGCTGTCTCTAGAAATTGGATTCTAAGGCAGTTAGACATAAACAACGCATTTCTCAATGGAGATTTGCAAGAACTAATCTTCATGGATCAACCACCCGGATTTAAAGATCCCAATTATCCAGACCATGTGTGCTTATTAAAGAAAGCTCTTTATGGCTTGAAACAAGCTCCTAGAGCTTGGTTTCAAAAGCTAAGCAATTCTCTGCTCCAATTGGGATTCACAGCCTCTTTATCTGACAATTCCCTGTTTATTTGCAAAACTGCTAACTCTATTACCCTAATGCTTGTTTATGTAGACGACATCATTATCACTGGCGATAATCCGGAGGCGATTCAAGCAATCATCAACAAACTAAATTCGCAATTCAGTTTAAAGGATTTGGGGCCTCTTCATTACTTCCTTGGAATCGAATGCACACCAACAACAAACGGTCTTCACCTTAATCAAGCCCATTATGTCAACCAGTTGCTTCTCAAGGCGAACATGGGCGGTGCAAAACCAGTAAGCACTCCAGTTGGTGCTGGGGAACAATTCTCACGATTTGATGGCGAATTAATGGCGGATCCCCTTCTTTACAGAAGCATTGTAGGAGGTCTTCAATACGCAACTCTAAGTCGACCCGACATTAGCTACGCCGTTAACAAAGCCAGTCAGTTCATGCACCAACCTCGTACGACACATTGGTCTCTCGTCAAAAGAATCCTTCGATATCTCTCTGGAACCCTAAACCATGGCTTAGAAATAAAAAAATCAAATGATCTCACCCTCCATGTTTACTCTGATGCCGATTGGGCCGGATGTCCAGATGATCGTCGATCAACCACTGGATATTGCGTGTTTCTTGGGAGAAACTTAATTTCCTGGTCTTCAAAAAAACAGCACACAGTTTCAAGGTCAAGCACTGAAGCTGAGTATAAAGCTTTGGCCTTTGCAACTGCTGAATCTATGTGGCTTCAATACGTACTTCATGAACTTCACATTCCTCAACCTTTACCCCCAACTCTCTACTGTGACAATTTGGGAGCGACGTATCTTGCTTCGAATCCAGTTTTTCACTCAAGAACAAAACACATTGAAATAGATTTTCATTTCGTGCGAGAAAGAATAACCAAGAAACAACTAACTGTTAGATTCGTGTGCTCAATGGATCAATTGGCTGATGTGCTAACAAAAGGAATTACTGTTAATCGATTATGTTATTTGCGTTCCAAGCTTAATGTGAAAGAATCCTCACATAAGCTTGCGGGGGACTGTTGAAGGAGACACTGGACGAATGAGCTTTGTGATGAAGGAGACTCAATGGTTGGATTTTTAATGAAGACGGGCTTCTGTTGAATGGGCTTTGTTATGGGCTTTAATAATAGGTTTGTACTTTAGCTTAAGTGATATTTAAATGAGTGGATGAGATTAAAGTAATTGTTAGGGTTAATGTACCGTACTGTTCATTCCAGTCTATAAATAAGGTAGACTGAGTATTGTTAGACACAATTCAAATTAATACAAAATCTCTCATTCTCTCTTTCTCCTTTAAATCTATCACTTTTTGTAATGAAATGTTTACTTGAATCTTGAAATTTGGTAGCATTTGCATGATTTCGATTATTGAGAGAAATGTAAGACTTGTTTATTAATAAATGTTTTCTGGTTCTTAATTGCTTAATGAATGAATGCTTACTTGGTGTCTATATCTTAACAAGTATTTATCTAGTTTTTATGTGTTTATATCATAAATGTTTCTTGATGGTTGTTAATTGCTTAAATGAATGTTTACTTGGTGCATGCATCTTAAGAATTATTTATCTAGATTTTCTCGAGTTTATATCACACATTCAGTCCATACAGGCTCAACGGTAAAGACCATACTTGTGCTTGTGCAGAATACCAAAAACACTTAATAAAACTAATTAAATTATCAAGTAGCATTATCTAAATACAAGGATACAAAAACATTAATTATAAGTACAAGTAATGCATGTTACCATTTAAACTTTCAAACAAAAATTAAAAATTACAGTACAGTACAGTCAACCCAAACAAAAAAACTAGTAAAAATGGATATTCCACCATTAATCCCAAAAAAATAAAAAAAATTACAAACTGGCCCTCAAAAAGCCATGCGAAATTCCATGTGAAGTACTCCCAATCAGGGAAGGAAACACAAATCAGCCGTGTATATTCAAATACAAATTCCAAAAAAAAAAACTAAAAATCACTCCTCCCCCCTAAGAAAAAAAAAGAATATTACAAACAACAAAAATACACCAGCCAAAAAAAAAAAAAAAAAATACCTACTCAAAACCATCCATCAACTGCCTTCCTCCTCCATTTTCGCTTCTAGAACCTTTCTTCCCACTACTCCCCTTCTTACTCCTCCTTTTCGCCTTGAGCCTCTTCTTCTTCTCATTCGCATCCACCCACACATAATCTGACGGAATTGTAAAAGGGTCCGTTTCGTCTTTTAGTGTTTGACTTTGACCGTCAGAGCTTTGACCTTTGACCCAATTGTACCAGGAACTGGAGGCGTCCAGTTGGGAGGATTTAGTAATGGAAGTGTCCAGTTGGGTGGGCGATGATGGCGGAGTTGTGAATTCGTCCAAGGGCTGGAGCTCTTCGAATTTTGTGAAGGTTACGAGGAC
This sequence comes from Juncus effusus, assembly GCA_027726005.1. Classification (NCBI taxonomy): domain Eukaryota; kingdom Viridiplantae; phylum Streptophyta; class Magnoliopsida; order Poales; family Juncaceae; genus Juncus; species Juncus effusus. The sequence goes on along the minus strand of CM050906.1, from coordinate 371,803 downwards.
ACGGATCGTCGGTACGATTGGAATCGCCAGCTGGCATTTAGAAATTAAAAAAATATGATTAGAAGAAATATTGGAATTCAGAGAGTCGTGAGAATAAGTTTTGGTTGGTATTAAACCCTCGATTGTTTAAAGTTAGATTGCGAAATCAACCTAATAATCAAGCTTCAAATGTGCAATTAAACCTCAAATTAATCTAATTTATGTCTAGTTACAACTTAATTTAGCATCAGTTTAACCTAATTAAGATCCAAATCATCCCCAAATCCAACAAATCAGATACTAATTCCTTGATTTTATACCAATATTATACTTACTTCCCCCAATATATCTACTTATTCGACCCAATTATACCCTCAAATATGCATAATTCATCTAAAAAATTAGGGTTTTCATTTTTCTCACCTTGACAGGAAAAGTGCCAGCTGGCAACTTGGTAGTCAACAACTCCCTGAGTCTCCTAACCGCCTTGACTTTCCCAGCCAGCACATCGAGAAGCGGAATCAGCTCCTCAACTTTCAACGGAAAATCATTCGTCAGCCAAAGCACAGGCCTCACTCCCTTTTTATACTCGCTTTCGCTTAAAGACCCCCCGCTTTTCTTCTTTTTACCAGAACTGCCCTTGCTCTTCTCGCCTGACGACTCATTGTTGTTAGAATTTACGGAATTGCCCTTACTAATAGGTGTTTTTTTGCCCCCACTGTTCCATCCAAACCACCCTTTCTTCTCCTTATTACCATTATTACTAGAACCCCCATTTTCAACGTTATTACTGTTATTTTCTGAATTATTTTCAAAATCGTTGTAATTTTCCGCCTCAGAATTTCCGTTTCCCCCGAATCGGAGAGCCGAATCGAGCTGCTTTCTCTCTTCAGGAGTCAACACCTCGTCCAAATCCGCATCGAGATTCGTGCTGCCGCCAGCTGTCCCTAACCTCTCCTCATTCTCAAGATTAAACAATTCCTCATCGGTCATCGCGCCAGGAACTCGTCTCGATTTAACAGTCACCAAAACATGCAACATGTCGTAAACTTTAGCCTTCCAATTTCCCACCGTTTCGGTCCTCTCGATTCTTCTCCAGTTGAGATGCGGTACCAGCTCGGCCTGAGTCACGTCGATTCCAGGCCGGTACATGTTAGTTTTCGCCATTAACGCCACCTCATGCGCCACCTCAGCTTCCGTCGGCTGAGCTCCAGCTCCTTCTAACGCGTCAGTGATTTCTTTTTCCTTGTGGGAAAGAACGATTAAGGAACCAGGAGAGAGAGATCTGCCTGACGGCGTTACAGCGCCGTCTCCGAGAAAGAGGAAGGTCTGATCGGATCTTTGGATTCTGAACCCGTCGAATCCGGCGAGAGTCATATCAGCTCGTAAACTCGATCCGCGTTTCCAGATCCGGTACGTATCCGACGGAGCGATGCGACTCACGAACGGAATCACCGAGCTCTCGAAATGGAACGAGATCTCCATGTAAAAGTCCCGGATTCTCGCAACCGACGCCAGAACCCTCGGCAATCTCCTGCACCACTTCGCCCAGGCCAGCGGCTGGTAATGCCGCGCAATCACCGCCGCCACGGCGTCCTCCCTCGCACACACCGCCTCCTGCAACGCCGACCACCCCTCCGCGTTCTGCAGCGACCAGTCAGCCCCGGCCGACATCAGCAAGTCCGCCGCCACCGGATCCCGCATCCGCACCGCCAAATGCAGCGGCGTCTCTCTATTCGGCACGTCCCGCCTGTCAATGACGGCTGAGACGGCGTCAGCGGTGGATTCGCCGGCGATGGACTCGGCCTCGGTGGTGACTTCGCCGGACTTGGGCAGGCGGGGGAGGGATGAGACGATGCTCCGGAGCTGGCCGTGGTCACGCCGCAGCACGGCCAAATGGGCCGGGCTGTGCGCGTATTTCGTCATGTCTTCCATTTATTTGTTAACTAACTAACCAGATCTGTGCTCGGAAGTCAGCTAACGGATTGGTTTCCTCGTTTGGATTGGGAATTGAGGGAAGTGGTTCAGATGGAGCGGATCTGGAGGGAATTGGAGAATGAGAGTTGATCGGAGAGAGGAGGGAAGGACATGGCGGAGGCGGAGGCGGAGGTAAAGGAGAGTCTTTCAGTGGTTTGAGAGGTGTTTTGTGACTTTGTTTCTACCTCTCTTTACTTTGTTTTGTTTTCGGTTTTGTTTCTCTCCTTTTTCTTTCTGTTGTCGTGCTGGCTCGGCTGGGAGCGGAAGGATAGCTTTAGTTTTACTGGCGTTGTTTGGGAAATGGGTTATGGGCTTGGTTTTATTTTAATTGTGGGGAAATAATATAACTTCTTTTGAAAACTGGAAAATGAACTCTTTTGGGGACCCCAAATATACATATTATTTGAAAAAAAGTTGTGGGGCATAGAACTTGTTTTGGACCGAAATGAGTTTTTGAATGTGGACTTGATAGAATCTTGTTAGTTGGAGGCCCAGAAGGCAAACAAAAGGCAAAATAAGACGAGATTAAGGGGCTGTTTTCTAGCGCAGTTTTGAGCAAGGCTTAGGAAGCCATGCTTGCAGGAAGCTATGGTTGCAGGAAATTATGAAAAACTGTATAAAATTGTAAAAAAAGGTGTTTGATGAAATCATAGGAAGCTATGAATATAATATTGTGAAATATGAATATATTATTGTTATTTTTAAAAAAATAGCTGTTGAAAGGAAAGTATTTTTGTAAAACCAATACACAATTATGAGAAGATTATATTAGTTATGTTAATTATAATGATTTCGTAGTATTTTCTCAATGTAAAAAACTGTATCAGTATTACACACAGATACCTTTTGCTATGCAATTAAGGAAAAATCTTATTTAATCCAGCCTTAAGAAAAATATGATAATCAGTCACATTTTAAGTTAATATGATCAACAAATAAACAACTAATCATGTTATCACATTTGAACCAACACATAATCAAATAGCAGGATCAATAATCGGAAAAAATATCATACAAATAAAAAAAAAATTAATATAAAGGGCTAATTGAATTACTGTAATTTCTATACTTAAATCAAACCAAAAAATTCCTAACCGTACTTAGTTTTACAAAATCCAGAATCAAATTATACTCAGTGTACGATTTTATCAAAATTTGTGCTTTAGTTCAGATCCATGGAATTGAAAGAATACAAGCACGAAAATTTTATAATAATAGCTAATGTTATAATAGTTTAATTTACTTGCTTACTTCATAAAATATTATCAAACTAACTTTTTTCTAACTTCAGTTAATATAAATGATATATGGATTAGTTGATGCCTGATTATAGCAAATACACCCTGAGTTGTGGATTTTTCAACTTTAGTACAAGTTAAGAAGAGCAAACTTATAATCAACACGCCAGGGACCTAATTAATTCTCAATTAGCCTTCTGGTAGAAATGCATAAATTAATTGAAAATTAGAAATCCGAATTTTCCAAACTAACACAAATTAGGAAAAGCTGAATTACAAATCAAGAAACTATTACTAACTCAAACTTACAAAAGGGCAAAATTCAATTCCCAACTTCCACTGACAAATAAAATTCATTTCTTTGAGATAAAGAAATATTTTTGCATTCGTCAAATTACTCAATCTTGAGCAAAGAAAAATAACTAAGTAGAGTGAGATACTTAGTAATTCAACGAGAGCAAATCAATGGGTTCAATTCAATCGAGAAAGTACTAGAGAGAATATTGGAGGAGGAAGCTAAGCACAAAATGTCAGCATGATAGAGTTTGAGCATATAGATTGAAATTTGAGAAAGAAAGACCCGTATAATTATTTTAATCATTTTTTCTCTCTTTTCCCACTCAAAACTCCAGTCGAGTGGATTTTTCAAAAGCCACAAAAAAGCTCACTTTCGTGGAATCCTGCCCTCATAGGAGCAAAAAACGTGAAATTTTTTTAGTGCCCCGAACAGTAATTGTATAGAAAGTGTTTATTACATACAGAATCTAGATATTGTAGTCATTTAACGAAATTAATAAATAATCTTCATTTTGTTTGATTTTAAGTTACAAACAACAATTAATTGCTAACTGCTCTTATTAATTATGTGTCATTGGAAAGTCCATTAGAAAATAACTTTCCAACTCAACTTTGTTTTGACGAAAATGATGGGCATGTTTTATTTGGTGTGTTTCAAGGAGATTTCATTTTAAATACATGATTAAAACATAATTTATTATTTAATTTTATGAAAATTTGAAATTGAAGCATCAAATTCACGTCTGAATTTAATTTACATGAGGCCCAAATATCAACCATGTGAGTGAGGCCCACTAAATAATTCAAATTATTTATTCTAGCTGAAGGAAATAAAAAACTAGACGTTACACGCCGCCTACTCCAACGGCTCTTTTCGGATTTTGATTTCAAATTCCAAACCCTCTCTTTCTTTCCCCCTTTTCTGTCTCATCCCCATTTCTCTCTCTTCATATTTCCAATTCGAATCAGAAACTAAATCGCACAATTCAGAAGCTAAATCGATCAAATTCCTCACAGAGATCCAATCTTCAACCTTCCTCTCTTTCAAAACCTCTTCGTTTCACAAATCCCTCTTCGCCCTTCTCCAAGATCGGATCTTGAAGTTGAATCCCTCAAATCAACTCAAAAACCCCAAATTCCAACCTTGATTTCTGCTTCAATGGCGCCTACACCAAAACCAACCCCGAATTCCACCCAAAACTACCATACTCCACTAAGAACGCCTCAAACAAGGCACCGTCTCTGCTTCCCAACCCCCAAAAACGGCACAGTACTCGCCCCTGTACCGACCGAGCACCCTGTTGAAGTAATCGGGCGGATCCGCGACTATCCGGACTGCAAGGAGAGGAACCACAACCCGTCACTGGAGATCTCCAGTGACGGACAATCCGTGAAGGTTCATACGGATATTGGGTACAGAGATTTCACCATTGACGGCGTTTCGGTGTCGGAAAGTGAGAATCTTCCGAGTTTTTACGAGAAGTTCGTCAAATCGAGGGTTGAGGGAGTGAGAGTGGGATCGAAATGCACGATTATGATGTACGGACCGACCGGATCGGGGAAAAGTCATACTATGTTTGGATCGATGAAAGAACAGGGGATTGTGTACATGGCTTTGAGGGATATTTTGAGTGAGAGCGGGGATTTGGGGGAGAAGGAGAGTGAATCAGGGTTTAAGCTTGGGGTTTTTGTGAGAGTCGCTGTTTTGGAAATCTATAATGAGGAGATTTATGATCTTCTCTCCGCTAATTTGAACGGAAATAGTACTGGGTTGAAAAATACTGGACAGAAGGTAATGAAGTTTTTTTTCTTTGTGATTTTCGTTAAATTGGGGTTAAGTTTGAAGTTTTTTTTGTGTGTTTTTGATTGGAAATTGTGATTTCTGATTTGATTTAGGCAAGGATTGAAATAATCGGAAAAAGGGCGAAAAATCCGACATATTTATCAGGAAACGAAGCCGGTAAAATTTCAAGAGAAGTTGCAAAAGTCGAGAAACGACGGGTAGTGAAAAGCACTCTTTGTAATGACAGAAGTTCAAGGAGTCACTGTGTGGTAATTATTTTATTAATTATTCATATTATTATTTTTACTGAAATTGAATTTTAATTTCTTTTTAATTTTGGGTTTGATTATAGTCTTATAAGTAGTAGAATAACGAAATAAAAGCTAGTGAAACAGTACCAATATTGGAATCCCTGATCAAAGTTGATTATTATTATTACTATTATTATTATTAATTTTTTTTATTTAGATAATTTTGGATGTGCCTTCAGTTGGGGGAAGATTAATGCTCGTTGACATGGCCGGATCGGAAAATATCGAAGCGGCTGGACAAACTGGCTTCGAAGCAAAAATACAAGTAATTATTTATTTATTTTTCTTAATTATTTTTTTACTTAATTTTTGGCTGTTATATTTGATTTTTGAAATTCCCTTACTGCAATTAATCCATGAATCAGTGTCAAATCGGTACAATCCTCTCATGTTTAGCTGGTCCATAACATTGTTTGAACACTGTATATTTATTACAGAAATATCAATCTTTACTTAAGTTTTTATTTATTTTGATTTTTTCAGACCGCAAAAATAAACCAAGGAAATATCGCCCTAAAACGAGTCGTGGAATCGATCGCAAACGGCGATTCTCACGTACCGTTTCGTGACAGTAAACTCACTATGCTTCTCCAGGTATCAATTATTTATTTATATATTTATTTATTTATTTGTTAGTTAATTAATTAATTTATTTATTTATAATTTTTAACTTTTTGACAGGATTCATTTATTATTTATTTAGGATTCATTTGGATTAATTAATTAATTAAGTTTAATTAATTAACAATTAATTTTATTTGCTTTAATTTTTTGACAGGATTCATTTGAGGACAACAAGTCCAAAATCCTCATGATCCTCTGTGCGAGCCCCGATCCGAAAGATATGCACAAAACAATCTCAACTCTAGAATACGGCGCTAAAGCAAAATGCATCGTTCGTGCTGCACACATGGCCACACCGAAACCCTCACACCAGATCCCAGACGACTCATCATTGCTCAACTCTCGCATTCAATTGATGAATCAGTATATTGTGGATTTACAAAGGGCCCACAAGGAAGAAATTGTTAAAAAGGATGCTGAGCTGGCGGTTGTTAGGGGTCAGAAGGAAGGGTTGGAGAGAGAAGTGCTGAGTCAGCGAGAGGAAATTGAAATTCTCAAGAGGAAATTAATGGAGATTGAGGATAATCGTAATAATAATGAGGGTAATTTAGGGATTTGGGGGAGATTTGCTGATGTGGCGGGTCAGGATATGGTTAAGTCCATGGAGCTGGATTATGGTGACGTGGCGAGTTCGTTTGAAGTAAAAGAAGTAAAAGAGGATTTGAGGAATAATAATAATGTTGCGGTGCCGATTTGGACGAGGAATTTATTGCCGGCGATTGAGGAAGAGGCGTCAGAAGAATCCTCTGTTGTGACAGCTGGCGCTGATGTGGCGGTTTTGGAGGATAAAGAGGTGGTTGAGGAAAAGCTGGATTTGGATTTGGATTTGGATTTGGTTATTCCGTGTAGTGAGAAGGACAGACAGAAGAGGATCGAGAATATACACCGGCTTTGCGGGAATTACAGGGAAAAGGAGAATAGGAATAACGGCGAGAATAACAACAAATATGGGGATGAAAATGCAGAGCCTGGTTTTAAAAAGGAGGCTAAAAATGAGAGTGGAGTGAAACAGGAAAAAGAGGAATTGGTGGACGTGTATGTGAAATGGGAGGTTTCGAAGGGCAATTCGGGAAATTTGATCGCGAAAATTAGGGTTTTGAGGGATTCGAGTCTTTCGGATCTGAGGAAGGTTGTTGACGCGCATGTTGACGAGTCGGATAGTTTCACGTTTCTCCTATTAAAGGTAATTTTTTTTTTTTTTGATAAATTATGTGATATTTTACCTCTATATAGGGCAATTTGCAAAAAAACCTCTACATTTTCCATCGACTGCAAAAAAAGGCCCTGTATAATTGAGTAGTCCTAGTCCCTCATGTTAGGAAAGAACGTAGTTTTTTTTTTTTTTTTTTTTCCAATTTATAACAAGGCAGTTTTTTTTTGTAATTTAGGGATAACAGAAGGGCTTTTTGGCAAATTTGTTCATTTAAAATAATATTTTTTATTATTTTACAGGATCCGAGTGGGGCGCCGGTACAGAAAGAGAAGGAAGGAGAGATCCGAGTGGCGAATCTTCCGATTTGCAGCAATCAAGTGAACGGATTTCTCGCTTCCCTCAGGCCGGTAAAAATGATTAAGAGATCAGCCAATCAGGTGCCGTTTAGCTCTTTGGAGAATAAGCTCAGCTCTCCTCTTGCCGGTTTTGCAAATTAGGGTTTAATGATTTGATTTGTATTATAAATTGGGCGAATTGTTTTGTGTTTAGATTTGGAAACATGTGTTGTGTTGTGGAAATTTATGATGTGGTTAAATTTTCAATTTGAAGTTGATTTACATCTGGTTGATTGATTTGGGGTTTTAGTAATATGTGGTTGATTTTTTTGCATGGCTTGAATTTGGATTTTGAAGTTGTATTTTGGATGGTTGGAGCTGCATGTTATGCAAATTTCCAATTGGAGATTTATCTCAGTTCCTCTCAGTTCTGAGGATCAAATAACATGACATAGCTTGCTAGAATAGTATATAGACACAAATAACTTGCTTGAATAATTTATGGAAGTGAAACATATATATAGGCGTAGATATTATATAGTGCATAAATGGTATAAAATAGTATATTTAATATGTAATTACTATTGATTAATAATTTAATATATACCTGAATAGAACAATATATAAACATTATAAACAGTACATAGCTGCAATAAAATAAAATAAGATATTGGTTTTATAAACAATAATAGTCATTAGATATCGTTAGTAAAAATAGCACATCATATAGGTGTAATAAAACAATATGCATTGTACAATAATGTATATTCTAGAAATATTTTTATATAACATTATATGGATATAACAAAACCATATATGCAGTTTTAACAAAAAAAAATGCTATGTAAATGTAAAATAAAAGGCAATACATGACATATAACAAAGTATATAAAAAGACTGACCACATGAGAAAAGAATAAAAGCATATACAAATAACATCCAATCATATACAATGCAATATCTACAAAACTGGCTCAACTTGTAATACACTAATACTACATATCTCATCACCTCACAATGTTAATTTTGAGGTTGTATAGGCGTATATATGAAATTTTATTATAATGTTACATATTATGAGGTCTTATAAGAGTATATTTGAAAATTTGCAGAAAAAATGGACTTAACGAAATCCGCGGAATTTGTTGGACAAAACAACCTCTAATTACTTTCTTGTTGCCCATTTTTCGCTGGTCTAATCAAGAAAATTTCCAATTAGAATTCCCCTTTTTTTCTCTCATCTAATCTCATCATCTCATCCATTTCTAGCTTCAAATTGGGGAGAAATTCCAGCGACCCACATTCCAATTGATCAACAAAATTGAGTTCTTGGGATGATCCGAATTTGATTATTAATCAGGATGGAAAGAAACCAATAAGGGGAAAGTCATTGAAATTTGCGAATTTGATTTACAAGGTACGAAAATTTGATTTGAAATGTATGCAAGTTTGTAATGTTTCTTCTTTCTTTCTTCAATGAAATTGTCTATCTTTGCGGTTCTGAACTTTTTATGATTTTGATTTAGAAATTTTTGTAATTCTGTTATCTTTGCTAATTTAATCCTCGATTAATCTTCAATGAGATCTTTCTAGCTAACAAACTTGGATCTTAATTCTTGATTAAGATATGCTAATTTAATCCACTAAATTTGATCTTTTTTCTTCTTCTGTATCTCTAATTCAGATTAAATAAATTGTCAACCAAGGAATGGATACCAAGATGAAGGGCCTCTTCAAAGGCCTTCGTTACATCTCTCAAATTTTCGGTACGTTTCGATTTTCATCGAAATTTTTCTTTATTACTTCACATATATATTTCATCTAGTATTCACAGATTTATATAATTTCATGGTTTTTAACTGCATTGTTCATCCACAAAATTTTGTATTTCTAAATAATATCATAAAATATAAATTTTATTGATAATGACTTCAGTTATTCAATTTTTGATGTCATTGACATGAAATTTTCTAAAGAAAATCTCATTTAAACAAGAAATTCACCTTTAACAACTACTAATTTTACACATAATTTTCTATACTTTGCAAACAAATTCTTTCAATATCATTTTCATAAATAATAATTTACTAAATGCGCATGGCAGATTTAAGAAATTTACCTTTAATAACTACTAATGTTACACATAATTCTATATTTAACAAACAAATTCTATCAATATCATTTCATAACTAACAATTTATTAAATTTATGATATGGCAGATTCAAAAGGAGAGCCCGAAATGCAAATCGGATTTCCAACCGATGTGAAACATGTGGCACACATCGGTTGGGACGGTCCGACGCCCTCGCCTACAGGCCCCACTTGGGTAATAATTACCTTTATACCCTTTGTTTTTCATATCATTCATTGATCATATAAATGTATGTTTGATTATATACTGGATAATTAATTGCATTGGTAATTTTATCTATACAATCATTAATAGATGAATAAGCTTGCATTTCCTTGTTCATTCATACCATTAACCATATAAATATTTCAATATATTCAATAATTAATCGCATTGATATTTTGTACAATAATTAATGGATGAATAATCTGGCCTTTCTTTGTTCTTTTATATCATTAATAATATAAATGTTTCATTATATATTTAATAATTAATTGCACTTATATTTTTATACAATAATTAATAGATGAATACACTTGCCTTTCTTTGTTGTTTCATATCTTTAATAATATAAATGTTTGAGTATATTTGAAAATTAATTGTGCTGATATATTTATTTTATACAATGATTGATAGATGAATGAGTTTCAGTCAGGCATGGAAGGAAGCCAGCAAAACACTGGATCATCCAATTGGGCTTCTTCTGGTAAAAAAAAATATACATCTCATGATCTTAACACTTGTTGATTATTTGTTCATTTTGTTAAAAAATAAGTTGTGAGTACTTTATGTTAGGAGTATTTCATTTCATTATAATTGAACATATATGGAATATTATATACAAAAAATGCTACAAGACATGACCATAAAGCATGATAGCATCATGACAGTCAATAATGCAAATATTACATCTTTAATTAGGCATACTCAACAATAATATTTACAAGTATAGACTCTATCATACTATCATCATGCTAAATGCAATGAGAAAATATAGTAAGTGCACTGAAAATGTATAGTGAATGCACTGAAAATATACAACATAACCCTCTTTATGTTATCAACGAAACAAAACATGCACTTTCATCACAAAACTAGAATTAATCAATTAATCTCATCACAACAATTTCCATCTTTTCCACAGGATTTTCCGACTCAAGCAGGAAAGCAACACTAGAGAAACCTCCGTCTCGACCGCCACGTCACAAGTCATCCTTCACAGACCCCGACTCGCCTCAGCATGACATCATGCTGACTCAGTCCGGCGGCGGGTCGACCCGCCTCTCCTCTTCAAGCTCAGTCGGCTCGCCGTCCCGCGACATCCAGGCCGGGTCCCGGCACGGCCGGAAGAGCCGCTCCGCCGGCGGCGGCGGAAGCTCCGGCGACTCACAGCCGTCAGACGCGCCACCAACAGTGCCTAAGCAGAAGAACCGCAGAAAGGTGAAAGGGTCAGGTGGTGGGTCGAGTGGAGGGTCAGTCAGGTCGTCCAGGTCAAGGTCGACGGCGGCGGCTGGGTCGCCGGAGTTGGGCGGAGCGACGGAGGAGGCGGGGAGAGGCCGGCCGCAGAGGCTGACCTCGGCTAGAGAAGGAGAAGAAGATAGTTTCTGAGTTTTGCTTAACGAAAGACTTGTTTTGTTTTGGCGTTCGTATTATCTTTTAATTGCAAAGGTGTATAAAAATGGGTGGAATTTTTGGTTTTAAAATGGTTTTGGGTATTTTTTTTTTTTTTTTGATTTTTTATTTAGGTGGCTGGAAATGGATTTTTTCCATTTTTTTTATTGAGGTTTTTTTGTCTGAAATGGTAAGAGGAAAGAAAAGAAACAAATGTTTGTTTTTGTTTTTGAGGGGAGAAAAATATTATTTGGCCAACTAACAAGGTGTAAACTAGTTTTTTGATTATCTATGTAATTTTCAATAATGGAAGGGCATTTATGCAAATTTTTAATTTGAAATGATATTCCATTTTCAACGGATTTGTTGTTGTTGGCTTGCATGTCTTTGTTTGACCTACATAATTTTCAATAATGGAAGGGTTTAAGGATTTTTAATAGATACTATGAAACATCATGTATGATGATAAAATATTATGTTAGTATAAAATAATATATATAAGAGTATTTTATAATAATAAGTATTATAATATCGTACACATTTATTTAATACCAGCCAGTCTGGACAAGTTATGTGATATATTATGTTAAATATAATATTTATAGACCTGTAAAAAAGACATGTGTCAGCTCAGAATTTAACATGAACTTCCTTGTAATAAGGTAAAATTAGAACGATAAGTAACACTAGTGAAACAATATATACTCGTAATAAGAACATATAGACATCACAAGTAGTATATACATTTAATAAATGCCTGGTATATATATGATATAGCAATAAATACAAAAATAATAAAAAATATAATAAAATAGTACACTGTATATATGTCGTATAATAAAACATTATTTGAATTTCTATTTCAAAACTAAAATCTTGGTTTGGGATTACTTAGTTTTGATGCTTTCAATCCATTACTTAGTTTTGATGCTTTCAATCCATTTTTCTTCTCTCTTCATACTATATATCCTTAAAAAGAGAGCTAATAAATATACATACAATGAGCACAATTTTGGGTGATTTACAAAAATAAGAACAAATAACTTAAATATTTGTATACCGCGTCAAATACGGGGTTAGCTTTCCTGACTCAAATGAAAAATCATCATTTGAAATAGCAACACAATCAACAAACCTGACATAATTTGGAGATGATCAAATCAAATACTTAAAATTGTTTCTTCTTTTTTATGTATTTTCCTTTTTGCGTAATAAACACACTTAAAATCAGTTCTTACAAACCAAAGAATTTACATATCGACACACAAATCACATCCCTTTTCCCGATTTTTTTCACATATTTCAGAGTTTATTTGTACGAATACAATCAAATTATATCATATATGCAGAAAAGAATCAAAGAACCAAACTCATTTATCACATGAAAAAAATATAAAAAAAAGCAAAAAAAAAGAAGCAGACATTACGAGATACAATTCGCCCATTAATCACAAAATCATGATACTTTGACCTACAGCATTAAAAAAAATCATTAGAGAACAAAATTTCCAAAAAAACTCAATAAAAACTAAATATCACGTATAAACCCACAAATAATAAAATAATAAAATAATAGAATAATCACACTCACCATATTCAAATACTTTTTGTGAACTTTCAACGCTTCCTTGCAAGCCTTCTTCGCGTCCAAACTCCCCGTTATATCGTTCAAAATCTACAAAAACATCAAAAAATTCACGATATGATATGAAAGCCTATTATTGGAGATTACAAAAAAGCCCCTGCATTATTGCTAAAATTGCAAAAAAACCTATCGTTATTTTGAAGTTAACACCGTGAGCTTTAATAGTTGTAATATTTCAATCTAACAGTAGGGTTTTTTTTGTAATTTTGGCAATAATGCGGGGATTTTTCGCAATTTCCAATAATGCAAGTTTTTTTGCAATTTAGGCATCACTCAGGGGCCTTTTTGCAAATTTCCCATTTTTTATCTCACCTTGACGACATCATCGAGCCCTTTGGCTTCCTTCTTGAGTCTTTTGCTCTTCGCTTCTAAAACTCCCGCGACTATAAATACGGGAAAAGGCGGGATTTGGGGATTCGGGTTTTTTTGTAAGTTTCGCTTTTCGAATCGGCCGTATTTTTTGAGGGAGTTTGAGTGGTGGAGTGATGAGGTGGATGAGGATGAGGTGGCGGGAAGGGCGCTGATGTCAGCGGATGATTGGTAGAGTGAGAATGTGTTTGGGTTGTATTCCATCCCCCACATAAGCTGAAACAAATTAAGAGAGAGAGATTATGAAAGAGAGAAATTAAGGAAGAGAGAGAGAGAGAGAGAGAGAGAGAGAGAGAGGGGGGGGGGGGGGGGGGGGGGGGGAGAAATCAAGAGAGAGGGAGGCATAGAAATTAAGAGAGAGAGAGAGAGAGAGAACCTCCCAAAGATACAAAGAATCGACAAACGAAAACTCTCTTCTAAACAAAACCATCAACATGCGAAATGCGAACAAATACTCCCCGCCGTCCAATTCCTCTGCATTTTCACCTCATTTAATTAATATTTGTAATGATACTTTTAAGGAAATTCAGTACTTTAATAATTAAAAAAGAGTTAATTGTACCGATGTGTTGATGGAGTTTCGGATCGACGGATTTGATGATGTTAGAGAGAGTCGTGAGTTGAGAGCGGACTCCTATTGAAGTTGATGTGGATTTGAAATTCCCACGCTAAAAAATAAAAAATTAAATTAAATAAAATAATAATATAAAAAATGATAATAATAATAATAATAATAATAATAATAATGTACAAATGAGATAATTAAATTACCAATCTACGCATGAGCCTTTCGAAGCACCAAAACGCGTCGGCTTCATTTTCAATCAGAATTGAAATGGGCGAACAAAGATCACTCATTCCTAAATAAAACAAAAATACCAACATTAAATTAATTTCAAATTGACACTATAATAATATACATTAGCTGACCAAATATCTCCTTATACGGCTCAAACCTTTTAGGCTTTCAAAAAAGTAAAACGGTAAACGATATTTTTCCTTCTTAATTTTCTTCCTTTTTATGGTAAATATTAATAAAAAAGAACTTTAAATAAATAAATATAATAAAACCTTGGCAGTAATTAATGTCTTTATCGATCCAAGAATAAACAGCGAGTAAATCCCACAAGCGAGCTCTGTGCACCGGGTCCTCATAATAAACCAGCGACCTGTCTGTTCTTACCACATCCAACCCTAATTTCCCAAAAATAAATAAATAAAATTAAATAATAATTAAGGAAAAAGAGACTAATTAAAGGGACATTTCTGTAAAAAGAAAGACAAAGCACCGGTTAAATTTGAACTTGGGAAAAATAATTTTCATACAAAATTTGCATCTTATTTAAACAAAAATAAATAATCAATTAACAAATAAATAATAATGATAATAATTAACAAAAAAAGACTAGTTTAAGGGTGATTTGTGTAAAAAGGAAAAAAAAAAAACTTAATTTCCAAGTTGAGAAAATATAATTTTCGTACAATATTTGCATTTTAGAAGAAAATTATTAAGTTCATTTCATTAATCACGAGGTTAAGAAATCATTCACTTATTTTTATTTCGCATAAACTCAGAAAAATAAAATAAAATAAACAACGAAAAACAATACTTTATTAACATACCTATTTGGTGCAGGCTGAGCTTCCACTGTACAACATCCCTATCAACTGCAGCCTCTTTTTCATCCTCAACTGGATCCTCTGTTTCTTTTCCAACTGGATCCTCTGTTTCTTTCCCAACTGGAGACTCTGTTTCTTTCCCAACTGAAGACTCTGTTTCTTTCCCAACTGGATCCTCTGTTTCTTTCCCAACTGGAGACTCTGTTTCTTTTCCAACTGGAGACTCTGTTTCTTTCCCAACTGGATCCTCTGTTTCACCCTTATCAACTGGAGACTCTGTTTCTCCTTCAACTGGATCCTCTGTTTCACCCTTATCAACTGAAGACTCTGTTTTTTCAACTGGAGACTCTGTTTCAGTTCCAACTGGAGGCTCTGTTTTGTTGTGGATGTTTCTAGAAGCTTCGGCTGGCTGGCCGTCGTCAGTGATCAGAGGCATGGTTATCACGACTCCGCTGCCCACCGATTTCTCCATCTCTTTGCATTTATTCTTCAGCCCTTCGTATTCTGATCTGAAATTATTGATAAGTTAATAAAAGGGGAATTCGCAAAAACGCCCTGCATTGTTGAAAATCGCAAAAAAATGAAGCCCCAGTGTTATCAAGAAATTAAAAAATTAGTCCCTATTGCTAGTTAATGATTGATACTGTTGATTAACTTGTTCTGATCATTTTAATAATAATTAAAATAATTAGAAGCAATAAATTAATGAATTTCACTTAACAATTAACTAGTGGTTGGGGTCTAATTTTTTATTTTCTTGAGAATGGAGGTTTTTTTTTTGCGATTTTCAATAATTCAGGGGCTTTTTTGCAAATTTTTTATTTTTTATATTTATTTAAATTGAGAAATTGTACCGTCTAGATTGTCTCAGTTCATTTCGCTGGTCAAATGTTGAATTAGGGTCATAACAACCGAGCAAAAATTCCCATACTTCTCCTTTAATTGTTGAATGAACACCCTAAAAATAAATAAAAAATAATAATAATAATAATATTTAATGTAATAATATTCAAATATATTAGGAAGAGCATAAAGGTAATTGTACCCCGCGTTGGATTCTCTTAAGGACAGAAATTATGTCTAAATGGCCGTCTGGCGAAAATGAAGCTTGCCATCTCCTTGCGCTCAGAGTTCTACCAGGCTAAAATACATAAAACAAGTTTGATTAGACACTTCATTAATTTTATAAAATCAAAAAGCATGACCTAATTGAGACCCAATTGAGATTTTGAGGCTTAATTTGGGCCAATTGAAGGATTAATTGGTGTAAACTTGTTTGAAATCTGTCTGTATTTTTTTTTCTAAATCATGTTCTATAAGCAGAAAATTCGAAAAAGGTGTGGAATTTAGACTGAAAACTTGTCTCAAACAGTGCTAAATAAAAAACCAAAGAATAAAACGAAATAAGAAATCAATTAACACAAAATCACAAAAAAGAAGAAAAAAAAAAATACAAACCAGGGGCTTGAATCGGGTGATTGGTACATCATCACGGCACTCAGGCCTGATTTCGTAAAAAGCATCAGGATCCACGTACAGCTCGGGATTCGCATAGCAACACTGCATATCTCACTTCCCTAAATCCAATTCACCCCCAAATCAGCTCAATCAAACTCACCAAATTGGTCGTAAAATTCTCCGAATTACAAACAAAATCAGGGTCAGTCAGTTACAACTAACACTGAGTAAAATCCCCAAAAATTCGAGGGTTTTGAATTGGGGGAATTTCTGTTCGTTCGTCTCCCAATTTGGGGAGAAGGAGACGAATCGAATTCGGTGGAGAATTTTGAGAAGAAGAAGAAAAGGACGCGAGATATAACGGCTAGTTCGGTAAGAAGGGTCCTACCGAATCGAGCGAGGAAGGAAGAAGAAGAAGAAAGAGAGAGGGATAAACAATGGCGAGTATGGTAAGTGTAATGTTGTTGTTTAATTAGTTAATTGAATTTGATTTGATTAGAGAGTTTGGTACTGAAATGTTGTTGTTAATGAATTGAGTTTGAACTAATAATATATTAATTAAATTTTGTTAACTTGCAAGAATTAGTTAGTCTGATATATGCTAATAACGAAATAATTAATTTTTGTAAAGGTGATGATTATGAATGATGATGATATTAGGAAAGCTACTTTGGTTGGTTGAATTAGTTGAGAACAAAATTAAACTTTTTTATGTTAAATATACTGAATAATTAGAACAGTGTCATCTCAAAATGAAAACAAATGACAGATTATGAGATTATACGTGTTTGTTTACCATCAACAATTTTATTTTATTTTTGCTTAAAGATTTTACATTTTATACATATGTAAATAGCATAAGGAATATGCGGCCGTTATGCAATATTTAGTTTATTTATTTTTCCATTATTCAACATGGATGGCAACAATCTAGATTAATTATAAATAAAAGCTTTATTTGTTTGTTTATTTTATAATTGTAACTTAAAAAAAGAAAGAAAAAAAGGACGGGCATGAATTGTCTTCTTTTTAATTAAAATTATAATGGTGCATGAAAAAAATAAAATAGATAAAACATGAGGAGTCTTTGATTCTTATCACAATATAATAAAAAATCAAATTATCTATAAAACATACTTTGCAGGAAGGTGTAAAATGTGAATAATTCTATTGTTTTCACACTTCATTTCAAAGACGTGTTTTAATTATCTGGAGCAAAAAATGGAAATAAAAACACCACCGACATAATAATCAAGTATAAAACTAATATTTTATAAGCAAAATTAAAATTTGCTCTGGATTTTACAAAGCACCTATTCAAACTAAATATTCCCCCTTTCACAATTATTTAATCAGATATTCGCAAACCAAATCACAAATTAAAAAAAAAAAAACTCTGACAAATTCTCATTCGACAGACCCATCAACAAATCAATTAATCAATCAATTTCTTTAACGGTAATACGCCATGTGACGCGAAGACCCAAACCCAAACGGGTTTGACCCGCTCCGATCAACAGAACGGCAAACAGGATCCTTTTTGGGGATTCTCACAGCGGATCGGAGCCAGGACTCAACAACAGACAGCAAAGTAGTACTGGAGCTCTCCAGTTCTTGGATTTCGGATATTTTTGTGTGTTTCATCAGCTCGCCGTCTTGTATGTAGGCTAAGTCTGTGGCCCACGTTTCCAAACCGTCGAATATGTGTGTTGCGTAAACTATTGTCGCCCCTCTCTATTAAATTACATAAATAGATAAAATATTTAATAACAATATAATAATGATTATTTAGATAATAATATTTAGATAATAATATTATTATCTAAATATTATTTATATAATAATATTATTATTTAGATAATATTATTATTATCTAAATATTATTTAGATAATAATATAATATTATTATTATATTAATAATATAATAATAATAATATAATCTAATAATGATTTATATTTGGAACATTCTTAATACATGTTCATTCTTAATAGAATAATATACAAATTTGCACAGCAATAAATGAGAAAATTTATATGGAAATAATATAATGTATAATAATTTATGATAAAATAATGTTTTGATATTTTACCTCATTGCATTCTTCTTTGAAGAATTCAAGAAGGTCCATTCTTGTAACGACGTCTAAATCCACCGTTATTTCATCAAGTAACAACACCTGTAATTTTAATTTGAAATTATTAATTATTTAAAAAAAATAACAAAAAATGAAAATTTACAAAATAGTCCCCTACAGTATGTCCAAATTGCAAAAAAAAAAAGCATTACTAAAAACTGCAAAAAATATAAATCTAACATCCACCAGTAGGGACCGTTTTTTAATTTCTCAAAAATGGAGTTTTTCCTTTCGCAATTTTCAACAGTGTAGGGCTTTTTTGAAATTTAGACATAATACAGGGGCTTTTTTGCAAATTATGAACCTTGTAAGGATGTAAAAGGCCCATGCAAATTTGGACACGTCGCCTCTGGCCGTCGGAAACTTTGTGCATCCTCCAATTCAAATCGATGTCTAATAAATCTATTAATTTCTCGCGCCTTTCTGAATCCACCCCCTCGACTTTTCATATTCACAAAAAAAAATAATATTTATTATTATAAGTGTAAAAGCAAAAAGTTGGTCAAAAGATGATATCGTATATACTGTTTGTTACTTGTATAATATACACTTTCTTGCATACATTATGTATATACCCTGTTTTAGTATGTACAATATGTTAGTTCAGTAATACATTACAAATAAAACTACATAAACAATACATATCGTTTCGTTATTTGTATATACTATAAAAAAATGTATTATATATTGTTATATTATTTGTACGTACCTCCGAATATCATATGCTCAGCAGAGAAATCACCTTGTAGTGGTACATCACCCTGTAAATAATATTATTTACCCAATTAAATAGAAATTAATACAAAAAATACATATAATTAAGCATTAATCCAACTAACCTTATTTCCTTTTTTTAAATAAACAAAAATTGTAAGGAAAAATAGTGAAAAAAACATATAAAAAAAATACGTACGGCAGAACCGATGGTACGGCTCCAAGAACCGCCAAGAAACGAAAGATCGCCTGAGCAAACGAGCTGCGTGTCATGAAAAGCCGATCCGTTCAAAACCCTAATCACGTCTCGCCCGCCCACCATGTGCTTGCCTGCCAAGATCTTCAGCAGCGTCGTTTTACCTGCCACGTTGTACAAACAGACGAAAATTTAAGTTTAAAGTGTCTGCTTAAGTTGTTTTGGTGTAAATTGATTGCAGATCTGAGCTTGATTTGGACTTAATTCAATTAATTCAGATTAACTGAGGATGTGAATGTGCATAATTGCCTAGTAATAATGATTAACACTGGAAATTGGGATCGTTCTTTTCGAATCTAAGCTCGATGGATCAAAAATAAGAAACAGAAAAACAATTATTATATCAACAGAAGAAGAGGGAAGTACGAACCGGAGCCATTGGCGCCGACGAGGAGGCAGCGGGAGCCGGGGGAGATACGGAGGTTGAACTTGGCGAAGATCGGCGGCCGAGAGTCGTAGGCGAAGTGGAGGCCGGAGACTTCAATCCCGGTCAGTCTCCATCCTTCTTCTCCTCCGTCCTCCTTTCTCGCCATGCCGGCTCTGTTTTTTCGGTAGTTCAAACTTGAAAGTATATACAGTAATACAGGAGTGATTAGTGAAGGTCTGATCGATCACTTTGAAGTTTGATGTGAACTGTGATCGTATCGCTCAGAAATGGCCACGGTAGACGGAACGGGAATTGGATTTTGGGTGCGGTGTTTAGCTTAGGTCCTCAACTTTCTTTTGCATTGATGTTAAAGAGTAGCTAAACGTGAAAGAAATTTATTGCCACCCAAAGTAAGCCTATTATTAAAAACTTAAAAAGTGGGAAAATATGAAAACACAACGGACAACGGATTTGAGCATCATCAAAACGCGACGATATATTATTTTTTTTCTACTTTTTTTTTATATAATTTTTGTTTTTTTATATATATTTTTATTTTTTATATACATATTATTTATTGTATTTAAATAAAATGAACCTTATATACTATTTATTTATATTTATATATTGTTTATTATTTTTATATAATATTTTTTTTGTGTTGCATTGAACAACGGCAAGTCGGCAAAACCCGTCATACAGCATCATGTACCAAGTTAGTTGACTATCTTTGAGCAACATTTTCCATCTTATCTTTGAGCATTTTTCCTATATCATATGACAATATTTCTTGTACCATCCATACATCGACAACATAATATCGTAATCATCACCTTATATTAATGATAAGATCGCAATTCGTTTGTTAATTTCTGACTGAATTGATTCATTCATTGTTTATCATTTGAAATTAAGTTGCAATAATACAAATAACAAGAAAAGAATAACTCAATATGCAAATAAATAATTTGAATGATGCAAGTAATATCACAACATGATAAGAGTGCTTAATTTACTTTCGAATCTTATTAACCTTAGGACCCGATCCATTAACAACCCTATGATATTATTATGAACAGGGTTTCTCTTCTCTTCTCTTCTCGCCGGAGCGAAATAGAAAACGAAAGGAGAAGGCTGTCTGAAACTATACTGAGAGAAGAGAAACTGGAGATCGAGCAATGGTGTCTCTCTCGACTTGGGTCCGTTACGCCAGCAACAAGCTCGAGTATTCTCTCTCCCTCGGCTGGATGGTCCGCTCTCTCTCTCAGCTTTCCCCCACTCTTTTTCTTTATCAAGACGATTTTCCGACCGAAAACGATTTGAAATCCAGTTTTTGAATCACGATTCGTCGTAATTTATTTTTGGTTTTTTTATTATTGGTTTGTGATTTACTATTCAGATTCCATGAATTTGCTAGGGTTTAGCGGCCACTGATCTCTCAGACTTCTTATTTCAAACCGACCCCTCTCCAAGTTCTCACCTTTTCTTACTAATAATTGTATCGATCAATCAAATAATTACTCTTAACATTTAATTTCCTTTGAAATATACTAATTATTATGTCAAAATTGCAGAAATATAATGTGGGGCAGATAAACGCGAGAGAACTGAGTGACATGATGTGGAAGAATTTCTTCCAAGGCAGGCTGACTTGCTTGAATTGGCAAAAAGGAGCGGAAATGGCGCCGATTATTGCGCCAGCTGGCGTCAGTACAGTGCTCGTCAGAAAAATACCCTATCCTACCCCCACGTAATTAATTAATTAATTAATTATTTCGTTTCATTTGTTAAAATAAATGTAGTTATTTTGTCAAAAACCCTAAACCCTAAGTTTGGCACTAGACATAGTTCGAAATTCGAATCGGCTTCTTGAGCCGACATTTTGGGCTTTTCTTTTTCACTGATATTGTCGGAAAATTACCGTCAAATCATTCATTTTATTAATAATCTCCCTTTGTCAAAATAACGTAATTATTTGCATCTTTTTTTCACATGATAAAAATCTCAAACAATATTCGCATTACAGACCCCAACATACTCACTTACTCTCCTCACAATTCACTTCATTCTTTCTCTATTTTAACAGGCTATTATTTGTGGGAGACGTAGTTTTCATAAAACACCATGAAAAATCGAATAATTATCTATAATCAGTCGTAATATTTACACTATAGACCCTATCACACTGCCATCATACTTTTACTCTCAGCATCTTTCTTTCCATTCTTCTTTTTTCAAACCATATTCATTTCTCTGTTTTAACAGGCAATTATTTGTCGGCGACGTAGTTTTGATAAAAGACCCCAAAAAATCCAACAATTAGCTTAAAGTCAGTTGTAATATTTGCACTATAAACCCTAAACCCTAAGTTAACTAACTAAAGAAGTAATATTTACACCACAGACCCTATCATACTGCCATCATATTTTACTGCCATGCTTTGCGCCATTTTCTCTTTTATCTTTAACTAATAATCCTTTTCTCCCTTTCAACAGGCAATTATTTGTGGGAGACGTAGTTTTGATAAAAGACCCTGAAAAATCCAACAATTACATGGTGAGGAGATTAGCAGCAGTTGAAGGATACGAAATGGTTTCTAACGAGGAAAAAGACGAACCGTTTGTACTTGATAAAGATCAATGTTGGGTTCTTGCTGACAATTCCTCACTCAAACCCAAGGTGAGGAAAATTTACGGAAACGCCCCTGTGCTTCCTTAAACTTACGAAAAAGACCCTGCTGCCTTTTGAACTGTTCATCTTCCAGAAGCCCCTAATTTCTTGAATGAAGGATTGAAGTTAGATTTTTTTTTTTAAAAAAAATAGTATTTTGGAACTCAGGTTCTTTTTGGAGAATAAAAATATTAAAGTAGTTTTTTAATATTCCAAAAGATAGTTTTTTTCATAAAACCCTAATTTTTGAAATATTCATGTTTGGTCCTACAAAACAGTAAAAGGAGATTATAGAAAGAATAATTCGGTTCAAATAGTTCTGAAATGTGAAATCAAGCTTTCGAAAAAGTTAGGCATCGTACCTCAATTAAAAACATTATAGTTGCAAACAACTTACGATTATTATGGCTTATACAATGTTCTGTTAATGTAATACCATTATGAAATAATAATATAATTATTATTTTAATCATAATAAAAAAGGAAGCGAGAGACAGCAGAGTATTTGGACCGCTTCCAATGACCGACATTCTTGGCCGTGTTATTTACGCTTTACGATCCGCTGTTGATCATGGTGCTGTTAATAACAGGTATTAATTATTATTATTTTTTATTTTATTCACATTTTTTATTTAATTTTTAAGCATAAATTCACTAGTTATTATTGTTATTATTATTTTTGGTGGAAAATAGTGAAGTTGCGATGAATCAAGACAGAGCGGTTTTAGAAGTGGAGTTAGACGTAGAAGAGATGGTTAAGAATCCAAAACATAAATAAGAGTTTCACATCTTTTCTTTTTTTTATATTAATTTTTTTGTTGAGGAGTTTGATTCTGTCATGAAAATGTTGGATTTGTTTTATTCGAGTTCCATTTGTTGTTATATTGTGATGTGTGAAAAACTCAAAACTGGAACTGTCATGGGATTCCATTTGAGGCTGGAACTTATTACCAACTTTCTGAATAAATAGCCTAGTAGCATTTATTTTTCATTTTTTTTTTTGATAAAATCATTTTTGTATCTATTTTCAAGATCAGATTAATAGTTCTCTTTCAAATTAGGTAGAAATTCATGTATAAACAAACCATCAAAATATCATGTATGTCACTAAAAAAATATCATTTATGTTACTAAAAAATATCATTACAAGAACAATATGGATCTTTTAAATTATATATGGAAAACAAAGATGCAATGCATGTTTCTTTGTTTTTGGAAGGATCTCCATGGATGATATTTCCTAGTCTGTAGAGGTTGCCACAACATATTTCCCATTTTACAAGGGTATATCTGATATTTTGAAATTTACGGGGTACAAATGAAATTAAACCAATAAATCCAGGTTTAAAAGCCCAAGTCCTTTTTTAGGTTGGGCTTTTTAAAATTAAAGTTTAAAGAAAGAGGTATATATAATAATAACATAATAATTTAATGGAGACCTAAAGAGAAGCCTTATCCGCCCCCATTTCTCTCTCCAGAGGTTCAGCGGAGGTTTTAGTTTATCCACAAAAAATCATAACGCCGGCGAACTGACGGCCGACGATAGGAGGCGGCGGCGGTAAGAGATGTATACAGGCGTAGTTCATCTCGTCTCCAGCAACCCGCTTCACGGTGAGTAATTTTTCTTTTCTCCGTGGATGTGTCACAATTGTTTGATTTTGTGGGATATTTTCTTCTGATTTTTGATTGATTCTGTTCGTTTTGAGTTGGAGAAATGGAAAGAGTTGTTATTTGAGCCGATTATTTGATTTTCGTTGGTTTTTTTGACTGATAATTGTGGGTAAGAGTGAAAAGATGCAAGAATCTTCTGTTTGTAAATTAACTAAGAAATGATAAATTCCAACAATTTTCTGTTTATTGCAAGTATTATAAAATCATTGTTTTATTTCAACACATGGATGCTATACTGAAGAAATGACAGTTGCACTGTAGAAAATAAACATTTATTATTTTTGTACGAAACAACTGAATTAATCAACTAAATGACATAATGTTTCATTTATACAGGTAATACCGTCAAGAAAACCACACCACCTTTCTTTTCTACTAATCTTTCACTAAGAAAGAAACCCACTTTAACTTTTCACCCCTCAATCTCTCTTTCTTGCAACGCAAGCAGCCACAAAAATGACGAAATAACCCCTGAATCAAACGGGGACCAAACCGAAATTCTACCCTCAAAAAATGGCCGTTCAAATTCCAATAATTCAAAATCAGTGAATCAAGAGCTCCGTAAAATCCTCGCGAAATACTTCCCGCTCATGCAAGAAGCGGCCGAAAAAAATACCCTAAAAAACAGCCGTAATTACGGAAATTACGTCTCGAAAGCCGCGCGAGAGAAAATCGACGACTCGAAAATGGACGCCTTTGCCAACTTGTTAGAGCTAGTCAAAAATACCGGCATGGAAAAACAGAAAAATGTCGGTTCGAAAAAGAGTAGTGCAAATTTAGATAGTGAGAGTTATATTAAGAAGTTTTTTGAATATGACGGCGGTATAGAAAGTGAAGATGAGTCTGAATCAGAGTCAGACTCAGAACTGGTCGAGTCTGAGTCTGAATTGGTACCGATCGAGTCGTCTGATTCGGTACCAATCGAGTCGGATTCGGTACAGGTAAAGTCAAGGCCAAAGTCGAGTTTTTCTAAAAGGAGTCCAATTCCTGAAGTGAGATACGAACCGATTGTAGCATTAAATGCTCAACAGAAAGGAAAAGATGAGTCTAAATCGGGAATTTACGAGCCGGTTTCTTTGGATCCATCTGATGATGAAAATGAGAGTCTGGATTTGGAAATCCCGGATTTAGAAAACCAGGATTTGGGATCCGGGAAAATGGAAGAAAGTCTGGATTTGGAATCGTTGAAAGTAGTTGAGTTGAGGGAAATTGCGAAAGCAAGAGGAATGAAGGGTTATTCAAAGATGAAGAAAGCTGAGCTTGTTGAGCAGTTGAGCTTATTGAGTTGAAGTAAAACTTGAGTGTTTATCTTGTTTAGTTTTTTTCTTCTTCTTGTTTTGTAGTTCTTCTCGTGTTTTTGGCGAGATATGCATGGAATATTTTTTGGTAACCTTTTGGCTTTAATTTGTTTAGTTGTTGACTGGCATTAGTATCTTTTTGTCCACTGTTTTATATCCATTACATATTATTATTGTTTTGTTATTTATATATTATCTCTGTATTGATATGTACCTTTTTGCATGTTTTTAACGATATTAAACATTTTTTATTACAAATATATTGTTATTATCCACTATACTATTTTATATGGAATCATATAACATTTTTATAGTATTACATACTATTTTTATAAATTTACATATCTTCATAAAATTATATATTCTTAAACATGAACACTACAATTATACATTTCTTTCACAAAGTAATCATTCAACAACCCTAAATCATATAACACTTTTATAGCATTACATACTATTTTTATACATTTACATACCATCTTCATAAAATTATATATTGTTAAACATGAAAGCTACACTTAAACGTCCCTTTCACAAAAGTAACCATTCAACAATACAAACTTCAGAAGCAAAAAAAACATTTTTTACAATTTCCTACGCATTACTCACCATTTGTTGCTTCGATCCGAACGAAAAATCCGTCAAATAAACTTCCGACAAATCAACCACAAATTGATGCATTGCTTTTCCAACCGAATAACAAAAGACGGTAAACAGAACCGCCGTAAATCGAACCGCTAAAAACGGATTTGTTTTCAAATCATTAAGAAATTTGAAGAAAATCACTTTTAGTCTACGGTCTTTTAAAGTCACGTTTAAAGTTGATAAACTTTCCGTTTGTTTATTTAATAAAGTTTTATTGATAAACTTTCCGTTGGATTTTTTAATGATAAATTGATAAATCGCGTCAGCAAAATTTTTGATGAGAAATTGTCGGAAAAAAAGGGAATCTTTTGAAATAAAGGATCGAGCCAATGATTTTCCTTCCTGTTTCAACAAAAATAAATGACAAATATTTTAATATAAATAAATCCAAAATCTTTTGTAGTAATTTTTGAATGAATAATAAAAAATTACAGCTGTCATGAGAAGTCTTCTTATTACAACACCGTCTTTTTGAGTTAAAAGTTTAAGTCCCAAACTCAGCTTAAATTCGTCTGGAAATTTAGAATTTCTGTTTTTTATGCCAAAATAATAAATATTAGTACAGTTTATTTATTTAATTTGGAATTTATATAGATTAAAATATCGAAAATACGATGCATAAATGCAAATATCAGAACAAAATATTACCTCATTGAACTTAGTCTCAGAAATAAAAGAACCTTATTCAGTTGCAATTCTCTCTTTCTATTCAACACAGCCTGCATTAATTAATAATAACTATCCATTTAGTTTTTCAACAGACAATAAAATTATAATTAAATTTATATAAATAAAGTCCTATTTATAATACCGAAAAGAAGATTTTTCTAGTAGCGAGCGAATTATCATAAAGAAGCTTATTAACAACATATGGATAAGCAGCTTGAAATGTCTTAAAATTCGGATCGCCTGCTAAAGCCAAACCTGTAAAAATAAAAAATAATAATTAGTAAATCAGACAAATATGCACAAAATTAACTAAAAATAATTAAACATACAATACAAGTAAAATATCTAAAAGATGAAATGACGAAAATAACCTTCTAAAGAAGCCAATGACCGTAAAACAAGCGTAAAATAAGGCGGCATTTTAAAGTGATATTTTAGTGCTACAGACCATATTTTACCAAGAACCTGTAAAAACAAAATAAACCATTTTATAATTTGAATTTTAAATAAAAATAGAATAATCTGGCTAATTTCATTGCCAAAAAAAGGAGAAAGAAAAGAAATTATACCTTACTAAACTTTATGTCTGGAATTCCGTCATTAAATGCCACCTCTCCTAATGCATCTTCCAAATCCTAAAACAAATTTAAATGATGAAATTATTATTATTATTAGTTTATTAAATTTATTTTTCCATAATTGAGTTTAACTTTAACCATCAATAAACTCACAGTTAAACAACCAAGCAACAAAAGACCACCCCAAAAATAAACCCAAATTACACTGAGATTTTAAATTTCAAATTTCAAATTCAAAATTTCAAAATTTAAATGTTTGTTTTACCAAAGTGACGCGTCGTAAATTGGTACGGGGCGGTACGACATCCATGAGAGCCAGGTCATCGACGAGGCCCGCCCAGTCAGCGTTCACTATGTGCACTATTGCCGCCAGCATGGCGTGCTGATGTGGCGGTTCCATTTTGCAAATCAGCCCAAAATCCAAAAACCTAAAAAATAAAAAAATTCAATCTGTATATTAATGGGAAAAAAACGTATTTTGTTGAGGAATTGAAATTTGAAATGTGAATAGTGTCCTTTAATTAAGATCATCTTTGTTAATTTCTCCTAGTTATAAATAACAGAGATTTAAATACTGCTTCAATGAAAAGAATATATCGCACAAAAAAGTAATGAATCCGCTTTTATTTATTTAATTTTAATAATATAGAGTTCTTCATGTAAGGATATATTTCCAAATAGCGTGCTTAACAGATTTAACATACAATAAATAAAAGAAATATTAATAATGAAAAAAGAAATATTTTAACAATAAATAAAATAAATATGAATAATTAGAATAAAATATTATTACGCGAGACGGCCGTCAGAAGTATATAGCAAATTTCCAGGATGTGGGTCCGCATGTAAAATTCCCGTTTCCAAAAGTTGGATTAACGATGCTTGCACCCCTTTTTTGACCTAAAAATATTGAAAATAAATAAAAGATTTGAAAAAAGAAATATAAATTCGCAACAAAGTCCCTTCATTATTATAAATAGCAAAAAGTCCCCTTTAATCTTTAGATAATTGCAAAAAAGGCTAAAAGAACAGAAGGACTTTTTTTAGAAACATGTTTGAAGAAAAAAAAATTATAAAATTAATTAATAAAATAATACCAGGTCAAGAAGCTGAGCTGTCGCATTTTGATTGGTGAGAAGCTCCGTTGGACTTTGACCGTTAATCCATTCAGTAATTAATACTCTTTTTGTTGTTAGTTCTTTAATTACTTTTGGTACCACCATAAATTCGTACCGCTTATGAGCTTCCTGTAAAAAAAAGAATAATAATAGAATAATGATACAATTTGACTGATTAAGTAATCATTTAGATATAGATTCTGGACTACGAATTTCGTTTTGTTTAATAATTTGCGTGTAATTTTGTATAATCAAGGTAAATAAGAGCTATTTAATTTATATCAAGGTAAAAATAAATTTTAAACTTAAAATTAAAAAAATATATATATATTATAATAATACCAAAAATTTGGAGGAATTTGAAGCTTCAATTGTATAATCCAATTCCCCAATTAAACCTTTACCAATTTCATCAGCATAAAGCGAAATATTGCTCCTTCTTTTCTTTATTTTCCTCAAAAGACCCAACTATATAAACAAAACATTAATTTTCACATAAATATTTCTTTATTAAAAAATTATACTTTTAAATATATGAGAGAAATGAAATACGTACAGCAATACGTAATATGTAAATATCGCGTATAACATAATGAACTAAATCGGGCCTTTGGACTTTTATCGCGACAATTTTTCCGTCTGTTGTACAGCCTTTGTACACCTAAATTATTAAAATAACTTCAATTATATTAAATGAAAAAATAAATTAAAAAAATAAAGGGAAATTTGCAAATAAGCCCCTGCATTATTTGAACTTTTTGGATAACTAAAAGTGTTAGTTTGTAACTAACCGTAGGGGTTTCTTTGCAAGTTTAGCAATAATGCAGGGGCTCTTTTGTAGTTTCCAATAAAATAGGTTTTTTTTTTGCAATTTTCCCATAAAAAATAAATAAAATAAATAAATACTTGGCCAAAGGAAGCAGCAGCAATTGGCTCATCAGAAATCCAAGTAAATTTCTCACTTAAATTGCATCCTAATTCTAACTCAATTATTTTCATTGCAATTTCAGTTTGAAAAGGGGGAACATTATCATGCAATTCTGACAAAGCCTGCAAAAAATAATACAAAAATTAACAAAATTATACAAAATAATTCATATTATATTTTATTTTTACCTAACCTCACATATCTCAGAACCGATTATGTCAGGCCGTGTAGAAAGAGATTGCCCGACTGAAATTAATTAAAAAATAGTATATTAACAGAGCTTTAATCATAAACTAATATAATTATATATTATTATTATTTAAGAATATACCTTTAATGAAAGTCGGGCCGAGATATAATAATGTCTCTTTAAGAACTTGACCAGTAAAATATTTTGAATCGTCAAAATTTCTGTCTTTTTTTGCGATAATTTTATCTGACTCGATATTTTTAGATATATGTAGTTTTGTGGAGGCGGTTAGAAATGCAAAAAGTACCTACAAATGTAAATGTATTTTTCTTATATTAAATTATCAGAATTATTTTTTAAGGGGAATTTTTCAATAAAACCCTATACTTTCTGGTATTATGAAAAACTCCTTATGTTTTGGAATATTTAAAAACACTACTTTAAACTTCCCATTTAAAAAAAACTAATTTATCAATGGAAAGTTAGGGTTTTTTAATAAATTTGAGAAAATATAGGGGGTCTTGAAAATTTTCCCTAACTTTAAAGATTGGAAATTTTATGACTTGTTTAGAATTATATACCTCAATTATGCGAAAAGCTAAAACATGAGGTCGAAAGGTGAAATAAACCGCGACTTTTTGTGGGTCGTAAATTTCAGGAATCGGTGCGGAAATATTATTAAATGAATTTCGAAAGAAATTGAAATATAATTTCAGTGCCTCGAAATCAGACATCATTATTTCTGCACATGATAATCCTGTAGAGTAATAATTTTGTCAAAAAAGACTATTATTTGTTATTAATCAACAAAAAAAATAGATTTAATTACATTATAAGCTGAGAAACAAAGCAATAAAAATGATGATTATATTACAAATTTCTAAAACTGAGACAAAATACCTGATGGATATGAGTCAATTGAGGGAAATTCAAGGTGGAGAGGATCAAAAACAGAGGAAAACAAATCATCGTGTTGTTGATTTTCAGAGAAGAACTGTGGGTTTTCAACAAATCTTAGCCAGAAGAAATCCTCAACAATCTTCACAAAAGGGGCCGTAGCTTCTTTAATAAACTCTCCGTCTGAATGAACCACTCTCACCAGCTGCTCTCTATCTCCATTGCTGCCAGACTTAAACTCCTTGCTACTTCGCCCCTTTCTCTGTTCGAGCTTGAATTTGTCCGGCTGTTTGAGCTTGAGGTGCTTCTTGTTGGAGGCGAGCACGGCGGAGACCGGCGGAAGCGGCGGAGCGGCTCTCATTTGGTCGGCGGAGCTCGGAGAAGAAGAAGAAGTGATTTAAGTGATAATGGAAAAGAAAGAGAGGAAGTAATTTTGCATGGATGTTCCCGTATTGTTTTCTTTGACAATCAAGTCCCTGTATTGTAAAATATGGTAAATATTATATTTATCCTTCTAAAATTTAAAATATCATATTTACCCTTTTAAAAGTAAAAAATATCATATTTACTCTTCCAAAACTTATAAAATATCAAAAATGGCTAAATTACTAATTTCATCTACTTTTTTATTAAAATTAACTGTTTTCATTCTAAATTATTATTTTACAGCTCATTCTCTCTCACGTCATTCTCTTTAAACTTATTTATTATTTTTTATTTCATTCATGATAATCTATGATTATTATAAAATTAAAAATCGATATAATTCCTAAAAACTTATTTAATATATATCTTTCTAGTAAGGCCGAATAGATTGATTTAACAATGTTAATTAACATATTTCATTCTTTTGGGTTGATAATTTTCTGAATAAAATCCTTTTTATTACCTTATTTAATGTATCTTTCAAGTATGGCCACATTGATACAAGCTATTGGGTAAGTTTGCTTACGTTTTCTGTTGGAGTTATAATTTGAACGAACCAAGCTTTTAATACTACTTTTTAAATTGCCACCTTGCTATTCCAATCTAGTATTTAGCTTTTCAGCCAGAATATCTGTTTTCTAGCCAAGAAATGTATTTTAGGCAGTGAATTATTTGGTAATGCATAACTAATTAAGTTAGAGCATAAAATAAATGAAGATTCCTTTAAATTGCTGTGGTTGGTAGCATGAAGTACAGCAAATTATTATTAGCATTAATTGTCTTTTTTTTTTCTCCTTTTTTTCCTTTTCATTTTCTTTTCATTGGATTATCAATACAATCAAGTATATATTGATAGACTGTGTATGATCTGGACGCATTAAAATTGTTTTCTAAGATTTCATCATCAGTTCATCACCAACCAAATTGCATTTCTTTTAAAATTATTCCACACAAGTACAAAAATAGTAATGCTACATAATAGCATTGAAAATAAAAATTGATTTGTAATTCAATATCAAAATTATTTTAAAAAACGGGACATGATACAATCACTCCCTTAGAGCACTTCTGCTACACTCCGATTTTTTTCTTCTTTCAGCGAAACAGTATATAGTACACAAAAAAAATATAAAATCATAGAAACAGTATATAAAATATATTTTTGAAAATAAACTTTAATACATAAAAACACAAATAATATATATAAGCAATACATAAAATATAAAAACAGCACATAAAATCACAAAAACAATATATATGAATAAAAAATCAGTATATAAAACAAAAACAAATGAAATATATGTTTTTAGAGTAGTATACATAAATAAAAAGATTGTATTTAAAAGATATATAGAACAATATATTTCAAGGTGTATATAACACAAAATAGAATATAAAATGTAAAAAACAGTATATAAACCCAAATCAGAACAATTTACCTGATTAATGAAACATAATTACATTTCCAAACCAGTATTTATATAAAAAAATTCAAACGAAATTAAGGAAATAAATTAATCATATCACTGTTACATAATTATCTCAGGACCCTTTCAGTCCTTTAATGGTACAAATATATTCCAATTGCTGAATTTAAAACACCATAAAACAAAACAACTATCAATTGTCTAACTCAAAACAAATACAGAAATACCAACACCAACACATCCTTAAATTGAAAAAAAAAACCCCACAAATTTGACACAAAATGTTACAAATTTTGTGAATTGCTACCTTGTTGACAAAAACTCCCTTTCAGACTGTTTGAACGAATCTTCCGTATGATCATTGACCCAACCAAATCTCTCCATATACGGGTTAACCAAACTTTGCGGCGGATAATTTTTGATACAATCAGCCCAAACATCACCGTCATCCAAATCCCGATTCACCTCCCACAAACAACTATTGCACTTAAAACCGGCGCCGAAACTAATCATCAAAACTCGGTCACCTTTTCTTAACCTCTTTTTCGCCTCCATGTATCCCAAAACATACCACAAACTGCTTGCTGACGTGTTACCCCATCTGTGTAACGTCATTCTGGCTGGTTCCACGTCATACTTACTCAACCCCAAAGCCCGTCCAACCGCGTCTATTACCGCCGAGCCACCTGTGTGGAGACAAAAGTGGTCCACGCCCGATTTGAAGTTGATCCGAGCCATGGCTGAGCTAGAACTGTCTTTCGGTTTGACAGCCATTTGTTTTATCGTGCGATACATGTATAGCGCCAATTCGCTATATGGAAGGATTTTCGGCGCGAGTTGTTGTAGATTTTCGGCGAAAGCACGAACGGCGGCTTTGGGCAGGCCCTTGCTGAGGTGGAATCCGACCCGACCCACCTCATCTTCTTTTTGCATGGCACAATTATATGCATCATCGTTCGATCCGATGTGGGTTCGAACAAGGCACTTTAGGTTCATCTTGGCTTGAGCTTGTCTGGCCGGATCGTTTGTTAGTAACATGACACAACCGCCCGATCGAAAAAGCATATTGCCTAACATCATCGACTTGTCAGTGCCTGAATACCAATTCGGTGTGATAGACTCGGACGTAACTATCACGGCGAGAGTCTTTTTACCCGATTTGAAAATGTTTCTTACCAGATCAACACCTATCATGCTCGCGCTACATCCCATGCCGGAAAGGTTGTAGGTCTTCACATCCTCTCGCATTTTATGCCTTTGCACGATTCTCGATGCAAGAGACGGAGCTGGGGAAAACATGGAGATGTTTACCACCAACACATCAACGTCTTGCGGTGAAATATTCGTCTTTTTGAACAAATCGCCGACCGAAACGTTCAAAAACTCGTCCATTTCGAGCATCGCATCGTCAAAAGTTGGCGAATCCTCACGTCCTTCGATTATATTTCTCGGTCCATACGTTTCTTCTCCGATTCCTGAATTAACTATCACCTTTAGTAAAAACTTATATTCTGACAAACCGAGGGTTTTGTTTCTATCGACTATCGCGCCGCTCATTTCAGTTGTGATTTTACGGTCAGAAGAAGGTTTAAAACAGACGTAGTCTATCAAGTAGCAATCGCTTGATAGTTTGAGGGAGTAGAATTTATAAAGGAGGTAAAGAGAGTAAATGAGCATTAGGGTCGTGAGAGTTGCTAAAACCTCCATTGGAGCACACTGATTAGCTAGCTAGTCTCTTTCTTTTTGTTAGAGTTTAGGGTTTTTCTTTTTGGATTGAATGAAAGAGAAAGGGGAAGAGAGTATGTATAAACCGAAGAGAGAGGAAGAGACAGAGAGATAGAGAGAGGCAAGGTGGGGAAGAAGGAGAGTAAATGCGCTTACATTGCTGCCAACAGCCAACTAATTAAGATGATCACATGGACTGAGAGTGGAAGAAAAAAATTCAAAGAGAAATAAAGGGGATAATTTCTTTTCTTTCTTGGTCAAAAACTAACCTTCTTTTCTTTCTCAAGTACAAAATAAAATTTAAAGGTGATACTTGCACGAAAAATATGAATCACGATATTGATATGGTATGGGTTCATGATTTATATTCTTATCTGTACTTCTTTAGCACATGGAAGACAAATATTGTACAAATTCTGCGAAAACAGAGGGTTTAACTGATAAATGACAAGTGGTCCAAGTATTAGAGGGTTTAACTGCAAAGTGGCGAAATATTGGGCCTAGATAATTTAATAGTTAAAGTAAAATCGTTGGGCCAAGTTAATATGTATAGATTCTATTTTTATTACAGTTTGTCAATTAGTCAAAAAGTATCATTTACTCTGGTAAATTGATATTCTAGTTCAAAGATCTAACATTGTCATTGCACTTAGAGGAAAAGACAATTTGAAGAAATTCAAAAAAAAATAACCCCCCCCCCCCCCCCCCAAATTCTTCAAAAAACTTGAAATTTTCGGCCAATACAAATAGTTAATGATGGGGCTCGGCTTGGATTGAGTAGTGCAATTTGGTCTCACTCTTAACAACCAACTTCCAACTACACAAATACTCTTCATGTATAGGCCTACAAAAATGATGATATAAACTTTGGTTTTATAATATTTTTCTATCATGTCTCACAAGAAGAGAGATTTCAAGTCTCCAGATTTTCGCTAAAAAAACAAAGTTTTCATTCATTTTAAGGGGCACAAATTGTTCTCATTTATGAGGGTCAACCAATACCGCCGGTTTTGAAATGATCATATTTGGTGGGTTCCATTCCAATCCAGCTTTATTTACAATTCTCAAAAAATAAAAATCCAGCTTTATTTACTCCTGGATTAGGCCAATCCTGCATGCTATTTTTTATTTATTTATATTTATTTAAGGAAAATATGAAAAATACGATGGATTTGAACACGTCCAAAACGCGATGGTATATTGTTTTTTTTTGCTTTTCGTTGTTTTACATATACCTCTTTTTTTTACGTATACCATTTTTCACTGCCCAATCCCGTTTTTCTATATACTGTTCTTCATTGTTTTACGTATATATTATTTATTGTCTATGCACACTGTTTAAAAAAATGAATTTTATATACTGTTTATTTAGTTTTATATATTTTCTATTTCCGCTATATACTTTTTTTTTGCGTCGTTCAGCATCAGGCCTCTTTATTTAAGAGATTGTCTATAATACTCCACATTGCTAATCTCAGTTCAGTGGACGGTCCAGATAAGTCAGAAAGTGGAGTATTGTAAAGTTTTTTTCTATATAAATATATGATTAAGATAAAATCGTAACTTCGTATCTAATTAATTTTTATTTTTTTTTCTAATTCCATCGTAACTCTTCCTTCTCTAGTACGATCCTCACACCTCCATTGATAGCTTAGAATAATAGAAGAAAACCTCCAGTGAGTTCAATGCCTGATACTGTTGCAAAAGATGATCCTTCTACTAAGTACCAACTGTTGCATGAGCTTGGTCAGTCTACAATTTCAGTAAGTACCAATTGTTGCACGAGCTTTGTCAGTCTACAATTTCATTACTGAACTACCTAATTGATTGTATAGAATTGCATTTGAGATTCTACTTGAAATTTCAATTGTGAATTGAATATGAATATGGTACTGTTAAGATATAAAGTTTCAGGTTTAGTGGTGGACTGAATATGAATTTGCATTGATGAATTTACTTAACTTTAGTTTCATGTATTACTTTAATCAATCTGAGATTTCTTTTTTCAATTTTGAATGCTTATTTTATCAGTCATAACTTTATCTAGGTTTACATAATTGATTAAAATTGTTCCAATGAAGAGGGGTGGTACAACTTGAATCAGTCATAATATTTTGCTTCACTTCTAAAAGCAATTTAGGGATAGCAAAAATCCATGATTATATAATTTGTTGTTTTGTGTGTCATATTTAGATTTCTTGTATAATTGTTTGTGTCGTCTTTCTAAACAGGGAGGAGATTGGGACTGAGATACTTCGACATGGGATTGGATTGGGTCTATCATCTATGTTATGCTCGTTATTTATTATTTGTGATTCTAAGAAATTGAGGTTTTTTTTTATGTTTATTGATATTATTTGTGCAGTATGCGTGTTTGTGTATTCTAATGGATGTGAATTTTGTATGTTAGTGGATTTATTCTAGAATAAATTATCTTGATGTACATTACTTATTTCAAAAATTATTGCAAAAAAATTTCTCTTTTAGTTAGCCATCTTAATCAATTTTTTATTGATTGTCTAATTTAATTAGTTTTCCAATCTTGAAATGATACATAATTTCTTGACAGATTTTCTAGCTAGCTTCCATATTTGACTTCTGCGATTGAAGAGATAAATAATGTAATGGAGGTCTCATTGAATGAAATGGAGGACAAAATAAAATGGAAATGAATTTAAGATTGAATCTCCGTATTAACACCACATATACCGAAAATACTCGTGTTAATCTAATGGTCTTAATTAAATTTATCATTAAATAAAAAAAATAAAAAGTGGAGTAAATGAGCTCAATTATTGTTTTAGAAATACATACATCGAATCTAAAACTAATTTCGAAACTAAAATAATGAAGAATTATTTTCATTATTTGATTATGACTTATGAGACCAATTGCTGAGTACCTAAAGTATTTGTATTTAAAATTTTAAACTAGGTTTTTTTATTAAGAATCTTATCAAGACAGTTACAAAACAGATACTGCTCATAAATAGAAAAAAAGAAATTCTTCTATTAATTGTCTACAAAATAAAATAAAAAAATAGTAAAGAAAAAAATCCTCTCTTTTGAACTTATTATTTATTCAAAAAAATATTGAAAACACTACTGCAAATTTGTGAACAGTGTATAGATTATGAAGAAAGTTCATTTTATCTCACACCTACTTCAAAGAAGGCGCCACTGAGCGTGCTTTGAGGTTCAAAAATACTCCCCTGTAGTTAATAAAAACAAGAAAAATAATATAATAATTGCATATAACAATAAATAAATATATTGTTGTAATAATATAGGGAATAATAAATTCGTGTAATATAAATCGGATCATAGAAAAAAAGACTTACCATCCGACGCCAATTATGTTCGCGCAGAGAAGATGGAGCTTGAGAGGTACATACTGATAGGACAAGTATGTAATTAATGGCCAAAACTGCACAAATTAAGGTTCGAAAATTGACCAAATGTTAGGAAAAAAATAGCCATTTATTGTAAGTACTTTTTGTTTGATAGAATGAAGAAATATTTGTATCCCAATATATTTTATTTGATGTCAATGAATTTTGAATTCATGACTTATATCTTATTTGTTTTGCACTCGATCGCTAAATCATAAATCAATTGGAGAGCCCACAAATACTTGATTTGATTTATTGAATTGAATGTGTTTGATTCAATCAACTGACATTGATATATGTACATACCATATATACTCTTTGTATGCCCTTTGTATACTCTTTTCCATATCATATTTTATTATTGTATTCTGTTTTACTTTGTTTTCCCCATATACTATTTTTGTATCATATATGGTATATACTCTTTTTGCACTCTATATACACGTTTTTATATCCTGATAAAAAGACTATAAATTTATGCTAAAAAAGAGTATATAAATTTATATTGCATATATTTGTTCTTAATCTTAAAATCAATATATAAGTGTACGGAAATACAAAGAAGAAAAAAAATTCAATAAATATGGGTATAAAAATAGTATATAGGTTAACACAAATGTATATATATATGTAAAACACATTTAAAAAAAAATAATGTAACAAAGAGTACAAGCTATAAAAGTAGTTTACAAAATTTTACAATATGACATATTAGATAAAAAAATATGGTGTATATGATTAATATCATATATATTGACTACGCTCAAGCTAGAATATCGTATCTCCGGTCTAAAAAGGAGTATATATTGTAAAAAAGAGTATATATATATAGCACAAACTTTTCATGATAAATACAAATTTTGAGGTAAATTCATAAAAAGTTATTATGAAAACACACGATTTTCACAATAAATAAAATCTTCTAAGTACAACTTACAAGACCTCAAATATTTAGCTACATATTTTAGTTACCTTCCACGCAGCAAGTTGAATGGATGGGAAATCATTCCTGATTTTTTGCTTTACTGCACTGAACGGCCTGCCTGCACCAATATATGTAAATAACATCAAACATGTAAGTTGCTAACAAACTGTTAGTTGTTATAGATAATTTTTCTGGAAACTTCATATATTTTGTATTATAAAAAAAACTCAGAAGGTCTGGATTATTAAAGAACACTTATTTTTAACTTCTCATTTTCAGAAAACACCGGATTTTCAGAATAAAAAAAAACTTTTCATTGCTAGTAGATAAAAAAAAAATTCATTGCTAAAAAGAATCCCTGATTTATAAAAAAAATTTAGCCCTAAATATTTTTGGCTTATTTAGGTAGTAGATAAGAAATAATGTCATTCGTAATTTATTTCTAAACATTGATCAGTCAAATTTGAAAGTGATAATATTTAAAAAAATTAGGCAATAAATTTTCAAAATTTGTAAAATTCTTTTTGAAATATTATCTGTCTTCAAATTCGACATATGTGTATAAAAAGTTCACAAATTATATTATTCATATAAAGGAGCTTGATTTCTTAAAAATGAAAAAGATAAAAAACGGCAAATAATATAATTCAGGATTTTATGGAAAAAAAATATAATTTAAAGCTAGAGTTTTCTTATTATTATGATCTATATCTTCTTCCAAAGTTCTCAACATTTTTCCTCCTTATTTTGCAGGAAATATGTTGAATTCTTCCATTATTTTATCAGTGTGGATTGATCATTTGACCTTATATTGAAAGTGAGTTTTTAGATAAAATAAATTATGATGATTTCTTTGAAAAAAAAATGCTTTAAAAATATGTTGAAATAAAATAAATCATTCGAGTCAACTATAACCATCATATTGTTTTATATTTTAATTTAGTAATTACCTTCAACAAATTTGCCATAAAATGCCAAAAAAAGCATATTGTTCATCGGTGCTATGACAAACTCTTGTATAAACATCTGGAAACCAAATATATGTCCAAAAATCAGTTCATCAGGAATCGAAAAAACAGGAATTACAATCCAAAAAGAAATGGAATTTCAAGACTCAATTCACCTTCTTTGCAAATGTTTCCTTCGAGTTTCCCTTGAATAATTTATTAAGAATCTTGCGCATGAAATGGTCAAATGGGCCAAGATATGCAAAACCAGTGAGCTACCAAAATAAAAAAAACACAAAAAAAATTATATATTTCAAAAAGATGAATTAAAGTATATTATTTATAAAAATATATATTTAATATATATTATACAAACATTACATGAAGTCAACTACCAAAATTATCAAGAAACTAATGACAAAAGGCCACAAATTCTAAGTTTTTAACTGACAAATATTAATGAATCTTAACAATTATAACAAAATTGATTATTAAAAAAGAAACAAATATAATAATCATTTAAAAAAAAAAAATTACAAAATTGACCCAATAATTAACAAGATGAATTCATATTTAATCAGAAATTTTGAATAAATTAATTACCATCATAAGCATCACCCTTTTCATTTGGATATGCTTGTTCCCTGTTATACGCTGCGCAATTGCATCGCTCAAACCTGACATAACCCCAGCTGTGATTGCCTTAAAAAAAAAACAATTTGCATGAATCACTCAATTTATGAGAAGAGAAACCATCAAATCTCACTGACAAAAATAAGAGATACAAAGAAAAAAGGTGAAATTGGATCGAAATATGCAAAAATAAAACCTTGGTGCGCAAAGGATGGCAATCAAGCTGTCTGAGATACGAAGTCCATGCTCTAATTATGAGCTCTGACATTTTTGTGATCTTTTTTTTTTTGAGAGAGAGATAGAGGTAAGAAGAGAAATTTATGAGTTAATACAAAGGCACGATTAGTTTAGACAGAGAGGAGAGGAAATGGAAGAAGAGGAGAGAAAAAAAAATATTTCATATTATGGATTGGACGAGAGCTATAAATAATAGGAATTATTTTCTATTTGCCCTTTAAAAAGAATTCTTCTTTGAAGTAGACCCTTCAACATTTCGGTGTACAATATAATATATATTATTTATCATTTGTAACATTTTATTGCTTGTTTTTATATGTGTACTGTTTTCTTATACTTATATGCTGATATATATATGTTAGTACCTACATATAGCTATATGGTTATATATTATTATTGTTTAATTTATAATACATACGTGCTATTTTATTACTGATATAGCTATATATATCACTTGCAACACTTATAGAACATTTATATATGCATAGTAGAATAACATAGATAGCTTTAATAAAAATATTATATAAATATGATAAGCAATTTATATAATACATAATAGAATTAATAACACTAATATAACATAAAATATTTCATATGATTTCTCCTTAGCAATGATATTGTTTTTAACATTTTGGAGGAGTATAAGTGAAAATTGCATCAATTTCTAAATTCTAGTGAACTATTGTGCTGTCTACCAAAAACAAACAAAAAAAAAGAGAGAAAAATAACACGTCTGTAGCATTATATTATGATCTGTCTCGTACAAAATAAACAGCATCCCCAGTGTTGCATTAAACGGTTTTGAATCTTGTTCGAGTTTTTTTTTTCCAAATGGGACTTTCTTATTTATTTACAAAAAGAAAAAATAGGGTTGTTTTTCTAGTTTATAAAAATAATACTTTCACCATTTAATATAGTGGAAAATCACGATTCATTTCAAAAGATGCGGGAAAAAACATCAAAACAATCATGTTTTTATGATAAAACATATTAATCAGACAGAAAAACATTTATCAAAAAAAAAAAAAAAAAACAAACAGAAAAACAAAGAAAAAAGTGGAAAAAAAAAAGTGACATCGTTGTTGGCGCTTTTGACATGTGTCAAATCTAACGTATTTTTGTTGGATATGCCATTTTAAATGACGAAAATACTATTTGTACAAACATAAAGATACAACACTATTGTTATTGTAAAATATTATTCAAGAGATTTGAAATTTTTATTATGACATATATAGTTGAGTATTCTTGTGACTTTTTAAACAATACT
This sequence comes from Juncus effusus, assembly GCA_027726005.1. Lineage (NCBI taxonomy): Eukaryota > Viridiplantae > Streptophyta > Magnoliopsida > Poales > Juncaceae > Juncus > Juncus effusus. The sequence continues at coordinate 330,154 of CM050906.1, read as the reverse complement.
TTTTTTTTGACAAGGAAAAAATAGCATAAATTCATTCAGATATAATTTGATAAGGTCTAATTTGACATCATATTTCCTAATGACGTTACAAAAATATTTTATTTTGAGAAACCAGAAAAAATGGCGGCCCTTTGGAAAAGAATCATGTATTTTCAGAAAAAAGGGTCAAATACCCCTCAAACTAAATAGTGGTTTTGTTTTTCTAAAAGTTCTTTTTTTGTGCTTCAACAATATTAAAATATGTTTAAATAAAAAAATATGTTTATTAAAAAATGCTCAACATATATTTAAAAAATATTTAACATATATTTTCCAGAAGAAAAACTTTGTCAGCTAGCTACATATATATAGATAATGAGGAACTTCTCGTGTACCCCTATAAAATTTTAAAATATCATGTTCGTTCAATTTTTTTTTAAATATCATGAAATATAATAAAAAAAACTATCCTTCTTTCTTGTATATAAAGGGTATATAGGATGGATTAATTTAAAAACACATGTGAAGTAAACATGAGTATAAAGGGTATATATGATATTTTATATTTTTACAGAGTTACATGTTATATTTTATTTTCAATGCTTTGCAGGGATATTCTACATGATATTTCTCATTTTGTAGGAATATACTAAATTATGACTTGATCCATACAAGGAATTTAGTCTAAATTCTAAAAGGAGAATATAAATTAAACTATATTGGTGAATCAAGAAAGAAAATTCCAAGATAGATTTTTGCACCAGTAGCTGTAGCCCACAGTAAATCAACATAGAAATATTCTATATAAAAAAACATAGCAAATCATTATTTCTCAACTTAAAGAAGTAAATTGAAAACCCTACTTCCAATCATACAAGCCACCTGAAAAAAAAATTCAAAACAATAAAAAAAACATAAAATCATACTAGCTCCAGCTTCCGTATATTTACTAGTTAAAATTTTACATCTCATTAGCAAGAAAAGAAAAACAACAAATTTCAAAAAACTAACTCATACATAACCATTAAACGCCCTAATTATAATCTAAACTCTCATTATTGATATCCCTTCAAACATAAAAAAACTCAGTCCATCATCTTAACCATAACTAATTATAGTTAAGTTACTAGTAATAATTAATTATTATTATTTCCATAATTTGACGGAATGATCGTGGCTGGCTGACGCGACCATTCCTGTGGCGGGTGACTGAGCCAAAGCCGCGATTAAACATTCGTGCGCTGCTTGAACCGTCATGGTTTGGTTTTTTGCCATGTTCCATAATTCCAACGTCTGAAAATAAAAAAATAAAAAATAAAAAATAATATTGTTGTTGTGAATCAGACAAATTCAGTTAGTTCAGTTGGTTTGAGAATTATTGGTAATATTTGGTCTTCGGTTTCTAGTTTGGTTCTCAATTTGCCGAGTTTTATAATGATTTTATAATATATCTATGAATTTTACAATAGTTGCATGGGTAAAATAATTTTAAATTTAAATTGATAGACAAACCGAACCAGCCAAAAAACCAAATAAACCATTCATAGAGCCAATTTTACTTAAATCACACCTCTAAATTTCACAACAATTACACATAATAACCTCAAATTTCAAACTAACATATTCTAAACTCATTCAAAATCCGACTCATCATCACCTTGTATCCGCCAATGACGAGTAGATTAGAATAGCTTAGATGGAAAGCACAGTAACGAAACTTATTATTCCCGTTAGATCCCAACTCAAATTTCAATTTCAATTTCAAACCAACATATTCTAACCCCATTCAAAATCCAATTTATGTTCATATTACAAATTACCTTGTATCTGCCAATGACGAGGATATTATTATACCCATAATGAAACACGCAGGAATGAAACTTAGAAGGTTATGACTGAAATGCTTACCTAAGTATTTGAAGTGTTGTACTTAAAAGGTTTCATCTATATTAGATCTGCATTCAGATTCGTATTTTTCTGATAATCACAAACTTCGAGGTAAGATTCATAAAAAGTTGCGCTTAACACGAAAAACATGAATCTCAATGCAAATCTAATAGATGGAACCTTCCAAGTACAAGACCTCAAATCAAATAAATACTAACCCCATTTTCAACTAATCCAAAATTTCAATTTATGATCACCTTGTAGCCGCCGACTACGAGGAGATTAGAATAACTAGGATGGAAGACACAAGAATGGAACTTGTTGCTGTTGGATCCAAATTCATGAATGCAGTCCCCAGTATTGATTATATATATATATATAGAGGATGACTAAAATACTTGGCTAAGTATTTAAGGTCTTGTACTTAGAAGGTTTCATCTATTAGATTTGCATTGAGATTCGTGTTTTTCAGTTGTGCTTATCATAAAAAACACGAATCTCAATGCAAATCTAATAGATGAAACCTTCCAAGTACAATCTCAATATTTAAACTCTTAACAATTTCAAAATTCAAACCGATTCAAAATCCAATTTATGATCATCACCTTGCAGCCGCCGATTTCAAGGAGATTAGAATAACTGGGATGAAAGACACAAGAATGGAACTTGTTGTTGCTGTTGGATCCAAATCATGATGCAATCCCCAGTATTGATTTTATATATATATATATATATATATATATATATATATATATATATATATATATAGAGAGAGAGAGAGAGAGAGAGAGAGGATGACTAAAATACTTGGCTAAGTATTTGAGGTCTTGTACATAGAAGGTTTCATCTATTAGATTTGCATTGAGATTCGTGTTTTTCAATTGTGCTTATCACGAAAAAAAAAGAATCTCAATGCAAATCTAATAGATGAAACCTTCCAAGTACAAGACCTCAAGTACATCTTGCAATTTAAAACTCTTAACAATTTCAAAATTCAAACCGATTCAAAATCCAATTTATGATCATCACCTTGTAGCCGCCGATTACGAGGAGATTAGAATAACTAGGATGAAAGACACAAGAATGGAACTTGTTGTTGCTGTTGGAGCCGAGCTCATGAATACAGTCCCCAGTATTGATCGACCAGACTTTGACCGAGTCCTGACTCACCGATGCTAAGTACTCGCCCGAGTTGTCCCAACAAAGAGAGTGCACTTCGCTCATGTGACCCTGTAAAGTTGGGAAATTATAAATGTAAATGTATAGGTAGAAATTAAGAAAAGTATAGGGATGTCATATAAATGTATAGGTAGGTGAAAATGAATTGTATGATGAATAATTGAATATGAAAGTGCAAATTATTCCCAACCATATTTTTTTTGCAAATTATTTGAAAATAGGTGGAGAAGAATGATCATTTGTATGTTGAGGTTAAAATGGTCATTTGTTAAAATTTGACATGCCATTAGATGGAAAAGTAGATGGCAAGGTTTTTTTTTTTTTTTGAAAAAGAAATACTAATCACAAGGGGTTATTTGAAAATCTGAAAACTCAGGGGGTTATTTAAAATATTCAGAAAAGTTAGGGGGGTTATGAATCCCTGACAAATGCACCATTAGTCCCCGTACTTTAGTTGGATTGCAGTTCAGTCCCCATACTATTAATTTGACATGCTGGTCCCCGTACTTTACGAAAAACATGCATCATTAGTCCCTGAATCAAGGACCAACTAACCATGCACAATTCTATATATGCCAAATCAATAGTGCAGGTACTAAATTGCAACCCAACTGAAGTACAGGGCTAGCAGTGCATTTATCTCAAAACTATAATATGAAATTTAAGAGGGGGTCACTTGTAAAGTGTATTTCTTTCGGTCGGTTTCCACGTCGAAAATGGAGACGACGTTTTCTGCCGCCGCGGCGAGAAGCTGGCCGACGTTCGGTTGGAATCTAACTTGCGCTGTACCGCCCTGTTTTATCATAAAAATAAATAAATAAATAAGAAATAAATAAGAAATAAGAAATAAGAAATAAATAAACAAATATTAAATATTAAATATTAAAAACTAAATAAGAAATACTAAATAATTAAAAAATAATATATAAAAATTTAATATATAATAAATAATTAAATAATCATTAATAAATAAATAATAAATAATAATATTTATTTATTTAATTGTTCTTTAAACCTTTGAGACGCGATTACAAGAGAGTTGGCTGACGCTCCATAAACGGATCTCGCCGTTTCCGTCGCAAGAGCACAAAATGTCGGTCTTTTTGGGGTGGAAATCGAGAGAGGTTACATGCGAGCTGTGGCCGGAAAATGTGTGCAAACAAAATCCAGGCTACAAATAAACCAAAAAATATTAAATAAATAAATAAAAACTTAGTTTAGGGTTTTTAATAAATAAATAAATAATTAATTAATTAATTAATTAATAGAGAAATAATACATAAATAACTCAATTTATTTTGAAATAATTCATTAAATTTTCTTCAAAAAAAAAAATAATAATTCATAAAATGTGGTCACATAATTCGAACATCATTTAGGGTTCTTCCTTAAATAATTATGTACATTATAAATAAATAATACATAAACAACTTAATTTATTTCCAAATAACAGAAAAACAATTCATAAAACGTGCTCACATCACACATTTTTCATCTTCACTTATACATTATTGAAACACTATTTATCTTTTTCTTTAATTTAGAACTAGGGATTTTATTATAATTGTAAGAAAATAGAGGGGTGTTTTGAAAAAAGTTAAGAACCTCAGCGGCATTCCAAAGCTTGACGGTGCGGTCGAATGATGACGTGGCGAGCTGAGTGGAATTGGGCCTGAATCGCAAATCAGTGATTATCACACCGTGGTCTTCCGGCGTGCTTTGCGTTTGTAACGTGTCCATGTTCCATATTATCGCCTATTAAAAAAATAAATAAATAAAATAAATAAAATAAAATATAATATTAAGTTGTTGTTTAGTGACTGCTTTGTAATAGGTATTGTAAGATTGTCATACTAGTCCCCAAAAACAAGATTTGAAATTTCTTATAGTAAAAAAGTATATATGTTTTAATTTAAAAATAATGATAAGTTGTTTATGCTTTATGATAGGTAAGATTGTTATATTAGCCACCCAAAAAACATTCGAAATTTCTTAATAGTAAAAAAAATATAAATTTGAATCTATAATATACCGTTTTCATTGTCAACATATTTTTTTTAATGTCAACATAGTGTTTGAAATTCAAATTACGAAACAAAGGGAATAAATAAAATAATAAATAATAATACCTTTTTTTCATGGCCAGCACTGGCCAAGTACTTTCCGTCGGAAGAAAAGTGGCAGCACACGAGCTTGTTGCTCGTAGGAAAAACACCTGCCTCATTAAATGTAAACCCTAAAAAGAAAAAGACAATTAAAAAGAACAAATTTAAGAAAATTTATTTTTTTACCCAAATTCATTTTCATCGAATTAAGCTGAGATGTTTACCTTTATTAGTTGGATTGTGTTCGGTTTTTAAAGCGGCAAATATATCACGTGGGTCTCCATCATCGTTCGATAAAAAAGACTCCACGTTATCATCTAACGACGCCACGTCACCGAAATGCTCCAAATCATCCTTTCATATTCATAACAAACAAGCAAACAAACAAACAAATAAATACATCATAATTAAGAAACTACATATACTTGACTAAAACAAAGCTAAAATAAATACATACAAATAAATAAACAAATACATAAATAGTAGAGTGTAATTATAAATAAACACTTCAATACGTAAATTATAAATAAACAAATACATTATATATAACTATGTACATAATAATACTACCTTATTTTTTTGTTTTCAATTTATTATTATTATTATTATTATTATTATTATTATTATTATTATTATTATTATTATTATTATTATTATTATTATTACAACAACTTTTACTCACCATCTGAGTTGAGGAAGCCCCGAGCCCCGCCCCCTCCGCACCCCCGGCATTCCCTCCTCCTCCATACATCATCAAACTCTTCACATGATGCATCCCACTATTATTATTATTACTATTACTATTATTATTATTATTATTATTATTATTATTATTATTATTATTATTATTATTATTATTATTATTATTATTATGAGTGGTGGAAGGAGTGGAGGGCGGCGAGCTGGCGCTGGGCCCCGCCGTGTTCCCTGTTCCGGTGCTGTTCGCCGGGCCGGAGGACGTCGCCTGCTTTCTCTTCCTGTTGTTGCTGTTGCTGTTGTTCTGAGGGATGAATGAAAGGGAATGAATGTTAGAATGATGGGTTGGATTTTGGTTTTGAATTTTTTTTTTTTTTTTTTTGAGAGGGAGGGGTACTTGTTGTAATTGTTGTTGTTGTTGCTGGAGCTGGTCGGGGTTTTGTTGGGACGAGGAAGACTGCTGTTGCTGCAGTTGCGCAACCTTCAACTAATGAAAAAAAATAAATAATAAATAATAAGTAATTAAATAAATAACTAAATAATTAGATAATTAGATAATAATTAAATAAATTATTAATTAATTAATTAATAAAGAAAAAAGAAAGAAAAAGAATAATCTCTATATTATCTAGGAAAATGAATAATCCATAGCATCCCTACATTTATCTTATTTGCTCTAAAACAAAGTTAAAAATAAATAACAATAAATGAATAATTTAATTAATTTAAATAAAAAATAAAATAAAATAAAAAGTTCTCATTTCAAATTTCAAAACTCACATTCCAACTTATTTCCTCCAAAAACTAGTTCACAACTTAAAAATAAACAACCCATACCATCTCCATATCCATCCATCTTACTTCCTCCAAAACAAATTCAAAATAATAAAAAACAACACACAAACAAACAACAGACCTTCATGAGATACTCCGCCTGCTCCTGCCTCACTTTCCGTTCGTCCCCAACCTCTCCTCCCTGCCCAACCGGATCTTTACCGTTGAGCCCCAAACCCGGCCCGTTATTACTCCCGCTCCCCCGCCCCATTCCCATTCCCATTCCCATTCCCAAACCGTTCACAAACCGGTCCCCGAACGAATTTGCCAAGGAATTATTTCCCTGCTGCGCGGCCTGGGCCTGCGCGATGAGCTGCTGCTGCTGATGTGGCGACATGAGCTGGAATTGCGAGGAGTGGGTTGAGAGGAAGGGTTTTTGGAGTTGAGAGGGGGTTAAGTTCGGGCGTAGCTGGTCAATTCCCTGTTTGTTTGGAAGAATAACGGATGAGGTGAATAGTAGTAAGAATGTAGGGGCTTTTTTGTAATTTTGAATGGGGTAAGGGGTTATTTTTTGTAATTTTTTAAAATGTAGGGGATTTTTGGAACATTTCACTTGAGAATGACTGGGTTATTAATTGGGTTTGTTAAGAATGTAGGGTTTATGGTGATTTTTGAAAAGGCAGGGGCTTTTTTGTAATTTAGGAATAATGAAAGGGTTGTTTCGCAAAATGTTTATAAAGAAATGATAGGGTGACTTACAGTTAGTGGCCAGCCCTTCAAAGGAAGTCCGCTGACGCCTTGGTTGAGCCCTGTTTAGGTCAAAATAATAATCAAATATAGTTAAATAAAATGAAAAATATTCCGGTTCTTGAATGTACGATATATTATTCCAAAAAAAAAAATATATATATATATATATATATATATATATATATATAATAAAAAAGTTTATTACGTACCAGGACCAGCTAAACCAGTTTTAGACTGAATAATTCCTTGACCGTAAATTGACGAAGGATCCATCGGTAAAGATCTTTGAGCCACACTCAAATTTCCTTCCGTTTTTATATCCTAGTTTTAGCATAAAAATGTCACGTAATGAGGTAATTACAAATAGTATTTAAAAAAAATGAGGTGGTGAGTTTTCTTGTTACCATTTGTTGGTTCCTTTGTTGGATTTGCTGTAAAGTGGTTGACATGTTGTTTGGATTTCCTTGTACCAATTGCCTGTTTTGTATGTAAAACAGAACTTTATTAGAAAATATTTCATAAAAAAGACAAAATAAAAAGGAATTCGGTCCAAAAAGAATAATAATAAAAGGAATTTGACAAATAGAAAAATATTAAGTAGTATGGACTATGGACCAAAAAAATTACCGGCAAATGTATTTGAACACATTTTATTACATTTATCAGCAAAAACATGCCAAAATCATTCTTCTTTATATCAGTTTTCCAAAAAAAAACAAAAAAATAGAAACACACACATAATAACAATAATTATAAAATACTAATATAAATTTCATATGGAAGGGGGATTCGAAGCCCTCTCCAAATTTTCTCAAAAAAAAAAAACAATAATAATAATAAAATACTACTACTAATAAAATAATAACAATAATAATAAAATAACAATAATCTACCCGGCGTGATTATTAGCAGCAGACTTCAACAACGCCATCCTTCCCGCATCCATGACATCCGAATCCATCGAACCTGGACACGTCCATTATAAGAACGCAAAAAGTAATTTTAAAATAATGTATTTTATCGTATCAATAACAAAAACAACAATCCATCCATTATATATCTCAAACCTGCGGCGGACTGCTTGAGCCTTTCCTCGTACATCTTCGCCGCCAACACGCTCGCCGTCGACGGCCCTAAAAGCCCTTCCGAGCTCAAATGGGCCGGGCTTAAGTGGGCCGAGTTGGACCGTTGTAATTGGGCCTGTCTTTGCTGGATCAGTTGGAGCTGCTGGATCTGGAGCTGCTGTTGGTGTTCCCTTGCCTTCATTTGCTGCGCCTGTAAAGAAAAATTATTATTAGATTAAAATAAAATTATTATTTTATTTCTATTATTATGTTATTATTATCCAATAAAAATAAAATAATAAAAAAGTTGCTTATAAATAATAATAATGAAATATATTATTTTATTTCTATTATTATGTTATTATTATTATTATTATTATTATTATTATTATTATTATTATTTTATCATTATTATTTTATTAATATTATTATTATATTATTATTTATATTTTATTTTTATTATATTATTTTTTTCTTAACAGGCGCAACAAATGAAAGCAAGGAAGCACCCACCAACGATGACTCCAAATCCAACAACTCCAACTCATCAAGCAAAGACAAGCCCAACTATACAACTTGGCCCATTTAAACTCGTACATTTTTGCCGCGGAAGCCTAATCAAAGCCGAAGGGTCTACAATGATCCCCTCTGAGTTTAGATGGGCCGGGCTTAAGTGGGCCGAGTTGGGCCTTTGAAGCTGGGCCTGTCTATGTTGGATTAGTTGTTGGAGTTGTTGGATCTGGAGTTGTTGGTGTTCCCTTGCTTTCATCTGTTGCGCCTGTTAAAAACATAATAAAATAAAAATAAAATAAAATAATATAATATAAAATTTAAATAATAAAATAATAAATAATAATAATAAAATGATTATGAGAAAATAATTATTTTATAAATATTAATATTATATTATTATTATATTATTTTATTATTTCTATTTTATTTTTATTATACTATTTTTGGCGCAACAAATGAAAGCAAGGAAGTTGTTGGTGCTGTTCTCTAGCTTTCATTTGTTGCGCCTGTTAAAAAAATAATATAATAATATTAAAGGGAAATTCTTCAAAAACCCCCTATCTTTTCTGGAATTTATCAATATTAAAATAGTTAGGGGGTTTTTGAAGAATTTCCCAATATTAAAATAGTAAAAGCAAATAGATAATAATACTAATAAAATAATGATAAATAATAAATAAATAATAAGTGCAAATAAATAATACATAAATTTATTATTATTAGTAGTAACGGACTTTCAAAGTTGGTATCAAAAAAGTAACGGACTTTCAAAGTCGGTATCAAAAAAGTAACAAACTTTCAAAGTCCGTTACTTTTTTCTTAAGAGGCACAACAAATGAAAGCATGTCAGCATCAGTAAATGGATATCTTTTTGGTCCAGTCTGGAAATCTTGACTTCTTTTGGTAGTTGTTGGGCTTAATTGTGCATCATTGCGCAGTAAATGATAAATTGGGGTTGTGTTTAGAAAAATAAAGGCAAGATTGAAGAAACAAGGGTCAAGTAAATGCAAAAACTAGATTAATTTGATTCTAAATTTTGTTTAGTAATTGTATTTTAGGTTTTTGACTCTTTCTTTGAGCTTAAACATCATACTTATACCTCAATCCAACCACAAAACACAACTAACCAAATCAATCAACTCCGATCCAAAATATCAAAAACCAAATTCGGTACGGTACAGTACGGTACAATACATAATTCAACCGGTACCAAAAATACGAAAAATAAAAATACCTCAAGATAAGCAGCAGCCTGCTCAGAATGCTTGTCGTTGGTACGAGCAATAAAAATATCCCAAAATACTGACCACCACTCGAACAGAAATCCACCTGGCGCATCAATCGCTGCATTAAATACACATTTTCATTAAAGATATATATTAAATTTTGAAGAAAGTGTTGTTAGTTTACAAAAAGTAAGAAATATTATCAATGTATATCATCTAAGTTTACCAATATGGGTGAGAAATATTTTACCGACATATAACATCTAATTGCAAAATTTTGCAAATACTCAAATGAAAAATCAAATCAAGAAGTACAATTTGAAACTGAAACTGAAAAAAAAAAAGAGATTAAGAAATTATAATTACCAACAGGGTCAGCTGCAACTTTTCCTTCAGCCATGAAAGCTTTAGCTGTTGTTTGTAAATTTCTCTTCAATAGATAGTCGTAAATATACACATCCAACCTAAACAATACAAAATTAAAACAGAAAATAATTTAAAATCCTTTCTTAATTCAAAGAAAAAAGGAAAATTGCATCGAAAGCTCACATTTTATCCGCTTCCCAATTGTTTTGTTGCGCCATTTTCACTCAAAAACCTAATAATCACAAAAAAAATCTTCTTTATAGCTCCATTCCAAAATTTCGTTCCTAATTATCTAATAAACAGAAAATAACTGGGATGAAAGACACAATAGAAAGAGATGAAACTAAACAAAAGAGTTAATAATCACAAAAAGAACTTCTTTATAGCTTCATTACAAATTTCGGTAACTATGAATCCAAGCACCAGAAAAATTACAAAAATAACCAAATTAAGGCGACAAAAAACTAAACTAACATACTAACACAACAAATACAGCCTACATTATACCCTTCACAACAAATTCATGTAAAATTTCAGTATAAACAGTACTATAAGAAAAAAAAAATACACTATCAAATTGGGAACAACTTTCAGTGCAAAATTGATTCCTGTGAGTGAATCTCTTGACTAAACAGCTAGAGAGGAAGTAAGAGAGTTTGTATGTTTAGAATGGTTTGTAGGAAACAAAAAATTAAAAGGTAATGAACCAAATTAAGGTGACAAACAAAGTAAATTAACATATTAAGACAACAAAGACAGCCTACATTATACCCCACACATCCAAATTCATCCAAAACTTCATAACAAGCAGTACTAAAAGATAAACAAAAAATTACACTCTAAAATTGAAAACAAGTCTGAGTGCAAAATTGATTGCCTGTGACTGTGAGTGAATCTCTTAAGTTGCTTAGAATGGTGTTGCTTAGGATGGTTTGTTGAAGGAAACAGAGAGAGGAAGGAGAAGGAGGAGAGCGAGTGAGGAGTATGTTAGTCTCACCGCCCTGGACTGGAGCTCGGGAAGAAAAGATAAAGGACGGAAAAGGGCTTGAGAAGTTTGAGTGGATGGACATGGTGTATACCGTATGGAATGGACCGGAATTCTATTATGATAGTATTTTTTGTTTCCGAACTGTAGCACATTAGACTACTGATACTTTCATTAAATAAATAAAAATTGCTACGAGTATTATTTATAATTATTATCTCATAATAAAAGTATGAGTTCTTTTTTCAAATGATGAAGAGGTAACGTGACAGTGGAAGAATGAATGTTGCATGCAAGACTTATATTTTTTATTTCGTTATAAATATTTCTTATACCGAAACTTCAGGCCATCACAAATTCAACAAAAAATACAATCAAATAATATAAGTTCTGCTAGCTTAGTAAGCTCCTCTTGGCTGTACAAATTCTTGCATCAAAATTCGTGTCTGTCGTAACGAGAAGATATCGTCATTTATCCGATTTGTACTGCTATTGTAGTATAATATTATAAAACTAACATATCATGTAAATGTAAATGTCTAATTTCAAATTATGATATTTACCGTAGATAAACAATACAATACTTGATATAATTCTAGAATAGTTTGATTTTACGAACTTAAATGAATGAGTAAGCACTAGATATAAAAGAGGAAATTGACTGTCAATTCCTTTGATATTATCCACATATACTCATATATATTATTTTATTCTTCGATACATGTTTTTTTTATATTTGTAACTACTTTATATATTTTTAATATTTTATTATTTCTACATATTATTTGTATACGCATATAATATTTTTGTTGTCATCTTTATTATTTTAACTGATTCATAAACTCTTCAATCTGTATATCATTTTTGTACTTTGATATAATATTTTGTATCATCTATATATTATTTTCTTAATATCTATATACTATCTCTTAAAAAACCTATAAAACTATTTTAAAAATTTTACACACTGTTTTGAAATATATATTCTTCCATATATATATACTTCAAAACAAAACTAATATTTTATCAATTAAAATCCATACATACACTAAAACACAATTTATAAAATTTAACAACTAAACAAATCTCCATTGTACAGTACACCGAGCGCAAGCAACAACTCTCACTCGGCTCCAGAAGGACAACAGTCGGCCCGAGCACCGAACCGGCCGGTTCGGTCCCGAACCGGACCTGGTTCAGAAGCCTCGTTTTTCTTTAGCTCCGGTTTCTACTAAACTTCTTCCTCTTCAACACCAAATTCACACACCAAATCCAACCAATAACAATCTCCTTTAAGACACGTGGCACCAAACTAATATTTATTTATCTGCTTGGTGTTAGTAATATTATAGCGGGATTTTGACTTCATCTGACCTTTCACACCTGTATATTATCCTCTCCAGTTTTATATATAATATCCTCTCCAGTTTTAGTTTACATTACTTTGTAAATTGTAATAATGAAAATAATAATAACTAAAAGTAAGAATGGTAAGAAATTAACTTCTTATATGCTAGAAAGTAAAAGTAAAACATCTAGTTGCTCAACAAGTGTGAGATATATTGTTTCCATTTTGAGTATATAATATATTAAATTTATTTTGAGTATACAATAGAACATCTAGTTGTGAAACTAAGTGAAAAATATATTGTTTCCATTTTGAGTATATAATGTATTAATTTATTCCAAGTACATAATAGAACATCTAGTTGTGCAAGTGAGAAATATATTGTTTCCAATTAGGTTATATATAAATTTAATTTAGTCCAAGTATGCATGTTTTTGTGATGTGAAGTTACCAACAGGCTGGACACAGTCAATGAGAACGGATTAAGAAATGCAACAAGAATTTAATTCGAAAAAAATAAGAAGAAGAAGAATAAGCAATTGATTGAATTGATTGTGATGGTTCGGATACGAAGCTAGAAACGTAAGCAGCTGTCTAATTTACTTTACTTTTTGCATAGTTTCATGTGTGCCCCTATGAAATTTTATATTACCATATATACCCTTCAGAAGTTTGAATTTATTATTCTAAAAGACACCCACAGTTATATATCCCTCGCAATATTTTGGTTCCTTAGAAAAGGAGTCATTATTTTAAAATGTCAAAACATTATATTAAATAAATTCACACCCAGTAATATATCCTAACAATATTTTGGTTACTACATTAGTAAAAGTTAAGAATATTTCTATCTTAAAAAAGATCAAAACATCCATCCTTAACTTTCAAAATACCAAAAAAGAAAGGGAAATGTGCAAACACGATGGTACTGTAGCACGACGGCACTGTAGATATACTATTTTTTCATTTTATATACTATTTTTTCATTTTTATATATTATTTTGTCATTTTATATATTATTGTTTATTCTTTGTATATTTTTTATTTTTTACTTTTATATACTATTTTTCCCCTTTTATTTACAGTTTTCCCATTTTATATATTATTTTTACTTTTTATGTATATACTGTTATTAGAAAATAAATTATATATATTGTTATGTATATATTGTTATTAGAAAATAAATTATATATATTATTATTGAATCTCTCGTGTCAGTCGTGCCACAATACAGTCGTATTATATCAGCTTCGAGAAAGAAAAACTCTACTTGAACTGTCTACTTCTCCCGTACCTACAATTTTCTTCATACTTAACTTTCAAAATACCAAAAAAAGAAAAACTCAATTTGAACTGTCTACTTCTAAATCTAAAGTACCTACAATTTTCTTCATTTTAACTTCAACTTAAAGAAAAACCTAAATAATAATAATAATAATAATATAAAAACACATTTTGCACCCAAAAAAGGTTGCATCAAATTATCAAAACAAAATCTCTTTTTAAACACACATCCAAGTGCCCAAAAGTGTTCCCAGTCAGGCCAGAAAGAACTAAAACGCGCGAAAAATCAACAAATATACAAAACCAAATCTCAAAAGTACAACTTAACAAATTACTCTTTCCTCAAATCGATTCCGGCCTTTTTAGCCACGGCATCGAGCCCGTTTTTCTCGATGGTTCTTAAAGCAGCGGTAGAAAGACGGAGCTTGACCCACCGGTTCCCTGCGGGCCACCAAATCCTCTTGTATTGCAAATTCACCATTTGTAAACTCTTAACCCTCTTTTTTGAGAATGAAACGAGGTTTTTCACATTTGATCTTTTGCCCGTGAATTTGCATACTCTGCCTGGAAATAAATAAAAAAAGTAAATTTTGAGACTTGTTTAAACGTTGGGTCAACCGTTTTTAGGTCGATTAAGGTATAGTAGATTTGAAATAAGTAAGAATTTTTGGTTTTGTGGTTTGTTAAGCTCGTAGGAATTTGGGTGAATATTTGTAATAAACTGTGCAAATTGGTGATTTTTTGTAATTTGCTACCTGGTTTATTGTAATTAATGTTAATTGTTAAGTGAAATTGGGACATATTTAGGGAATAATATTCCATAACATTTTTTTTAGCAAATAAATGTCATCGGATTTACAGAAATTGGTTTATTAATTGTAGTACTTAATTTCTAACCAACCCATTACTCGAATTATGGAAAACCTACAAAACTGAATTAAACAAAAAAGTGCGAAACAGAATTGAAGAGAGTTACTGGCGACGACTGGCTGGAGCTTGAGCCTGGGAAGAACAGCCATGGATTGCTGTGCAATCTCAATCCTGGTTCCCAGCATTTGCGAGCTCAATAGAGTGGAAGGAGCAGAAACCCTAACCCTAACGCTAGATGGTGAGGACAGGACGCAAGGATTCATTGCTAGAAGCGACGCCATTTCTTCTTCTTCTTCCTTGTTGTTCGGTTCGAAGATAATAGAACGAGAAAGGATAAGAAGATGATACAAACTACACAGTGAGTGAGTGAGTGGATGCAACTAAAGTACAAAAGGCTTTACTGGGCTTTGTTATTATAATAATTGGAGTTGCACTTGACGGCCTCTTTATGGTCGCTTTGCAGAAAACCATAAAGATCAACAGATTAACCTACATTTAGAATTATGTTTAGAACTATCGTGACGGTTGGGCACCGCAAATCGACTAATTGCCAACTAATTGGCCACCAAGATCAATTTTTAGAACTATGTTCGAAGACTATTACAATTAGGATCTACCCTCGCTCCGCTTCGATCTGAACATAATTGATCATTTTTACCGTGTTTGCTTCAAAAGAGATATTTTATTGAATGTTGCATCATAATATGAAATATTAACTTCATACTTCTACATTCTATGTTTTAAAATATAATAATTATATTCTTTAAATTTAACAGCCTAGTTTATTTACATGTATGAATATTTGTTATGTTTTATTAGTAGTACACTTATATATAATTCAATTGGTATCTAAGAATGTTATAAAACATAGAAAAATGAATCAACATTTTTTATGTAAATATGTTATTCTACATTTTACAAGGGTAGATGTGATCATGAACCAAATTTGGTGATTTAAATTTTTTGGAAGGGTATATGTGAAAATATGTGAGAAAAAGCCACGCATCAGATGAGAGAGAAAATAACTTGGGGTATTTGAGATCTCCATTATAACAGTTAATATACATTATATCATGTTGATCCTCTGTTACTCATATGATGACGGCATTAGTATAGTGGGTCTGTTAGTATGGTCTGTATAGTTTGCTACGCTGGTTGCATTATTAATTATATTAAAAAGCTATGGACCAGATGTGTTGTGAAGCATGTGTATATACAATTGTCTTATTTCAATGAGCCGCAGTCATAATAAATGTCTTTTTTACATGGACCATGTCCATTTAAGATTGAGTGTGAAGTGAATTAAAAGGCAAAACTAAGGTGAAAATGGGTCGGATATTATCCGACCGACCGGTAACCATATCCGAAAAAATTCGTATTCGAATCAAATTATCTGTATCTGGTCAAATACGGATCGATTTGGCTCTCGGATATGGATACGGATAATATCCGGATCCAGATAATTTGTTATTCGTATAATATCTGTTTTCGGATATTTTATTATATATACAGATACGGATATTTATACGGATACGGATACAGATATTTGATTTTTTTTATCATACTTGGATACGGATACGGATATTATCCATATCCATTTTATTATTTTGTTGTTATTTCTTGAATTTTCCTTATAAATTGCTATATTTTATTAATTTTATCTTTATAAATAGTTAAATATTTAGAAGAATGTGAATCCATTAGGATATTGATATACCCGTTTAAATATCCGAAATGAATCCATATTCGTACTTATATCCGATAATATCCGAACCGTATTCATATCCGTATATATATCCGAACCGAATCCATACCCGGAGACTCCATATTCATATTCATATCCGAGAAAATAAAACGGATACGGATATGATATGACCCCGATCGGAACTGTATCCGAACCGTTTTCACTCTTATAGACAACTCTTATCCGGCTATTAAGCTGAGCGGTTCTCTCCTTCTATCTTTCGGTTGAAATAATAATCCCACCCATATTATTGAACACAAATTTGAGTTGTTTATAAACCTATGTAAGTTACAGTATAACTGAGTGAAAAATACATATAGCATAAAATTAAGCTGATAGGCTTGGGCTTGTCTTACATTATAATCTACGTAAGTTGCAATAACACTTGAAAGGTATAACTAATTCTGATTAATCTGGTCGTGACATGTGGCGGAAAATATAGCCAGCTTTTATATACAGCTAGAATTTACCCTCGCTCGCTCCGCTTCGGAGTAAAAAATACTGTAATTTTAAAATTTATAACACTATACTTTAAATTGTCTTTTTGTAATGTCATGTCATATTTTCATATTATTCAGGGTGTGTATGAAAACTATTTTGTAGGAAGAAAGTTGTT
The DNA here is from genome assembly GCA_027726005.1 of Juncus effusus. Lineage (NCBI taxonomy): Eukaryota > Viridiplantae > Streptophyta > Magnoliopsida > Poales > Juncaceae > Juncus > Juncus effusus. The sequence goes on along the minus strand of CM050906.1, from coordinate 312,768 downwards.
TCATTATTATCTCCTTCCTTCATATGTCAATTTTTTTAATTTTTATGGGTATATATGATATTTTGAGACTTATAGGGATATATATGAAATTCGTGATATTTTAAGAGTTTATAGGGATACATACAAATTTTTTTTAAGGGTATATGAGGTTAGATTATGGAAGAAACACTTCCAAATATTTTAGTATATGTACTATGTTTTAAGTTTTTAATGGGTATATAGGCAAATATCATTTATCAGGTGCTGTGTCGGAAAAAAAACAAGAAGAAAAAGGTGCATAGATATTAGTTGAACAAAAAAAATGCATCTTGGGGTATTTTTTGTATAATGAGTTAAAATATCATAAAAAAAAATAATTCGTTTCACCTTTAACTCCATGGATCATGCAACAGTGGATCAAGTCAGAAAAAAGCTAACAATCATTTTCACACCGGTTTGTAAATGTCTTTTTAGTCCCACATGTATGTATTCAATCAATTGGGAGCTCTTTATAAGAGTAGCTTGAATCTTGGTTCATCCTGAAGGTTATATGGGCCAAGTGACTCATGGGTAGAGCTGGCAAAATTTGACCCGACCCGAAAAACCCGCCCGACCCGACCCGAAACCCGAAACCCGAAACGACCCGCGACCCGAACGACCCGCCCGATTTGACCCGAAAATATATATTTTTTTTGTTTTAATATTCAAAAAATCTCGAAATTAAGAATTTTATGGTTTGTTCTAACATAATTGACCTGATAATACTGATCAGAATAATTCAAATGACCTGAAATATCAATTCGGATGAATAACGACCTCTAATCTGAGTGACTCTTGACCAGAATATGACGTTGACCATAAGTCAACTGACTCACGACCCGAACCCGAATGACCTGAAACCCGAAATGACCCGAACCCGAATGACCCGAAACCCGAATGAACCGAAACCCGAACGACCCGCGACCCGAACGACCCGTGACCCGAACGACCCGTGACCCGAATTGACCCGAAACCCGAATTGACCCGAACCCGAATTGACCCGACCCGAACCCGACCCGACCCGCCCGTTTGCCACCTCTACAGTCATGGGTTTAGACGTTGGAATGTTGGATTGATCTGGACAGTCAGAATTTCTTTGAGTTTAAAGGCTGTTGGATTTGGATCTAGACGGTCAGAAATTATTTGAACTGGATTTCGACAGGCAAAAAAACATGGCCAGAGATAGGGGTGCCGAGGAGAGCCATTGCCCTCCCCCCCCCCCCCCCCCCCCCCTCCTTTCTCTTATAAATTTGATAAAAAAATTTTATCCCTTAGAAATTTTACAAATTTATACCTTAGAAATTTTAAAAATTTATCCCTTAATAACATTAATAACAAAACTTTCTTTAATGTGAACGATTTACACATAAATTTGACATTTTTAACCTAGAAAATATTAAAATACTTCATATTAAGTATACTACTATCATAATAATAGTTATATATTAGATTATATAATATAATTATGATATTATTTTCAAAATGTCAGTCATAAAGTTTTATTATATGATTTTTTAAAAGTTGTGTATTCATATTTGAAATAATTATTGAATGTATAATTGAAATAGCACTAAATATGAAGTTCAACTTTTTTTAAATTCTTTGTAAAGTATTAATTGGGAAAATAGACATAAATAAAAAATTTATTTTTTAATCATAAATTACTAGACAAATTATGCATACATTCAAGATAAACAATTTGTTTTTATTTCAAAAAGTGCTATGGTTAATAAAGAAAAAAAAATGCATGCTTTATTTCTACATGGTAGTGTCTCGGCCTCCTCTATAATTTACTTCTAGTTCCGTCCCTGAATATAATATACCAATATTATCATATTTATTCCTTAGCTATGCAAGTTCTGGATAATAAAATAAACGCATGTGATGCATGCACGATTCATGTATTATTCATCTTTGTAGAGCTAATAAAATTAATTAACTGGTAAGTTGGTTGAACTATAGTCTATAGTAGATAAAATCATAAAACACGTTTTTCTTTAAAAAAAAAAACAGATTATAAACTCTATATATATCTCAAAGAAAAAACCTGTTGAATGGACCCCCTAATTGCATATTTGGGCTCATTTGGGCTTTTATTTTTAATATATATTTAAGACCTTTGACATAAAGGATAAGACAAAGGTTCATTTTGCATCTCTTCATTTGTCTCTCTCTCTCTCTCTCTCTCTCTCTCTCTCTCTTTTGGCCACCATTAAAGACACCAAAAGGTGCCTCGAATCCACGTCAAAATTCACGCTTCCGACAAGAAATCCTAACAATCTGGTATCAGAGCGAGGTTCTACGCGTAAATCTCTACCGGATTTCATGCTTTGCCTAAACCGGTACGAACCGGTTCAAAACCGAAGGAGGAACTTTATTTTTTTGGGTTAATGGAAATGTTGGGACGATTTGATATTGAGAAGTTTGACGGTAAGGCGAGCTTTGCCTTGTGGCAAGTTCGTATGTTGGTAATTTTATCCAGCCATGGGGTAAAAGATGCGGTTTTTGGGAGAGACAATTTGCCGGATGCGATAACGGACAAGAAATAGAGAGATATGGATGATAAGGCTCTCTCCATTGTCCAATTATGCCTTAGCAATGGGACATTGCAAGAGGTTATGGAGGAAAAGACGGCGAAATATTTGTGGGAAAAATTACAAAATACTTATATGAAAAAGTCGCTCACGAATCGATTGCGGTTAAAGTCGCGTCTTTATACGCTCCAGATGTCGGAGGGAGGTTCCGTGTCCGAACATATTTCGGAGTTTCGATTATTAATGATTTGGCCAAAATTGACGCAAAGGTGGATGATGAAGATCAAGCCCTTTTGCTTTTGTGCTCTTTACCCGTTTCATATAAGGGGTTTAGAGATATGATGATTTATGAAAGGGAGAAAATCTCTCTTAAGGATGTTAAATCGAATTTGCAAGCGAAATCTCACATCGATGGTGAGATAACCAATGAGAAAACCGGTACGGGTTCCGGTTTGTTTGTGGATCGCTGTCGGTCGTCGGATTGGTCGTCGAAAAATTGGAGAAGCCGGTCGAAATCCAAGGGTAAATATAATCCAAATATTATTTGCAATTATTGTAAGAAAAATGGCCACATCAAGGTCGATTGTTACAAATTGAAGAATAAGCAATCGGCGGATAATCATGGCAAAGGTTCCGAATCGGCTAATTCGGCAAATATCGACAATTTTGATTCGCTTTCCGTTGTCGATAATTGCTTAGAGGATGAGAATTGTTGGATTATGGATTCGGGGGCCTCTCAACATATGACTCTGAATCGAAGTTGATTTGTAAAGTACGAGCCTACGGATGGGAGAGTTATTATGGGAAATAATAATTCTTGCAAGGTTGCCGGTACCGGTACAATATCGCTCAAGTTTCATGATGGGCGAATTCGGACGTTAACGGGTGTGAAGCACATATCCGATTTGAAGAAAAATCTTAGCTCGTTGGGATCGCTTGAAGAAAGAGGTTGCAAGTTCCGAAGTGAAGGTGGAGTTATGCGCGTTTCAATCGGTGCCCTCACAATCATGAAGGCGAAACGCATTGGTACACTTTATTTTTTGTAAGCCTCGACGGTTACCGAAAAGGCCGGTACAATTATTTTGGAGAAATCGGGTTCAAACCCGGTTCAAGAAAACCCGCCGGTTCAGGAAAAACCGGCCCGGTTCAACCCGGTTCAAGAAAAACCGGTTCAAGAAAATCCGGTTCAACCCAAGTCCAACCCAAAACCGTACCCGGTTCAAACCAAACCGGTTTGGATTCCAAAAACCAAACCCGAAACAAAACCCGTCTCGTTCAGTTCTGCCGCTGTTGTCCGCTCAAGTTCGAAATTACGAAGTTGTGGCATATGAAATTAGGTCACATGAGTGAGTGTGGTATGACGATTTTAAGCAAACGAAATTTGTTGGGCGGTCAAAGTACCGGAAATCTGAAATTTTGCGAGCACTGCATTTTCGGGAAGCATAAGCGAGTGAGTTTTTCGACCGCCATTCATACGACAAAGGAGAAATTGGAATACATTCACTCTGACCTTTGGGGCCTTCTCGCGAACCGTCCAAAGGAAAAGGTTCAAGGTATATGCTCACTTTTATTGATGATTTTTCGAGGAAAGTTTGGGTATTTTTCTTGAGAGAAAAAAAATGAAGTATTTGATTATTTCAAAATTTGGAAGAAACTTCTAGAAACTCAAACGGGTAAACGGGTCAAGCGGTTGCGAACCGATAATGGGTTGGAATTTTGTAATCGCCAGTTTGATGATTTTTGTGCGGCCGAAGGTATTTTGCGACATAAAACCGTTGTACATACCCCCACAACAAAATGACGTGGCCGAAAGAATGAATAGACCGCTTCTTGAGCGTGCGAGAAGTATGATTTCAAATGCGGGTTTGGGAAAAGAATTTTGGGAAGAAGCAATTAGCACGGCGTGCTATTTGATTAATCGATCTCCGACTACCTCGATTGAGTTGAAAACGCCGGAAGAAGTTTGGTTGGGAAAACCGGCCGATTATTCGATGTTGCGAATATTCGGGTGTCCCGGATATGTGCATGTCAATGACGGCAAGTTGGAACCGAGGTCGAAGAAATGCGTATTTGTTGGCTATCCCGAGAATGTTAAGGAGTATAAATTATGGTGTCCGAAGTCGGGCAGATTTATCATTTCGAGAGACGTTATTTTTAACGAAGCGGAAATGATTTGAGGAAAAGATGCACATGAAGGAAATTTATCATTTCTTCATGGCGATTTAGAGGAGGAAATTTTTATGAGCCAATCGGAAGGACTTCCGGATTTTGAAAACCTAACCGAACCCCAAACCGAACCGACTTGTGTATGTCGATTAAATAAATCGCTTTATGGTCTCAAGCAATCGCCCCGACAATGGTACAAGAAGTTTGACGCTTTTATGGTAAGCGTTAATTTTTCTCGATCTAATTACGATAGTTGCGTCAATTTAAAGAAATTAGATAACGGGAGTTTTGTGTATCTACTTCTTTATGTGGATGACATTCTTATTGCGTCGTCCAATTTGGGGGAATTAAGCGGTTAAAAGCAGATTTGAATTCCGTTTTTGAGATGAAGGATTTGGGACCCGCTAAGAAAATTCTCGGAATAGAGATTTCGAGGAACCGACCCGAGCGGAAGTTGACTCTTTCGCAAGCGGGTTTCGCCGAAAAGGTTTTACGCCGTTTTGATATGCATAAATCGAAAGTAGTTTCTACCCCTCTTGCGGCACATTTTAAATTGTCGGCGGATTTATCTCCAAAAACCGATTCAGAGCGGAAATATATGGAGAAGATTCCATATTCGAGTGTGGTCGGGAGTTTGATGTATTTGATGGTGTGTACCCGACCGGATTTGGCGCAAGCGGTTAGTATCGTGAGCCGGTATTTGTCGTGTCTCAGAAAGGGATATTGGGAAGCGGTAAAATGGATTTTCCGTTATTTGAAAGGTACGATGAATGCATATTTAGAATTCGGATCCGATCCGAATGGTGAGTTAACGGGTTATGTTGACTCGGATTTTGCGGGCGATCTCGATAAAAGGCGTTCGCTAACCGGGTACGTGTTTACGTTTGGAAAATGTGTGATTAATTGGAAAGCTACACTTCAATCAACCGTTGCTCTTTCGACTACCGAGACCGAGTACATGGTGTTAACCGAAGCGATAAAGGAAGGTATTTGGCTAAGGGGTTTTGTTGGCGAGATATTGTCCATTCAGAATATTTCAGCACTCGCAGTATTTTTCAGCCAATTCCAGCACTTGCAACGTTTTCAACTTCAATTTCCATTTTTCGGTTCCAATTTCAGCACTTCGCAGTAGCCAAAGACTAAATTTGCAGGATTTGGAGTATGGACTCTTCGTTGACTTTACACTTGAACTTTGAGCATTTTCTAACAATTGGGCAATCTGGCTTAATGCTTTTTTATGGCTCACTTTTCGTTAAAGTTTGCTTCTGTTTTGTGCTGAAAAAACAACAATTATACAATTTTTTTTTTGCAATCCGAATTTAATGCTAGTTTTCTTCCTACTTTTAGGGCCTGTTCGGCAAAAGGTGGAATAGTGGAAGAGTGACTCTTCCATTTATTCTATTATTGTTCGGCAAATTTCATGAAATAAAAAGTTGATTTAAAAAATAGAAATAATTATTAATTACTATAATATCTTTATTTTAATTATATTCTATTAATTTATTTAATAACCTCTAATTTTCTTAATTAAATAAGATAGAAAATTCAAAATATAAAAACATAAATATTCAATTAAAAATACAATAATAAAAGAAAAATAAATTTTATTCAAAAATATAGGAATACATATCTCTTTAGATAGAGAAAAATGAGTACAATCATTTGTACATTTCGAATTTATGATTTTATGAAATTATTATCGAAAATTAGTGATTTTTTCATTCATATTTTTTTTACAAAGAATTATAGAAAGAAAGAAGAGAGAAAGACAGTGCATTAATTGCTAGTGCCGCCACATCAGCTTATGATGGAAGAAATGAGAGTATTTTCGTCCTAAAATTTGACTTATTCCGTGGAATAAAGATCTTTCATCCCCCATGGAATTAGGAAATTTCACTCTTCCACCCATTTATTCCATTTACTTCCACCCTTGTTCGGCTGGAATAATCCACTTCTTCCACCTCTATTCCATGCTGCCGAACACCACCTTAGCTTCTAAATAATCAAAAATAAATAAATAAATATTTAATTGGATTTAATGCTGATTTACATCATATTTAAATTCAGTCACTTGCAAATATATGATTCAAAAGCCTTAAAAAAGCATCCATGCCTTGTGCGGAGATAAACAAGCTTAAGATTTGTTCTTAGATTGGGTACTATCTACTTTCTCCTCATTGATAGAAAGATTTTAGCAACTTAATTCAATTAAGTATTTTAGCTTATTTTAATTTTTAGTATCATATTTTCAAATGAATATTAAACCTATTTTTCTTGTATTTTGGAATGACCTGACAAAATCTTGCCGCTATTCAACAATCGAGCAACCATCGAACTAGGAAACGGGATCATCATCAGTTTCTGAAAAGATAAATGGTTGCACAGAAAAAAAATTTAGCACAAGGATATCTGAGATCTTATTGTCGGGCTTCTAATAAATTTAGCACGGTCAATTAAATTCTAATAACTCAGCACCCATGTCAATGGGATCGACAACTCAATACCCAGCAGCAAAATAAACTATGGAAATTGGAAAACGAAATTCAAGGCATCAACCTATCCGCTCAACAGGACAGACTGGTGTGGATCAGTGATACGGCCTTCTTTACAGATATGGAAACTTCAAAGTAGCTCCTCGGATTTAAGTTTTTTATGTGGCTTCTCCCCAAAGAAAAAACTACAAATGTGATGCTGAAAAGTTTGGAAAGAACGCAATGCAATATAAGAATAAAAATCTTCCAGCAAAAAAGAAACAAGGCAAGAATCTTCTAACAAAAAAGGAAACAAGGCAAGAATCTTCCAGAAAAAGGAAATACGAAACAACAATTAATTCTCGATTATTTTTGAGCGCCTGTTTCTCTTTAAGCTTCCTTCTTCTCTCTTTCAATTTGAAAACTAGCTAGAGCTTAAGATAGCACTCTCTCCTCCAGATCTCAAGTTTTTCAATTTCGCCTCTTTTGTCTCTCCTCTTCAGAGTTGTTCATCCCAATCCAGGTATTGAAGAAATTTCACTAGAAACGAATTTTTTTGTTTGATTTTGAATAATGCATGCGATTTAGAGTCTGATTTTGTGTTCTTTTGTCCCTTTTTTTTTGCGATCTGGAAGTGATTGAATCGAAGAATTGAGATGAACGGAGAGGAATCCTTCTTTATGTCTAAAAAAGAGGAATCCTTCTTTATGTCTAAAAAAGAAAGAGAACACAGGATCGGAGACCAGGCTGCTCTTCTTAACGTAAGACTTGTTTTTTTTTTCTTGCATTGTCCTGAAATTGAAAAGTAGTTTTGATCTTTCCTTTTCAATTTGATAGAAATTCGAAATAGTTTCTGTTCTTTTGGAGGAAAGTTAAATTTTTTTCTGTAACGAGGCATCTGTTTATTTTCTCGATCAACTGTCGTTTTTTTATATTTTAGATTTGATCATATTGAACACAAAATAAAAGGAAATAATAATTGCATTTTGTTTGTCAGGCTAAGCACAAAAAAGAGGTTCAGAAACTCATAAACTACTTGGAGGAGGAGATCAAAGCTGGAGATAGAGCTACGGATATGATTTTAAATCAGGAAATAGAAAATGAGATGTCCTCAGAGGTCATGACAGATTCTATCTCTCTTTTTCTCTCTATTAACTCTTTCAAGTTTCAACTGAATTAAGTAACATTTAGCATATGTTATTAACTATTGAATTTTTTTCCATAGACAATTCAAATTATATATAAAGAAATGGCAAAGAAATTTGGAGAAATGGCAAAGAAATTTGGAGATGCCGTCTTGCATGAGAAACAGCTAAGAGTAAGGAATTTGAGCTCCTAAATATCGTAAAATCATTAAAAATTTATTCACCGGTGATTAAAATTGTACTTTTTTGTTCTTATTTCAGAATCAAATGCAAAAGGAGATTGCCCAACTAAATAAAGAGCTGGAACAGGTGCAACATGCTCATGTAGAAGCATCTCTGTTCCTGTGCAAACTACAATCAGAGAATGAATCACTAAAGGTCAATTAATTAGTATTTAATACTATTATACTATTTCTCTCTCTAATTTTCCTGTATTTCGTCCAATTAAGCTCAATTAATTAACAATTTCAAGATAGGTATGTTTTGCTTTAGTTTTGTTCAACTTACAATAATGCGCACTTCACGAAACATCTCAACAGAAAAAAGAATAAAATAAATATGACGACCATCGTTTTTTGTAAATATTGAAGTTTAATAATGTGTTCAACTCTTTGCATATATGCATATCATACTGTAACTTGTTACATATGAGAGGTTTGCTAATTGCTACATATGTATCTTGTTACCAACCTTACTATATATTGATCCATTAGTACCAGTCTAAATCTATTCAATTCTATTCCTTTCTAGGCTGCTCAAACGAGGATTCTAAAACAGGTTGATGAGTTAAATCAACAAGCTTTTAATGAGAAACGCCTCAAGGTAGTAAGAAAATTAAAAAGATTTCCTTCATAGACTTTTAAGAAAGGGGGCTGATTTATATATAATCGCAAATTGACATGAGCGTGAACTTTCAACTGTACTGAATATGGCTCAAGGTAGACCTGAACCGGCCTCAATTGACAACACCTGTACTAGTTAGTACATAATTAACTACTATGAAGTATGAACCTGACAAGAATTTTTGGAATATAGAACTTAACCAGAAATATTTGAGTCTATTATAACATCATAGATGAAACTGATTCAATTTGAATTTTGGAAATTCCAATCTACTTTGGTCAATTGGTCATATCACCTTGTTTTCCCTAATTTCTAGCTTGTTTCAAGTAGTTGGAACAGTGAAAGATCTGATGTGTTATTTTACAAGAGTTATATTTTTTACGGATAACTTCTATTATCATTTATTACTATCCTTAGTTTATTTATCTGATAATTGTTGTGGTTTTTGTTCTTAAATCAGGATGAGCAAGAAAAGGAGTTAATTCAGCAGAATGAGAGCCTGCAAGAAGCCTGTCGACAACTCGAAACAGAAAAGATGAGAGCAAAGGTCCCTTAATTAATACCAATACACTCTCTCTCTCTCTCTCTCTCTCTCTCTCTCTCTATATATATATATATATATATATATATATATATATGACTTAAATTGGTACACTTAAAATGCGCTCATCTTTCCCTTCTTTTGACAGGAGAAGGAAGAAGAACTAAGAAAACTCTATGCAAAGTTAGAAACGGCGCAAGAGGCAAGCAAACAAGCAACTGAGCTTGTAAGCCAGCTTCAAAACGATAATAAACTATTGCAGGTATAAACTCTCTCTCTCTCTCTCTCTCTCTCTCTCTCTCTCTCTCTCTCTATATATATATATATATATATATATATATATATTTTCCCTTAAATTTCTACAATTGAATTTCTTACATTTTTCCTTTTTATTTCAGGAGCAGAACAAAGAAGAAGTCAGTCAAATTTATCAGCAACTTGAGAAGGAGAAGATATTAAAGGTACATTAACGCGGCATAATTAACTAATTAATTTTCTTAGAAAAGAGATTTATTCAACTGGTCGTTTTTTCTGTTTTCTTAAGAATGCACTATATATATATATATATATTTGTCTTAAATTGGTACACTTAAAATGCGCTCATCTTTCCCTTCTTTTGGCAGGAGGAGAAGGAAGAAGAACTAAGAAAACTCTATGCAAAGTTAGAAACGGCGCAAGAGGCAAGCAAACAGGCAGCTGAGCTTGTAAGCCAGCTTCAAAACGATAATAAACTATTGCAGGTATAAACTCTCTCTCTCTCTCTCTCTCTCTCTCTCTCTCTATCTCTATGTATTTTCTCTTAAATTTCTACAATTGAATTTTTTACATTTTTTCTTTTTATTTCAGGAGCAAAACGAAGAAAAAGTCAGTCAAATTTATCAGCAATTTGAGAAGGAGAAGATATTAAAGGTATTTGCCTTAAATTGGTACACTTAAAATGCGCTCATCTTTCCCTTCTTTTGGAAGGAGGAGAAGGAAGAAGAACTAAGAAAACTCTATGCAAAGTTAGAAACGGCGCAAGAGGCAAGCAAACAGGCAGCTGAGCTTGTAAGCCAGCTTCAAAACGATAATAAACTATTGCAGGTATAAACTCTCTCTCTCTCTCTCTCTCTCAATCTCTATGTATTTTCTCTTAAATTTCTACAATTGAATTTTTTACATTTTTTCTTTTTATTTCAGGAGCAAAACAAAGAAAAAGTCAGTCAAATTTATCAGCAATTTGAGAAGGAGAAGATATTAAAGGTATTTGCCTTAAATTGGTACACTTAAAATGCGCTCATCTTTCCCTTCTTTTGGCAGGAGGAGAAGGAAGAAGAACTAAGAAAACTCTATGCAAAGTTAGAAACGGCGCAAGAGGCGAACAAACAAGCAGCTGAGCTTGTAAGCCAGCTTCAAAACGATAATAAACTATTGCAGGTATAAACTCTCTCTCTCTCTCTCTCTCTGTATTTTCCCTTAAATTTCTACAATTGAATTTTTTACATTTTTCCTTTTTATTTTAGGAGCAGAACAAAGAAAAAGATAGTCAAATTTATCAGCAACTTGAGAAGGAGAAGATATTAAAGGTACATTAACGCGGCATAAAATCTCTCTCTCTCTCTCTCTGTTTGTGTTTGTGCATTTGTTTGTCTTACTTAAGAAATATACTATTTTTCTTCTTTTTGTCAGAACGAGAAGGAAGAAGAAGCAAGAAAGCTTTACAAAGAGTTAGAGAAAGCACTAAAGGAATCCGCTGGCCTTAAGAATGAGATAATGGCTTTGAAATGCCTTTGTTTTCTTCTCCCCCTGTAAAAGCAATTTTTGTGTTTTCCGCCTGTAAAAGCAATTTTTATATCAAAATACTATATGTGAAAAAAAAAATTAAATGCAATTAGAATGAAATTAAAAAATTTAAATACTCTCAATTTCAAATGTGCAAATTGGCAATCCTCTATTAAATTATCCCCAGCATTTGAACCTTCAAAACCTTATTCTCATTCTTAAGGTCAGCGGATTCTTTGCTGGCCTCTAGTGCTTTCTCTAACTCTTTGTAAAGCTTTCTTGCTTCTTCTTCCTTCTCGTTCTGACAAAAAAGAAGAAAAATGGTACACTTCTCCAGTAAGACAAACAAATACACAAACACAAACATATATATATATATATATATATATATATATATATATATATATATATATATATATATATATATATATATATATATAAGAGAGAGAGAGAGAGAGAGAGAGAGAGAGAGAGATTTTATGTCGCGTTAATGTACCTTTAATATCTTCTCCTTCTCAAGTTGCCGATAAATTTGACTGACTTCTTCGTCGTTCTGCTCCTGAAATAAAAAGGAAAAACGTAAAAAATTTAATTGTAGAAATGTAAGGGAATATATATATATATATATATATATATATATATATATATAGAGAGAGAGAGAGAGAGAGAGAGAGAGAGAGAGAGAGAGAGAGTTTATACCTGCAATAGTTTATTATCGTTTTGAAGCTGGCTTACAAGCTCAGCTGCTTGTTTGTTCGCCTCTTGCGCCGTTTCTAACTTTGCATAGAGTTTTCTTAGTTCTTCTTCCTTCTCCTCCTGCCAAAAGAAGGGAAAGATGAGCGCTTTTTAAGTGTACCAATTTAAGACAAATAGATAAACTCAATGCAAAGAAGAAGAAGAAGAATGTTGAATGGACCCCCTAATTGCATATTTGGGCTCATTCGGGCTTTTATTTTTAGTATGTATTTAAGACCTTTGACATAAAGGATAAGACAAGGGTTCATTTTGCATCTCTTCATCTCTCTCTCTCTCTCTCTCTCTTGGCCACCATTAAAGACACCAAAAGGTGCCTCGAATCCACGTCAAAATTCACGCTTCCGACAAGAAATCCTAACAATCTGGTATCAGAGCGAGGTTCTACACGTAAATCTCTACCGGATTTCACGCTTTGCCTAAACCGGTACAAACCGGTTCAAAACCGAAGGAGGAACTTTAGTTTTTGGGTTAATGGACATGTCGGGACGGTTTGATATTGAGAAGTTTGACGGTAAGACGAGCTTTGCCTTGTGGCAAGTTCGTATGTTGGCAATTTTATCCAGTCATGGGGTAAAAGATGCGATTTTTGGGAGAGACAATTTGCCGGATGCGATAACGGACAAGAAATGGAGAGATATGAATGATAAGGCTCTTTCCATTGTCCAATTATGCCTTAGCAATGGGACATTGCAAGAGGTTATGGAGGAAAAGACGGCGGAAGATTTGTGGGAAAAATTACAAAATATTTATATGAAAAAGTCGCTCACGAATCGATTGCGGTTAAAGTCGCGTCTTTATACGCTCCGGATGTCGGAGGGAGGTTCCGTGTCCGAACATATTTCGGAGTTTGCGTCGATTATTAATGATTTGACCAAAATTGACGCAAAGGTGGATGATGAAGATCAAGCTCTTTTGCTTTTGTGCTCTTTACCCGCTTCATATAAGGGGTTTAGAGATATGATGATTTATGGAAGGGAGAAAATCTCTCTTGAGGATGTTAAATCGAATTTGCAAGCGAAATCTCACATTGATGGTGAGATAACCAACGAGAAAACCGGTACGGGTTCCAGTTTGTTTGTGGATCGCGGTCTGTCATCGGATCGGTCGTCGAAAAATTGGAGAAGCCGGTCGAAATCCAAGGGTAAATATAATCCAAATATTATTTGCAATTATTGTAAGAAAAAAGGCCACATCAAGGTCGATTGTTACAAATTGAAGAATAAGCAATCGGCGGATAATCGTGGCAAAGGTTCCGAATCGGCTAATTCAGCAAATATCGAAAATTTTGATTCGCTTTCCGTCGTCGATAATTGCTTAGAGGATGAGAATTGTTGGATTATGGATTCGGGGGCATCTCAACATATGACTCCGAATCGAAGTTGGTTTGTAAAGTACGAGCCTACGGATGGGAGAGTTATTATGGGAAATAATAATTCTTGCAAGGTTGCCGGTACCGGTTCAATATCGCTCAAGTTTCATGATGGGCGAATTCGGACGTTAACGGGTGTGAAGCACATACCCGATTTGAAGAAAAATCTTATCTCGTTGGGATCGCTTGAAGAAAGAGGTTGCAAGTTCCGAAGTGAAGGTGGAGTAATGCGCGTTTCAATCGGTGCCCTCACAATCATGAAGGCGAAACGCATTGGTACACTTTATTTTTTGCAAGCCTCGACGGTTACCGGAAAGGCCAGTACAGTTATTTTGGAAAAATCGGGTTCAAACCCGGTTCAAGAAAACCCGCCGGTTCAGCAAAAACCGGCCCGGTTCGCGCCGGTTCAGGATAAACCGGCTCGGTTCGCGCCGGTTCAAGATAAACCGGCCCGGTTCGCGCCGGTTCAGGAAAAACCGGCCCGGTTCGCGCCGGTTCAGAAAAAATCGGCCCGGTTCATGCCGGTTCATGAAAAACCGGCCCGGTTCGCTCCGGTTCAGGAAAAACCGACCCGGTTCGCGCCGGCTCAGGAAAAACCGGCTCGGTTCATGCCGGTTCATGAAAAACCGGCCCGGTTCGCTCCGGTTCAGGAAAAACCGACCCGGTTCGCGCCGGTTCAGGAAAAACCGGTCCGGTTCAATCCGGTTCAAGAAAAACCGGCTCGGTTCAACCCGGTTCAAGAAAAACCGGTTCAAGAAAATCCGGTTCAACCCAAGTCCAACCCAAAACCGAATCCGGTTCAAACCAAACCGGTTTGGATTCCAACAACCAAACCCGAAACAAAACCCGTCTCGTTCAGTTCTGCCGCTGTTGTCCGTTCAAGTTCGATTACGGATGAGGAAATTACGAAGTTGTGGCATATGAGATTGGGTCACATGAGTGAGCGTGGTATGACGATTTTAAGCAAGCGAAATTTGTTGGGCGGTCAAAGTACCGGAAATCTGGAATTTTGCGAGCACTGCGTTTTCGGGAAGCATAAGCGAGTGAGTTTTTCGACCGCCATTCATACGACAAAGGAGAAATTGGAATACATTCACTCCGACCTTTGGGGGCCTTCTCGCGAACCGTCCAAAGGAAAAGGTTCAAGGTATATGCTCACTTTTATTGATGATTTTTCGAGGAAAGTTTGGGTATTTTTCTTGAGAGAAAAAAGCGAAGTATTCGATTATTTCAAAATTTGGAAGAAACTTCTAGAAACTCAAACGGGTAAACGGGTCAAGCGGTTGCGAACCGATAATGGGTTGGAATTTTGTAATCGCCAGTTTGATGATTTTTGTGCGGCCGAAGGTATTTTGCGACACAAAACCGTTGTGCATACCCCACAACAAAATGGCGTGGCCGAAAGAATGAATAGATCACTTCTTGAGCGTGCGAGAAGTATGATTTCAAATGCGGGTTTGGGAAAAGAATTTTGGGCAGAAGCGATTAGCACGGCGTGCTATTTGATTAATCGATCTCCGACTACCTCGATTGAGTTGAAAACGCCGGAAGAAGTTTGGTCGGGAAAACCGGCCGATTATTCGATGTTGAGAATATTCGGGTGTCCCGGATATGTGCATGTCAATGACGGCAAGTTGGAACCGAGGTCGAAGAAATGCGTATTTGTTGGATATCCCGAGAATGTTAAGGGGTATAAATTATGGTGTCCCAAGTCGGGCAAATTTATCATTTCGAGAGACGTTATTTTTAACGAAGCGGAAATGATTCGAGGAAAAGATGCGCATGAGTTGAGAATAAATGACACGGTTCATTCCGAGGTGGAGCATGATGAGTCGGAAAATGTTGGGAATGAAATACCGCTAAGTGCAGACGGTTTTAAAGGTCAAACCCGAGACCAGTTAGCCCAAGCCGACCAAAACCGATCCGAACCCGATTCGTTAAACCCGACCCGAGTTGATGAAGAAGAAAGCCAATTCGATCCGCAAACGTACGAGCTAACCCGCGATCGTGTCAGAAGGACCATTCGACCACCTTCGAGATATGGATATTCTGATTTTGCGTATTGCTTGGCTATTGCAGAAGACGTGGATAGTTGCGAACCGTCCACGTATAAAGAAGCGGTTAATTCAAAAGAAGCGAAAAATTGGATTTCCGCTATGAAGGAGGAGTTAGATTCGTTGAAGCGAAATGAGACATGGTCTCTAGTGAACCCTCCGAAAAATAAGAAAGTTGTCGGGTGCAAATGGGTGTTTAAGCGCAAAACCGATGGCTCGAATGTGCGCTACAAAGCAAGGCTAGTCGCGAAAGGATATAGCCAAGTCCAAGGTGTGGACTTTAATGACGTGTTTTCTCCGGTCGTGAAACACACGTCTATTCGATTATTGCTCGGGATTGTCGCGTTGAAAAATTTGGAACTCGAGCAAATGGACGTAAAAACGGCTTTTCTTCATGGCGATTTGGAGGAGGAAATTTTTATGAGCCAACCGGAAGGACTTCCGGATTTTGAAAACCTAACCGAACCCCAAACCGAACCGACTCGTGTATGTCGATTAAATAAATCGCTTTATGGTCTCAAGCAATCGCCCCGACAATGGTACAAGAAGTTTGACGCTTTTATGGTAAGCGTTAATTTTTCTCGATCTAATTACGATAGTTGCGTCTATTTAAAGAAATTAGATGACGGGAGTTTTGTGTATCTACTTCTTTATGTGGATGACATTCTTATTGCGTCGTCCAATTTGGGGGAAATTAAGCGGTTAAAAGCGGATTTGAATTCCGTTTTTGAGATGAAGGATTTGGGACCCGCTAAGAAAATTCTTGGAATGGAGATTTCGAGGAACCGACCCGAGCGGAAGTTGACTCTTTCGCAAGCGGGTTTCGCCGAAAAGGTTTTACGCCGTTTTGATATGCATAAATCGAAGGTAGTTTCTACCCCTCTTGCGGCACATTTTAAATTGTCGGCGGATTTATCTCCGAAAACCGATTCGGAGCGGAAATATATGGAGAAGATTCCATATTCGAGTGCGGTCGGGAGTTTGATGTATTTGATGGTGTGTACCCGACCGGATTTGGCGCAAGCGGTTAGTGTCGTGAGCCGGTATTTGTCATGTCCCGGAAAGGGACATTGGGAAGCGGTAAAATGGATTTTCCGTTATTTGAAAGGTACGATGAATGCATATTTAGAATTCGGATCCGATCCGAATGGTGAGTTAACGGGTTATGTTGACTCGGATTTTGCGGGCGATCTCGATAAAAGGCGTTCGCTAACTGGGTACGTGTTTACGTTTGGGAAGTGTGCGATTAATTGGAAAGCCACACTTCAATCAACCGTTGCTCTTTCGACTACCGAGGCCGAGTACATGGCGTTAACCGAAGCGATAAAGGAAGGTATTTGGCTAAGGGGTTTTGTTGGCGAGGTATTGTCCATTCAGAATCCGGTCACGGTGTATTGTGACAATCAAAGCGCCATTCATTTGACGAAGGATCGCATGTACCACGACAAGACGAAGCATATTGACGTGAGGTACCATTTTGTGCGAGATGTGACGGCGGAAGGAAACATTGTGGTGAAGAAGATGCTCACCAAGCCTCTTCCGATTGCTAAGTTTAAATTGTGTTCCGATTTAATTTCAGTTTGTAACTAGCATGTTGCTAGTACATTATGTATGTTTTTATTTTTTGCATTTGTTTATGTTTAGTTATGATGCAATTCGGGTCCAAGGTGGAGATTGTTGAATGGACCCCCTAATTGCATATTTGGGCTCATTTGGGCTTTTATTTTTAGTATGTATTTAAGACCTTTGACATAAAGGATAAGACAAGGGTTCATTTTGCATCTCTTCATCTCTCTCTCTCTCTCTCTCTCTTGGCCACCATTAAAGACACCAAAAGGTGCCTCGAATCCACGTCAAAATTCACGCTTCCGACAAGAAATCCTAACAAAGAAGAAGAAGAAGAAGAAGAAATACGGACTTAAGCTTCATTTATGCCTCAGTATGCAAATTACACTCTAAATAACTAGATGCAAACTTAAAAAGAAGAGAAAAAAGGAGACCTGGCAAAAATGCTATCAAAAGATGTATAGAATTGGCAGTGTATAACAAATGACAAACCTCACTGTATGTTATCAGTGTCTCAAGAAAGCTCGGATGCTCTGTCTTTTCGTTGCCAAAAAAGATCATGTAGGTAAAAAGAAGAAAAGAAAACCTAAAATATAAAAATTCCTTAATTTGGTTTCAGTTTTATTCTTTAATTAATTATTTTAAACAAATAGCTCGATAAGTAAATAAAAAAATGATTCTAATGCTCATCATGTACTGTACGCGGAAATATGTAGAATCCCCCTCTTGTTCTTCCTTAGATGACGCGAGTTCAGTTGCTAAAAGCGTGTCAAATTTGAACCCTAATGATGAGTCAATTTCGCAAATAGGCCCTTCAAAATGTGGAAATTTGACTAAGGTCCTTGAGAGTACTCCTGACTTGGCTGATGACCCGACTTCGAGTGGAAAGCATGGGACTGAAGAGTGAATATGTTATTTTTTTTGAAGTAAAAGGAAATCAAAAGTTCGATATACGATAGAGAGAATTAAAAAGAAGAAGAAAAAAAGGGGTTTTGAAGATTTATATTGTTTTTTATTTTTATTTTGGTTAATCGTATGAGATAGTAGTTTCTTGTTTCGGTGAGTCTTTCTGTTTTGTTTTCTTTATGCCTTTGGGTCCTCTTTTTTCTGAACGAGCTAAGGGGAAAAAATTATATAGGTTATAGGGTTCTTTCATTTGTTCATAGAATGAAATGAGGTATCTTTTTCGTGGTTTTAATGGTGTAATATTTTTCGTTTGTTTGCTATAGCATGTGTAAAAATTTGATTTTTTTTATTTTTATTTAATAGAGAGAGTTTAAAATCCCACATCTATTTTCAAAAAAACTTGACTTTTTCAAGGTTTGAACCCACAACCTTTGAGTTGGTGGGGTGGATTTGATTTATGGAGCCTTACCACTTCTACTAGAGGAGCTTTGACTGTAAACATTACTTTTGTGTTTGGATTATAAGATCTTGAGTGTTATACTGTTTTTTTTGTTCTCTTTTTTCACTCTAGTGGTCTTGAATTGTGTTTGATGGTGAAGTTGAAGTTTGTTAAATTTATATTCAAAATGGATTGTTACTTTGCTAATTTATACTAAAAAAAATTACTTTCTTCTATTTTCTTTTGAAGAGAGAAAGATGAATTATAAATTCAAATGAATTTTTATCAGTTTGTAGTATATATAAGTTGCATTTATTATATATTATAATCATAAAGGGCATTTTCTACAGTACTTTGCTATCAAAGCAGTGGGGTGAAAACGGTTCGGATACGGTTCGGATCGGGGACATACCATATCCGTATCCATATTATTTTTTCGGATCCAAATACGAATACGGTCCGGATATTATCAGATACGAATATGAATACGGATTCATTTCGGATATTTAAATGGATATATTAATATACTAATGGATCATATTCTTCTAAATATTTAACTATTTATAACGATACATCTAATAAAATATAACAATTTCTAAGGGAAATTTGAAGAAATACTAACAAAATAATAATATGGGTATAGATAATATCCGTATCCGTATCCGAATATAATGAAAAAAATCAAATATCCGTATCCGTATCGGTATCCATGTAGATATCCATATCCGTATCCGATATATAATAAAATATCCGAAAACGGATATTATCCGAATAACAAATTATCCGGATTCGGATATTATCCGGATCCGTATCAGTATCCAGGAAGCAAATTGATTACCGAATCCGTATCCGTATCCGAATAAAGTTATCCGTATCCGTATCCGACCGGATACGGATATTTTAATTCGAATACGAATATTTTGCGGATACGGTTACCGGTCGGTCGGATAATACCAAACCCGTTTTCACCCCTACAAAGTAGTAATATTTTTTTTATCATTGGATTGAAAATCATAGGATCTCATCCAATGTCTACAATATATGTTGGAATTTTTGTGTGAATTATAAGAAATGATATTATTCAATTCTTCTTTTGTAACCATCACAAAACTATTTCTCTACAAAATTTAGATAATTTTTATTCATATTATTATGTAGGAATGTTTATTGCCTTGAGTAAGATGGATTAATACTATAATTATTATATTATAATTTGGAACAAAAGATGAAATAAATATGATGACATGAAAAATAATCATCATAGGTTGACATAAATAGAATAATCTAACATTAGCACTTTATATTTATTAAATGCATGCTCCAGTTTAGCTATATATATTGATCCATATAATTGAATCACCTTTTGATGAAATAAAACTGTGCACGCATTTAGATTTAATGATTTAGTTAGATTTATGGATTATTAATTACGTCCATGTATCAAAATCACAATTTAAAAGAAAGAATTTAATATACATATTTGTGAAAACTTCATTCTTATATATATATTTTTTTTTGGTTCAGTAATACGTACTTGCTTTGTTGTGAATGCAAATCATAGGAAAGATATATGAGACAAAGATAAAAATATAGAGAGTAACTAAAAAGGTATATGCACAAAGTACAAATGTGTGAGACAAAACACATTAATAGGAAATCTAATAAATTAAGACTGAAATCTGATCATTTATTAATTTTCTAATGAATTAACTATTTTAACATCGTAAGAGGGGATCTGAAAAGGTATATTGACACAGTCAAAAGATATACTTAAATAACTGAAAATATGATACGTGTGAAACAATCGTAAAAAATTAGGACTGAACCCTGATGATTTAATAATTTTCTAACGAACTAATTATGAATTTAACTAGAAAAATCAACAGATCTATACTAATCTACAAAATATCGTTTTTGATTTGGAATAAAAAATGAGATTAATGAACATACGCTTGCTTGCTAATTTTTTTGTGCGCATTTCGACTGGATCGCTCAATTCAGCGAGTGCAGTTGGCCTTGCTAATTCCTATAAATATGGTCTAGAAATTTATAAAAACTTGATAATATTCTTGTTATATTATGTGTTCTATGATAAATTCTTTTCATCTCTTCATGATTAATTACTATTAAAATGGTATCAAATTTGTTTTTCAAGTGTTAATAAGTCCAAAATAATATTTCTTTGTCTTTTTCTTACTTGTCCACTAAAGTATCACATAAGAAAATAATAGAACATAAGGGTATAATGGATTCAAAAAAGAGTCAAAGAAAAAGGAAAAAAAGTTAATGGTCAGATATTCTAATGGTTGATTATTTTATTCAAGATATAAGAGATACTGAATTCAGACCTTATATGCTCTAATATTAAGTGAAATATAATTGAAGCAATTTTCTTTCTTTCTTAATCATATTCCTCCATTGTGGTACTTCAAAAAAATATGTAATGTAATTCTCTTGATAATTTTCGAGAAGAATTAAAATATTGACAAAAAGAGAAAGTTTTATTTCATTTCATGTATATATAATTTCATTAATATATATGATTCATTACTGATCTATGACATTGTAACATTATTTTGCATGAATAAATTAAATATACTGAACATCGTAAATTAAGAATTCTTTGATATTTTACTGAGAAATTAGATTGATTATCATTTATATATTTTTTGAATTTTTTTTAAAGTGGAAATGTCAAAAGAAATATACTCAAAATGATATTTTTAAAAGAAACTTTTAAGTTTTGATAGTGATATATAGCCAATAAAGCCTCTCAGATCAATAATGAATTGATTTGGAATTTGAATATATGACTCCTATATTTTTTGCAAATAAAGCTATACTTACAAATTATTTCACTTATACTTTCATTTAAAGTTGTTTTCAGTGTCTCATAGAGATACAAACTTTTTTTTTTATGCCATCGTAAGTATCATAGAATTTTGTAAACTCATAAACTATGTCTTTTTGGCGTAAATTTCATATCTAATTTAAGTGAAGAGTAAATAAAGCCAATGGCCTTTAACTCAGTTAGTAGAGTGCAATACTTGTGGGGCAAGAAGTTGTGAGTTCAAATCTTCATTGGCACGTTAATATGCAACAATTGTTGCCCTAAAAAAAAATGAAGAGTAAATAAAACAGTTTATGATAACAACTATACTGTCACATAATGATTTTATCTACCTAATTAATTAAGTGTGACATAACATATAATATGAAAAACTTATATGAAGTAGAGTTTTTGTCATTTTGATTAATATCTTTTAATTCTGCCGGTAAATTAGAAACAAAAGTGAATTTCGGGAAAAAATAATTTTGCATCAACTATGCTCAAGAGATACTTCAAATAGATAAAAAATTACTCCACAAAGTTAGGTTAATTAAGGCTAAAAAAGTATCTTCAAATAGATTTTTTTTTTTTTTTTAAATCTTTGTTGTATAATATGTAATAAATAGTTTCTAAATTTTTGAGGGAATGCCAGAATGGTAAATTGTTCCTAATTGGAAAAATATTTTTCTCAAAAAAAAAAAAATTCAAATTTTTTCATTTATCACTGTAAAAATTCAAATTGACAGAGAAAAAAAAATTCATTTATCTCAAGAAATGCTTTTTAAGCTTATAAAGTATGAAAATATATTAAAAAGGTATCAAGTAAAAATAATAAAGATAAATTATTGCATTACCATTGTAATTTCTTCTTTGGTAGGGGGTTATCTCGCGTACCCCAAATATTTTTCTCTTTCAATCACGCCTCCATTTAATAGTGATTATTATTTTATTAATGTCAATCATTCATTAAGAAAAAAGGCAAAAATTTCACTCCATAATTTTCATAAATAATTCTTCTCTAGAAAATTACTTGACCATATTATACAATTAACTGGTTCTTACCAAAAACAATTATCACATTTGCAAAAAATCCCATCTATTATGCTAAAAAGTACAAAGTAAAATCTCATGATGTAAAACTAAATCCAAATTAATGGGCTGAATACGAAAAGCCTATAAGATCATCATAACAAAATCCGGCCCACAAACTCTTTCAGTGTATAATATTCTAATGCACCATGTTCGCCGAAATAACTCTTCATTCCTCAAACCCTCAACCCTCCTCTTCCCACCGCCTCCACTCCTTCACAAAAAAATCAAAGAAGAAAGGAAGAAGCAATGGCATCCTGGCGACTCCCAGCACCGGCGGACTCCGGCAAGGGCGGAGGCATCCTGTCATCCATCTCCAACTCTTCCATCGTCGTGAAGGGGCGGGAAGCTGCGTCGGAGGCGGCGACGGCGGCGAGGAAGCTTCTGTTCAGCACCGGAAAGGCGGCGTGGATCGCTGGTACCACTTTCTTGGTCCTCGTCGTGCCGTTGATCATTGAAATGGATCGCGAGCAGCAGCTCAATGAGCTTGAGTTGCAGCAGGCGTCGCTTCTCGGATCGCCGGCACCGCCTGCGCCTACTGCCAAGTGAGTTTCTAGGGTTAGTGGGTCGTTGAGGATTCAGATCGTGGTGATCGGATTAGGGTTTGTTTGAACTATAATGTACTTTTTTTGGGTTCTTTTGTTGCTACAGATTGTAATTGACTTGCTTTGCTCTGAGAATGATTTCTGAGTTTGATTAAGAAGTTGGTTTCTTTTTTTTACAGTTTTTGTTGGAATAATATGGATTATGTTAGTTGGTTCTAAACATTATATCATTTTATTTTTCAATTAGTTATCGATCATTTATTTGTATTTATTGTTTTTGGTTATGCATTGTTCTTCCCTTTATTTGTGAGTTGCCAATGGACTAACTCATATCATGGAAAAAAGATATTTAATAAAAAAAATCACTTTTGGTTCATGTATGAAATTATTTTTCTTTAACTACCAAATTATTTGATCATTTAATGTAATTTTCTTTAACATATACTTGTAAGAGAAAAAAAAATGTTTATCTTCAAGAAAACAAGTGAAAGAAAAGAAACAACAGAAGAAGATGATGCATGCAAACTGTTTGATCAAATGCTCAAGGAAACTTTAGTGCTAATAATATTGTTGCTCACAAAGATTGAAATATTTTCTAGATTTAATGTGATGTAATATTAATTTTTAAATCCGAAGATCCAAATTGATGGTCATTTGAGATTTCGAAAATACTGGACCGGCTCTCTATAACTAATACATATAACATAAGTACTTGAAGTGATATTTTCTTTTTATAGAATACTGTTTTTCGAATACACCTAATAACAGAATGGTAGGAAATTAAATAAAAAAAATCATTCGCGATCAATCGGTCAAATCATATTAACTCTAAATAATCAGATGCCCACTCATCCCTCTAAATTTAGCTAAACATCCATCTCCTTAAATACAATGTTCTAATTCAATTATCCCGTTACATTCCACCATTTTTCCTCCTTCTCTTCCTTTTCCTTCAAAACATGTCTTCAATTCTCGCCATCGCCAATGGCCATAAAAATCTCAAAACGCTGCCACGTCACCAACTCTTGGATCTCAACGTAATTTCTGCTCAAATTCTCGACAAAAATCTCGTGAAGTACAAATTATACGCAGTCATTTCAGCTTATCCGGACGATCGTCAGCTCACGCAGACCAAACGCCCGATCAATCATGAGGCTGCCTGGAACGAACAGTTTGTGGTCCGTGTGGACGACTTGTTCCTTAATTCCGAAACCGCCTCAATTATTGTCAGAGTTTATGCTGTTGGAACGTGGGCCCGCTTACTTCGTGACCAGCTTTTAGGTTATTTTTTCTATTTATTTTTGTGATAATGTCATATAAACACACATGTTCATATTGTAATTCATCTATTCTTCCATTAACTATTGGGCCCACAATAATTTGTGTATATATGGTAGCCAAAATCTGTTAATGAATACGTGAAATATGATGTGGATAAGTATCTGGGTACTAGATTCATTCTTATTATTGTTATGTTATAATAAAAAGAAGGAAAATTGTTCTCGCAGGCTTGACTCGGATCGTTGTAAGCACGTTTCTGAACCACTCACGTAAGAACGTGGCTCTCCAGATCCGAGAGCCAAAGACCCTCGAGCCATGCGGCATTTTGAACGTTACGGTCAGCCTTCTTTCTCCTGGACGTTGCACACCACCCGCTTTAGAAAATCACGGTTCCAATCGTCATTCCGGTCGTCATATTACCACAACTCCGCAAAGCTGCTCAATGAGGTATATATATTATGATATATATAGCAACGACCACTCTATAAATATACGATTTAGAATTAGATTTTTCATCATTGTTTATGAATTCAATAGGTTTGATTCGAAACATAAGTTAGACGAAGATATTGAATACGCATTCATAGAGCAGCGCCGTATTGTTGATAAGTCGGGTCCGATAGAAATGGAAAAGGAGCATGAGCAGACGGAACGAGAGAACCTCGTGTCGAAGATCGAGCAGTGGAAAGTCGATTTGTCGTCAGAGAATAGCAAGAGGAGACACAACAGAAGCATGAGCCACGTAAACCTCCCTCGTTTTCGGTTCTGTTTGTGTGGCGGCGGTATGAGATCTGAAAAGGAAAAGTGAAGGATGGAGAGATACTACTGATTATAAAAGCTCACTTATATTTGCTTCGTATGATTTTCGTTTATTTTTTTTGAGAATATTATTGAGCTAATGTCGTTGCTCAGAATTATATTTTTATTATTCGTTGTTTAATAAATGATCGTTTTCGATAACTAATGTATCGTAAATGGATGTTTGATTTTTCTATCATTTATATCTAATTTATTTTGTTATGCATTATTCTTCCGTTTCTTTGCGAATACAGACAACTAACATTCAATAAATCATGTATATATCCCTCCAAAATTTCAAAATATCACAAATAAGATCTCTTAAGGGAAAATAAAATCTATTAAAAACACACATATGATATGAGAGTTATTCCATAGATTCAAGAAAAATAAGATCAAAAGAAAGGAAAGGAACAAACGAGAAGATAATGCATGGAAATTGTTCAAAGAAATACTAAAGAGAGGATTAGTACCTAATGATCATTTTTTGAAAGAAAGCCCTGGTTAAGTCATTTTGACATTCAATATGAATATAATTTTGTTTTAAATCTTAAGGCCCAAATTGATGGTCATTTGAGATGTCCGAAAATACAGGACCAACCAACCATATGTATCTGACAAAAGTCATCCGAAACCATATTTTCCTTATTATAGGACGGTTGTTTTTTCTAATAAGCTAATAATAGAAATGTACGAAAACATAACCGTATGAAACGGTTGAGTTCCAAGCTAACTCCAAATAGTCAACTACCCTTGACTTCTCATTCCTCTAAATTTAGCTAAAACTATCTCCTAAAATACAAGGCTGTAATTCAATTCTTCCTTCATTTACTCATAATATTCCACCATTAAAAAAATATATTTTCATATTTCATCATTTTTCCTCTCATTTTATTATTTTTCATCCAAAACATGGCGCCAACTATAGTCCTCGGTAAAATCTGCCGTAAAAATACTAAACACGCCTCCACGCCACCAACTTTTAGATGTAGCGTGATTTCTGCTCAAGGTCTTGATAAACATTTTGACGAATACAAATTATATGCAGTTGTATCGGCTTATCCGGAAGACAAGCAACCCACACAGATATTACGTACGAACGAAAATGAGGCGGCTTGGAATGAACAGTTTGTGGTCCGTGTGGACGACACGTTTCTTAAATCAGAAACCTCTCTGCAATTACCATCAGCATTTTTGCCGTAAACTTGGCCCGTCTTCGCCGTGACCAACTTTTAGGCATGTTTCCTTTCTTTTTTCTATTTCTTTTTGTTATTTAATAATAAAAAAAAGAAGAAAATTTGAATTTTGCATTCTTTATGTTGCATTGGTGACAAACATTGATAGGTTCGACTCGGCTCGTAATAAGCACGTTTCTGAACCATTCACTCCAAAACGTGGCTCTCCAAATCCGACGGGCAAAGACGCTCGAGCCGTGTGGCATTTTGAACGCTACAATCAGCTTTCTTGGTTCTGGACGTACCACATCACCAGATTTTGAGAAGTTTGTTGGTACCAATTGCCAAATTAGCTCAAGTCCGCTCAGCTGCTCAATGAGGTATATATTACGATATATAAATACCAATTGTCCATCTATGAATATTTTACGATTCAAAATTAGATTTTTCACTCGTTTATGCTTTTTATAGGTTCGATGTGAAACATAGGTTGGATGAAGATATTGAATACGCGTTTATAGAGCAACGACGTAGAGTAGACAAATCGGGTCCGGTAGAACTGGTGAAAGAGCAGGAGCAGAAGGAGCAGAATATTCTCGTGTCGACGATCGAGCAGTGGAAAATTGAGCTATCACCGGACAATTCGTCGTCAGAGGATAGCAAGAGGAGAATCGGCAGAAGCATGAGCCAAAGAAACCTCTGTGGTTTTCGGTTCTGTTAGTGTGGCGGCGGTACGAGTGTCGAAATATAAATGCAAGAAAAAGAGTGAAATGACCATTTGTTTTCTCAAAAAAGAAGTGGTCATTTTATATTATTTAAAGTATGTGGTTCGTTTAAGTATTATTTATATTGTAATGGATGCTTAAGTATTTTTCAGTTGGAATGAAATATTGTGGAAATAAATATGATTTTTTCATGTAATTATATTGAGGAATTTAAATGAGTTTGTGTAATTGTGTTATCTATATTTTATTAGAGATGAATAGTATGATTACAATTTTTAGGAAGAAATTTATATTGTCAGTTAGCTCAGACCTAAATAGTTGAATTCAACCAGGACGAGTTGTTAGCCTATTATGAAAACTCAACCTATATATTTTTTGCAAATAATATGACTCTAAGACTGGCACTCTACATGCATCCATATTGAAATTGATGACAAAGGGCTATAATAACAATTTAATCTACATTGGAAAACAAACAGAGCCTCTATAAGCTCTTTTTTTTTTGAATTGTCGCTATAAGCTTTTAATTACTAGGACTTGGTAAAATTCTTCATATAGAAAAATTCATGTGTGACCATCCAGTCAGACCAGTTTAACCATTATCTTTTCAGGCTGAGCTTGGGCATTGACCATGTTATTTGACTGTAAATGTAGTTTGATATATATGGCAAAGTCTCATTTTTTTTCCAGCTCTTTTTAAGACCTACTGAAGAGTAAATTACCTACAAACTTATTTCTCGTCAAAATTTAACAAAATGAACTTCGAAACGAGGGAATATATACCTTTCTTTATTTATTTTTTTAGCTATTGATACATAATATGATGCCAAGTAGAATGAAGTTTAATGGTTGATATCAAAATTAAATCAACGCTATTTAAACAACACTAAGTTTTAAGAATTTTATATTTGTAACCAAATAATACAACAATACTCATGAAAAAGATTAAATTCGCAAATACATAGATACATTATATTGTATATTTGAAGGGACATTATAATGTATAGTTATAAATACATTACATTATATCTTAGACACCATTTTGTAAATGTAGAACCAAAAATTCTTTCTCTATGCAACTCTAGATAAGTATTTCTAGAAATTCCACACACACATTTTTTTCCTCTATAACCTTCATAGCTTTTCCAATTTCACCCTTCAATTTTGGACAAATTTTTGGCCCCCAATTCATAAACAAAATTTATCACCAGTTTGTTTCATCTTTTTACTGTTTCTTCCCTTGTTGTTCCCTGATGATTCATGATCTGGTGATAGCTCATTTTTCCACTGCTCGATCTTCGACTTGACGTTCTTTCGCTCAATCTTCTCTTGCTCCTTGATCATCTCCAAAGGGCCAGATTTATCGATTAGGCGTCGCTGCTCGATAAACGCATACTCGATGTCCTCGTCTATCTTCTGATCATACCTGTTAAAATGTATAAATTAGTAAAACCATTGTTTAGTGGTTCCAAAAATCAGAGCAGGTTTCATAGTGGGTTCCAAAAATCAGAATCGGTTGAAACAGATCTGTTCGAAAATTGAATTTTATATAATCGTGAGAATTGGACATTGATTGAATCATGGCTTATGGGTAGCACATAATTGTTAGCACTTATGGCTAGCACATAATTGTGGCTTATAGTTAGCACATAATTGGATTTCGAGACTAATCTGCCAAATCGGATCCAAGTCGATTTATTTTGTAAACCATGTTATTTGCCAACATAAGTAAGCATTATAAATGTGTAAAATTAACAATAATATTCTGAAATGCTGATGCTACCTCAGGGAGCTAGGCCTTGAAGAGTTCATGAGAGCACGATGCGCGCTTTTCTCTTTCTTGAATGACAGGTTGCCTGAACGGTTGACGAGCTGGCTCATCGCAACATTTAAAAATCCTTGCAGGCGGAGTGATTTCGGCCTCCTGATTTGGAGGGCTACATTCTGGCGGGGTTGCCGAATTAACGTACTTACAAGTATCCTTGTCGTACCTGCGAATAGATAAGGCCGACAAATTTTTTTATCAACTTAATAATTACAAATATATTGAAGCCATATAAGAGTGAGTTTATTCGCTCTTGCCTGGTACTCATAAAACTGATGCATTTGAATTTGAATTTTGTTGTCATTTGGTACATCTTGAAACAATGTATGCATGCTTGATAAACATAAATTTTATATGTTTTGCAAACCCTTAATCACCAAAAAGAAATCAAACATTTATCTTTAATTTATTCCATATTTATCTTATTTTTTAAGTTACAGTGCGTTTCCATATATTATGTGGAGATCAATTGAAGATTTAATCAACTGAAATATTAGGAGAGCAGTTAGAGTAATTTGAATTACTCAAATAAGTAAATTGATATTCAAAAATGTGTATGTATATGATATTTAAAAAAGATATATAATATCACGGAAATAAAATTGGATATCGATTCTTTTCCTATTATATAACTCACAACAATAGCAGATTTCCATACCGATCCTCATCGTGTGATTCCCTGATATTTTTTACAAAATAGATGCCAACCAAAAAAAAAGAAAAAAAAAATACTAAAACACACATACCTAAAAGAGGGTCGCGACCGAACGTTGTCCAATTCCCGACAGCATAAATCATGACTGTAATCGCAGAGGTCTCGCATCGGATGAACACATCATCCACACGGATCACAAACTTTTCGTTCCACGTAGGCTCTGTATTGCCTGTTCTATTGACATGCGTGTGCTGCTTATCGTCCGGATAAGCATACACAACCGCGTATGTTTTCATGCGTTTGAACCGACGGTGGAGTTTCTGAGCAGAGATCAAATTGATCTCCAACAATTGGTTGCGGCCCTCGCCTCTGTATTCACGGTCTCGTCCATAGCCATTGATTGATGCCATTTTTTGTGGAGGAGGATTTCCGCGATTTCGAGTCTTAGATTTTCATAGAGGCGAAATGGAATTGAGGGAAAAAGCAGGGGATGATGCACAGAGGGATGTCAGCGGATCATGCTTTGTATACGAAGAGTTTTATTGTCTAAATATAGCATGGTTGATTGATTCGTATTTGATGGTTATTTTGTCGGTAAATTTAGAAAATGATTGTTATACTTTATGGTTCTCTCATTTAGTTCTTATAAAATGAAATGAAATTCTTTATAGTTAATTTTAATGTTCCATCCATTTATCTGTCTTCTAGAATAAAATAATATCATTAATTGACTTTTATATTTTATTTTATTCAATTTCAAAATAATAAATAAATAATGAAATTTATATTTCTAATAAAGTTTCAATAAAGAAAAATGGTGATATAAATGTAGTTATAAAAACAAACAAAAGAAAAGATAATATTTTAAATGTAAATAAAATAAGATTTTACATAAAAAAGAAACGAACAAACTATTGTATCCAATAGTAAACAATCTAAGTTTAGTTTAATACAATTTAATCTAATGTAATACAATCCAAGTTTAGTTTAATGCAATTTAATCTAATGTAATACACTTATTTTGGTCATTGTATTTTGACTTAAATTTTAATAAATATAATTTCCCTTTTAACTTAGTTTTACTTAAATTCAATTCATTTTATTATAATCTTAATAGTTAATAAAAAATACATAATATAATTAATTAGGAAATTATGTTTACATTATACAAGAAATTTTTTTATTGTTTTTTCTCAAATATCACTCTATAATCAAAAGCAAAAATTACAAAAATCTCCTTAATCATCAACTTATCTTCACTTTTATCATCCTCCCAAAACTGCCAAAGTGAGCCTATTTTATCAGAAGCTCGTTGGCCTCAAAGCCTTCCACGTCTTCTCCATATATCCTCTCTCTATTCTTCCTTCCTCTTCCTCCCCTCAACAGCTCTCACTCTCACGCTCTCCCTCGCAAAAATGGCAGCCACAGTCACCATGAGCTCTTGCATTTCAACCACCATCAACCCCAAATACTTCCCTTCTTCAACCACTCCATTTGTGCGCTTCTCCAGCTCTCTCCTACACTCAGTTTCCCCACTCAAATACCAACAACGTCAAATCACCTCCATTAATCCTAAAAACCGCAATTCATGCAAGTTATTGGCTGCCGTTTCTCAGGAAGAAGCTCCGGCTACAGCTGTGGAAGAAACAAACGAAGTTGAGGAAGGAAAAATTGAAGAGGAAAGTGCAGTAGTAGAAGGAGGAGAAGGAGAGTCTGTCAGTGAAGAATCGCCTCAAGTTGAAGCTCCGAATACGAAATTGTATTTTGGGAATTTGCCGTATAATTGCGACAGCTCGCAATTGGCCGGGATTGTGCAGGAGTACGGCACCCCTGAAATGGTTGAGGTAATTTCCAATTTTCAATATTTTCTTCTCCAAATTCGTTTCTTTTATCATAATTAAACATGAAATGAAAAGTATTTGTGAAAAAGATGGAAACCAATTTTTGAATTTGAATTCCAGGTACTTTACGACCGGGAAACGGGAAGAAGCCGAGGGTTTGCGTTTGTGACCATGAGCTCTGTTGAGGACTGTGAAGCCGTCATTAAAAATCTCGACGGCAGCGTAAGTTATATGTTTCATTACTTTTTTTTTTATTTCTTATAGACAAAAATATTATCTAATTTTGCTAATCAACTCTTGATAAGATTATGTATTATCCTAACCCTGAATATTTTTGAAATTCCCAAATTAACTCGGTCTTCAACTTTATTCTCAAATTAACCCAAAATGAACTTTGAAAGTCTGTAGAAAACATTTGCAGACTAAAAAGCACTGTATTTTGAAAGTCCGGTGCGCAAACTTTCAAAATCGGGTAGTTTTTCCACCCGACTTTGAAATTTCGGTACTTTGAAACTCCACTAACATATTTTCAAAGTCCATTTTGGGTTAGTTTCATAATAAAGTCGCACAATGAGTTAGTATAGGGACTACAAACTTGGATTGATTTGAGAATCTTCATTGTATTTCTTCTATATACTTTTGCAGCAATACAGTGGAAGAATAATGCGCGTCAACTTTTCGGACAAGCCTCGTCCGAGAGACGCGCCGATTCCCACGGAGACAGAGCACAAGTTGTTCGTGGGCAACCTATCGTGGGCCGCCACATCAGAAGATTTAGAAAAGCCGTTTCAAGAGTATGGCAATGTACTTTCCGCTCGAGTTCTCGTTGATGGGGATACGGGGAGAAGCCGAGGGTATGGTTTTGTTTGTTACTCGACCAAGGAGGAGATGGATGAAGCACTTGAGAATCTCGATGGAGCCGTAAGTTTTTTAGAAATGTTTTGGGTATTTTTTTACAAAATTATTATATTGTTACAAAATTGTTACACACCATGACCAAAAAGCATGATGGCAGCCTGGCAAAGTCTATACTAGTCTATATTGCAACTGAATATAATGGCTGATTGAAGAAATAATAGTTGTACTATGAACAATGTCGGGTTGTCGTCGGACTTTTTGGTCATGTTATGTAGTATTTTTTTTAATGAATGATTCAGTAACTTGTTTACTAACTTCCTAATTGGCATATGGGCTTACATGGTTTATGAACCATTTGATAATTAAATCATCAATAGTTAAATTTCAATTGTTTGAATTGTTAATTTTGACACACGATTGAAGTTTACGCCGTTGAAATTATTAATGTTCACACGAAGTTAAAACTTATAATGTTAAAAATTGTAACAGGAGCTGAACGGAAGGCCGATGCGAGTTAGCGTTGCTCAAAGTAGAAGGGCTAATTAGTGGAGAAAAACAATTAATACCAGAAATAAAGAGGCGATGTTTTTACTGAAAAAAGTTTAATTTAGTCTCTATGTATGGGTATATTGAGTTAAATATGAGAGGTGTAAATTTGATTTGTCGCACCATAGCTTGTTTGTATTGTTATTGATTATTTTGAAGAGGATGAGTTATTTTTCTTTATTTGAACAGAGTTCTTTTAATGTTTCTTTTTATTTACACTTTTGCAGTCAAGTGTGTTTACCCTCCTAAATTGAGTTTAAGTTGCTTTGACGTCCTGCTGCTATTATAACTTGGCTTAAATATTATAGATTTTGTAATTAATTATGTGAAAGTGAAATTAATTAATATTATAGCCAAATGAACTATGTCAACGTAATATATTATAAGGTCATAATATTCTGTGAACTTTTATATATAATAAAATATTAAGATTATGTCAAATAATTAGTTGTCCTTATCAAATTAAATGAATTTTAATTACCTTTCAGAATATTCACAAAAGTAGGTACTTCAATGAAACACGTCCATATTTAAAATCTCAAAACTTTACTTATCAACACTCAGCCATTCATTCTCATTCTCATTCACAAAATCCATCCAAAAATGGCGGTAACCACTTCTTCTGTTCTTCCTCTCCGCCTCTCTCACCGCTCCGCCAGCCGCCGCCTCACTCCGGTCTTCTCCTCCCTCCCCGGACGGCGACAGTCTCTCCTTCTCCTCCTCTCCCTCCCTGCTCCATTCCTGGCCGCCACCAGTCCCTCATATGCAAAGGACATTCCTCTGTTTGGAATCAGAAAGAGGTTGGAGAATATAGAACAGGAGGCTGTAGAGGTTGTGAAGGAAGGAGAGGAGACGGTGGAAAAAGGGATTGAGGCGGCAGAAATGGAGATTGAATCGGCCGGAGCTGGGCTGGCAGTCGCCGGAGATCTGGTTCAGGCCGGCGTGGTTGCCGGAGCGGAGGCGGTTGCAGTGTTGGCTGCGGTTTCGGTGGTAAATGGAATTCTTAGTACTGAGAAACAGTAGATGGATTGATTCTCATTGTTGAAGGTTTTACTTTTTTAAGTGAATTTTTTTTGTATGATTTATATGTTTTAATGATGTATCTGGTGCATGTTTATATAATGGTTTAGTTTTTGAAGCAACTTTTTGTGCAACTTATATGTTTTCATGATGTATTTGGTGCTTATTTGTATAATGAAAGATTAAATTTAGTATATCAGGGGAATAAAGGATTGAGCATCTGATGTTTCTCTGCATTTTTTTTTTTTTTGAGTAATGTGAATGATTTACTTATTTGGATTTTGTTATATAAAAGATTGAACATAATCAAAAGATTGAATAATGTACATAAATAAAATTCAAATATGAGAGATAGTTCAAACAATCTGACGCCATTTTGACGTACATTTTACGGAAAATAATTCGTAACATTCATTCACAAAAAGAATACACACTGTTTAAGGCATTTAACTAAAAACGGAAATAGTTTCATGAAATGATTTATTAGTCAACAGCACACTTATTATTATCTCCTCAAATCCAGATGAATCATCGATCTGTTAATTTTAGGCCTTTTTGGCCTTTTTAGCCTTGGAAGAAGGAGAAGGAATATTAAACAGAGCGCGAAAAACGGAAGCTGCAAGAAAAGCGCCGATAAATGGACAGATCCAGTACACGTAAAATTGCTCCCATGTATTGTGACGGTTATTCACATACGCCCACCCAAATGCCTAAATTACAAACATAACATCAGTAAAATTATACAATTAAAGTTATTTCACGTGTTACATTTCGTACGAGACAAAATCTCATGAATCAATACTCGTGCCGATAATTAAAAGGGAAATTCTTCAAAAACCACAAACTTTCCTAAATATTTAAAAAATATATATATCTTACTTTTGGTATATCTTTCCATCCAAATTTATTATTTTTTTAGCAAAATAGTCCTCGATAATTCAATGTACTTTAGCCCCTAAAAGAGGGAATCTAAAAGTTGGGTGCATGCCATTTAAATATTCACCAAAGTTAGGTTTGTTTAAAGTTTCCACTAAAATCATTTGAACATTAATTGAATTCTACCCGTGCATTTATGATTTATCCCTTTATTTTACAGACGTAATTTCACATATAAGAAGCCATCTTAACCAATATTAATCTTTTTAATTATCTCGTTACTAATTCAAACTCGAAAAGAAAAAGAACCTCAAAAACTTCCAATTCAACAAGAAAAAATATAAAAGCAAACAATAAATAAATAAAAAAGCGATAATCTTACATTGGCAGGATTCATCGACGGACCAGTATAAGCTCCCCCCGCCAAAACAAGACAAAGCGTAGATACAGATATCAACAAAGTCTTTATAATCGGATTCTTAGGGCCCTTAACGACCACCCACAAAACAGCGAGAGTTATCACAAACGTTAACACTCCCTCTGCTATAGCGCCCGTGTGCAGGTCCACTTTAAGCGAGGGCCCGCCCAGCATGTGCTTATACTGCTCCGGCATTAATTCTGTTATGGCTATTGCGCCGCCTACTGCTCCGGCTGCCTGGAAGTAGGAAGTAGTACAAATTGGGGGTGAGGATAGACTATAGAGTTTGATGTTTGGTTTTGGGGTTAATAGAGTTAATACTCAGAGTTTCGAGTGGATTTGAATATATATGAAGGGAAAAAATTATTTAAATAATTTTGTTTGTTGATATTAGGGGGAGTTTTCGTATTTAG
Organism: Juncus effusus; assembly: GCA_027726005.1. Classification (NCBI taxonomy): domain Eukaryota; kingdom Viridiplantae; phylum Streptophyta; class Magnoliopsida; order Poales; family Juncaceae; genus Juncus; species Juncus effusus. The sequence continues at coordinate 277,304 of CM050906.1, read as the reverse complement.
CCTTGTAAAAGTTAGAAGTTGTAAAATGGAAATATGATTTTTTTTTGTTTTTAGAAATATGTTTTTTAATGTTGATAAAAGCTTTTGGGAATATTTTGCAAATTATAAGACTAATTTAAACATAAATGAAGAGCAATAAAATTCTATTAAGGGATAAATGTACCCTTAGTCTATGTACTTCAATTGGTGTGTGATTTGAACTTTTTGGTCCCTGTACTTGATTGAATTGTGCATTGTTAGTCCCTATATCTAAAAGTTCAAATGAACAGTACAAGGACTAAATGAAATCCAATTAAAGTTCACATGAACAGTGCAATGATTAAATTGAAATCCAATTAAACTGCAAGAACTAACAGTACATTTATCGCTTCATTCCAGGACCTCATGATCTGAACGAACGATAAAGACTAATCATTTAGCATGAAATCAGACAGAAATTGCTTGTAAAACATTCAAAAAAGATTTCAAATCTCGTAATTCATTTCAAAAACACGAATCTCAAAACCCATTTCAACAAACGATTTCAAAACCCACTGACCTGAGCGGGGAATCTCAGAGCCATGGAAACAATCCCATCCTTCCCAAGTCCCGCAGTATAAAACGCAGCCAGCCCCGTCGGGTTAAAACTCGCGCCGCCCGCCACGTCACACAGGGCGGTGAAGCAGAACAGAAGCACGGCGAGGACCAACAACGAGACGCCGAGCTGCGCCGCGGCGCCCTGGAGCTGGAGGGCGGCCAAGATTGCGACGGTGACGGGCCCCAAGGAGGAGATGGAGAACACCCACAGGAAGGTGACGACGGCGTCGGCGATGACTGAGGTTAGTAGAGATTGCGCCATTGTTAGAGGGAGTTAGGGTTTGAAGGGGGAGAGAGGCGAGGGAGGATTTATTAAGTGAGATGAGATCAGAATTAGGTAGGTAGGATCGAAAGAGTTATTTTATGGGTAAATAATGATATTTTGAGGTTGAGCGCAATTTTGAATAAATAATAATTATACCCCTTAATTAATGAGACAATGAATGAATCAATTGTTTTCTCTCAATTCAGGCGGTTACCATTTGTACCTCTTTCCAAAATAACGAAAGAAATTTCTTCACTCAGTCACCACGTGGAGGTAGCATATAAACTATTTTTCTTTTCTTTTCCTTTTTGCCAGAGCCTCTTTGGCAACATATATGTACATTGTTTTTTATCTAATTCTAAATTATGAAAAGACTCACATAAATCATATTTATTAATATGATTAATCTTTTATAAGCATAAAAATTATTTATATTTTAGAAATTATCAAATCTAAAAAGAAAATTATTAACATATTACGAACTAAAATATTAATTTAAAAATACTTTATTAAAGCATAGAAAAGTTACATTTTATTAAAGCATAATAAACTTCGTAAACATTTTAAGGGAATATTTGTTTGAAAATTGAACTAAACGTGTCAAGAAGGAAAAACATGAATGTTTTTTTTATGTATATAATATAATTACGTTAAAAAAAAATTAACATATAATATAATTATCATCAAACAAATCATAGCTAATATATAATATAATTATCTATTAAATAACATAAATAATATAATATACATTGTTACTGAAAAATGCTAAAAGCCTAGAGCACAAGTAATTGCATGCAAAGAAGGAAATTTCATCCCGCTTCTATGCATACTACCTCCACGCGTGAGAGAAGAAATTGTTTTGACTACTTTAGAAGAGGTATAAATGGCAACAGATTTAACAGAGAGAATATATTATTGGTTCCCTCATTAATTAAGGGGTATAATGGGTATTTACACAATTTATTCCAAGTTGCGCTCAACAGAGGAAATGGGGCACTCAAAATATCATCACCCTTATTTTATTTGGTTGGGGAATTTGTCAAAGTGTTTTTTGAATGGGAAAGGAGTCGAATAAAAAGAATGAACTGAAGAGGGGATTTTTGTATATTTACCCTTCTAAAAGTTAGAAATGCCGAATTTACCCTCTCAGAATTTAGAAAAGAAAATGTCAAGTGCTGATATTTGAAATTCTAGAAGGGCAAATTTGATGTGTGAGAAGAGTTAGATTTTTTTTTTTTTTTTTTTTTTTGAGAATTTAGAAGAGTTAGATTTAACTGAGATCAGAATTTAGGTAGGTAGGTAGGATCGAGAAATATTATTGGTCAGGTAATTTTTATAGTGTTTTTTGAATGGAAAATGAGTCAAATGAAAGACTGTTCGAAATGTAGTATTTTTTTAATAGAAAATGCGTTAAATAAAAAGACTGAACTGAAGAGGCAAATTTTTTATATTTACCCTTCTAAAAGCTAGAAATATCGATTTTACGCTCTCAGAATTTAAAAAAGAACACGTCAATTGCCAACTATTGATGGTTGAAATTCGGGAAGGCCAAATTTGAATGAGAATTTAATTAATTAAGTACATGAATTGCTATAAGTCTATTCATTGCATTTTTTTTAACAGATAATTTCATTGTATTAATAACAATAAGAAATTTATTAAAGCCTATTCATTGTATTTTTCTTGAATAGTGAAATTCATTGCATTAATACTATAAAATACAAATATACAACTATACAAAATACAAATTCATTACAAATAAACTAATCATACTGATTCATTACAAGCATATATAATCATCATACACTCTCACAAAAAATATACATATTTATTTACTCAGATTTATTTTCTGAGCTCAATCGATTTGCAAGCAACAAAAGTCCGACCGACGTAAAAGCCGATAAAATAGTCGAAGAATAACACATCGCCAAAAGCGCTCCTCTTAAAGACTGCAAAATAACAAATAAACCCTTAAATTTTAGCAAAATTACAAAGAAGTCCTTCAAGTTTGGAGCAATAACAGAAAAAATTACCTTCGCGAGAGTCAAAGCGTTGTCGTTGGCGTATTGAAGCGAGCTTTCAGGTACGTTTTGAACTCCTTGTGTTAGTGTCCAAGACAAAACCCTAATTCCGTACAAAAAATATTATTTGAAATAATATTGAGAAAATAAATATTTCAAATAAATCAATAGAAAAATCGGTTCCGTTTATATCTTTAGGTGTAAAGAATGTATTTTTTCCTTTTCATGAGTAATTTTAATTCTAAACCGATGTGGAGAGAGAAAATGTAAAGAGAGAAAATGTATAGAGAGAGAGATAATTTTACCCGAAAAGGAAACCAACTGCAGCACCGATGTAAGCTTTTTCTTGCGTCAATTCAAACTCCATTTGTCCGAACTGAAATAAATTATTATTATTATTATTATTATTATTATTATTATTATTATTATTATTATTATTATTATTATTATTATTATTATTATTATTTATAATAATAAAAATAATAACAATAATAATAATAATAATATATTATTATTGTTATTATTATTATTACTATTATTTACCTTGAGCATTCTGCTTTTCTTCTCAGAATCTTTGTCCGTTTCAACTACACGAGTTTTAGACAGCGTTTTTCCAACCTTAATCATCGATTTAGCAATCTACAATAAAAATCTAAAATAAATAAACAAAATAATGAAATACATAATGAAATAAATAAATTGATAATGAAATAATTAAATAAATAAATATTAGCAACATATATCACTCAAGATACAATTAACCAAAATCTCATTCTTTCCTCTCGTTTTTAATTAAATGCAACTAAGAAAAACAAAAATTCTAGAAATTTGCAATTGAGTAGATTTTAGAGTTACTTTTTGAAGCTCGCCTTGACCGAATTGCCCCATGGATTGAAATCTCCGTCCGGCCGAAACCAATCGCTTTCCAAGTGCTACATGAAATAAACTAAATTAAAAAAAAAAAATCGGAAATTTTCACGCGTACCCTTGTAAAATCTCAAAATACCATGTATGGCCATATTTTTCTATATTTATTTGTGAGAAAAATGGGGTAATTTATTTAGACATTTTGCGGAAAAATCAGGAGATGAGGGGTAAATGTAAATTTTTCCATGATATTTTAACCTTTTATAGGGGTAAATGTGAAATTCCACCGATTAAAAACAAACAATTGTACAAATAGTTTGTTTTATATTATGAAAGTTTTAATCCTGCCTGGTTTCACGTTTCCTTTTAAAGAGCTTTCGATTGAAGGAAGTTTTTGGGCAATGGAATTAGAAGTTGAAGTGTCGGCTCGCTCCCAGGCCCTCGAAATATTTAATAACATTTCTCCTATTTCTTCACCACACTAAAATCACAATTTGGTAAAATTTCAATTACATATATCAAGCCGCTAATTCGAAAATTTGAAGAGAAAGTTAAGATAAATAACCTCATCAAGCACAGGTCCGTTTGATAGATCGAAAGCTGCATCATTAAGCTTCAATTCCAATCAATATTAATTAGTCAGTCTTACAAATTAATCAAAATCCATCAAAACAGAGAAAATGATTAGTTGGGTTGATGAGTTACATCAAGAAGAAGATCACTCGGAAGAGACGAGAGGAAATCAGGAGGAAGAATCAAGCAATCCTGCAATCTAAGAGGAATAAATTATAAACCCAAAACCAAACTTACTTAAACATACAAGCTGAATATTGAAGCTTACAGCAAGCTCTTTGAGGAGAGGAAGAACGGGTTCTTCTTCTTCTTCTTCCACCGATTTGGGCGAGTCTGATTCAGCTACAGCGAACGAGACAAAACGAGAGGTGATTCTTTTGTAATAACAGAGATGAGCATGAGATTTCGTGAAATGGAAGGTTTGGCCGGAAGAGCGAAGAGCAACGCCAACGGGGAAGAGAGGAGGAGAAAGGGAGAGGAATGGCGCGAAGCGGAGAGTCGCCATTGTTGTGTTGTGTTGTGCTGAGTGGAGTGAAAGATGGATGATTATTGATGGGAAATTCTTCAAAAACCCCCTAACTTTTTTGGATTTTATCAAAAACCCCCTATCTTTTTCATTTCTTCAAAAACCCCCTATAAATCAACTTGAATTTTTTTTTACCCCCTATGGGGTTAAGTTAAACATTTTCCATCCATTCTAATTTTTATTGACCAAAATGCCCTCTATTGATTATTTTTATATTATTTTTATACTATATTTAATTAAATTAAAAATATAATAAAAAATACTAATATTTTTCAATATAATATAAATATTATATTATATTATTTTATGATGCATTAATTAATAAATTCTGAAAAAAAATTCTTATAAAAAAATTCAAAAAAATATTTTTTTAAAAATAATTTAGAATTTTTACTGATTTTTTTTCCAGAAACTATTTTTTAAAAAACATAAAAATAATAATAAAAAAATAATATTTTACTGAGAATAAAATTATAATATACAAATAAAAAAGAGAAAATATTTCATGTAATATAATACTATAAAATAAACTAATGCAACATAAAATTATATAATATAATAAAAAAATTAACTAATGCAGCATAAAATAATATAATATAATATTTATATTATGTTGAAAAACATTAATTTTTTGTTATATTTTTTAATTGAATTAAATATAATATAAAAATAAATAGAGGGTATTTTGGTCAATGCAAAAATTGAATGGATGGAAAAGGTTTAACTTAACCCCATAGGGGCTAAAAACAAAATTCCATGTGCTTTATAGGGGGTTTTTGAAGAAATGAAAAATATAGGGGGTTTTTGATAATATCCAAAAAAGTTAGGGGGTTTTTAAAGAATTTCCCATTATTGATTATGTGTATGGCTAAGTTTGATCCATGGTTTTGGAACCAAGTCAGAAAGAGACATCAGAAGAAGCATCGAGGCTCTCTGTATTAACCGAAAGGAATTTGCACCATTACTTTCAGGTCTATAAATCAATGATTTTAACATTTATATTTATATATTTTATAAAATATGCAGATTAAAGATGTTAATTTATTTTATTAATAGTCCACTGATTAAAAGTAGGAGAAAACTAAAGAAAGAGGTGAATAAATTACTGATTACAAATAATAACAACACCTCATTTACTTGTCAATAAACAATTCTAAAATTTCAATAAATTACTGATTACAAATAATAACAACACCTCATTTACTTGTCAATAAACAATTCTAAAATTTGGACCTTCAGCATAAAAATCGTACAAAAAAGTAATGCTAAGAAGAAAAAAAAACTCTAAAAATCCAATTCCTTCAGCACGAAAGAAGTAATCTTTTCATCTCGCTGTAAAGCCTGCAAAAATAACCAAAAATAGCTATTAGAATTGAACACGGTACATAAACATAATTATTAGAATTTGTACACTAAAGAAACATTTCATCATAATTATAATCATGAGAGAGAGAAACCAACCTTACAAACCGAAAATTCGTCACTATCAAAAATTTCGCCAAATAAAAAAAAAAATCTTCCCAAAACCAAACAAATCTTAATTTTCCCTCCAACTTTTCCTAATCTTTCGATACAACCGCTTTATCGCCCTTCTTTGAACTTGAATTTGAATCCTTCAAAACGCCCGTTTTATTTGTAGAATCACTTTTTTTAACCCACGGTTTTTTTGCGGGATCCACACGGACTTTTTTAGGCGGTACGTTTTCTTTTCTTTGTTGCGGTTTTGGCGCGGATTTCGATGCGGGTTCTGACGAGTCGGGAGGAAGCAGAGCGCGGCGGCTCAAACGGACTTGGCCCTTCTCATTTAACTGAATAAATAAAATAATATTTTTATTTGTGATAATTAATGGTAATTTTAAAGTGCTTCTCTTTGGGGGGATTTTGAAAAAAAAAAATATATTTTTTGAAATATTAAGAAAAAATAATTTAGACTTTCCATTTTTTTTAAGGGATAATTTCATATATGCCATTACAAAAACTCAAAATATCATATTTGCCATTATAAAAACTTAAATATCATATTTGCCATTGTAAATACTTAAAAATATCATATATGCCATTACAAAATCTTAAATATCATATTTGCCATTACAAACACTTAATATATCATATTGCCATCAAATTTACTCAAAACTTAAAATCATCCATTTTTTCCGTTAAAATTAACGGTCCAATCTTATAATTACCATTATACCCCTAAATTTAGTTAATGAATTAGATTTCATATTAAAAATTCATTTGATGATCTCTCTCTCTCTCTCTCTCTCTCTCTCTCTCTCTCTCTCTATATATATATATATATATATATATATATATCTTTATGATTGAAATTCATATATAAACACAAATAATCTTCACTTCAATTTGTTAGTCAAAATAATTTGACACGAGAGAAAAAATTATTCAAAAAAATAATCAATTCATTTATCTCATATCAAATTTTTTTGACTTCAAATTAAAAGAAAGAATTTTTTTGCTTCTATATGAATCTAAATCATGAAGAGGGGGAGAGAGAGAGAGAGAGATTATTAATATCAATCTAATTCATGAAATGAATTTAGGGATATAATGGTAATTATAAGATTGGACCGTTAATTTTAACGGAAAAAATAGATGGTATTAAGTTTTGAGTAAATTTAATGATAAATTTGATATATTAAGTTTTTGTAATGGCAAATATGATATTTTAGATTTTGTAATGGCATATATGATATTTTTAAGTTTTTATGATGGCAAATATTTAAGTTTTTATAATGGCAAATATGATATTTAAGTTTTTATAATGGCAAATATGATATTTCGAATTTTGTAGTGGCATATATGAAATTAACCCTTTTTTAAAAATGAAGTTAAAAAACAGCCCTAACTTTAGTGTAAGTTTTTTTTTTTAAATAGAATGTAAAATTAAGGGTTTTTTTAGAACTTTAAAAGTTAGGAGTGTTTTGAAAAATAGAACTTTAAAAGTAGGTGGGTTTTCGAAAATTCCAAATTTAGGGGGCTTTTGTGAATTTGAGAAAAATAAAGGTTTTTTTGAAGAAAAAAAATCATTTTTTTTTTCTAAATAAGAGATTAAATGAGAAGGTAACTGAAAAGAAAAAAAAAGGAAATACGAACCTCAATTATCTTGACATCAATAAGGTCTCCGACTTTGACAATCTATAAAAAAGACGAAATTAAATTTAGACTTCAATTCATAATTAAGTGGATAAAATATTAAAAGTATGAATTTTTGAGATAAGACTTAATCCTTACATCCTCAGCGTTACTAGTAAAATTAGAGCTTAGCTCGCTGATGTGGCATAAACCCTTTAAAAAAATAAAACCGTAAAATTACCCAATCAGAATTACACTAGTAAAAATTCTGTATTTAAAATGATTTAATTGATATGAAAACGGTATATTTAATTGGCAAATTAGCAAAAACAAATCTTACCTCACGGCCAGGCGCAAATTCAACAAAAACACCGTAATTTACAATCGACTTTACTTCACAATTCCTGTCACATTTTTACAAAAAAAATACAGAAAAAAAAAACATAAAAGAGTTTCTAATTATTTTATTTATTTTGCAGAGAGATTATTTCAGTAATTTAAATATTTAATTGAAGAAAAAAAATACCTATATATATCACCAACAGAAGGAACCATAGTTAGGTTATTTATAATAGCTTTCGATTTCTCAATGCTCGCAAGATCTCTCGCCAAAATTTTCACCTAACAAAATCACCAAAATGAAATAAAATAAAAAATATGGCAATAAAAAGTTAATATTATTTTTTTTACTTACATTTCCATCAGCATCAGTCTCGATCGATTCTACGCCGGTCTCTTCAATTATGCTTTTTACTTTCTTTCCGCCCGATCCAATTATCATATTAACTTTGTCAGGTTTTACCTAAAAAATAATAAAAAATATACATGAGAAACATTTTGATGAGAGAGAGGAGAGAGAGAGTTTAGAGACCTTCATGAGAAAAATTAATGGAGCGTATTTGGAAAGCTTCATGGAAGGTGGAGGCGAGGTCTTTGCCATTTCATCTACATAAAAAAATACAAAAAAAAAATATTATTATATAAAAGGACCTAATTTTTAAATTCATGGAATTATTTTTTTGAATAAAATAATAAATGAGTTACTTAAAATAATCTTTCGACCGTCTCTAGCTTGAGAGAGCGCCTTTTCCATTACTGATAAAGTAATTCCTGCCACCTGTCAAATAAAAAGGAAAAAAATTAATAATTTAGATTATTTTGTATTATGTTACAAAATGTAAAAACGAAGTTTGAAGAAATTTAAACAACCTTAATATCCATTTGGAAAGCCGTAATACCCTCCTCATTACCAGCCACCTTCCAAAACAAAATAAATAAATAAAATAAAATAAACAATTAAATAAACAAATAAATAAAAAAGACTTTCAATCAGTTATTTCATTTTACTCCAAACGTGTTAGGCAATGTAGATTGAAGAGATGATGGAACAGCGAGACAAATTAATGCTTCTTATCCGCAAAAGTACGAAAGAGAGACATACATAAAAGTTGGGTTTATTATTAAAATAATGGTTCTTTTCCACCCCTTTAATCCACTCTATTACATGTTTGTTCATTCGTGTCCCAGTCCATTCCACACTTTAAATCCACATTGGCATTCGCGCACCACGACCTTCTTTTTTTCGCGAAAAAAACAGTATATAGAGGCAATAAACAGTATATAAAACCTTCCTTTTAAGATTTAAATTCTCTAGTCGGGAAATGTGAAAGCGCGACGTGCTATAGCACGCCCGAAACGCCACTGAATTTGTATATACTGTTTTTTTGCTTTTTAATATATTGTTTTCATTGTTTTTACGTATACAGTGTTTATTGTTCTATATATTGTTTACACAAAATGAATCTTATATACTGTTTTCCTAATTTTATATATTGTTTATTGCCTCTGCTTTTCGCGAAAAAAAGGTTATGCTGTACGACGGGAAACCCCTATCGTGCAACATCAGGCCCCCAATACAAAACTAGAAATTTCAAACCTTAAAATCCACGCCGGAAGTGTCTTCCAACAACAAAAACAACAATAATAAGAACAACAACAACAACAACAACAATACCAATAATACCAACATACCTTGAAATCCATGTCGCCTCCGGCATCTTCTGACCCGCTGATATCGCTCAATATAAGGGGGTTTCCGTCGCCGCCGAACTGCTGCGTGTCCAGCACCAGCCCCATCGCGATGCCCGCCACCGAGCTCTTCACGGGCACTCCCGCGTCCCGGAGGGCCAGACACCCGCCGCACACCGACGCCATGCTGATGAGTGAAAAAAAAGTTGAGAAAGAAATAAGGAATGATTGTAGGTTTTGAGTGGTGGTTTTTTGGGGTTTTAAGGAGAGAGAGGGCAATGCGTTACGCCTGAATTGTAGAAATTTGAAATTTAGTTGGTCTCTATATTTAGTTAAGACCAACACCCGTTAATTAGCGACTAAATTTTTATTTACTCGAGAATATAGTTTTTCTTTCAATTTCGAATTTAGGAGGGTAAGCAGCCGCCGCACACCGACGCCATGCTGATGTCATAAATGAAATTATTTTTTTTTGTTTATCTGCTTTTTAATGAAATGATGAAGCGGGATGATGTAGAAGAAGTCTTTATGGTGTTGGAAATTGGGAAAGAGGCCCTACGTTCTTGAGAAATTCAAAAAATTTAGTCCTTATCGTTAATTAGTATCTAACGCCGTTAATTGGCGACTAAATTTTGAATTTCTCAAGAATATAGGGGGGTTTCAATTTTGAGTTTCTTGAGGGAAGAAAGCCTTTACGGTGTTGGAAATTGGGAAAAAGTGCCACTATGTATTGGGAAATTCAAGGTTTAAGTCCCTAGTTTTGGTTAGCATTTGACACCATTAACTAGCGACTAAATTTTCGAATTGCTCATGAATGTAGTTTTTTTTTCTCTTTGCAATTTTGAATTTCTTAGGGGCTTTTTTGCAATTTAAGCATAACAAAAGTCGCTTTCTTCACAAACTAAAACAAGTATCTCCGAAAAAAGACCAAAAAAACATCTCAATTTTCCATTGTTACGTGCTCTTTTCAAAAGAGAGAGAAATTAAGAGAGAGAGAGAGACTAAGAGTTACCTAGAAGAGCCGTTACTTTCCGTAATGGTGCTCTCGACACGGACGGTGTAAGGAAAATCATCATCGGGCGGCAAGATCGGCTCGAGAGATCTTTCGGCGAGAGTTCCGTGGCCGACTTCTCTCCGGCTCGGCGCGCCCATTCTTCCTACTTCCCCCACGCTCGACGGCGGGAACGAATACTGCAGAAAAGTTCAAAAATATTAAGGGGAAATTTTGGGGAGAAAAAGATAAGTTTGTAACCTAACTTTTCAGAATATTTAAAAAAATCCTTGTTTTTTAGATAGAGGATTAAGTTGGAGTGAATATTTCGGGAATACTTGGCGGCGGAAATGGGTACAATTATTTTTGATTTTTTGTTAAGAGTTTAGGTCGAATTTAGAGTTTAGTTTTGAAAGATGAAGACAATCAAATGGTTATAAAAAATTGTACTTTAATACAGTATAAATTCTAGAGAGAGAGAGAGAGAGAGAGAATAGGGGTACCTGAAGATAAAATCTCTTGAACTCGTCGGAGTCTTCAAGGTTGTCGATTCTCTGAGCCATTTGTTTATCGCCCAGCGTCACCACAGCCAACGACTGAACCCAAACAATTTGTTAATTTCAACTTAATATCATTACATTTCTTTCTTTCTGATTCAGTTTATTCGGTTCGGTTTTCAAAATAGCATAATTTGACTTACTTGTGTTTCACCTCGAGTGAAAAGAGCGCTTCCGTGAGCTCTCGGCAAAAGCCCGCATTGCGAGACGATCGGTCGGATCTCCGTCGGACTCCTTCCGTCACTTCTCTTTCCTCCCTTAAAAAACATGAATTTTTCCACTAATTAATTGTTATCCCTTAAGTTAGACCAATCATTTTATACATGACTTTAATAAGCTAACAAAATTTTTTAAAATCAAATAATAATAATAATAATATTTTAAATTCGCATGAAAAATAATCAAAAATTATATTTTCCTCCCCCAAATCCATCATTAAAAAGGATGAATTTTTAAGCTAATTACTAACTTTTAAACCAAAATTCTTATCTAAGACTTTAATAAGCTAACAAAATGTTGCAAAATCAAACAATGGTAATATTTTAGATTGATAAAGAAGTATAGTGTGTGATTTTACCTCTACAATTCGCTTGCGCAAGAATTTTGACGAGACTTCTTTGAAGACTAATTTCACGTCAACTTCCGAATATAACTACAACAAACAAAATAAAATTAGTAAACACTCCGATTGAAAGTTAGAAAAAAAAATAGTCAATTAGTTTTCCCCTCAATCTAATAAATCCACATTTTGGCACCAAAATTCAAATTCTAGCAATTTATGAAACGGGTTTACTTAAGATTTTCAAAAAAAATTCTCTAAACCCTAAACCTAAATCCCTAAACCCTACATTAAACAAAATCAATATATACAAATATAGTAGAACAAAAGTCAACTAAAATTCTAGCAACTCATGAAGCCGGTTCACTTAAAGAGTTTCAAATAACGAAAACCAATTCTAAATCCTAAACCCTCAACCCTCAACCTTAAACCCCAAAACCCTAAATCTTACCAAACATTTAACCCTAAATCTTACCAAACCCTAAACCCTAAATCTTACTTACCAAAGGAGTCGATTTCCGAACCGGCTTGATATGCACATCGCCCTCATCAACCAACCCATCTTCCACAAACTCTTCATCTTCATCCTCATCCTCCAAAACCTCCATTAATGGCGACTCGTTGTAGCTTTCATCTTTAGCCACGTAACCTTGTTCGGTCAAAATGTTCAGCACTTTTTCTTCTAAGGAAGAAAGGGTTTTTCTCCTTGGGATTTTTTGTTTTATTTGTAGTGCTTTCTCCAATTCCTCTCCAGCTATATCCTGATATTTCAATTTTTTACATTTAGGCCCCTAATTTTTCTCAAATTTGTACAAAAAAACATCTTTTGGAATATATAAAAACTAATTTTAACTTAATTAAAGTAGCAATCATCGTAAGTATTTATATTTAGGTCCTATATTTTCTCAAATTTGTAAGAACCCCCCCCCCCCCCCAATTTAAAAAAAAAATACCTTTAACTGAATTAAATTAGAAATCATTGTCTGTATTTATATTTAGGGCCCTATATCTTCTCAAATTTATAAGAAACTCCCTAACTTTTGGAATATGCAAAAAGAAAACCATTTTCTTCTTAAATTAGGAATCATATTTCAACATGACTGTAAAGAAGTTAAACTAACATAAATGAAATAATAATAATGAAATTAATTAGAAAAGCAAAGATATCATACTTCAACGTGTCTATATAGTTCGGCTGGAGGCAATCTTATTGCTTCAGTCATTTTTGTCTTTCCGCAAATTTTCACTAATTTTTCCACTTCTTTGCAAATATCACGTATCGCGAGCTGAAATTTGATACATAAGTATAATTAGAAACTTATAAACGAAATATTATGAATACGGATTTTCATTTCTGCACACACTAATGTAATGCTTAAATACAAAATAAGTACTTTTAATAGTGCCCTATTTATCAAATAATTATAGGATTCTTACATAAAATATTTCATTACAAGCACTAAAATCAATTCCAAATGCAGTAATTCCAAAAATTAAATTAATAAAGAGATTAAATTCCGTATTTACCTGCCCTATTTCCACAGCCTCAAGCAACTTTTCCTCCGTAAGAAAATCACAATACCCCTGTCCAAAAAATGTTTTTTTTAAAAAAGAAAAAAATCGAATAAAAATAAATATTAAATTTATTTATTAAAAATCCAAACCTCAATCATTAAAATGGCGCTGTCCGTACCGGCGATAACCAAATCCAGCTCAGAATCTTCCATTTCTTTATTATTCGGATTCACCACAAATTTATCATTTATTAATCCAACTCTCACTCCTGCTACGGTTTTCGTGTTTGGAACTTCAGATAAAGCCCTGTAAACAAAAAAAAATGACAATTTACATATATACCCCTATAAATGTTCTTAATTAAGCATGTAAAAATTAAAATTCAAAATTCAAAATTAAAATTCAAAATTTAGAATTTAGAATATAGAATTCAAAATTCAGAATTTAAAAATTAAAATTAAAATTTAACATTTTAAATTTTAAATTTTAAATTTAAAAATTAAAATTAAAATTAAAAAATACTGCATACACAGCAATTCCGGCGGCGGTGACCGCTAAGCAATCGGGAGAGTGAAGGCCGTCATAACTGAAGACCTGAATAATTAAAAGTTTATTTATTGAATTATTTAATAATAATGAAATATCAAGCATGCATTGCCAACATAGATAATAAAGAAATATCAATTTGTAAATTATGAAAATTACCATTCGTATTTTATTAAAAAAATTATATTTTTCAGCGAAATTGAAAGTGAAAATAATGAATGAGATGATTATTTATTATTAGTTATTATTATTTATTATTTATTATTTATTTATTTACCCAAGACAAAATTTGAGTCTCGTGGTAGAACCCCTTGGGCATCGTGGGCCGCAACGGTCTGTCCATCAATCTGCACACCAAAACCTGGAATCCAATTCCCGACAAATCAGATTAATAAATCCGGGATTTGAAATTCCGGTTTTTAAAAATCAAGAAATCAAATCAGTTTCTTTGTTTGGTTAATCCACTGTGCGTACCTCATGGTCTTTTGCTCTCCCTTCACGCTTGAAATATCCCCCACTAAAAATATTAATAAAATTAAAAATATATATAATATTAGAAGTTTACGCAACAAGAAACTTATAATTAGAAAAATAAAAATGAAAAATAAATAAATATTTATTTATTTAAACCTGGTACGGCCAGCAGCAGAATAGCGCTCTTGGTAATGAATAAATAATGGGAAAAAATCAGAAGGGTCGCTTGGTGTGTCAGACAAACAAACAGAAGTATAAACGATCTGTCAAAAAAATTAAAGAAACAGATTGAAAAAAACCAAAAAAACATGAAAAATGAATCAGATTATCATTGTTTATTTTTTATTTTTTGTGAAGGAGTTTTGACTTACGGTTTCACCGTCTGTAACGGTAACTGAAGCACTGGCTTGCCGACCAATATGACCTGTTTCCACCAAAATCTACAAACAAATAAAAATAAAATTGTTCATTTTTATCGGCAAAAAATAAAGGAATGAAACTCCAAAAGAAATAAGGCTTCAATTGGTAATACACTTTATGAATGAAAACTATGATAAAAGCCCAAGAGAATCAATGAGTATAGTATGTATTTTTTGCATGCATACTAGGTGTTCGATGATATAACCATGATAAAAAAAAAAAAGATATATCGAAAAATTCAATAGAATTTTGACAAATTTGCTTATTTGCTGCACAGCAAGGCAAAATCTATACAAATCCAATAATCGTTGCTACAAATTAACAAAACGATCACCCAACAAATCCAAACCAACAATCATAAAAACACTAAAATTCACAGAAAAAACAAACTAACAAAACCGGCCAAACTCACATCTCTGTTGCCAAAAGGAATCTTCACGGAATGCTTCTTCAAACCAGAGCCACCGCCATTTCCATTCTCAGCTGACTCAGCAAAAACCCTGAACTTACTCCCATTACGCGCAATTGAAGCCCATGCCGGCCTTCTGAGCTTGGGGAGACGAAGAATGGTCCGCCGGGGAAGAAGGAAGTGGGGTGAAGATGTGGGTAGGGAGAGAAGAGGAGGGGGGTGGAGATGGAGATGTGAGCTGGGGTTTAAGAGCATGTCTGATGGTTTGATTGTTAGTTAGGATAGGGTTTTGTGAGAGACGAGGAGGAAGTAAGGAGTGAGAGTGAAGAGTGAGGAGGGTTTTGTAATTTTGTTAAAGGATAGAATTTCATATTAGCCCTTTTAAAAATATGAATATTATATGGGACATGATAATTGATATGTGATCATGCACTGTAGCAAGCCGAAATCAAGCCCGACAGAGCATGACGAAGGGACCTGATAGAGTACGCCGGCTGACATCAGCCGGCCTTAATCACGTCGACTTTCAATAATCACTTTCCTTCTTCGTGTTCTCGTCATGCCCATAACATTATATATATCATTATTCAAATAATATTATAATCTAATAAAAACAGTATATAGATATAATATAACAGTATATAATTCAGACAAAACAATATATATATAACAATATATATATAACAGTATACATATATGATATAACAGTATATTGATGTGATATATAGATATGATATAACAGTATATTGATCTAATAAAATGGTGTATTATGCAAACAAACCAGTATATATATATATATATATAACAATGTATAAATCAGCCAACAACAGTATATAGCCGTCGTGCTGGTGAAGAAAAAAGCGACGGGAAGAAAAGATGGGAGGAATGATGTACGACGGACGTGATTACCCCATTGTGTTTGCATATTTCCCATTTTTAAATTGTGATATTTGAATTGGATTTATACAAAATAAAATGAGCTTAATAAAAAATTATTCATTGAAGAAATAAAATAATTAAAAGTCGCATTTTGTTAAGAAATAAAACATTGACCCTCTTTTTCTTCTCCACCATAATCTATATTTTGTTGTAATTATACTACTCTTGAATTTTTTCATCACAATTTTTTTATTTGAGATATTTTTGGTATATATATTTGTGACGTAAAGATTGTTTTTTTAATATATTGATATTTAATGATATTATCCGCTACAAAATACAAATATTAAACATTATGATAGTTTGTCCAGTCTTCGCTAAGCGCTAGCCGCTATAAAAATGACACCAACGCTACAAATGTTAAACATTATTTGCGAATTCACTACCACTCATGTATCACTCGGGTAAACAATCAGCCTTTTGACTGATGCTCATATATATTGTTGTTCTGTGTTTATATAGTTTTTTTTGTGTTATATGTTATTTTGATATATAATGTTTAGTGCGTATTTACGTATTGTTTTATTTATTTATATATGATGTTTTCAAAATGTAATTTATATATTGTTCACTAATTTATATACTATTTTACTTATATATTATTTTTGTGGTTTTATATACTATTTTTTATTCTTTGTATTACTCTTGTATATACTATTTTTTTATATATTGTGTTTTATTTCTATATTATTTTTTTTATATTGTGATTTATCATGTCTCTTTTCTTCTTTTAGTTATATAAATTACTTGTCATGAAAAAATTTAACCAACTAATATTTACCACCAATATATACTATTCTATAATTTTGGACGTAAAATTCTCTCTTGACATGTGTTTCATGTTTGGAGTATTATTTCATGTGAAAAAGAATCAGGTAAATCAAATATTTAATTGCAGATTGGTGGTGTGAACTCATCCCTTCAAATTTGATGGCGCAAGGTCAAGCTGTCTCACCTCATCCAACTGAGGAAATATTATTTTTGCATAATAAAAAAGCATCAAATTTTCTGTGGTGTGATTTTTCTGTAATTTCTATAACACGAGTCATGTTAATATGATAATTTGTCCTACTCAACAAAAATGCATACTATTTTTGTGGTCTAATTTTCCGTATATTATTGTTAATTGAGTCTTATTATGATGATTTGACCCTCCTAAAAAAAATAGTTTTATTTATCATATTTTTTTGAATAATTTTGTATACCTAATTTCCTTACTAAACTATAATTTTGGACGTAAAATTCTCTCTCGACATGTGTTTCATGTTTGGAGTATTATTTCATGTGAAAAAGAATCAGGTAAATCAAATATTTAATTGCAGCTTGGTGGTGTGAACTCATCCCTTCAAATTTGATGGCGCAAGGTCAAACTGTCTCACCTCATCCAACTGAGGAAATATTATTTTTGCATAATAAAAAAACATCAAATTTTCTGTGGTGTGATTTTTCAGTAATTTCTACAACACGAGTCATGTTAATATGATAATTTGACCTACTCAGCAAAAATGCATACTATTTTTGTGGTCTAATCTTCAGTATATTATTGTTAATTGAGTCTTATTATGATAATTTGACCCTCCTAAAAAAAGTAGTTTTATTTATCATATTTTTTTGAATAATTTTGTATACTTTTCCTTACTAAAAGTACCAAAATATAAACAAATATTACGATACCGTAGCGAAACGAGGTTTTACTTAGCTTACATCAATCAAGGATATTGAAAAAAATCTAATAGTTAATCCAACTAGAAAAAAACCACACTCTACTACAAGATTTTTTTTGCAACCAGCACTATCAAATTGACTATTCTTCTCTCTACAGTCTCTACTACTGCAAGATGCATTGAAGTGGATAATGAAAATCAAATTCAAAAGCCAATTCATCTCACACTTTCATGTAACTAATCAAAGGCCACAGACAATCCCAATCATCTCCTTCCTGAGTGACAGGTCAAGTTCCCTCTCATCCCTCCTCCAATCTCACCCCTCCATTTCCAATTCAACGGCTCCGATCTCCTCACCTCACTCCCATCGTCAAATCCATCAATCAATCAATCGAAACCTTCAGTTAGTTCCCTTTCCGCCATTGCGAGAAAGGAAAGGATGAACGAGCTCCTTGTATGCTTCCTACTCTTGCTACTGCCGGTCGGAGGGAGGACGGACGGCGGCGGCGGAGGAGACGAGACGAACTACTACGCGAAGCTGTCGGGGGTGATCATCCCCGGCTTCGCGTCGACGCAGCTGCGAGCCTGGTCGGTGCTCGACTGCCCGTACTCCCCATTCGACTTCAACCCGCTCGATTCCGTCTGGCTCGACACCACCAAGGCATGGAAAATCATCCTTCCTTGTTTTTAGAATTTAACAATTATCGTTCGTCTTTTTTGAGTTTTGAGTTCTGATTTTTGGTATTTGGGGATTGGGCAGTTGTTCTCAGCGGTGAATTGCTGGCTGAAATGCATATTACTGGATCCTTTCAACCAAACGGATCATCCGGAGTGTAAATCCCGACCTGATAGCGGTCTTTCCGCCATTACTGAGCTCGATCCTGGTTACATAACAGGTTACTGAACTTCAATTTTCCTTTTTTACCAATCAAATCAGATTGAATAAGTATTTTTTTTTTTTTGAATTTTAGGGCCTTTGTCTTCAGTTTGGAAAGAATGGCTGAAATGGTGTGTTGAGTTTGGAATTGAAGCCAATGCGATAATAGCGGCTCCATATGATTGGAGGCTCCCTCCTTCTATGCTTCAGCAAAGAGATCTTTATTTTCACAAATTAAAGTCTTTTACTCTCTCTCTTTTATATTTAATATTTTAATGTCCGGAAAAAACAGAAGTTATGGAAATTTCAAAAAAAGGCCCTGCAGTATTGCTGAAATTGCAAAAAACTCCCTCTTATTGGTTCGCACCGTTAGTTTTCATAATTTTATTATTTAGAAAAAGACATATCTAAATATTAATTAACATCTAACCCTAAACCCTAAAGATCTCTCTTCACTATATCATCTGAATTAAGATTAATCTTCAGAGTGAGCGAGTGATCAATCAAACTTTTAAGTTTTTTTTTAACACTATTTGAGCAGGAAACTACAGCGATAATTTATTTATTCTTTTCAATCTCGGCAATAGCACAAGACTTTTTTGCATTTTCCAACAACACAGGGTCTTAATTGCAAATTTCCCTAATTATCTTCTCTTATAACTTATCAAATAGACTGACGTTTGAGACGGCGCTGAAGCTACGTGGCGGCCCGTCATTGGTCTTCGCGCATTCAATGGGGAATAATGTTTTTCGGTATTTCTTAGAGTGGCTCAAACTTGAGGTGGCGCCCAAGGAATATACGATATGGCTTGATCAGCATATTCTAGCCTATTTTGCCGTCGGTAATAAATTCATTTCATAAATTAAAAAAAAATATATACTTTTGTTTTGTGCTCTAATATAGATAAAAATAGAGAAACTAGGCAAAAATTTGTTTGGTTTTGGAAATTGTGGAATTTAGGGTTTAGGGTTTAGTGTATTTTCATTTTTTACACAATTTCCAAAACGGGACCAAATTTTTGTCTAGGTTCTCTATTTTTCTCTTTCTATTTTTATCTCTTTCTAAATGATTCCTGATATCATAGCAAAAAAAATACTTTCCCTAATTTTGCTATGAGTATACGATGTGAATCAGCATATTCTAGCCTATTTTGCCGTCGGTAATAAATTCATAAATCAAAAATAATATTTTACTATATGGGTTGATATCAGGAATCATCTAGACAGAGATAAAAATAGGAAAAAAAAATAGAGAAACTGGACAAACATTTGGAATTTAGGGTTTAGGGTTTAGTGTATTTTTACACAATTTCCAAAACGGAACCAAATTTTTGTCTAGTTTCTTTATTTTTATTTTTTTCTATTTTTATCTCTTTCTAGATGATTCCTGATATCATAGCCAAAAAAATACTTTCCCTAATTTTGCTATGAGTATACGGTGTGGCTTGATCAGCATATTCTCGCCTATTTTGCCGTCGGTAGGAATTAGTAAAGATAATTTAAAAAAATGATATTTTATTTTAGGGTTTAGTATGTGATATTTGATATTTGTGTAGAAATTGTATGAATGTAGAGAAAATAGAAAAAAATAGAGGAACTAGGAAGAAAGTTGGTTTCATTTCGGAAATTTAGGGTTTAGGGTTTAGTGTATTTCTACCAAACTAATATGTATTAAATGCCAAATTAATTATGAATATATTGGTTTGAATATTAGACTATTAACTCATGAAAAGTATTCTTGCCAAGTGGTTTGATGAACATTTTCTCATGAAGCCAACATTTTAAAAAATATTTTATTTTATATTTGTTCATAATAAGTATGGATAAAAATACAAAAATCAGAGAAACTAGACAAAAATTTGGTTCCATTTCTGAAATTATGGAATTCAGGGTTTAGTGTATTTCTACCAAACTAATGCATATTAAATGGCGCATTAATTATCAATTTATGAAACAATTGGTTTGAATTTTTACAATGTTGAAATAGGTGCGCCGCTTCTGGGTGCAACCGAATCCATTCGGGCGAGTCTTTCCGGCGTCACTTTCGGCCTCCCAATTAATGAGGTTCTTTCATTTCTCTCCATAAATCACTCCTTTTTTGTACATTTATTTAATCAAAATTACGTAATAATTTGACATTGTGCATTTAAAAATTATTCCTTTTATATACGTGCATATTTAATTAAAAAAATACGTGATAATTTTACACAATATGGGACTAATAAAAGTAACGTAATAACTTCACATCGTGCATATACAAACTATTCTTTTCCCATACATGCATTCATTATAGAAAAATATGTAATAATTTCACACAATTTAGCCGAAACAGAGCCAATAATAATATAAATATAACAATTACTTGAAAAAACAAACATTTAATTTTTTTAGGGAACTGCTCGATTAATGTACAACTCGTTCGGCTCCTCCATGTGGCTAAATCCCTTTTCCCACTGCTGCAAATCCGACAATTTGCAATGGAAGAAATATTTCGAGAATAAAGACGAAACGGACCGAAAGCACAAGTACAAATGTGAAGAATCGAAAAAATGCTCTGATTATTCCATCTGGCCCAATTGGCCTACCGACCTTATTAATATTGAAGTCCCCACTTTCAGAGGTATTTAGTTTTAACCTTTTTTTATTTGCTAAAAAGCCCTTCAATGATTGGAAATTGTGAAAAGACGCCCTTTTATTGTTTAGGAAGTTTCCAAGAATGAAGTTTTTTTTTTTTTTTTTGCAATTTAAGCATAATGCGGGGGCTTTTTTGCAAATTTCTCTAGATTAACTGAGCGAGATTTGATCTGAGTCAATTACTTTAGTGATGACGCCAAAAAGCCCCTACATTATGCTTGAATCGCAAAAAAGACCTCTCTTATCGGAAATTATAAAAAAAAGAAAATCCCCTCTATTCCTTGGGAAATTGCAAAAAAAAAAAAACCAACACTTTAATTATCAATCATCCTTGTCAACAATTTTAGGGGAGAAGGCCTACCCTACAATCGAAGACATGGCTTCTCAAACTACCCAAAACGCGACATCATCGCCGACATCATCATCATCGAGAAACATGGAGTGCGGGCGGCCGACGATAATGACGTTCTCTCCCAAAGAGGTCTCCGACGGCACGCTTTTCGATGCAATCCAGGAGTTCGATCCCGACAGCCGACGCCTCATCCATCAGCTCGTCACGTAATTAGTTCATTGTTATTTCTCTCAATTTACATCCCTTAATTTATGCCCCCAATTAAGCAGGCCTTGATCTAGGAGGTTTTTTTTCTCAATTGGGGTGAACTGGGGCTCGATTTTAGGTAATTTTGTCAATTTCACCCCAATGAGGGTTCAATTTAAGTAGTTTCTCAATTTTTGCCCCAATTATGCTTCAAGTAAAGTAATTTTCTCAATTTTGCCTGAATTTTGCCATGATTACTAATTAGGCCTCAATTTTAAGTAGTTTTCTCAGTTTCACCCCAGTTAGCTCTCAATTTAAGTAATTGTCTCAATTTCGCCTCAATTCTACTGCTTTTGGTTCAAGATTTAGTTCTTTGATTAGGTTTAGAAATTCTAATCCGGATTTTTTGATAAAATTTGGTAACAAGTAGTAGAGAATTCTGTCCTAAATATTTAAAAAAATGAAACCTCAGGGCATATCTCAAAATTCAATCAAATTTGAGGGCTAAATAGTAATTTAACATCTTAATTATATTTTTTTGTTTACTTTCAGTTATTACCAAGGAGATCCTGTTTTGAATCCTCTCACGCCTTGGGACAGACCGCCATTAAAAAACATATTTTGCATTTATGGAATCGACTCAAAAACTGAGGTTTGTTTTTCTAATCTTATTTTTTCACATTTATTTTGAAATTTATTATTTAATAGAAATTAATTTGTATTTTTATTTAATGTTAAAACAGGTGGGATATTATTTTGCGCCGACCGGTAAACCTTATCCTGACAACTGGCTGATTACTGATATAATTTACGAATATGAAGGAGCCCTTCTCTCAAGGCAGGTATCATATTCATGCAAAAAATAATAAATTTATTTATATACTATTATTATTATAACTTACAATTTAAATAAATTTGATGGATTTGGTATTATATTGACAGATCGGGAAATGTAGCAACAGGAAATGCCAGCTGGTCTAGTGGAGATGGAGTAGTACGTACATAAACGATCTTCTTAATTCTATTAAATAATATATTTATTAAAGAATATTTAATTTACAAATGTATTTTATATGTGTTATTTACAGGTTCCATACAATTCGCTTTCATGGTGCAAGAATTGGCTCGGACCTAAAGTGAACATCACAAGAGCTCCTCAAGTACTGTCATTTTTCAACTTTCTTACCATTTAAATACAATATGCATATATCATTTAAAATCATTTAAGCACACGCACACACCAAATTTCAACACTTAAATACAACATAGATACATCATTCAAGTCAGTAATAGATTAAATATATCCTTTCAAACAAATCTCCACAGTCTCACCATCGTATAACATAAAATCACGAGATCAAATAAACCGGCCACAAAAAATTTAAACTATGCACTTCTACAAAAAAAAAAAAAAAAAAAAAAAAGAATCTTCCAAACCCTAAATTTTCAAAGTAAAATAACACGATAATAATAAATCTCCATATTTTCACCATCATATAACATAAAATTATTCGATAAAATGGGCCACAAATAAAGTTAATCTATTGAATTCTACAAAAAGAAAAAGAAAAAGAAAAAAAAACCTCTAAACCCTACTAAATCTTTAATGCAAAAAATAGTGCGATAATATTGATATAATGTTTTGATAATTTAATTCAACAGGCTGAGCATGATGGGTCGGACGTGCAAGTAAGATTGAACGTGGACCACGAGAAAGAGTCGGATATTCTTCCGAACATGAAGAGGAATCCGCGCGTGAAATATATAACTTATTATGAAGATTCCGAGAGCATCCCCGGATCACGGACAGCTGTCTGGGAACTCGACAAAGGTCTCTCTCTCCTCTTTTTTTAGTTTTAGTTTTTAATTTTTAAATTTTAGTTTTATTATTTTGAGTTTCCGGGAGTTCGATAGAGGTCTCTCTCCTCGCTTTTATTTTTTATTTTTTTATTTTTAAAATTTATTAATTATTTATTTGTTTTTTTTTATTTCTCTCTATTTTTTTTGGTTTTTTTTTTGGGGGTGGGTATTTACCAAATATCATATTTATCCTTCTAAAAATGAAAGAATATCTATTGTACTTTAGCATTAGCCTTTCAAATTTTTAAGTGGGTAAATTCGAGATTTTTTAAGTTTTAAGTGGGTTTATTTGATATATTTACATTTCGGAAGAGTAAATTTGATATTAACGATTTTGGAATCGTAAATACGATATTTTGAGTTTTTTGAAAGGTAAATATAAAATCCCCCCTCTTTCCCCTTTATAACTGTTGAAAAGAGCAATCTTATTTTTCATCTGATTGGCAAAAAAATAAACTTATTATTTTTATTTGAACAGCGAATCATAGAAACATCGTTCGGTTGCAAGTGCTGATGCGGGAGCTCTGGCTGCAGATGTGGCACGATATTCATCCTCACGCCAAATCCAAATTCGTCACCAAAGGTTTTTACTCTTTTTCTAACTCTGTATTCTTTAATTTGCAAAAAGGCCCCTGCCTTATGCTCAAATCGCAAAAAGTCTCTCTATTCTTTTCGAAATTGCAAAAAAAAAAAGGTTCTCTCTTCTTTAGTTAACTCATTCTAATCATTCTCATTAATATGTTTTTTTGAACAAGATTATTTTTTGCAATTTCCAACAACGGAGGGTCTTTTTTGCAATTTCCAATAACCTATGGGTCTTTTTTGCAAAATTTCCTTTTTTTCACTTTAATATATAATAATAATGACTGTATATGTGAACAGCGAGGCGGGGCCCGCTGAGAGACGTGGACTGCTATTGGGATTATGCAAAAGCTCGTTGCGCGTGGCCCGACCACTGTGAATACAGGTTTCGTCTTTTTCCTATCCATTATTTATTATATTTTAATTCAATTATTAATTTATTAAATTATTGAATTTTGATGTGTTTTATATCTAGATATGCGTTTGGAGATGTGCATTTGGGGCAGAGTTGCAGATTGAAGAACTCTTCTTCTGACCTCCTTTTAGAGTATTTGAAGTGGTATGTTTTTTTTACTTTCTTTACGAACAATTATTTTTGTTAATTTGATTTTATGATTAAAATCCTTGATTTTTCTTTGACCAGATGATTATTTGGCTGAAAGAATTGGGAAGAAAATATGAGATTCTTCATTATTTACGACCGATTTAGGAAAGTAGATTCTTGAGATTGGTGCATAGATATGAGAGATAGGATAGGGAGGTCTTACATGGTTACTTATTTAGTAGAGACTTTAGTAAATTAATGAATATATCATTCTAGCAATGTTTTGACTGTTGTTAATATCATCGTGTATATCTTTGTGAATTTTCATGAGGGCCTAGTTATTACTGTTACTCTTTAAATTTGGAATTGCTCCAGTTAATTTTAGAGGAAAGTCTGTTTTTTAGAGTAAAAATGTCATGACCATAAGAACAAGATTTGAAATATAATGAAATTTAATCTATAATATATAAATGATATCTCTTTTATGTACTAGGACTAAAACCAAATGTCCAATTCTTTTATCATGCCAATATATTCGCTATTACTGATGTCTCAAAATTGAAATGCTAAATTGCTCCATCGAACCGAGCGAGCCCAGTATAGTTACAACTATACTAATTACATGCAAGAACAAAAGGAATAAGCAAACGTCTATTCAGATAGGTTTATGATTTCTGATCATTTCATTTAACATGAGTATTCATGACACCAGTCTAGAGGTTACTCATGACTTACGATCTTTAGAAGGTCGTTGCTAGCGTTAAATGGAACCTACACGGTCATACATAAAACAACGTCTAGTCGGGAAGGAAATGCTCTCAAAACAGATATACATATGATGTATAAATTGGTGAAGGAAATAATCAAACATTAGATGTTTGATTGTGCAAAAAAAAACAGCCTTATTCTGTTGCCAATGGAATGGTTCCGTTGGGAACGGAATAAGTGATTCCTTGGCAACCAAGGTTTCACATATGGAATGCAGTCTTATTCGGTTGTCGACGGAATAACCCCGTCGACAACGGAATAGGTCTGGAATTAGGTTTTTAGTTACGGTAACTGATCAATCATTCGCCTATCTCTTTAGTATAAATAGAGGGACAGCACCCCTCTATTAGATACACAATATAGAGCCTCTAGTCGGCCATAATACAAAGAAAGAGAGAGAGAGAGAGAGTTTGTGAGAGCCTCAAGTTCTTTATCCCTAGGAAGAGCAAGAAGGTTTGCAGAGTTGAGCTTCAGAAGCTAAGAAGGAGAAGAAAACAAGACGGATGTTCGTTCAGACCTACATCCGCTTCTCTCTCCCGGATCAGGAAGATTCGAGGTATAAATTTTAATAGCATAATTTCGTACCTTTATTTCGTTTACGATGATCCTAGGGAGGGTTTAACACGTAGGTTCTGCTGCGCATGTAACGTACATGGCTGCTGATTTTCCCAACAGTAGCTATGTACGTTACATGCGCAGTGGAACCTACGGGTTCAACCCTCCCTAGGATCATCATTAAAGGAATAAAAGTACGAGATTATGCTATTAAAATTTATAACTCGGATCTTCCCGATCCGCGAGACGAAGAACGGATGTAGGTCAGAACTATTCTGACTTACAACCTTCTCCTTTCTGAAGCTCGACTCCGCGAATCTCCTTGCTCTTCCTAGGGATGAAGAATGATCGCTCGCAAGTTCTTAAGTTAGAGAACCTCTACTCGTATCCACGCAAACTTCAGACAGACGGAATTACCGGAACTTCAGCTAGACGAGTCCGAAAATACTTTCCGAAAATAACCTCATAGAATAGAGAGAGGGGTGAAAGAATTGGCAAGTTTCGATAAGGAAACCCTTCCTGCCGCTAGAGTTCCGTTCAACCGGAACACTCTTTCGAAAACTGAAAACGTGGCTGCCAAGGCATACCATATCTGTTCCGTTCGACTGGAACCTATGTTCCATTCGACCTGAGAAATTTCGGCCTTTCTAAAATTTCAGTATCTAATGCTTTATTCTTTCACCACTTTATACATCACAAGTATAATTGTTTTTGAGATATTTTCTTCCCGGATGAATAGAGTTCATTATGTGACCGTGTAGGTTTTACTTAACGCTAGCAACAATCTTCTAAAGATCGTAAGTCATGTGTGACCTCTAGACTGGCGTCATAACTATCCAGGTTAAATGAAATGATCAGCGATCATAAATCTATCTGAATAGACGTTTGCTTATTTCTTTTGTTCTACAATATATTTCTTGATCACAAGGCACGGTTATATGTCATCCTTGAGTTTGATCAAAGTCCCTTTCCTGATCGAGAATTAGACTGAGTAAATACAAAATGATATTAACAACATATGTTAATCCATTTTGAGCATGGCCATGCATTTCCTTCAGTCTTAGTTCATCAGGGGGCTCAAAGACCCTCTTGACGAGAGGTACAAATCCCATCTTGGTCACTCACATTCCTCGTCATGATTCAATACATAACTAACGATAACCCTAATGATCATCCCGTTATGGATGACGTAGGATCATATTAAAGTATGCAGTTCCACATACAGAAATCCATGGTGACCTCAGGTCGTAGGAACAAGCACACTATTCATATGAGAATCACTAATGACATATACCATGCATATTCTCATAGTGTGGTCAGTCCAGTGCGTGTTCTCTAACACGTACCCATATTCCAGACTTGACATCGCTATGTCCATGATTAGCAGAACATGATCATCCAGCCTGCGAATATACTAGTGTGAATATGTAGCTTCTTACCTGAAGTATTTTTATCTCTATAAACATCCCACATATTACTATGGACGGTTTAGAATGTCATTCGTTGGTTCACAGTTCTACTATCAGAATCACGTATTTTGATGACGTAAACTCGAAGTGTCATTCATGTTCGATCTAATATATGTAAATATATTAGTCACCCAAACACTTAATCATATATGAACGAAATAAACGTGTTTCTCATAATCTAATCTCTAGTCCAACACTTTGGCCTAGGACATAATTCCTTCAACACAGACTTACCCTTCCATGTGCGGCCATATTTACTTTAACTATTTTCACTTTTCACATCTCATTTCATATCCCATAAAAATACTTTTTCTTAAAATATATTGTAGTATTTTATTCTCACAAATAGTAAAACATTTCGAACGAGCTACATATACTCTAATCATTTTAAAATATTATTTTATAATATAAAAATAATTAAAATGCGAAACGTATATGAGAACAAAATTCCTTACTTCGAAAGAAAGTACGATGCGACTAAAGAATGCTTCTAACTTGAATTCCAACATGAGTTTCCTCGAGTTACAAATATAGAATAGAAATGATATGGAGTATAAAATTATGGTGAGCTACTGATAAATAAAAGACTAATCTAAGAAATGACTTGGATGAATATTTATAGGAATATAAACGTATAACTCAAGTTTCTGGTACATTAAACTTTCATTTCAGTTGAGACATCATTTCTTTCACCCATTAGTGTAAAAAGTAACTCCAATTTTAATTTCATTCATACGCTCTCAAAGACCAATTAATATATCAACTGATGTTTGATGTTTTCTTTTCTTTTCGTTTGTGAGTGCAAAAATAGTGATTCTAGAGAGGTTATGGTACTAGAATAGCCTAATGGTTGTGGTACTAACTTCATCTTTCATAGATGAGGAAATTAAATGTGGCCTCTCAGTGTGTATGTGCGTGTGTTGTGTATGTCGACGGGCAATTGTCAAAAAACAAAAAAAATAGTGATTAACAAATGAAAATCAGACCATTAATGCTCTTTGGTTACTAATGCAAAATTTAATGTCATGCATGAATGAGTCAAATAATATAGTCGGTTGCTAATATCATCTAAATGCCATGCACGAAAAAAAAAACTTCTTTGACCCGGTCAGATATTTTGCTCATTAACAAATATCAAATCTGACATTGAATAATTAATGCATTTTATCTAGCAAAAGCAAAAATAATTGGATATCTTCAAAAACTAGATGTTAAGTTCTTTTCTTAAATAATACCGGATTTATTGAAATGAATATTATTTTTATAAAAGTCTAAGTATTATTACAATTATAAAAATACCCCTAAAAATATTTATAGAAAAATATGGGTTATAACACATACGCCACAAAAAAATAAACATATATTAATTTGTACTAAAATATAATAAATAATAATAAAATAAGTTATCCGGAATAATCATTAAATAATATATAAAATATCTTTCCGAGCTCGTTGTTAAGTGATTGATGACTATGTACATCGAGAGCCATGTGCGGTTTCAAACTCAAGCGGCCACGGGTATCGAGAGCCGTGTGCGACATGAATTTTACTCATTTATATATTAATATAATTTACAAAAATATCTATTGAGTAACATATGAGAAGAATAATTTCTTATCTTGGAAGATTTATGAATCACGACCTGATTAATTACTTGATGCTAAGGATCCAACACATTTTAATTGACCCATTATAGATACAAGCCAAAAGGAGAATACTTTTATTTGAAGAAATAGTATAGGTTTTGTGAAATAATGTGGACCTCAAATGAATGATCTGTTGTATACTATTTATAATACAAAGCTACTTGCATCACAAGTTTGAATGAATTAATGTTTTCTTTTTCGGTTGACACAAGAAATGAAACGATTCATGGACATGAATTGGATTTATTGCTATTATTTATATACTTGAACAATAGTTACTGACATTGGATTCATGTTTTGATTAGAAAGTAACAGCCAAGCTAGTTAAGGCATGAATTAATTTCCTCTTTATAAATGCAAACTTTGACTGGTCCATGAAAAGAGAAATAGTGGGCCTTTTAGAAAATAAAGTCACATGAATAAATCAAGATATTATCAAAATATTAACTTAATATAAGAATATATACTTTTATAAAGTAATAATTGCATAAAACTTTAGACTTTTGAGAATATGACTTGAAATTATGTGAACTATTTAAAAAAAATATGAAAATACCCCCAAATGAATATTTATAAAAATACGGGTTATAACAAGAACTAACTCTTTGGGGGGCATTGCTTGTCGAAAGATTTTCTGGTTCCTTGCCTTCCAAATGGTCCAGCAAACGCAAAGCCACTCCATGTCCCAGGAGTTCCGGGCCGCCTTGTCTTTGTCTCTTCCTTGATCTATCCAGAAGCTTCTCATATTGTCGATTGAATTCCTAGAGGCATTTTATCGAACAGTTAGCTTGCAACTTCCCAGTGTGTGTGAGTGTATGAGAGTGTTTGCTTGAGAAAGTGTGTGCTGCTATGTGTGAAAGTGTGTAAATGCTGGTGTGAGGCGTGTGATTTATGGGGAGTGGAGAGTGGGTAGGACGGAGGAGATGATTTTTATTAATTATATTGTAAGAAATACTAATGAAGAAGATTAAAATAAATAAAGTAACGGTGTGAACTCTTCACTAACGGCAGGGACTATTTTTTGAATTTATCAAGAATAGAAGTGCTTTTATGCAATTATCTATAATGCAGGGGCTTTTTTGTAATTTAGGCATAATATAGGGGCTTTTTTGCAAATTTTTCCTTATTTAAATAAAGAGAAATTATTCGGAGTGCCAGCTTTTGTAGTGTCTAGAAACGTCCACCATACAGTTTTAGCTATACACATATATATTTTCACTTGGATATAACTTTTGTTTTTAGAAATATACTTTTTGAAAAATATACTTTTTTTGTAATATCACTATAGCTTTTGTATTTACAAAAATATTTTTTAATAATTACATCATATCTTTTGTAATCAGGTACTACTGTGCGCTCCAAAATACTGACCCTCCATATCTGAACCCATATTAAATAAACTATGATGCATTGTCCTTCCGTGGTGGGACTGAGGAGAAACGGAACAATCAAATCTCATAATAAAATTTGATTCCTTGATATTTTGTGTCAATCTTTTTACACAATATAAAATGAATCTTATAAATACACATTCCCATCTCAGTATCATAAATCAGTCTTTCAAAAAAAAAATTATTAGTATCATAAATAGGTCAAATTGTTTCTTTTTTAGTTGCACAGTTATCGAACATCTTATAATCTAAATAATCTACTTTTTAAAGTGTGTACTATAAAATCTTAAAATATCATCATGTGCACGTGGATAATTTGAAATATCATTACTACTTGTTTAATTTATTAACTCTTCATTATATCACTAAAATTACAAAAAAATTATCATCTATTGATGTCCGCGTGTCTTCCATCAAAAGAGACTACGTCAAGGTGATCTTTTATATCCTTTTCAACCTAGTGGTGGACTCTTTACAAAGGTTCATCCGCAATGTTAATTGCTTGTTTTTGGCACCGACAAAACTTGTGCCCAAGGTACTGCAATTTGTCGACGACACAATAATTTTTGTTGAGGCGCATCCCAAAAATCTTAAAATTTTAGCCTTAGCGTTGGAACTCTTCTCAAATGAATCCGGGCTCAATATCAACAAATCAAAAAGTTGTTTCGTTCCCATTGTCGTGCCTCTTCAATACCATAATACTATAAAGACAATCTTCGGATGTCCGAAAAGAGAGCTACCGCTCAAATACCTAGGCCTCCTGTCACCATAAAAAACCGAAAAATATTTGCTATCTACCCCTAATTAACATGATGCAATCAAGACTAGCATCGTGGAAAGGAAAAATGATATCAATGCGTGAGAGGTCGATTGACCTTAGCAAAATCGGTACTTAGTTCATTGCCGGTTTACTATATGCAAGCGCTTGTGCTATCTTCTTCGGCGATAAAGCAATTAAATTGGATAATACGTAGCTTCTTGTGGAAATGGGATCAAGAGTGTAAAGGAGGACATTGCCTTGTAAATTGACAAAAAGTGTGTATGCCAAAATGAATGGGAGGACTAGGGTTACTAGACCTAAAAACTCAAAATGAGGCCCTTTTAACCAAACGAATATGGAAAATCCAAGGTGATCGGCAAAGTATATGATCAAACTCTTTAGGGAGCTTTATGAGATCAATTCAGCCGAGGATACAAGTTCATGACCTCAACAACTCATCTCGTTCTTTCTAAATGACTTACAAACATCCTACCCTTTTATCTTTCTTCTGTGAGACACGAATCGTCCAAAAATGGAAGTGGAATAAAAACGAAAAATTCGCATAAAGTTCAGCATACAAAATGCACAAAATCCAGGAATTACTAATGATTGGAATGAGTGTTTGTGGAAAATAAAGTGCCCTTCAAAGGTGAAGCTTTTTGGGTGGCTTCTCGCACTAAACAGGTTACTCACTGCAGATAACCTAGAAAAGCGAGGATTGCCACATAACGTGAACTGCGTAAACTGTGCGAGTGAGCCAAAAACAGCGCAACACCTACTGGTACAATGTCTGCAAGCATCCGACATTACGAAATTTCAAGAAAGATTCATCAGGCTCACAATCGATCAATCTTACTCGCCTCTAGAGTTGTCACAAAAAAACAGAAGGGCATTAATGGATCAAGAGATGAAGGAATGGGACAAAACGTGGCTCTCTTGTTCATGGAACTTGTGGAAACAAAGGAACCGTAGGATATTCAACTTCTCAGCAAAAGGAACGAAACTTCGACATCAAGCAATCTGCTTGGAATTAGATTTGTGAAAAAATTGTTGATAAAAAAAGATAGCTTTAGAGGCCGGACGTCGTCGACAAAGTACCTCCCAACTTAATCAAAGACTTGAATAGATCACCATTTTCTTTCTTTCTTTCTTTTTTCTTAAATAGGTTTTTAGGATTCCAATTCTCTTTCTAGCGATGTATTGTAAATGATTTGAAAAGTTATTTTTGTTTAATATAATTGAGCTAACGAAAACCATAAGCTCCTTCAGAAAAATATCTGAATTGTATCCAGAATTTTGGCTATCTAGGTTTGGATCCGTATTTGAAAAAAATAGGAATACAAATCTGTTATGACCACTATCAAACCGGATCCGGCCGCACAGGACATTTACATTACACCCTATCCATAGGGTCCTGCCCTAAAGAGGGTCCAACCTTAATATTTGCCAATCTTCCAAACATTTGATCCTTGGATTGTCTCTCAGGATCTAATTGTTATTATGACAATAATTAGAAACTGTAACCATATGTTTTCATCTGATTGCATTAAAAAAATAGTTGAAATATATATATACCAACACAACTTATTTAGGTACCTCTCACTGATTTGAATATAAAAGTCTAGAAAATTAGTAAAAGTAAAAACAAAAGTAAAAATGAATCAAGTTGAAATTGAGAAACGCCAAACTGATGGTCCCTTGATGAGATTTGAATCCTCTCCATTCCACCTGATCCTAACCACGGAGTTCAAAACTATTTGATCGTAAAAAAGAGGATCGTCTCTATTTCTGACACGAAATCGAAATACAAATACAAAGAGAGATTCTCTAAACTGGAGACGAATATAAAGCGGTTAGCGACCTTTCCGTTCTCTCTGCCTGCAGGAAGAAAAGAAAGAAGTCCGTTCGTTTCCTGTAGCTTGTCTTTCTCAAGATGAGATTGTGCTCCCCACTCCACTTGACGTAAGTAGCGAGGGCCGTACAGAGAGAAAGATGTTGTGTTTGAAATTCTTCTTCTTGAATCCGTATTTCTATTTTTTGATATTTTGGTTGTAATTTAAGAGAAAAGATTAGATTTGGTAGAGGAAGATAGAAAGGTAGAAAATAGAGAGATACAGAGTAGACAATCTAAAACAGAAAAGTTTGTTTGTATTCATCATCATATCCCCTTTTTTAACATCAGATTCTCTTTTTATACGTTTATAGCAATTCACTCTCTCTCTCCATTTGTATTGTAATTATACCCTCTATTACATAACTGAAATAAAGAAACAAAAGCCCAAACTAACTTAAATAAAAGAAATAAGAAACAAAGGCCCAACAAACAAAACTAATAAATAAAAAAACGGCCCAATGGCCTAAATGCTAAATCAACTGAAATTACTCCTTAACAGCCTAACCCACTAATCAACTCTGGCAATAACCGTGTCTACTCTTCTTCTCTCCATCGAACCTCTTATTTTCCCCCCAATTCACGATTTTAGGGTAGGTTTCTTCCATTCCGCCATTTGAGATTGATCTACCGAATTATTAAAAGAAAAAACAAATTGATTGTAACAAAAGAAGAGATCGCCATGGCTTCATTGAAGCTGGGATCGAAAGCCGAGTCATTCCAGCTACACGGACAAGAATGGTAAATGAGTAGAATACGTTTTATGCTTGGTTTAATCGGTTCGTAGTGTAATCCTTTCTATTAAGAGCATATAGAAATTGCGAATGTGTTTAATTTTGTAAAATGCTCCTTCATATTAAATCTTTATCTTCTAAATTACAAAATGCTCCTTCGTTTTGTTTTAATTCTTGAGAGTTTACTATAGAGTTTAAACTACAGTTTGAAATGTACTACATTTTTCAACTCCTTCTTTAGTTTCTCAAGGTTAACTAGAATGCATCTTGTAGTATTTCAATTTTTTGTACCAAGATTAATCAGAAAGCTTCTTGCTAATCCCAATTGGAATCCAATGTGCATTCGATTAGCAGCATATTTAGCTTTTCGCTTAAATTTAGGGGTAAATTCAGAAAGAACACTATCCATCTTATATTTTAAACCTGTGCAATTTGTTCAGGATTTGTATGACGGAGCTTTCAAGCGACGTAGTAGTAGAGGTCGGCGAATTTTCATTCCACCTCCACAAGGTATTTAAACTCTCTCTCAATCAATCAATTCTGTTGCGAATTGCCACCAATCTTAACATCATTTCCCACGTTTGACAGTTCCCCCTGATAAACCGGAGCGGAACACTCCAGAAACTGATAAACTCCCAAGACTCAAATTCCAACTCCAACCAACAATGCATAATCCGTTTGCACGACATTCCAGGCGGATCGAAAGCCTTTGAAACCATCTCCAAATTCTTCTACGATATAAAAATGGAACTCACCGCCCAAAACATAGTCTCTGTCCATTGCGCGGCCCATTACCTCCAAATGACGGATGATTTTGGCGAGGGCAATTTGATGACCCAAACCGAGTACTTTCTGAGAGAGGTTTTCACTAGCTGGCATGATTCTATTCGCGCGCTGCAGACCTGTGAGGACGATGTGTTGTTTCACGCTGAAGAGTTGCATATCGTGTCGAGATGCATTGATTCTCTCGCGAGTAAAGCCTGTGCCGATCCGAGTATCTTTGGCTGGCCTTTAATGGAGCATTACAGCAGTAAGAACTTAGAGGGGAGCGTTTTATGGAACGGTATCAGTCCCGTACCGGCCAAATCTCCAGGCCGAGATTGGTTGTACCGAGATATTTCCGTTCTGAAATTACCCATGTATAAAAGATTGATTCTTGCTTTGAAATCAAAGGGGGCCAAACCTGACGATATAGCCGGCTCTTTAATGCACTACGCCAAGAAATACTTACCAAGATTGAACAAACGCGGCGTTCATAAAGAGAGCTCAAGCGGGCCCGGCTTGTCAGAGACGGATCAGAAGTCTCTTCTAGAAGAGCTCGTCTCTCTCCTCCCTCTAGAAAAAGGCGTGAACAAAACCAACTTTTTACTCGGCTTACTTCACACAACCATCATCCTAAAAGCCAGCAATTCCTGCAAAGAAAACTTAGAAAAACTCGTAGGCAACCAATTAGAAGACGCGCATTTAGACGATTTATTAATCCCCAACGCGAGTTACACAGCAGAATCTCTCTACAACGTGGATTGTATACAAAGGGTGTTGGACCAATTCATGATGCAGCACCAGTCGGGTTTGGCAACCTCCCCTGAAATTACGGAGGAATTGCAGATGGTGGAATCCTCGAATAAGGAGATGGAGGCCATCACGAGCGTGGGACGGCTCGTGGACGGATACCTCGCTGAGATCGCGGACGATACCACTCTGAAATGCGCGAAATTCCAAGCGATTGCGGCTTCGCTGCCTGACTATGCAAGGCCCCTGGATGACGGGATTTATCATGCTATTGACGTTTTTCTCAAGGTAACACTAACACTGTTTGTCTAGTTTTGTTTAAGTTGTTAGTCTTGTTTGTTATCTTGGATGATTTATTTGTTGTTGTTTTTTTGGCTTAGTCACATGGAAGTATGACTGATTCGGAGAGAGAGCAGTTATGTCATTTGATGAACTGTCAGAAATTATCGCTGAATGCCTGCACTCATGCAGCCCAAAATGAGCGCCTCCCCCTCCGAGTCGTTGTTCAGGTATATATATGCTTAAATTGCTTTGTTTAGGTTCTAGTTTTGGAGGGAATAATGGAATATTTTTAGGGTTAAATTAAAATGATTAAATTATAATATTATTAGATTATAGGGAAAATTTGTGTTTAGGTTCTATTTAGCGAGCATCAATATTTAATATTGTTTTGGTTAGGTTCTATTTTTCGAGCAGCTGCGCCTGCGGACCACAATAGCAAGCTGGTTCTTTGTGTCGGACAACATGGACCAAAACCCCCCTCGCGTGCTCCCAAGAAGTCCAAAAAGAGAGGGAAATGGAGAGGAAACTGGAGATCTGAGAATGGACGAGCTTCGGTTGAGAGTGATTGAGCTGGAGAGGGAATGCTCCAGCATGAGGCAGGAGCTAATTAAGATTGGCAAATCCAAGGACGGATCCCGTCCGTGGAGCTATTTGTCTAAGAAATTATGGTTTGCTGGTACAAAAGCACTGGTGCAGGCTGATGACAAGGAAGGATCTGCTCTTGACTGTTGATTAGATTTTGATTAGAGGATTTTCTGAGTAGAGGATTTTCGTGCTTTGTGTCTAGCTGAGGAGATTACTTTTTGGTTATAGGAGTATTTGGTTTTAAGTTGTAATGATTGGTCCGATTTTCGCTTTATTTTTCCGATTGTTTTGGATGCAATATGATTAATTTTCTGCAGTGGTTAACTAAGTAATAAGTTAATAATTTATTTCTTTTTTGTTCTTCTGTTTCGTCTTTTAATATTAGATGAATGAAATAGCATCTTTTTTTGCTATTACAAAGATTACATAACAAGAAATAAATTTACAAAATGATGAGCGAATTTCTGTAAGTCCATGCAACATATGTGTTGCTAATTTGCTAATACTTGAAATTAATTCTTCATGAAAATAGTGTAGCGTATAATTAATTCCCAACTTCTGCTATGCTTTGTAATGTTGGCTTCCATTGCCCCCATTTTGTCGTCCTTTGGTTTCCACTTTGTGATTCAAAATCTTCTTGATCATGATCTGTTTTCTCTGATTTATTATCCTGCATAAGAAATGAAATTAAATCATCAAATTTGGAAGAATAATTGGTTTAAACAAGCTTTGCCCAAAAAACAGGTTGGTTGGTAAAGTATCAGTTGGCCTAATTAACCAAGCTCCTCTGCATATTGCATATGCAAACTCTACTTAATGACGATTTAATTTTGTGAAAACTATTGTAATCTAAAGAACCTTCTTAGAATATTATATACAAGGGATGCACGCCGCTTTGTTCGAGACTTTTAGCTTATCTTATCTTTTTATGTTTTCGACTATTCATAGCTCTATCTTTTGTTTTAGATGTCAAGGGTGGATGAACAAAACACAAAATCCCAAGTCGCTTCTTCCTGCGACAAATTACTCCACTTAACCCTAACTTTGACCCCACAAACATTGTTCTTCAGGTACATGGTTCGCTCTAAGATTTCTTCCGGTTCTTCCCTTAAGACTCCATCTGTACCGACAAGAGGTAAATCCGGTACCGGTACCGGTACCGTTCCCTCTCCAGTTTTTTTTTTAATTGCGATACATGAAAGACGGGATGAATTGAACTACCAAGTGGTAGCTTCAGTTTATACGCCACCGACCCGATTTTATCCTCCACCCGAAATGGGCCATAATACCGTGCACTTAACTTCTGATTTATTTTTTCAGGCACTGACACTTGTCGATACGGTTGTATTTTTAGGTAGACCCAATCTCCTATCTCAAAGGATCTCTCTGATCTCTTCCTATCAGTGAGGGTTTTCATTCGAGCTTGAGCTTGGAGCAAGTTGCCCCTCAACACGCTATTTGCCATATGCCTCTCTTTTAGGTATCCCCAATCTCCTTTACATTTGTTTCCGTCTTGTCATTGAAACCTAAATAAGAGGGTTGGTAACCGTATAGTACTTCGAAAGGAGTACATTTTAATCCCGTGTGATGGTTGGTATTGTACCAATACTCGGCTAAAGTAAGCCACCTCATCTACCTTTTAGGGTTCTTAAAACACATGCACCTTAGATAAACCTCCACACATTGATTTATCCTTTCGGTTTCACCGTTCGTTTGGGGATGGTAGGCGGTTGAATATTGCAACGTACACCCTAAAATTTTGAATAATTCTTTCCAAATTTGACTTGTAAATATTTTATCCCTATCGCTTGTGATCGTTTGTGGCAATCCGTGTAGTTTATACACATAATCCATAAATTCCTTAGCCACTTGCATGGCATTAAAAGGGTGAGAGAGAGGGATGAAGTGTGAGTATTTAGATAATCTATCCACCAACTAAAATAGTGTCTTTTCCTTCCGATATGGGTAACCCTTAGATGAAATCCATCGTAATCCGTCCACAATTTTTGCGGAATAGGAAGTGGTTGTAAAAGTCCCGGGCTACTAACGTTCTCATGCATATTAACTTGACAAACATCGCAATCCTTAAATTATTTCTTCAACCATCTTCTTTAATCCCGGCCAATATAAATACCTCTTGATTCTATGATAAGTAACTTGAATACCGGAATGACCTCCCGTGGGCCCGCTATGCATATCCAACACAATCTCCTTCCTCACATCTCCTGAATCTCCTACATACAATTTTCCCCACCGTTTTAGTACTTTCCCTTCACTACTCCAACCTTCCTCATTAATCTTTCCCAACCCTAATTGCTCCCAAGATAACTCAACTTAATTTTATCAATCCAGGCTGGTACAATCTCGGTTAGGGCTGCCAATAGATCACTTTTATCCTTCACCATTCTACGGCTAAGAGCATCGGCTGCATGATTTAGTTTTCCTTTCCTGTATTCTATCCTATAGTCTAGGCCGATAAACTTGGTTAAGGCTCGATGTTGCATGGGATGGGTTAGTTTTTGCTCGAGTAAGAATTTTAGGGATTCATGATCCGTTTTAATAACGAATTGGGAATGGTATAGATAGTGTCTCCATTTTTGTACCGCCATTAAAACCGCCATTAACTCTTTTTCGTAAGTAGATAAACCCATTGATCTCGCTCCTAATCCCTTACTTAGATAGGCTAACGGTCTCCCCTCTTGTGACAACACTGCACCAATACCATAATCTGACGCATCGGCTTCTATCACAAATGTTTTGCTAAAATCCGGAAGTTGTAAAACCGGTGCCGTCACCATTGCCTCTTTCAATCTATCAAATGCACATTGTGCTTTCTCGTTCCACCCGAATGCTCCCTTCTTGAGAAGATCCGTTAGTGGTCGGCTTATCACCCCGTAATTTCTCACAAATCTTCGGTAATAACCCGTCAACCAAGAACCCTCTTAACTCCTTAAGTGATTTTGGAAGTGGCCAATTAACCATGGCTTCTATCTTACTCGAATCGGTCGCTACCCCTTGTTTCGAAATGACATGCCCCAAGTATTCAATTTGGCTCACCCCAAACACGCATTTACTCTTTTTTGCTAAAAGTTCATGCTCCTTCAACAATTCATGCTCCTTAAATCCTCACTATAGATTAAAATATCATCAAAAAAAACCAATACCCCTTTTCTCAATTTAGAAGCAAACACGTCATTCATGAGATTTTAAAATGTGGCCGGCGCGTTAGTTAGGCCAAAAGGCATAACCTTAACTCGAAATATCCATGATGCGTTCGAAAAGCCGTTTTGAATTCTTCTCCCTCTTTCATTCTAATTTGGTGGTACCCGGCCCGCAAATCAATTTTCGAAAAAATACTCGCCCCTTTCAACTCGTCCAATAAATCCTCAATAACAGGTATGGGGTATTTATTTTTAATCGTCATGGAGTTTAGCTTTCGATAATCCACACACAACCTCCAACTATTATCCTTCTTCTTTACTAATAACGCGGAAGCCGCAAAAGGACTTTGACTAGGGATCACCACCCCATTCCTTATCATTTCGGCCACCATCTCCTCAATCGTGGATTTTTGCAAATACGAGTACCGGTAGGGTCTCAAATTCGCCGGTTCTGCCCCAGGTTTCAAAGGGATAGAATGATCATACCTGCGGGTAGGAGGCAGTGAGGTAGGCTCGTCGAAAAGTCCTTCGTATTGCTGAATTAATTCACCCAACTCCTCTGGTATTAAAATAGTGCTCTTCTTCTCATCGTCGGTTTGTGGCTGGACCAGCAAGCATAAATTGATGAACCTCAAGTTTTCCTCACTTGGCTTACTAGCTTCCCCTTTTAGGGTTACTACCTTATTACCTACCTTAGCCTTTAAAACCTTCTGTCCCATATCAATATAAATCGGCCCCAATGCCAATATCCACTCGTTACCCAAGATCGTGTCGTAAAGCCCCAACTTCATTATTTTGAAATCTGAAACGTACGAATTGTTTCGGATTTCCCATTTCACATCTTTACACATGCCCGCACACTCCACCTTATCTCCATTAGCGATGGTTATGGCAAGTGTTTCTATAGGTGTAATTGCTAACTCTAATTTCTTCGCCACCTCCTCATCGATGAAATTGGCGGTGCTCCCCGTATCGATCAACATCATGATAGATTTCCCTTTGATTTTTCCCTTCAATTTCAGGGATTCACCCTTCGCTTTGCCCGACATAGCCGTTATTGAAGCATTAGTAGAGGACAATTCTTTCTTGTCACTTCTCAGCTCTTCAATCATTCTGCACAATTCTTCTTCTTCACAATCACTATCAGACTCATCACCTTGTTCTTCTCCCTTTTCTTCTTTTTCCACTTCCTCACCTTCAATTAAATGTGCATTCTGATTTTTACATCTATGCCCCAGTTGCCATAGATCCTGACATTTGTAACAAGTTTTGGGATGTTTGGTAAAGATATTGGTTTTATTAATTTGCTCATTATTTGGAGTTTTTTTGTGAAAGAACTTGAATCTTTTGATACTCCTCCAGGATTGAATTTAGGGTTTTGGGTGTTAAATGGTTTGTTGAAGCTTTTAGCCTTTTTATACAAAGTTTCATACACAAGCTCTTGCCTCTCCGCCATCAAATACACTTCCGTCAAACTGGTGGTTTTCATTGCTTGGACTAACACTCGAATCTCCTCTTTTAAGCCTCCCAAAAAATTT
The DNA here is from genome assembly GCA_027726005.1 of Juncus effusus. Taxonomy (NCBI): domain Eukaryota; kingdom Viridiplantae; phylum Streptophyta; class Magnoliopsida; order Poales; family Juncaceae; genus Juncus; species Juncus effusus. Next base: position 235,954 of record CM050906.1, on the reverse strand, counting down.
TCCTGAAAGAAATTATCCCCGAAAGTGGGATCCTCTCTTATAGCTTGTGTTTTTAAATCTTCAAATTTCATTCTATACTCCTCCACCGCACCAAATTGCCTTAACTTCTTGAGATTTTGTAACACCCCTCTAGTATCCCTATTCTCAAACCTTAAAATGACTTCTTGCGTCATTTACACCCAAGTCAAATTAGGTCTAACTTGGATCACCCCTTGAAACCAATCCTCCGCTTTATTCCTCATATTCATGGCTGCCATTGCTACTTTGAATTGTTCTTGAATTTGGTATAATTGAAAGTAGTATTCGCATTTTTTAACCCAATCTCTAGGGTTATCTCCGCTAAAATAAGGAAAATCCATTTTGGGAAGTTTAGGGTTTTGTTGATACTGGTGGTTTCTATGGTCAGGGTTGAGTTGTAGATTAGGGTTTATATTGAAAGGGGGATTAGGATTGTTGAATTGAGGATTAGGGTTTATATTGAAAGGTGTATTATTGTTTGGTGTATAACTAGGGGTAGGATTAATAATAAGGGCTTGGTGGGGAAATGTATACATGGGCATTTGTGGGTAATGATGGTTTATGGTCATGTATGGAGGTTGACTGTGGACTAGATAGATTTATGCGTGGTGTAGACATATAAGGAGAAAAAGGATGGGTTTGGCTACTGGTACCAATAGTGGTACCAGTATGAAGGGTTTGGTGTTTGGATGGATTGGATGGACTTTGAGTGGTGTAACTAGGTCCAATTTCTGAATGTATTATGGTTTCGGGTTGTGAGAGAATGGCTGGGATAAAGCCAGGAGGCATTCCAAGGGTGTATTTGGGTACTTGATTAGGGTTAGAGTTGTTGCTTTGAACAGGGCTCAGATTTTGCGGCTCAATTACTTTCGGTTTATTTTGAGAAGAGGAATGAGTGTCTGAATCTAATGCTTGTTTGTTCTTTTGCAGGGTTTTGCTAATTTCAGTGGAAATTGTTTCATGGAGTTCTTCCCTCAACCTTTCAAACTTCAGATTAACCTGTGCCTCTCTACTGTTTAACTTAGTCTCAATCTGATCTAATAGGTGAGCCCGCCATTCTTTTTCTTTTTCTTCCCTCACTTTTTCCCTTTCACTTCTTTCGTTATCATTCTTAAATAGCTTCTCAAGCATCTCTTTAATACCTTCTTGGTCCTCTTTGGTCTGACTTGAACTTCCCTTTGCAGCCATGGATCTAGTTGCAACCATACAAATCTCACACTCACAGGTGGCCGGAACGGTGCTTTGATATCAAATGTTGTGTCTGAAATTCTTCTTCTTGAATCCGTATTTCTATTTTTTTGATATTTTGGTTGTAATTTAAGAGAAAAGATTAGATTTGGTAGAGGAAGATAGAAAGGTAGAAAATAGAGAGATACAGAGTAGACAATCTAAAACAGAAAAGTTTGTTTGTATTCATCATCATATTCCCTTTTTTTACATCAGATTCTCTTTTTATACGTTTATAGCAATTCACTCTCTCTCTCCATTTGAATTGTAATTATACCCTCTATTAATAACTGAAATAAAGAAACAAAAGCCCAAACTAACTTAAATAAAAGAAATAAGAAACAAAGGCCCAACAAACAAAATAATAAATAAATAAACGGCCCAATGGCCTAAATGCTAAATCAACTCAAATAGATCCTTAACAGCCTAACCCACTAATCAACTCTGGCAATAACCGTGCCTACTCTTCTTCTCTCCATCGAACCTCTTATTTCCCCCCAAGATCGCATGTAGCACGACAAGACGAAGCATATTGACGTAAGGTATCATTTTGTGCGAGACGTGACGGCGGAAGGAAACATTGTGGTGAAAAAGATTGGTATCAAATCGAATCCGGCAGATATGCTTATCAAGCCTCTTCCGATTGCTAAGTTTAAATTGTGTTCCGATTTAATTTCAGTTTGTATGTTTTTATTTTTGTATTTGTTTATGTTTAGTTATGATGCAATTCGGGTTCAAAGTGGAGATTGTTAAATGGTCTCCCTAATTGCATATTTGGACTCATTTGGACTTTTATTTTTATTATGTATTTAAGACCTTTGACATGAAAGATAAGATAATGATTCATTTCGCATCTCTTTATTTTTCTCTCTCCTCTCTCTCTCTTTTGGTCATCATTAAAGACACCAAAATGTGTTTCAAATCCACGTAAAATTCACGCTTCCGACAAAAAATTCTAATAAAACCAAATCGTAAAATCTTGCCGAATATTCATGAAAAAGAAAAAAGAAATCTTTACCAAACATGTGTAGATGACAGGGGGAAATCAGTTATAACTCCAAAAGACTGATTAAAGAGCATACGTCCGTCGAATGGTCCGGTTCATCTCCCGTATTTGTAAGAAATGTTGGCAACCATTCTCGGGACTGTGAAGAACAAACGATTCTCATACTGTTTATATAATATAGGACTTGTCCAGTATTTTAGACCAAAGAGAAAAGACTGTCCTTTTCACTGAGGTATTCCACACGTACCATTTAACATCCCCACACGCAAACATTTCAAGTTTAATTACCTTTTGCTTAAGTTAATATTTTCTACACCAGCCAAACTCCAACTATTTATAGTGGAACTTTATCAAACCATTATCTTAGGACCTTTTCTCTCCATTATCCATAATTTTTAATTTAGAAATTGTGGTAGATATACTTTGTTAAAGAAATAATAAAAATTATAAAACTTTGTTAAAAAAAAAATTCCCAAAAAGTAAGAAAAACTTTGTTAAATAGACCCAAGAATAGTATATTGGATAAACCCAAAAGTAGTCAAGAGATAAATGATTTGTTTTAGTAAACAATATATTAAACTTCTTAGATGTATTTATTCAAAAAAAAACTTCTTAGATGTAAACTCCTCCCCACATTGCCCTAAAAATGTATTTACTTAGTCATAATATTCTAGGGTTGGGAAGGCGGTACTGAACAATATGGTTGAATAAAGTATCTAAAAGAAATATTTTTGTACAGTGAAAATGAAAACTTCAACGTATATTATATAATCATTTCTCAATCATTTTTAATGATATTTATGATCGGTATATTATTTCTCAATCATTTTTGACAGAAAGAAAATGATTAAAGATTAATAAGTTTGGCAAAAAGCTGTTTCTAACTAAGAAAAGAAAGAATATATACAAAATACATATACTTGTATGCAAAAAGCTTATGTTGGTGATTAATAAAGTTCGGTGAACCAACTCTTTTAGACTTCCCTTGACCTCAATATTCCAAGTCACCTCTTATCTCTCTATATATAACATCTTCTGTTAACCCATCTTTCCTTTCTCCATCCATTACCAAACTCAACACATTATAAAGAACAAAGAAAAAAATATATATAGAGAGAGAGAAAGAGACCTTTGACATAACAGAGAGAGAGAGAGAGAGAGAGAGAGAGAGAGAGAGAGAATGGGGAATTGTCAGGCAGCGGAAGCCGATATGCTAGTGATACAACATCCAAGCGGGCGAATGGAAAGATTCTATTGGTCGATGACTGCAAAAGAAGTTATGTCTGCGAATCCCGGTCACTATGCCGCGGTGATAGTAACTGCTCCTACTTCTAGTTCTTCTTCCTCTTCGACCTCCACAAACTCTTCTGGCAAAATGACTGGCAAATCGACTGTTCAGTTGCTAAAGCTGCTTAGCCCAGACGACATGTTACTAATAGGCCGTTTTTACTATCTTGTCACCTTCGAAGGTACACACAAAATATTACTTTTACTAAATAATATACTCAGTGATCAACATAACGAAACAGAGCTAAACAACCCAAAAGATTAATCCGAAATCGTAAAATATTAGGTCAAAGACGATCAAAGTGAAATTGGAACTAAAATCTCATTTATAATTATATAGTGCAACACATTTTCTACAAGTCATATTTTCCTTCACTATTTCTCAACTCGTAATAGATGTACTCAAAGTTTTCGGATCAAAGCGATGCGTGAAACTGAGCAAATTGCTAGCGAGACAAGAGAGAAGGAAGAGAAACAAGAATCAAGACGGTGACAGTGACGGAAATCTTACCACTTCTACGGCAACAAGTTCAACAGAAATGGTAAGTTCTTTAAGCGCCCAAAGGGGAACAAAGTAAAATAATGCTTTTTATTCTGCAAAATAAAATTAAAATATAGAGTGCATTAATATATGAAAGATGAAATATTAAATAGAAAAAAGTAAATACGATTATTTTCTCTTTCCTAATAAAAATCTACTATTTAAATTCTCACTATCCTACAATCATCTTTTGTTGAACATACTTAAGGTAAAATGAAATATCTAATTCTTCCATAATTCTATTATTCGGCTTCTTGTCAAAATATACACTAATATCGTATAAAACCGACGGACGCTCCATTAGAAAGAAGAACCGGAGAGAAACGTCGAATTCATATTTGTATTTTTCCGTTGACCGAGTCTTTGGAACAGGTTCGTCTTTAAGGAGCACGATATGTACTAGCATACCAACAAATTATTCAGACTTCACGGCCCAACTGCCCAAAATTTGCCGCTTTAAATATGTGAAAGAAACAACACTGCTGTTGATTTCATCTAAATTGATGAAAAATAAAGATATTGAAAACTTTTTTCTGTAGCAAGTAATATTCATTACCCTGAATTTGGTTTCAATTGTAGTACATTTTTTGAACTTCTTGCGAAATTTGGAGAATGCTATTTTTAAGAAATTCGTGTCACAGTAATAGCATCAACTTAATAGTTTAGGAATTACAAATACTCCAAAAAACTTGAGGGGCACAAATTAATACTATATAGTTAAGAAATCAAATCCAAAAAATTTCCTAGAAATGAAATATAACCTTTCGAGGTAGAGAGGGTTTATTTAGTTTTTTTAAGTCCACGAGGATTATTTTGTAAATAAAGAAATAGAAAATATAGTCCAAATTCAATTGATGAGATTTTTTTTTTTTTTTTTGAATTGTAGCCGATTAAGCTACTGAGACTTTTATTAAAATTTGAATAAAAGAAGCTACAAAGATTACTTACAATCAACATCCCTTGAACAAGGGTTTGAAAGCTTAATCCTACTAGCATTCCATTACGAAACTAAAAAAAACTAAGAAAAAAACTAGTCTACGCATTGCCTTGCAAGCAAGGTTGCTTGTCGATTTTTTATCCTTCCAGATTCCATCCACAGTCTTTTCCAACCTTGTGTCGCTTGTGAGGCTTCATCAATAATCTTCAAACAATCGTATTTAATGTTTCTAAAGATCATGAAATTTCTTTCCTTTCGCAGCTCCCAACATATAGCTGAGATTCTACCGTTCTTTTTTCGTGTCATTTTCCAAATGTTTGGACATCCACCGGACAGTCTAAATTTTGCGGTGGTACTTTGTAAAATTTCCCGCATGTTTTATGCCATGGCTCTTTTGTGAAAGTGTAGTTTGCAAAGAGGTGATTCAAACAAGTTTGCATAAAACCCAAAAGATTGCTATACCACACACAATCCACACTAAATTCACACACCAAATTGTCAAAATCACAATAAACCACCCAATTTGCTGAAATTTGCGAAACTACACACAATTGGCAAGCCGGAGATGCTTCTTTTGATTGACAATAACAAGGAAGTTTCTAATCTTGCAGAAATAGTAGAAATGATGCTTGTTCTTTTTGATTAAATTAACCAAATACAAAACAGGTCCAAAAACCGAAATATTAATTCCCTGCACAATATTGTATTAGCAAGCTGAAGTCTTCAAGCTGAAAATTGATTAAATTCTTCAAGCTGAAATTAAAGACTTGATCTTTGACTTGCTAAAATCTCTCCGGAAATGGGAGGAAAGCAGCTACTAGCCCGAGCTAAAAACAGAGCATAAGCTTATTTATCTCCGTACACGGCATGAGCCATTTCTATGCTCATTTGTTTCAAGACTTTTGAATCTTTGTTTGCAGGAGACTTAATCTAAACATGATGTAAATCGACATTAAATTCAGATTGCAAAGAGCTTACAATATTGATTTTCAGCACAATCAGAAGCTGATTTGTCTTGAGCGACCAAAAGTGACCCTTATTAAGTTAGAGTGAACAAGCTAGAGTGAAGCAAATCCAAAGAGAACACACAAATCTAAAACAGGTAGATTGCGAGTTGAGAGGGGGGAAATAGCATAAAACAGGTAGAAGCGGGTGCTAAATTGCATAAAAGCCAGATTTCGAGCACAAAACAGATAGAAACTCAGGAACCCTAGGTAGAAACTTGACCCAATACATGTGGAAGCAAGATTTCTGAACTAGGGAGAAGCAACGAGTGAGCTTTATAGCTATAAAGGCGAGAGATCTTCTAGTTGAGAAAAGCGAGTGCTAAATCGCCCTTTTCAGATCTACAGGCGAGCGGAGTCTTAGCGACTGCTAAAAAAAAGGATGGAGCTGCCATGGTGAGGTACTGAAGGGTGCTGCCCCAGGGTGCGGCGTGCCAGAAGATCCGGGGGAGGCCGCCAGAGCGGCCACCTCCCCTAGATCCGAGTTTCCTGGCGGCTAGGGTTTTCTCTTTCATCAATTGATGAGATTTTTAACCTCCAATATCTTGAATCCCAAACAAAATATCCAAAGTGCGATTCATTTAATTTAGAAAACATGAAAGAAATGATCATATTAAAGTGAGATTGTTGCACGCCTTCTTGGCGACATGTGGTAACACATAGGTGTTAATTGAGGTCACCAGCTCATTAACTATGTACATTATATAATAGAGAAAAGTCTATTTTTGCTTTCTCATTTATAGAACTAGCTCATTTTTTGTCCTTCAACTTTCTATTAATCCAATTTTAATCTCTCAACTTTTGGTCCTTTCATCCGTTAAGTATTTTTGTGTCCGTTAAATTTGACACGTAAGCAATGACATGGTATTAGTAACGTGACAAATGTTTGAAAAAAAAAAAAAAATTCATTAATTCCCTTCTTTTCTTAAAATATTATTTTTATTTAAAAAATGTATATATTTTTATGCATGTTTACTTGTTAAATAAAAGTTAACACGTTATTGCGTATGAGTTCAGAATATATGCCACAGTATTACTTACGTGTCACGGACGCATAAGCACTTAACGGATAAAAGGACAAAAAATTCACCTATTAAATAGTTAAGGGACTAAAAATTACACCCAAAAAAAGTTGAAGGACAAAAAATGAGCTAATTCAATAGTTGAGGAAGCAAAATTGGACTTTTCTCTATATAATATTATATATATTTATTTTCCTTCCACATTTACCCTTTTACAAACTTATATAATATTCTTATATTTGAAGTATGCTCTTTTATACACCCTCTATATACTATCCTTATGCCTATACATATGTTTTGTCACATGATATACTTTTCTCTATATCTCTTACATATTTCTTTTGTACTTTTTTTGATAGAATGGAGATGGCTCTATGTCCAACATCCATTTTTTGATGCAAATGTGATATGAACTCATGACTTATGGTTTGATGTATTTTACACCCAACCACTAGGTCATAAGCCCATTTGCATTTCTTTTGTACTTTTATGTATTTTTTTTTGTTTTGATATATACTTTTTTTTTCTGGGAAATATACAAAAATATGTATTGTTTTTTCAGAATACAAAATATATATTTTTAATACAAATATAGACTTTATTGTATGATGGTATATACTATTTTTTATTTTTTTGAGGACTTGGTATATACTATTTTTTAAACACATACTGTTGGACTTGGAAAAATGCAGCACGAAGGAGGACGTGATCACATCTCATTTAATTTGATTGATATGATATCTTCAAATATGCTAATTATTTCTTCAGATGCGAACGCAAATTATCGTTTTTATAGTTTTCATTGACCTGTAAACCAACCAATGTAATAGCACATGCGCGCATAGATCATTTTGAAAATTTTCTTTCAACTAATGAATAAAAATTTATGGTGCATGAAACTGTCTACATTTTATGATACCGACATCTTTATAAAGAATATGATTGACTATGAAATACTCCCTAAATATTTTTTTTTTTTTTCACAATTCTGAATTAGAACCAGCATGCCAAGACCATTTCAATATGCTTTATTTAATATGTAATTGTCTTGAAAGCTTCAGAAGATTATGTTTCCAGTGTCAAATCAATATCCAATAATCACAATTTCTCGACTATTATAAAATAGTTTGAAACCAACATCCAACTGTATTTTAATTGCAATTTCATTATTAATTTTTTTATAATTAACCCACTTTATGTCATGTCGCCAATCATGCTTCTGTTAAATAATACACGTTAACTTACCACAGAAGTCATATAATTTACACAACTGGTTAAAAATCATTACGGTTGGAAAATGAAAAATTCAGCGTAACAATCTTTTTACCAATTTTCGAAAGGCATCAATTGATTACGTAGGCATAAATGATAATCTAATTACAAGTTCTAAAATGCAACTAGTCACTCTTTTTCTATGAACGACTTGTTTGAAGCTTATGTCAGAAACTATATTCTAGTATCCATTACACAACATGGTTAAGCTTAATTAACAATAGGGAAATTAAAAATCATGCCGGAATACTGTAGCGATCCTGTAGCGACGGATTGAAATTATATATTGTTTTCTCACGTTCCTATATACGCTATATACAGTTTTCATTTTTTTAAATATATACTGTTTACCAAATAAATTTTTATATACTGTTTGTTCAGTTTATATGTTTGTATATACTGTTTTCATTTTTTTTTTAAATATATACTGTTTATAGAATGAATTTTTATATATTGTTTGTTTTCAGTTCATATGTTTGTATATACTGTTTTCAGTTTTTATATACTGTCGCTACAGTAACGTCGTGATGTATCAGTTCCCTTAACAATAAGATACATATAATATAATCTATTAACACTCACTAGAATTTGTCACATCATCCTCCTTTTTGCTAACCTTTTGATCATGATCCTAGAATTGAAAATTGTCACTTGAATTCATGTAGTTTTTTGATTTCATTGAGCTATCGATACACGTGTACTCTATATTTTCTATGTAAACACAAGTATTTTTTGTTTGCATTGTGTTATTTTTTTCTGATTTTTTTGACTAATTTTTTTCTGCTTTTTTTGTTAATATGTTGACCTCAAAAATATAACTATTAGTTTTGTTATATTTATGTTTGCTATTTATTTTCAATAATTGCAAACACACTCCTTGAAAAAAGTTTAAAATCATCTCACGTGACATGTAAAAGCAAATTGTTACATTGTTTATGGATGCTTTATTGTTTTCTTTCTTTTTTTTTGTGTTTTGTTCATCCACCCTTGACATCTAAAACAAAAGATAGAGCTATAAATAGTTGAAAACATAAAAAGATAAGATAAGCTAAAAGTCTCGCACAAAGCGGCGTGCATCCCTTGTATATAATATTCTAAGAAGGTTCTTTAGATTACAATAGTTTTCACAAAATTAAATCGTCATTAAGTAGAGTTTGCATATGCAATATGCAGAGGAGCTTGGTTAATTAGGCCAACTGATACTTTACCAACCAACCTATTTTTTTGGGCAAAGCTTGTTTAAACCAATTATTCTTTCAAATTTGATGATTTAATTTCATTTCTTATGCAGGATAATAAATCAGAGAAAACAGATCATGATCAAGAAGATTTTGAATCACAAAGTGGAAACCAAAGGACGACAAAATGGGGGCAATGGAAGCCAACATTACAAAGCATAGCAGAAGTTGGGAATTAATTATACGCTATACTATTTTCATGAAGAATTAATTTCAAGTATTAGCAAATTAGCAACACATATGTTGCATGGACTTACAGAAATTCGCTCATCATTTTGTAAATTTATTTCTTGTTATGTAATCTTCGTAATAGCAAAAAAAGATCCCATTTCATTCATCTAATACTAAAAGACGAAACAGAAGAACAAAATAGAAATAAATTATTAACTTATTACTTAGTTAACCACTGCAGAAAATTAATCAGATTGCATCCAAAACAATCGGAAAAATAAAGCGAAAATCGGACCAATCATTACAACTTAAAACCAAATACTCCTATAACCAAAAAGTAATCTCCTCAGCTAGACACAAAGCACGAAAATCCTCTACTTAGAAAATTCTCTAATCAAAATCTAATCAGCAGTCAAGAGCAGATCCTTCCTTGTCATCAGCCTGCACCAGTGCTTTTGTACCAGCAAACCCTAATTTCTTAGACAAATAGCTCCACGGACGGGATCCGCCCTTGGATTTGCCAATCTTAATTAGGTCATGCCTCATGCTGGAGCATTCCCTCTCCAGCTCAATCACTCTCAACCGAAGCTCGTCCATTCTCAGATCTCCAGTTTTCTCTCCATTTCCCTCTCTTTTTGGACTTCTTGGGAGCACGCGAGGGGGGTTTTGGTCCATGTTGTCCGACACAAAGAGCCAGCCTGCTATTGTGGTCCGCAGGCGCAGCTGCTCGAAAAATAGAACCTAACCAAAACAATATTAAATATTGATGCTCGCTAAATAGAACCTAAACACAAATTTTCCCTATAATCTAATAATATTATAATTTAATCATTTTAATTTAACCCTAAAAATATTCCATTATTCCCTCCAAAACTAGAACCTAAACAAAGCAATTTAAGCATATATATACCTGAACAACGACTCGGAGGGGGAGGCGCTCATTTTGGGCTGCATGAGTGCAGGCATCCAGCGATAATTTCTGACAATTCATCAAACGACATAACTGCTCTCTCTCCGAATCAGTCATACTTCCATGTGACTAAGCCAAAAAAACAACAACAAATAAATCATCCAAGATAACAAACAAAACTAACAACTTAAACAAAACTAGACAAACAGTGTTAGTGTTACCTTGAGAAAAACGTCAATAGCATGATAAATCCCGTCATCCAGGGGCCTTGCATAGTCAGGCAGCGAAGCCGCAATCGCCTGGAATTTCGCGCATTTCAGAGTGGTATCGTCCGCGATCTCAGCGAGGTATCCGTCCACGAGCCGTCCCACGCTCGCGATGGCCTCCATCTCCTTATTCGAGGATTCCACCATCTGCAATTCCTCCGCAATTTCAGGGGAGGTTGCCAAACCCGACTGGTGCTGCATCATGAAGTGGTCCAACACCCTTTGTATACAATCCACGTTGTAGAGAGATTCTGCTGTGTAACTCGCGTTGGGGATTAATAAATCGTCTAAATGCGCGTCTTCTAATTGGTTGCCTACGAGTTTTTCTAAGTTTTCTTTGCAGGAATTGCTGGCTTTTAGGATGATGGTTGTGTGCAGTAAGCCGAGTAAAAAGTTGGTTTTGTTTGCGCCTTTTTCTAGAGGGAGGAGAGAGACGAGCTCTTCTAGAAGAGACTTCTGATCCGTCTCTGACAAGCCGGGCCCGCTTGAGCTCTCTTTATGAACGCCGCGTTTGTTCAATCCTGGTAAGTATTTCTTGGCGTAGTGCATTAAAGAGCCGGCTATATCGTCAGGTTTGGCCCCCTTGGATTTCAGAGCAAGAATCAATCTTTTATACATGGGTAATTTCAGAACGGAAATATCTCGGTACAACCAATCTCGGCCTGGAGATTTGGCCGGTACGGGACTGATACCGCTCCATAAAACGCTCGCCTCTAAGTTCTTACCGCTGTAATGCTCCATTAAAGGCCAGCCAAAGATACTCGGATCGGCACAGGTTTTACTCGCGAGAGAATCAATGCATCTCGACACGATATGCAACTCTTCAGCGTGAAACAACGCATCGTCCTCACAGGTCTGCAGCGCGCGAATAGAATCATGCCAGCTGGTGAAAACCTCTCTCAGAAAGTACTCGGTTTGGGTCATCAAATTGCCTTCGCCAAAATCATCCGTCATATGGAGGTAATGGGCCGCGCAATGGACAGAGACTATATTTTGGGCGGTGAGTTCCATTTTTATATCGTAAAAGAATTTGGAGATGGTTTCAAAGGCTTTCGATCCGCCTGGAATGTCGTGCAAACGGATTATGCATTGTTGGTTGGAGTTGGAATTTGAGTCTTGGGAGTTTATCAGTTTCTGGAGTGTTCCGCTCCGGTTTATCAGGGGGAACTGTCAAACGTGGGAAATGATGTTAAGATTGGTGGCAATTCGCAACAGAATTGATTGATTGAGAGAGAGTTTAAATACCTTGTGGAGGTGGAATGAAAATTCGCCGACCTCTACTACTACGTCGCTTGAAAGCTCCGTCATACAAATCCTGAACAAATTGCACAGGTTTAAAATATAAGATGGATAGTGTTCTTTCTGAATTTACCCCTAAATTTAAGCGAAAAGCTAAATATGCTGCTAATCGAATGCACATTGGATTCCAATTGGGATTAGCAAGAAGCTTTTTGATTAATCTTGGTACAAAAAATTGAAATACTACAAGATGCATTCTAGTTAACCTTGAGAAACTAAAGAAGGAGTTGAAAAATGTAGTTTAAACTCTATAGTAAACTCTCAAGAATTAAAACAAAACAAAGGAGCATTTTGCAATTTAGAAGATAAAGATTTAAAACGAAGGAGCATTTTACAAAATTAAACACATTCGCAATTTCTATATGCTCTTAATAGAAAAGATTACACTACGATCCGAGCATAAAACGTATTCTACTCATTTACCATTCTTGTCCGTGTAGCTGGAATGACTCGGCTTTCGATCCCAGCTTCAATGAAGCCATGGCGATCTCTTCTTTTGTTACAATCAATTTGTTTTTTCTTTTAATAATTCGGTAGATCAAGCTCAAATGGCGGAATGGAAGAAACCTAACCCTAAAATCGTGTGCTGAAGCTGAAAAAAGCTGCAGTCGCTGAAATTGAAGCTGAAAAACGTTGCAAGTGCTGGAATTGAGCTGAGAAATGCTGCCAGGGCTGAAATTGAAGCTGGAAAAAGCTGCAATCGCTGAAATTGAAGCTGAAAAGCGCTTATAGTGCTGGATTCAAGCTGCAAAATGTTGAAAATGCTGAAATTGAAGTGAAAAATGCTTGAAGTGCTGCAATTGGCGCTGAAAAGTGTTGAAAGCGCAAAAATTGAGCTAAAAAACAGCTAAAAGAGCTAAAATCGAGGCTGATTAATATTGAAAATCAGCCCAGAGTGGCGTGGTTGGTGATTCGAGCAAAGTTGAGAGCAACAGTGCAACGCTAGCGCACCCACTTGAAGATTTCTCTCTAGATCTAAACCCATACAGATCTAGGCGAGTGCTCCTCTTTGTTCGTTGATCGATTGAGAGGGGAAAAGTGAAGTCCTAGATGCTAGTTGCTCGTTGATCTTGCACGAACTTGAGGAGAAAAGAGGCGATCTTCACCTGGGCAGAACAGCGAGAGACCTGGTTGCTCTATTTTCCTTGCAGGGGAGCAAAAGAGAAGTAGATCTGCCCAATCTAGTCTCCAGCGAGAGAGCGAGAAGTAGGGAGAGACGACGGCGCCGTACTTGACCGTCGTTCGTCAGAGGAACTCTAGTTCGCCTCACGAGTCGCCTCTTTTCTCTCTTGGCTTTTCCTTCTCACTCTTGGTCTTGAAGTTGCAAGAGGACAAGAGAGAGCTAGAAGAAGGTTGCAAGAGAGCTCCGATTTGCAAAAAGCTTGTTCTGATCAGTGCGTGCTAAAAGGAGAGAGACGCTAGCTGGAGAGGAGACAGAGAGAGAAGAGGTTCGGGGGAGATTTCAGAATCGCCCCCACATAGCCTCTTAACGGAGCAAAATAGAGCCGTTACATGACCTTCAGCTATGTTCAGGTTATGAGGATCTTAATCTCAGATTGCCAAAGCTCCATTTTTGAATAGTAATAATATATTGATTCACTGTTAATATTTTAATATTTTATTTAATACTGATATGACTTGTTTTTAACTCATTTATTTTGAGTTTTTTTGTCGTTTCAATAAATTTTTGCTACGGTTTTTGAGTTGAAGAAAGTGAGTGTAAATTGAAGGGGGCAGATAGAGAAAGAGGGGTGTTTGAGTTATGATATCAAGACAAATGAGGGTCTCGATTTTATTTTTTATTTTAAACAGTTATGAGGAACTCGCTCCGCTTCGGTATTATTTGATACATTTTAATTTCTTGTTCTTAATTCCAATTTTTAATTAGTTTGTTGAGTTAATTGTTTCTATTACATACCTTTCTCACTTTAATAACTATCATAACTAATAAAAAGTGACTTTTTGAAGATTCAAGAAAATATCATGGATACCCTTCCAAATGTGAAAAGAAAATCATGTATATTGTATTCTCCCTTTAAAATATGAAAACTATCATTGCCCCATAAAATTAGGTTAAGGTTCTGAAAGAGACGATTTTCCGAGTATTCAAGAGAGGGAAGAAAGGGGCGAATTTATGCTTGGGAAAGTGTATTATTCGGTAATATACACAGACAGTGGTAGAGCTTCAAATCGGTTTTGCAAAAATATTTGGGGAGGGGGATGGGGCAATACATAGTATTAGAAAAAAAATTCTAGTAAAATATACTAGAACTCTGCTAATATACACTACTTTGTCAAAAATTTTGAAAAATGGTCCCCTCCGATTTGTATATAGCTCTCCCACTATACATAGATAACTAAATAAAACAAATATTTTGTATACCGCAAGTTAACTAGATATACAGATAAATAAAGGGACTTGCTATTATTTTCTTTAGAAGTATCCAAATAATATTTATAATTAAGCCTTTAGGCCCATCACATATATTTGTTATAGTTTAGGCCCAAATAATATTTCCATCAATGCAAAGGTCTCCCCTCCTCTTCTCTTCTCTTCTCAGTTAACAACTCCTGTTCACCACTCAGAGTCCGACCTGCCATCTAAACTCACTTCTCACTCCGACCAATCTCCTACTCGTTCTCTTTCTTGTTCTTCCATCTGCCTTCTACTTTCATTTCTGTTATTTTCTCTTATCCAATGGACTGAACAATTCGCAAGCACCCGTTGATAGAGCTTTCCTTCCAATTCCGCCCGGAAAAGCGGAATCACCTAGTCATATTGATGAATTAGAACGAACCTTACAGGAATATTCTATCTATTCGATTTTCAGCTGCGAGTTTCTAAGGCACTTAAAGCGTGGGTTATCCAACAGACGCCACGCGATGAATTGGGAGACAGAGCTTCTCGTCGGATGCCTCCTTGTTCTCACCACTGGTATTTGTATTGCTGCCTTCAATCATGCGGTACTCCTCCACCATTTTTCAGATCCCATTCCTCAATTTCTTGCTCTTTTCATCAAAGATTCGAACTTCTACTACCCGTGATAGGTTGCGCCGTCGTAGGAATGATGCACGGGTTACTCGAAATCTTCGAGCAAACCAAACTTGCAAGATCCTATCAAAGACAAGGAGGGCTCGATTTTCTTTCGGGCATGAATCCCACCATTAAAGTTGTTCAAGCTGCCGTTAATTCTCTTTAGGGCCTGAAGGGCCGAGTGTCGATATCGAAAAATCTTGCGCAAATGGTTGTTCAGAATGATGGAGAATAATAGAGAGAGGATAATTGCTCTTATTGTTGCCGGTGCCACTGCCGGAATAGCATCTGGTGAATTTTTTATCCAGAAAAATCCCTCATTTTCTCAAATTTATAAAAAAGCCCCTGACTTTTGGATAATTCAAAAAGGCACCCTACTTCGGTGTTTCCCTTTTTCTGAAAAACCCCATAATTTTTAAAGTTCTCAAAAACCCTAAACAAATTAAGGTCTACACATCAGGGGATTTTTGTAGTATCTTATAAGTCAAGGGGTTTATGAAAAATGGAAAATTTTAATTTTAAAGTAGTTTTATCAACATTCCAATAGGTAGGGTTTTTTACGGTCCCCACGTATACTCAAATCCTTTGCCGGTATTTATTTATTTACTCTTTGTTTCTCTATTTCTTTTCTTTTAAGTTTTAGGAAATTTGCAACAAAGCCCTCTATTCTTAGGAAATTCAGAAATCAGTCCCTATAGTTTGCTAGAAATTAACTTCTGATTTGTCTAAGAATAGAGGGGTTATTTGTACAATTTCCAACAACAAAGGAGCCTTGTCACAATTTATCCATATCACAGGGGCTCGTTTGCTAACTTCCCTTTAAGTTTCTACCAACCAAATTATTCCCCTTGAGCTCCTCTCTGCCTAATCTTTGGAATTGCAAAAAAAACCCTCTGTGATTTGAAATTGCAAAAAAGTCCTTAATCTTTGAAAATTCAAAAATTACTCCCCACATTTTTTTAAAAAAATTAACTATACCTTCTTGAACTAACTTTTGAATTGTCCAAGAATAGAGATTTTTTATTTTCCTCAATTTCCAATAACAAAGGACCTTTTTTGCAATTTAATTTTTTTTATTTTTGCTCCCTTTTTTTTATGTTTTTAATGTTTAAATTTTAATATTTTTCAGGTACACGGACGGTTTGAGACACGTCGACCCCGATCAGGTAAATGCAAATACAATCTTTTAATTTGATAATTACCCAAAATAACATAATTATACAAGTTTTTATGGACTCAATTGTAATTATTTACGCAACATTTTTTTAAACTTTGCTGAGTCAGGCAGAGCAGAGGATATGTTTGATGCGGCCTCGCGATATTTACTATGTCCACTAAAACGAGCCATCGCTGAGAGGCTTGGAGGGGGGCAGAGTTGGATAAGAGAGATGAGAGTGCGGTTCTGTTTGATAAGAGGTTGGAGACTCTCTTGCTTGTTGCTCAAAGAGAGGCTTGTGAGGATTGTAAAGATGATTGTATGAGTGGGGATTAGGAAGTATATGGTGTAGGTTATGTTGTATAAGTTTTGTAAGTGAAATTCTTAGTTGTTTATATGAATTTTTTTTTTTTAATTTGGGCTTGACTTGTTGATATACATATTGTAGATTATCAGACATGATAAAGCTTTGTAGAAACAATATTTGTTCAAGGTTGCCAATTTATGTTACAAGAATGTTTTACTCAGTATATTGCTTCCAGATTATGCTTGTGCAATGTAGCATGATTAATAATATCAGATGTCCTGATCCAATGAAGCTAAAAATGATGAAGCTCTACATTAATATTTGCCAGTAGGATTTCTTAAATTCAATAACTGTATTTATTTCTCAAAAAATTATTTAATCAAAAGAAAAACTATGATCAAAACCAAATTTTCAATTTTACCATCACACAATAGTTATGGAACTTTCAGAGCCAAAAGAAAAAGCAGATAAAAACACACAGATATCATTCAATATATAGATATATCCCCTTTTAAGTGTACCAAATTAAGACAAATAGAGATATATAGAGAGAGAGTACCGCCAGGGACTTCTTTTCATCCAGGAGTTCGTCCAGGAGTTCTGTAGCCCCTTTGGCAGTCTCGCAGAGTTGTTCGTAATTTTGGCGCATTTCTTCAAACTCGGATTACTTCTTCTCCTAATATAAGAAGAACAAAAAGTGCATTTTTAAGAAAACAGAAAAAAGGACCAGTTGAATAAACTTCTTTCCCAAGAAAATTAATTAGTTTATTACCCGTAGGTGCTTCTCAGTTTGTTCACGCGCACATACAGAGTATAAACCTGTTTTCTAAGTACGCATTCCGCAGCCTACAGAGGAATTAAACAAATCAATATGATATGTATTTAAGCTTCATGTGAAGCATATCAATCATGAAATCATTACTTAATTGGGCAAAATTGGACGAAATACAAGAAAAATTAGAGAGAGAAATAGTAAGATTCCTCTCCTCTCATCACAACGATTTGTTTAAGCGATTCAAAATCAGACGATCAGAACCACTTCACCTTTATTTAACCACAAGAAAAAGAAAAAGAGCACAAAAATCAGAGTCCAAATAGCATGCATTACTCAAAATCAAACAAAAACAATAGCTTGCAGTGAAAGATCGATCTTCAATACCTGGATTGCGACGATCAGATTTGGAGAAGAGAGACAAACGAGGAGAGATCGAAAAGCTTGAAATGCGAGAGGAGAGATTGAAAAACAATCGCAGGAGAGAGAGAGAGAGAGAGAGAGAGAGAGAGAGAGAGAGAAGAAGAAGAAGAAGAAGAAGCAGCAGCTCAAAATCAAAAGAAAATATGATGTGCTATTTTTAGCGCCCAAAACTGAGGCGCTCTCTCAATACCCGTTCAGAGACACGTGTCCACTGTACAGAAAAGGGAAGCCTTCCTTCTTATCTTCCTTTTGTTATTCATGTGATGTTTGGACATAGAATCGAGTCCTTGTAAATGGGCAAAGTGGATCACTTGTCATGAGTAATATAAGGTTATGCCAAAAATCACCAATTTTATTCTAGGTTATGAATATAAAAGTGAAGCTATGACTTAAGAGGTGGCAATTGGTTGGCTCAAGTCTGGTCATCTTGATTTGAGTTTGGGTCTCTGTTCGGGTTAGTAATAGATCAATTAAGTTCATTCATATGATGAGTTATGGTCACATATCATTCGGATCATGTTGCAGATTATTCATATTAACATTTTAGATCATCAAGATTAACATTCAGTTTAATTACAATAGAAGTTCCAAAATTTTCAAATTTCAACATTTCTTGTGTAATAAAATAACTAATTAGGGTATTTTCGGGTCATATTGGGCGTGTTATTCAGGTTTATGACATCTCGGGTTAAGGGGCATTCGGATCTTGAGCTCAAGTTTTTCGGGTTATGAGCCATTCAGATTATGGGTCATTCGGATTACGGATCGTTGGGTTTCAAGTCATTTTAGGTTTCATGTCACTCGGATCAGATTTGCTAGCTTTAGTTATGTTATACGGAAAACTTATGAATCATATCGGATTTGAGTCATTCGTATCATAAGTCCAGCTTGATATGAATAATCTATATTGGATATCGATATAGATATTGGATATTGTAACAAAAATAAGGTATGTTCGATATCACACAAAATAGTGGAATAGGAAAATAATGAAAAAGAGAATAGTCATCTATTCCATTTTTTTCCAATATCGTCTGAAAGTCAGAATGAGAATATGGTTTAAAAAATATAGATAATGGCTTATGATCAATAGAAGGCATAATTCAAAGTCTTCATTTAACTAGTTTCTAGACGATCTTCGATTATGGTCATGATGTTGCATATATTCTTACAATGTATTTTTAATACATGTTCAAAACAACCCTTCAACATATAAGTTTGTTGCATTAACTTCTTCAGCAAACTAGTTTCCATCTACACTGTGGTTTTTTTCATCATCCATATCTTCTCCATGTCATGAAAAAAACATATCATTTACACCTTAGATTTCATTTTGTCGTGCAAAATGCAACACATTAAAATAATTAAACACTGATTCTTATATTTGGATGGGTGTATGATTATGAGAATCTTAAATGAATTTTTCAACACCCAAAATGTTCATTCAACAACGTTTTGTCATTAAGCATGTCGATAGTTGAACAGATCCTTTGCAGATTGATAGCAGCTAGAACGAGAAATTTATCAGAATTAGGCTAAATGTATATGTGGCCACAATATGGGCAAAGAAAATGATTTGTGTTAGCATAACATGCATCATTAAAATAATAGCTGTCTTGAGACACTAAAACTTCCACTATCACTTATCGCACACAAAAGGGCAGGTGAATTGTTTGATCCTTCATCATTTATGGCTTGGAAGATTTATGTAGTAAATAGTGGGTGGTTATTATTTGTGTGCACAAAGCAAAGTTCAAAGCTGCAAAGCAGGAAGAAACGACCGTTTATTGGCTTTGTTTTGACGCCACTCTAAAATCAAAACCAAACAAAACCATCATGCGCTGACTCAATATAGCTTTTAGCTTTTTTGGGGAAACTTTCATTTACACCCTCGCAAACTTCAAAAATATTATATCTTCTCTGTAAACATAAGAAATATTAAATATCACACACACATTCCTTATTCCACTTCCATCTCAAAATGCATATTTTCATACAATTTCATTTCCGCAGGGATGTTTATAACATTATTCATATTTTCAGGGGTATAAATGATATTTTTCTTTCCCTCTGATAAATTCATACCCTTGACGGACGCCATTCTTAAATTCTTTTCCTGACTTGCTTCTGCTTCTTATTCTTCTTCTATTTGTTTACAACTCCTCAAAGAAAAGAGGAAGAAGCGTAAAATCTTGAATCAGTAAGCCTCGCTCCAACTTCTTCTCTATATTTTTTCTTTCTTAATTTGTGCTGAATTTGGCCATTGATTGATGGATTGATTGATCGTGTTGTACAATAATCTGTCTCCTGTTTTCTTGTACTTTTTATAGATTAAAATTCGTGTTTTTAGTGTTCCGTTTGTGTTTGTGTGTTACAATTGATGCTTGACTGATCGATCTTGAAAGCTTTCAGAAAAATTATCGTCTAATTCTCATAATTTTGAAATTAACTATTTTAACTGTAGTTTTTCTTGATCACTTGTGCATACTAGTTTTAATTTTTCTGTTTTCCAATTTCTTTTTTCGAATTTTAGTTCAGTTGTTAGTTTCTTTGATCTTTAGGCTTCTTAATTTGATTCAAGATCATAAGCCAACAACCTAATGCATTGAATTAAACATGTCTTTTCTAATTTTGATTAATTTATGAGATTCGTTTCAGATTTTTGTAATGATTATTATTTTAATCTTCAGTGTATCCACGCATAAAAGTGAGGCTTCAAGAAGAAGATCCAATTACTCCCGAACGAGATTCAAATTCAAAATTCAAAAACGCATTTAATGAAAAATCAATTGAACCCAATTCAAAACCTCCACTAAATAATGGTAAATTTAAATTCAAATCTTTGCTATAAATTTATTATTCTTTAAGCATTAATTTTTTCTTTAATTTTAGGAAAGGGATCTGAAAATCGACCGCAAAAATCAAGTGGAAGTTCTGCAAAATTTCCCCCAAAAGGTTAAAAAAGTAATATTATTGTCAGCAAAATTAGGTTTTTCACTTTTCAGTTATTAAGTGCTTGGAATTAAACTATTTCGAACGATTAATATAGGTAAGATTTTGATGAAAGCAGAAGATTGCAAAACCGACATTTCAAATCCCGGTTTTAGGCCTCGAGCCGTAATTTCAAGTCCAGGTTTTTCTTGAGTCTCAAATCATGACAAATTTCTATTAATTTCTCAAAATATGACGCTAATTTATGTTGTTAATTTGAAATTTTCAGATAATGATGATTTAATTGGAGTGCAAAACAGTCTGATTGAGAAGAAAACTGTACGAGCCAAGAAATGCAACGCGACTCAGCAATTGAATAAAAAAGAAAATAATAATAATAATAATAATAATAATAATAATAATAATAATAATAATAATAATTCTGGTTTAATTAATAATCGTCAGATTCTTGGCTTGAAGAAATCTCAGCCGTTGGTTGGATCGAGTGGAAAACCGTCCAGTGAAAAACAGAAAAAAGGAAGGATTATCACTCCAATAATTGCGCGAGTAACAAACTGAGTTAAAATTTTCTTTTCACATTAATTTTTTTCTAGATTTTTTCGAGTATGAAACTATTTTCACGTGGTTTTCTTTCTTGATTTTTTTTTCTTGATTTTTTTTGTTTTGTGAACTACTGATGCTGAATTTTAATTTCTTTTGGTTTTGGTTTAGTACCTCAATAATAGGTACTATATTAATCTATCTTTCTTATTTTCTGAAAAACATTTGTTTGTTATTACCTTATTCTGCTAAATGATTCTACACAGCTATAAAATATCAAAAAGTAAATTCACCGTGATGTTATTAACTTCTTCTGTCAGTTTGGTCGATCCGGTTTTCAAAACCTGAAATATGAATGTATGTTTTTTGAATATATGGCCCATTTGGTCAGATATAGCTCATATATTAAGGATTTTCACAAAATACGGCCCACATTTTGGATTTAACACAATGTACGACCCGTATAGCCATTATTTACTCAAAACACAGGACATATATAATTAGGCTTTTGGGCTCATATAAGTAGAATTAATCGGCATACGGCCAACATATCCAGAATTTACAGCCCCATATAAACCGAACTAACAGCCTATACTACCAGCCCATATAAGTAGAACTCAAGGCCCATATATGCAGATTGAAAAATAACGGCCCACACGGACCGCATAAAAAGAAGTATGGACCATCAAGGCCCAAATAGCCAGAGTTAACGGCCCAAAAAGGCCCAAATAAACAATACCAACGGCTCATGCAAGGCCCAAACGATTGAACGGCCCAAATAACTGGAATAAACGGCCCATGCAAGGCCCAAATAACCAGATTAACGGCCAATGCAAGGCCCAAATAACAAAACGGACGGCCCAAATAAATCAGATTTACGGCCCATATAAGGCCCAAATAACAAAATTGGCGGCCTAAATAACCAGATTTAACGGCCCCAGCAGGCCCAAATAATAAAAATAACGGTCCATCCATGGCCTAAATAACCAGAATTAACGAGCCTTACAATACCCGAATAACTAGAATTAACGATCCATACAAGGCCCATATAACCAGAATAAATGAGCCGTTTCCGCAATGCCCAAAATTAACGGGCCTTACTAACCAGAATTAACGGCCCATTTGACCAGGACTAAAGGCCCTTATGTTTTATTGGTTAAATATTATTTTTATCTCACGATTCATTTGGATTAACATAGAGTAACATGTGCCTAAGGGGCTGAAACAACAAAACAAAAAAACCATCAAGTAACAAAAATTACTATCCCATTCAGAACAAAATTTAACCAATAAAGCCTCAAAAATACTTACTGATTAGAACAACAATTAACCAACAAAACAACATTTAACCAATCGAAACGACTCAAAAAGATCAACAAAAGTAATTAAAAAAACAAGAGAAATTAATCCAATAGGCATTTGTCCAAGTAAAGTCTCTCATGATTCATTAAGATTAACATAAAAGTAACAACAAATCACTATCTGATTCAGATCAAAATTTAACAAATGAAGCAAACTCCACAATACTGACTGATTAGAACAAAATGTAACCAATGAAACCACTCAAAACGATCATCAGAAGTAATTCACCTCAAAATATGCACTAATTGCAAACAAGCCCTTCTTAAGCCGATGCAGCAACAGCTCTCTTCTTTGGTGCAGCCTCAGTTCCTAAATCATTCAAAACCAAAAATCATTACCCTAAATTAAGGCACAATTAATAGCATAAATCAAAATTTCAAAAACAATACAAATTCAGTACTAATACCAAATAATTATATAAAAAAGTAGAAATGAATAATTCAGTACTAAATTAAGGCACAATTAATAGCATAAATCAAAATTTCAGCAAAAAATACAAAATTCCGCACAGAAATACCAAACAATTATATAAAAAAGTAAAAATGAATAATAACAAGAGTTTTTTTATCATTTTATTACCTTCTCTAAAGTTGGTCTTGAACCGGCGAGGCAAATGGCGAAGATACCTCATCCTTCCAGTACCAGTCGTCTTCCTTCTAATGGCCTTCACACTCCAATTATCTATTCCACAAAATTCAATTCAACCAAATAAGACGAGTTTCTTTCTTTACAAAAAATCCAGATCATTTTCTCAAAATTAGCTAGATCTAGATCCAAATGAACTGAAAAAGAGAGAAAATTGAACAGCGACGTACACTTGCGGATCCGAGCAGAAGGATAGCCGCAGGAAGAGCAGGTGCTCTTCTGAAGGTGGAAGCTCCGGCGGCCGCAGCGCACGCAGAGAGTGTGCGTCTTGTTCCGTCGCTTTCCGAAGCTCCCTGTTCCCTTGGTCTATAAGCATCAGAAAACGAAGAGAGAAGAGAAGCCATTGTTAGACAAGGATTGAAGGTTTTTGTGTTGGAAGAACATGAAAGTATGTGTGTGTTTACCATTGTTACGCCGCCGCAAGAAGGAGAAGAAAAACCCAAGTGTCGGATGGACGGGGCTATTTATATGTTGGCATAATTTCATGTTTACCCTTACAATATCTCAAAATGTCATGTATATGGTGTGCACGGTGTACCCCTTCAGAGTGAAAAGTTTCATGAATACCCCACAAAATAGAAAATTTACCTTGTATACTCCATTTTTTATATTTGCTTTAAGATTATTTTTATTTTTATTTTTTTTGAAAATGTAGCCGAATAGACTACGTTAGACTTTCATTAAATAAATAAAAAGTTACTATATAATTACGTTAAAAATAAAAACTCTTTTCCAAATACAATCTTTAGAGCATGCTTTTAAATTTATCATTCTAAAAATGAAAACTAAGATCTAGATATGCATGAGCTCTTTTGGCTTTCCAAATCCGTCATTGTACTACTCCGATTTCCGCCTCGAACCGGCCACAAGGAATTGCCTCAAAACACCCGAAAAAACAGCCCCTTCTCGCTGCCTAATTCTTCCACGAATCCAGTTCGCAACCGAATCGAATTCTATCCCGTACCAGTTTCGTACCGGCCACAAAACCGGCACCAAATCACCTCCTAACACACCCAACAACAACCTAAAATTCCGCTCAAATCTGCCGCAAATCCAAATACACCTCGCCACCCTACTCAAAATATCAGCCAAGAAAATACATCCAGAATTCGGTCATAACAACAAGCCCCCACTCCAATCTACTTCTCGATTCTGCCCAAAACAGACTCGGAAACTTGATGCGCCAAAAGCTAGAATCAACGACAGATCTTAACCGCATATGCTAGGAGTGAAAAAAAAAAGCTCACTACTATATATTATTGAGGAATCAAATATATAAAAATAGATATATTTTTAATTTTTATTCACTAAACGCCTCAAAAGAAAAAATTTATATAATATTTTTTTTCATATTTTGTTGTGTTTAAAAAAACAAAGAGTATTTTGAATATTTTAGTACATGTTCTACTACCTTGCTATTTGGCAACAAACAGTTTTCACATCGCCGCCTCCAAAACCCTAAAATCTTAACTAGTCCAGTTAAACCTTCACCATCATCAAAAGAACGAAACAACAAGAGGAAGAAGAAGATTCAACTTCCATGGCTGATCCCTCCACCTCAAGCTCCAGCTCCACCTCTGCTCTCGCCCTCTCCACAAACCCTAACCCTAAACCTAAGCCGGCTCCAAAGCGGTTCATCCACTCACAAATCCCGGCAGCCCTTCTCTCCAACCCGGCGCTCAACGCCGCCATCTCGCTCCTCCCTTCCGCCTACGACTTCGAGATCCACAAAACCCTCCACCGGATCTCCGCCTCATCCGCCCGCCGCGCGGCGCTTCAGCTGCCGGACGGCCTGCTTATGTTCTCTCTCCCACTCTGCGACATCTTCTCTGAATTCGCAGCATCGAAGCCTGGTTTCTTCATCCTGGCTGACCCGACTTACGGCGCTTGTTGTCTGGCTGATACTGCTGCAGCTTCTCTGTCATGCGATTTGTTGGTGCATTATGGACATAGTTGTCTTGTACCGGTTACGTCTTCTTTGCTCCCTGTTTTGTATGTTTTTGTAGATATACGAGTTGATGCGGCTCGATTGGCCGAGACGATAGAGAAAACTTTTCCTGATCCGTCAGTACCGATTGCCTTGGCCGGTACGATACAGTTTGTTTCGGCCGTTCATGCTGCTCGTGAGATTTTGTCTCAAAAAGGGTATGATAAAATTCATGTACCGCAAAGTAAACCTTTATCGGCTGGTGAAGTGCTCGGTTGTACCGCTCCGACCGTACCGAAATCGAAAAATGTCGACTCGGTGATTTTTGTGGCGGATGGTAGGTTTCATCTTGAGGCATTTATGATAGCAAACCCTAAAATTAAGGCATTTAGATACGACCCGTTTTTGGGCGTCTTGGTTTTGGAACAATACGATCATGAAGGTATGAAAAAGGCGAGAAAAAACGCGATTTTGGAAAGCCGAAAGGCCAAAAGTTGGGGAATTGTGCTCGGTACATTGGGCAGACAAGGGAGCGTTAAGGTTTTAGATAGGGTTTTAGAGCATATGGAAGAAAAGGGTTTGGATTATACAATCGTTCTCATGTCAGAAATTTCGCCGCAAAGAATCAATCTCTTTGATGATTCGATTGAAGCTTGGGTCCAAATTGCTTGCCCTAGACTTTCGATTGATTGGGGCGAAGGGTTTAAGAAGCCTTTGTTGACCACTTTTGAGTTTGATGTGGCTTTGGGATATGTGAAGGGTTGGTGGGAAATGGAATCCCGGATTTGTGAGAGTAGGGAAATGGATTCCGGGATTTGTAAGGATGGTGGTTGTGTTGGTTGCGATTGTGGAGATGAGAAACCGGAGTATCCTATGGATTACTACGCGCAGGATGGAGGGGAGTGGAATAGTTGTTATATGAAGAAGAAGGCTTCTGGCAGAAACCGTAAATTTTTTTTCCAAATTTTATGACAATGAATTGAATATATAATAGAGATATGAATGATATTTTTCAAAAAATTGTAGATATTTTTTTGGTTGATTTTAAACATTGTAATTTCTGTAGGTGTGAGAGCTGTGGAAGTTAAGCAATGAATTGGATCAGAGGCGCCTTTTTGAGTAGAAGTATTTGTACATCTGTCTCAGATTCTGATAAAAAAATAACAATTATTTTTATTTACCTTTTTTTGTTTGAAAAAACATTTTGTATGAGATATATGTTATGTATCATGTTGAATTTGATTTTTGTACAACAAAAAATAATTATGAATGGGAATTTGAGTAACCTAGTTTTGTTATGAAAATATGATGTTTCTACCGGAAAAGATAGTGCTTTAACTAGTGTGTAAAAGAATGATTATAGCATTTGATATTAACTGACTATGGATGAATGTTATTCTAAACAAATTAAAGTACGAAATATTTGAAATTCTAAACAAGAGTATTTGAAACACAAGATGATTATTAATAAAACATTTATTGTGCGACGAGTGTGTTTCAAGTCCGACAAAACAAAAGCTAAACATACAAAACATAAGGTTGAAAGTCCACTCATTAAAACCCCACATAAACCAAATACTGAGCCAAAAGAGCGCATCGACACGAGTAATTACATAATAGATAAGCAGGGCCGGCCCTGAGCTTTGAGTTGCCTGAGCCCGAAATGAAAATTGCCCTATTACAATATCACAATTAAAAAAAACTATATACAATGCTAATGTAGTTTGGATAATTTTCATGCCATTATAGATATGAATGTAAATTCATTTTGATAAAAACAAACCTTTTGATACAAATTCAACTTTACTATTATTTATCATAAATATATGTGTACTAAATATATCATCTTCTCGAGTTGATAATTTTTGTTCTATTTTTACAAATTGTAACTTGAAGTGGAAAGCAAATGGGAGCTCAGCTTTTCTATGCATCTTAATCTACTCCGGAAGACAATTTGGGAAATTCTTCAAAATCCCTCAACTTCTGTGAATGTTTTCCTCAAGCATGCATTCAAAAAAAATTCTGTGAATGTTTTAACGAATCTCTTCATTTTTAGATTTTCTCAAAAACCCCTATATATTGGATTGAATTTGTGTGTGTGTGTGATGTTGTAACTTATAAAAAATTGATTAATTTTGTTTTCTTTGATAGGAAAAATCAATTGAATTTGTTCTGGCAAGATAGTCTTTTGATTGATTACTCAAATTTAACTAATTGTATGTATGTAGAAGCATGATTAAATAGTATGTTACATTAACTAATTGAGATGAATGATATATACTAGGTGATGTCTCATTGCGGGATTCAACTACAAGTTAAACTTTGGAATTCAACAAGTTAAACTATCAAGTATTCGAACTTCTAAACAAGAGTATGAGAACTGTAGGATGTTTATTAAGAAAACATTTATTGCGTAATCATGCATTTCAAGTATGACAAAACAAAAGATAAACATACAAAACATAAGGTTCACAGTCCACTCTTTAAACATCCACATAAGAATTATTATTATTTAGTCAATGATAAATAAACAATAAAATGTTAAGCACAAATATAAGCTCAAAATTCCACTCATACAAATTTTGTTAACACTAAAAATCATTTCTGATGCAAAAGCAATTCCTCACTCAGCTGGGATTTGAAGCAACTCCCTTATACCTTCACAAATCTGTTACAAAATGAAATATGCTAAATTAAGAATCAAAAAAATAATTACAGTAAAGAGAATGATACTAATCAAATGTATTATATTACAAAATCAATGAAAAGGATATATTTGGTCATATATTAGACAGTTACTACAATTTGGATTAAAAGAACTTACTATCTTAATTTGCGCCTTTATAGTTGCAATCTTTTTAGTATGCTCCTCAATTTGCCTGCACAACGACACAAATTACAATTGTTTCAACTCGAAACAAATTTAAAATAAAAATGAAAAATGCAATTAAATAATTTTTTGTACTTTTCCAACCAGGCTTCTTTGACTGAAATGAAATTCAAAGCTTCAGACCAAGTAAATTCCACATGAAATCCAAATCCAACATCCACAAAAATATGTCGCGTATCTGGCCTGATTAAAAAAAAAACAGATAATTAAATAATTAATATATTGAATTTAATAATAAATTGAAAAAAGGCTAGAAAAAATTAAGAAATTTAAATTGGATAAATTGGAGTGAAATTTACACTTGAGCTTGCATGTACACTTCTGAACCAAGATTAACCATCGATTTAAGACTTGTAATTTCATTTTTCTCCAAATTTTCAATATTTTTCTTAAGATCCGAGCTAAAATAGTTTCGAGTTAAGATGAGATTAAAATGAACAAAATTAAATAAATATTAAAATCTAAGAGTAACTAGAATCTTTAATTAACATAAAATGAATGAAAATTAGATATGGTTATAAAGGATACAACATTTTCTGCTGCTGGAAGACCTTATCTCTGTCATAATGAAAGAAATAACAAAACTATCACTCATCAAATCAAAAATATACAAGAAATCAAAATTAACCATCATTAAATAAAAAGGATTCGTAATAATGTGAGTTACAAAGAACAAAAACAAAAAAAAGAAAGGTATTTGAGTAAGAAATCAATATAATCATTCCGAGTTGTTTCTACAAAAATAATTATTCTGAGATTCCGTAAAATTTCAGGGGTAATTATGCAGAACAAAAGACGGACAAAATGAAAAACCTTTGAGCGATGGCTTCAACTAGGGCAGGTTTTAAGCCTCTGTCTACATAATCCTCAAATTTGCGAATCTTCGCCTCTCTCATGCGCCTGTCTTCCATGTCTGCTCCAATCCTGTTTTCCAGTCGGAAACTCTCTCTCTTTTCAGCAAAGTATTTGCTTCTGGATCAATCATGAATGATACGAGCTGAACAATAATGGCCCAAAATGTTCATGAATTTCTTATTAGTTTTTGAGCTGATACTGTTCTGCTTTGTATTTTTTAATGTATTATTACGTTTTCATATTTTTGTATTACAAAAGTCTGTTTATAGACCTTTATTTTGCTAATAAAATACCTGCAAGCTCTGTTACAATTTCATCATCATCATGGGGGTACCATTACTCTGTTGCATTTTTCTATTGTGCTAAGATGCCGTAAATCGAATCCAACTGTGACTCGGTCGAAACTGAATCAAATAGAACTCAATCAGATCAACAGTGACTTTCTAGTGATCAAGTCATAGTTAGATTCGATTGACGGCATCTTAATACAATAGAAAAATGCAACAGAGAAAAAGAAATGGTACCACCATGATGATGAACAGTGACTCACTAGTGCTGGTCAAACCAAGCCAAGTGTGGGCTAATATTCACTAGCAAGTAGCAAGTCAAGTAGCATTGACATGACATTCTAATCCCAACAAAACTCGAGCCAAGTTGGGTTCGAGCCGGTCCATATAGATCCACATCTGAGTCCTATCGGACCTCGTGCATGTGTGCCCAGTGTTGCAGAAATCGTTAATCGGGATTAATCGCACGGGCCGAAAATTTACGAGTAGGGGATTAATCGGGATTAATCGCAATTAATCGGAATTAATCGCAATTAATCGGAATTAATCGATTTGACCTAATCGGACTGAATTTTTATATTTATTTCAAATAATATTAACGTTTATAACAAAAATATTCAATATCCTAAACAAAATTTGCATTAGATTGAGAAGCCATTAATTACTATGTCACGATCTAAATAAATTCCTAATTAGCAAAGAAGAAAACAAAATAAATCCCTAATTAACAAATTAACAAATAAATTAGCTTAATTAACAATTAAAAAATAAATCCCTAATTTAGCTTAATTAGCTTAAATAAACGAGAGAGAGAGAGGGCGACAGGTCACAGTTCACACCGTCACAGAGCCAGGAGAGATTGAGTGAAAGAGGGAGGGAGAGAGGACTCACTGGCACTGGAAGGGAGAACGGGCAGAGGAGAGGAGGTGGCAGAGGCAGAGGCTGTAGGAGCGTGGCGTGCGTAGAGAGGGATGGGAAAGAAGGAAGAACCGGGCTTAATGGGCCGGGCCGATTGAAAATTAAAAAAAACTGTAAAATAAAAAAAAGATTTTTTGGGCCTAATCGGTATAAAAAACGGTCAAAAACGGGCCCAAAATGGCCGGCCGATTTTTACTCTCGATTAGTGTTTTTTTGGGACGGTTGGCTCCGAATCGGCGATTAAAACCGTTTTTTGCAACACTGTGTGTGCCCAATTTAGGGGCAGGGAAATTGATCAAAATTAGCTAAAAGAAACATGATAAAAGAATGAATTTATCATTTTAGCATTGCAAATTGTGAGAAAGATACGTAATTGACAAAAAGAAAAAAAAATCGCAATTTACAGAGAAAAAAAAATATCAAACGGAAAAGAAAAATCAGCGATTGAAATTAAGAGGTAGGAATTGATGAACGGATAAAACCTTTTGGAGATGAAAATCCTGTATTTCTTCGTGATTTGGGGAGATAGATCATCGGATCAGTCAATGGTGCTCGTCTCGTTCCTTTCTTGAGGGGAAAGAAAGAGAGAGGAGCTCGGCCCATAATTAAACATTTGGGCCGGAATTATATATTGGGCTGGAATATAAAGGCTTTTGTTATTGTTTAATACTTTACTATTTCATTAATATATTAATCAATGGTTCACCAGACATTATTATGGGTTGAAATATCAAAGTCATTCAGGTTAAATTTGTACGAAATTGCGTACAAGGTTTTATTTTTATTTATGAAATAAATTTGGAAACTATTTATGCATACATTAAATACAAATAATAACCTGAGCTTTGAGATGCCTGAGCCCGAAATGAAAATTGCCCTAATCCAGCTCACGTTCAACATAAGAATTAATCACAACTTGTAATTCGTAAAATTCACCATTATAGATTGTAAAACTTTTATTAACATAAAAACTTTAATTAAATAAATATTAAAATCTAAGAGTAACTAGAATCTTTAATTAACATAAAATGACTGAAAATTATATATGGTTATAAAGGATACAAAATTTTCTGCTGCTGGAAGACCTTATCTCTGTCATAATGAAAGAAATCACAAAACTAGCACTCATCAAATCAAAAATACACGAGAAATCAAAATTAACCATCATTAAATAAAAACGGTTCGTAATAATGTGAGTTACAAAGAACAAAAACAAAAAAAGAAAGGTATTTGAGTAAGAAATCAATATAATCATTCCGAGTTGTTTCTACAAAAACAATTATTCTGAGATTCCGTAAATTTCAGGGGTAATTATGCAGAACAAAAGACGGACAAAACGAAAAACCTTCGAGCGATGGCTTCAACTAGGGCAGGTTTTAAGCCTCTGTCTACATAATCCTCAAATTTGCGAATCTTCGCCTCTCTCATGCGCCTCTCTTCCATGTCTGCTCCACTCCTGTTTTCCAGTTGGAAACTCTCTCTCTCTCTCTTTTCAGCAAAGTATTTGCTTCTGGATCAATCATGAATGATACGGGCTGAACAATAATGGTCCAAAATAGCGGAACAGGTTCATGAAATTCTTATTAGTTTTTGGGCTGATATTGTTCTGCTTTGCATTTTTTTAATGTATTATTACGTTTTCATATTTTTGTAGTACAAAAGTCTGTTTATAGACCTTTATTTTGCTAATAAAATATCTGCAAGCTCTGTTACAATTTCATCATCATCATGGGGGTACCATTACTCGGTCGCATTTTTCTATCGTGCTAAGATGCCGTAAATCGAATCCAACTGTGACTCAGTTGAAACTGTATCGCGACACGGTCATTAGTAGGATAAAACTAATCCGTCTCATGACGGTCTAAATCCAGCTCACGTTCAACATAAGAATTAATCACAACTTATAATTCGTAAAATTCACCATTACAGATTGTAAAACTTACTCAAAGGAAATCTAACTCAAATACTTGGTCATTATACAGTTTCAAGTGTCCTTTCCATCTTATTATGCCACACATACACGTCTCAAATCATGCAATGCTCTATGTCTATTTGACTTCAGAGTTCGAATTCAAACATGAAGTTTTTTTTTTCTTCTGAATTTGTAGCCGACAGGCTACTTAAGACTTTCATTTCCGAAAAAAAACGAGTTTAGGAGTTAGTCTAGTGAAATGGGTTCTATGATGTAATTATTGTATTTTCCGTCTTGTAGATTCACTTAGAAAGGAAAATGGGTCAAAGAGACCTTACAACTATAATCCAAATGTAGGGGAAAAATGACGAGAGTCCAAAAATTTCTAACAAATTGTTGTTTTCAATACTCTTATCATACCTCTATGTAGTAACTAAATAATGTGTGAAAAAATAACCTATGGATGAAAGGTCTTCTAGGTGATTTCTCAGTCTCAAATTCAGCTACAAATTCATATCAGTAATCTGTTACTCTTAAAACCAAGACTGCTTCATAGAAAAACATTTCTTGCGCAACAAGTGCATTTGGAGTCCCACAAAACAAAAGCTACACACACAAAACATAAGGTTCAAAGTCCACTCATTAAAACTCCACATAAACAAACAAACAAAGTAGAAACATATCCAACATTTAATCATGCACGGAAAGCACGCAACGGAGGCATCCGCCTTCATGCATGAGATCGAACGCCTTGTTTATCTCCTCCAGCTTCAAACTGTGCGTTATATACTCATCCACCTTTATTTCCTACACACAATTCAACAACAATAATCAAATCATCATCATCATTATTATTATATATAATATAATAATAAATGATTATTAGTACTTACCTTCTTGAGGTATTTGTCGACGAGCCAAGGGACTTGAGATCGGCTCTTGAAGCCCCCAAAAGCCGTGCCTTTCCACACTCTTCCAGTAACTAACTGAAAAGGCCGAGTGCTAATCTCTTGTCCTGACGCCGCTACTCCCACTATCACTGACGTTCCCCATCCCTGATATAACAACAAATAATATTAATGGGTAATTTGCGGAAAGGACCCCGTGATGCGGGTAATTGCAAAAAATGCCTGAAAGTTTCTCTGGCATTGTTATAATTTTTAGGGAAATTTGCAAAAACAGAGCCTGCAGTTGTAAAAATTGCAAAACAAATTTGAAATATAGTCCCATCCCTTTTTTTTTTACAAATTAAAAATTAGGCGTAATTTGCAAATGAGCCCTTATATCATATGAGTAAATTGCAAAGAAAACCCTAGAGTACTTAAAATTGCAAGAAAGCCCCTGGATTATTCAATAATACAGAATTCTTTTTTTGCAATTTTCACCAATGCAGGGTCTTTTTTGCGAATTTCCCTAAAATTATCTCACCACCTTAAACACGTAAGATTTAAGCTTCAATTATGAGCCAGCCCCCTTAAAAGAACATTTACATTCTTCGAAATTAATTAGATTAAAAAGAAACAAATTAATTATCTGATTAAAAAAGTGAGATTTTTGAGTTACCTTGTGGCAGCACTCTAGAGCGGAGCGCATGATGGAAACGTTTCCAATGCACTCAAAACTGTAATCCACGCCACCGTCCGTCATGTCCACGATCACTTGTTGAATCGGCTTGTCGGGATAGTCTTTCGGGTTCACGAATTCCGTCACGCCGAAATTCTTAGCTGCCAATTTTATTTACGTAAAATGTATAAATTTTTTCGGTAAATATAGAAAAATTTTACAAATTAGCGGTAAGAGTTGTTTCCGGTGAAGGGTTTTGAAGAATATGTATGTAGGGTCACAGGTGTTGTTTCATGTTTGGATTGGAAACAAGCGAATATTAGAAAATACTTGTAAAGACTTCTGGAAAGATGATGGAAAATATAAATGGTTGAAATATATTGGCTATTGTGAATGTCAAAATGAATAAAATTAGATGAAATATTGAAAAATAGAACAAGGCAGAATGTGGGACGAATATAAACTCTCCATAATCATTAATTAATAATTCATAAAGTTCAGAAAATAAAAAATTTCAATATGTATTTATATAATTCTAATTTGTAACAAGATAGAAAGGAAAATCAACAATTTGGTGTAAGAATTGGAAAACACACACAAATGTATACCAAAATAAATAAAATCAAACATTATTCAAAAATATAAGAAAATAATACCAACGTCAAACTTCTTGCTGTCAATATCTACACCGATAACACGAGAAGCCCCCGCCGTTTTTGCTCCCTCAGCGACCTATAAAAAATACTCATAAATTTCCCAAAAATTAAAAAAATGTGATATATTTTATTTCTGACTTACTGCAAGACCGACAGTACCAAGTCCGAAAACCGCAACTGTTGAACCCGCTTCCACTTTTGCGGTATTCCAAACAGCTCCAAGACCTAATATTAAGATAAAAATACTTATATCAGAACAAAAAAAAAAGATATAAAACACTAATTTTCCTAAAGTGTTGTGTTATAACAACAATAATAATAAACATGAGTTTAAATTAAGGGAAATTTGCAGAAAAATCCCCTACATTATTGCCAAATTGCAAAAAAAAATCCCTGTCATTAGTTAGAAGCTAACACCGTTAGTTTCTATACTCCAATTATCCAGAAAAAACATTTCTTGAAGTTTAACTGAATAAGAAATATTTCCTTTTTTCAAATACTCAGAGCAGAAAACTCCCAGCCTCACTTCCGGACTAT
The DNA here is from genome assembly GCA_027726005.1 of Juncus effusus. Taxonomy (NCBI): domain Eukaryota; kingdom Viridiplantae; phylum Streptophyta; class Magnoliopsida; order Poales; family Juncaceae; genus Juncus; species Juncus effusus. The sequence continues at coordinate 201,020 of CM050906.1, read as the reverse complement.
CCCTATGGCCTTTTTTACAATTTCACCCACAATGTACGCTCCTTTTTTTGCAATTTCCAACAACTTAGGGACTTTTTCGCAAATCCCCCACAATATAAAAATTACCAGTCGGGACTACACATCCAAGTAAGCTAAACCGGGACTTTCTGTCGGCCATCATGACGCCGACAGAAAATACCGTTTTACCGTAAAATTTCCCCAAAAGGCCCCCATGTTATGCCGAAGTTGCAAAAAAAACCCTGCATATTATTGGAAATTTGCAAAAAGAACCCCTAAGTTCTTGCCAAAATTGCAAAAAAGCCCCTACCGTTACACTGGCAAGGGCCTTTTTAAGGTTTTTTTTTTTTTTGCAATTTCCAATAGTGCAGGTGCTTCTTTGCAATTTCGGCATAACACAGGGGCTTTTTCGCAAAATTTGCCACAATATATAAACTATAAATTACCTGTTGACATTGGCACTCCACACCCAAGAAGGCAGACTTTATCAAGTGGAGCAACAGGATTGATTTTCGCGACGCTGACATCATGCACGACCGTATACTGACTAAACGTGGAAGTCCCCATGAAATGGTAAACCGGCTTTCCGTTCACACTAAACCGGGATTTCATATCGGCCATCATGAGGCCAACGCCGGTGGCCGCACAGACTTTGCCACAGAGGTTGGTCTTGCCGGACTTGCAGAACTTGCACTCGGCTTGGCCATCATGACGCCGATAAAATCCCGTTTTACCGTAAATTTTGCGAAAAGGCCCCCGTGTTATGCCGAAATTGCAAAAAAGCCCCTGCACTATTGGAAAGTTGCAATAAAGCTCCTACCAGTGTTGACTCCTAATTAATGGTAGGGACTTTTCGCAATTTTCAATAATGCAGGGGCTTTTTCACAATTTCGGTATAACACGGGGGCCTATTTGCAAATTCCCCACAATTTATAACCTACCAGTTGGAACTCCACATCCAAGAAGGCAAACTTTCTCCAACGGCGCCTGTGGATTAATCTTCGCGACGCTGACATCATGCACGACAGTATACTGACTGAACGTAGAAGTCCCCATGAAATGGTAAACCGGCTTTCCGTTCACACTAAACCGACTTTTTCTATCGGCCATCATGACGCCGACGCCGGTGGCCGCGCGGACTTTGCCACAGAGGTTGGTCTTGCCGGACTTGCAAAACTTGCACTCGCGGCACTCGGCCTGGTAGCAGGGAATCACGTGGTCGCCAGGCTGGACTGATGTCACTCCTTCTCCCACGCTTTCTACGATCCTGTGAGTTAGAAAAATGTAATGGGTTAGTTTTGACAACGGTTTGAATGAGAACTGTTCTAGACTTTTAAGTTCTAGGAAAATTTGTGAAAGGCCCCTGCGTTATGGCAAAATTGGGGAAAGAAATATGTGGTGTTGGTGGAGTAGTGTTAGGTTGGAACTATCGGTAGGGTTTTTTTGCGGTTTTGGTGATAATGCAGACGCTTTTCTTAGGGTTTAGGGATTGTATTTTTTAGGGTTTAGGAATTGTATTTTTTGTTAATGGGAGAAAAAATGAGAAAGGAAAGAAGAAATGTGAAGTTTTTTTTTGTTTAGGGATTGTATTTTTTAGGGTTTAGGGATTGTATTTTTTGTTAATGGGAGAAAAAATGAGAAAGGAAAGAAGAAATGTGAAGTTTTTTTTTGTTTAGGGATTAGAGATTATTTACCCGGCGGCTTCGTGACCGAGAATGCAGGGGAAAAGGCCTTCGGGATCCTGGATTATTTATAAAGAAAAAAATGAGTTGAAAATGAAATAGGAAAATGAAATATAAGCTATAATGAGAAAATAATTGGTGGATTTATATAGTTATAAACAAAGTATTTTAAGTGATAGACTGAAGAGTTTTGAGTGATGTAATATTTGAAATTTTATGTTGGAGAGAATTGTCAAGAGGTCTACATGGAAAATTTATGTCATTTAAATTTTCAACTTTTGACTTATTTTCTTCTACTTTGAAAACTGTTTGTACAAATCGGTCTAATTCAAGTACCCTTTCAACCAAACCTAAAATAAAATATTCATGAAAACAAGTAGAATTTTTAATTTAAGATCTATATAATATAAAGTTTAATTTATGGATCCCCATGCGGTGGGATAAAATGAAATAAAATAAATTTTTTAAGCTACATAATTCAGCTATAAAGCTAATAAGATCTAATAAAAAACATAGCAAACATTAAGAAAATTGAGCAATCGAGCAATTCGAAGTCTAATCAAGTGATAAAATATAATCTAAGAAGAAAATCTAACAATAACAAAATCAGATAGAGATAGAAGTTAAAAACAAACCTTGCCGCTCCAGGTGTAGGCGTCGGTGTGGCAGAGAGCCGTGAAGAGAATCTTGATTCTGACCTCGCCGGCCTGAGGCGGCGCCACCTGCACGTCCTCTATCACCAGCGGCTTGTTCGCCTCCCACGCCACCGCAGCTTCAGAAGAGAACCCCAAATTTAGTCGAAAATTAGTACAGGAAAGGAAAGAGAGAGTGACATCTGATAACGGATGGAATGATGGATCTGAAGCGTACCTTTGCAAGTGATGACCTGACCTTGAGTCGCCATTAGAGACCGAGAAAGAGAGAGAGATGATTATCTGGAGCGGGAGGCAGAAAGGACACACTGCTGCCCACAAGCTGGGTGAGTACTATAAATAAGAGTGTGCATTTTTTTTTTTTTTAAGGCTCTTTTCAGAAATAAATCAGCAAATACCACTCATTTCAAAATAATGGGTATCTACCATTTCCGCCGTTAATAGTAGCATAACATGTAGATTTTATAATTTTTCAAAAATAGGATTAATTAGTGAAAATAACGTGTTCTGTCATTGCCACTGACGGAATAGTGAAAAAAAATTTCATGTAGTGGCGGAACAGCATTTTTTTACACTAATTAATCTTGTTTAACCAGCCAAATGAAAAAAATTTGAAAAAACAAAAAATCCATATGTTCCATAACTACTAGTGGCGGAACAACATCTGTTCCGCCACTAGTAGTAACGGAAATGGTAATTACTTCATTCTGTTTGCTCGATTAATCTTAATATAAAATTTGTTTTAATGTTAATGACTTTTTCAGGATTATTGTAATAAATCAAGGGCGTCATCTACGGTGGCAAGTATTGAATTATTTTTCAAAAAAATTGTATATAAAAAAAAAATTGCTTCCGCTTCTTATTATTTGGGCTTTTTTGAAATCTAAGCTCATGTAAGTTAATTAATGGGTTTATTCTTTTTTATGTGTGTGTGTGATTATTATGAGATTAAAAAAATATTTTTTTTATTGAGGGTTTGACCTTAAAAGTTTATTTAATTATAGATCACCTAATTTTTTAATTATATTTTACAGACTGAATTTTCAATTTATCCAATTAAATCATTTCATTCTATTTTTATTCATAAGATTAGATGCTCAGCATGTTTATACCTCAACACTTGAGCTGTTATGATAATATGATATAATGTTCAAGATATTACATTATTAAATTTTAGAAATCACCATGATTTAATGGTAAAATCTAATGACATATCATAATGTAATAGTAAAAGCTAATGACATGTCTTAATGTAATAGTAAAATCTAATGACATGTTATAATATAATGTAATGGTAGAGAATTATATGACATTGAAATTTAGGACCTCATGTTATTGAACTAAAGACGAATTTTGGGTACTCAAGATATACCGCTGACATGGACTACTCTAAACGGCGTTGACACAGAATTCATGTGTCATTTTCGAAATAATATAATGATTAAATAGGGGCAAAGTAAAAAGAACTCATAAATATCAGAATACAATTGAAATTTTTGTAATCATAAATATTACAAAACCAACTGAAAATTTACTCTTCTTCTTAATGTCCTCATCTTAAAAAGCCTACAAATTTGAATGGGCCCAATTGGGCCAGGCTCAGGAAAACAAAACTGATAGCCACTTGTGTGGCCACAGTCCAGTCCGTATACGTGATACTCTCACAACCGCACGATTCTCACAAGGCTGGATCATCACATTGCCTCTCAGTAACGAGTCACTACTTATGATATAAACTATAAAGTCATCTATCTAAACTAACTCTCTACATAACTATTCACAGAGAAAGTTAAGCGGATATAATCAGATCCAAATTTCTCCTCAGTTCTCTTCTCTCCCCAAATATCGAAGAAGCCGAGCCCTAGTCCATTCCATTCCATTCCATTCAATCCACCATTAACACTCTCATCGTTTTGCAGCTCTCGAGGGCGATTCGTGGTGGTCTTCAGTCGATCTCAACAGGTAGATCCTAAGCTTTTTCTCGGATCTCTTCTGTTCGATTTGTCTCGTTTAGTAGTAGTTCTGATCTGAGGTTGTTGATTTGTTGATTAATTAATCAGTCTGAGATTGTTTTGGTTATTGTCTTGGTTTCAACTCTTTCGATGCCGAAGAGTTTGGAATCGAATCTGATTTTTCTATTTGAGTATGATTTATCTTGATTATTTCTGTTTTAAGTATGTGTTTTTTATGTGTTACAGTGTGAATGGCCATGGCTAGAGCAATCCAGCAGCTCCTGAAGAAGAAATCTCTCATTCCGCCTTATGTAAGTGTCTCCGATCTGTTCTCTCGTCTTCTCCCATTTTCTCATCTGATTTCCTCTTCAACTTTCCTTAATTTCCACATTTTCTTTCAATTTTCAACATATTTCACTTCCCTGTATCAAAATCCCCCATCTTTCTCTCAAACTCATCTTTTCAATATCTTTCTTCATTAAAGGCCCCTGCTTTAGGAGCATCGGTTGGATCAAAGCAAGAATCAGACTTTACCGGCTCGATCCTCAAATCTCTTGGCCTATTCAGTGTGGGTGCAACAGGCCTCCTAGCCTTCGCCACATCAGCGAGCGCTGACGAGACGGAACACGGGCTCGACTGCCCGTCCTACCCATGGCCGCACAAGGGAATCCTCAGCTCCTATGACCACGCCTCGATCCGGCGCGGCCACCAAGTCTACCAGCAGGTATAAGCTTATGAATGATTTAATTTGGATAAGTCATAAATTCAATCTGTAAAATATGATTAAATAATTATGTTATCTATTTGAATGAACTTTCAGGTCTGCGCGTCCTGCCACTCCATGTCGCTCATCTCCTACCGTGATTTGGTCGGTGTGGCCTACACTGAGGAGGAAACCAAGGTATTGAAAATAGGGTAATTTTCAAATAAACCCCATAAATTTTCTGAATATTACAAAAAAAACACCTGAGTTTTCAAATTTTCAAAACAAAAAAAAAACTATGATCATTTTTTTTTAATCTGAAAAGTCGGGGGTTTTGTAATATTGATAAATGTTAGGGTTTTTTTGAAAATTTCCCTAAAAAATATCCAGTTTATATTAAATTAGAGTTAGCTCTTGTAATGTTGTGACACCCACTGATTGACCAATAATATAATTCAATCAATCAGTCAATCAAATCAATGAAAATTAATTATTTTCTTCTCCTTCTTGTTTTTAAAATCTAATACAAGGCCATGGCGGCTGAGATTGAGGTGACGGACGGGCCGAACGACGAGGGCGAGATGTTCACCCGGCCTGGCAAGCTGAGCGATCGGTTTCCGGAGCCGTACGCGAACGAGCAGGCCGCCAGGTTTGCCAACGGTGGAGCGTATCCGCCTGATCTCAGTCTTATTACCAAGGTAATTCATTCAGAGAAAAAATGGAACCTGTGTTGTGAGTTAATTGTGAAGAAGTAACCTTTGTTGTTGGAAATTGCAAAAAAAGGAAGAAGAACCTGTAGTTTTTTGGAAAATTGTAGAAATGTGTGTATTGTTTGCTAAGATTGAAAGTGTAAGCGATTTTTAGTTTTCTTTTTTGCAATTTCTCAGTAATGAAGGGTTTGTTTTGCATTTTTAAGCATGATATAGGGTTTTTGGGCAAATTTCCGTTTTATTTATTTATTTATTTTAATTTTTTTTATTTCAGGCGAGGCACAATGGGCAGAACTATGTGTTTTCGCTTCTGACTGGCTATCGTGAACCTCCAGCTGGCATCACCGTAATTTTCTTTATCTTTTAAATATTATTCTTTTCATCTTATTAACTTAGTGATCCAATTCATGTATTTTTAATCCAACTTAAATGCTATATTTAACATGAAATTTGATATTTAATATAGATTAGGGAAGGATTGCATTACAATCCGTACTTTCCAGGCGGGGCGATTGCGATGCCTAAAATGCTTATTGACGGTTCGGTTGAGTATGAAGACGGAACTCCAGCTACTGAAGCTCAGGTTACCGTATTTTCAAATCCTTGTATTATTTATTTGATATGTGTGAATATTTATTGAATTAATATATATATTTTTTAATTAATGTTCAGATGGGCAAAGATGTGGTGAGCTTCTTATCGTGGGCGGCCGAACCTGAAATGGAAGAGAGGAAACTGGTATTAAAATAAACCCTTTTATTTCTTTCTTTAACCCTATTCATTAATCTTATGAAATTATATTCTAATGATTTTATTTTTATTTTTGTTAAATTTCAGATGGGATTTAAGTGGATATTTGTACTGTCGCTCGCTCTGCTTCAGGCGGCTTACTACAGAAGGATGAAATGGTCGCCTTTGAAATCCAGGAAACTCATTGTTGACGTTGTCAACTAAAATCCTGGATTTGGTTTCCCGTTTTTTTTTTTTTAATTTACGTTGTTTTTGTAAGGCAATAATATGTTTTAAAGCAATTTTCATGTGAGAGAGTTGTAGATACTCTCAATTATTCCTTTTTCTTTTTGATTTTTTTTGTCTGGAGAATTTCAGAATATTCGGGTTAATATTTTGTCGTTTTGCTTCGCCTGGTTGATAAACTTGACTTGATAATGTTCGAGTTATATTCACAACTTTGAATTTTTGCGTACTGAAAGCACCATTTATTGTTTTGGTTTGGTTTATGTAAATATTTTTTCGAAACTAGTTACCAGCTCATTACATCTAGTTTATTTTTGTCATGTGAATTTACATGCTACACAACTAAGCTGATTAATTTACTGTGATTATTGCATTTATACTGTAATAATAGTGAATTACGAAAGTGAATGTAAAAAAAATGAAATTCACCTTTTGAGAAATACTCATTAGACAGATGACTGCCTATTGTTGCTTAAAATAAACATGAATATTTACAGTTAAGGATTACAACTGAATTAAAAAAAAAGAACCATGTAAATTTTTTGTTCAAGCGTTTTGAGGTCCTCTAATATGAAATGCATAGAGACCCCTAATTCTTTCCTCCAATTCACCTGCCAATTAACACGTATTTTACTATTTTATATTCAGAAAGTATTGAATCATACTAATAAATATCAGGTGTTAAATAACCGACTTACTTACATTTTTGGTTGAATTCAGTTCCATCTTGAGTGTAATTGCATCTGCTGAAAGAGGGAATTTATAATCAGGATTATATATGTAAAATAATCCTACATATTATTTTTGTTAGAAACATATAAGAAGAAAAACCTGGTTATAGAACTAGTTCCATTGAACTGCTTTTCTAATTCAGCCATGTAAATCTTGAACATAATAGACCTATTTGTAAATAATTAAAAAATAATTTCAAAAATTTTAACGTTTAGATAAACCTGAGAATACAATCCAAATTGCAGAAAAGATAATTGTACCGTGAAGGAATTGCCGCAGCAAAAAGGATTGGCGGAATTTGCCATATTTGGTGAGGTTGACTAGTCAATGATTTTATTACGTATTCAAGAATATCTTTCTCCTGTTAAATATCAAACGAAAAGGAAAAAAAAAGCCATGTGATAATATACATATATAATATAAATAATTAATTACTAGTATACCTTGGAGTCTGTTTCGACTGTGTCAAGATTATCGTCATGAGAATTATCTCGCAACAAATTCTGTAATTTTGAAAATTGCGTGGATATAGAAGTAAAATCACATTCTTGTGAAATAAATCCTTCGGCCAAATAATTCCACCGTTTTTCAATCAGACCTAACAAACCTATCTCCTGTTTAATTGTCAACAAAAATCGGTAGATTAATTCCATATTAAAACCACTATACTCAATTTTTTTTTTAAAAAACAGAATAATAGATTAATATATTACAATAGTTTCTAGAAAGTTCCGCATGGATGAATCCATTAAAGATTGTAAAACCCTAATCCATTGATTTTTTGGCGCGCTAAAAATCAAATTAGCGCCAGATAAAATCTTGATTGTTTTTTCGCTCAAAAAATACGACAAACTTTTCGATTTCCATTCATTCCACGCAATTAATTCCTTAAGCCTTTCAGAAACCCTAATTAAAATAATAATAATTGTTATTGTTATTATAACAATATTAATAGAATGTATAAATTAACCAGCTTGAAGTACAGAAAAAAAAATATAAGAAATTATCTTGCCTTGGATCCATTTGTTGGCCTTCAGAGAAGATATTTCCATGAAAATTATTCTTTCTGATAAAATGTACAATTTTTTCAGCAGAAGAGATATAAAACACCGAGTTTTTTCTCTTTAATATCTCTTCAATTAGAAAAAACAACGGACCCACAAAATCTTGTTCTGCTTTAAAAACCATGCCATCGTCTGAACAAAAACTCGTGCTTTTTTCATTCGGCATGAAATTCAGATATTCCATTTTCACGGTTAATTTATCCACGTAATTTCTCTTATTAAATTCATCTAATTTAGAAATATAATCCATTTCCATTTCAATTACGGCAGAAAATAAAGCAAAGAGATTTTTGGACATTAATGTCTGTGATTGAATAAAACGCTGTAATACTAAATTCCTTGCATTTGACAAAGTTTCTGAAGAAATTTTTGCGAGTCCCTGCATTTAAATTTCTCATTTAGATCCCAAAAGTTTTGATTTAGAAGAAAATAATGGCTAAAATGTAAAAAAAAAAAAATGTTATGTGTATCACATTCTTTCCTTGATTTCTGTTTCTCTCCATAAAAACGACTGAAGAAAACAAAATCAATTCAAACCTTTGGAAAGAGAGGATTGGATGTCAGATCATCCAGTGCTAAATCAAGCTCACGAACCGAGTCACAGTACTCATCGGATTCACGTAATTCCTTCAAGACCTGTAAAACCAACATCAAATAAACAAAAAGTAACATCAATTTACATGAGAATCGAAGACATTCTTACATACATCTTCAAAGAAGATTCCCCAACGGAGAGCAGACTTGACGGAATCCGGACTCCACTCCGCCGCGCAGCCGGACGACTGGTGGCCGGAGGCGAGTATAAGCATGTCGACGAAGGGTTTTATCAGAGAGAGGAGATCTTCTAGACCTATACTTGGGTGAGACCACGCCATTTTTGCACAGAGAGAGTTTTGCGCCAAGTTTTGAGTTCTGAGATGGAGGGAGAATAGAATAGAGTCACTTTCTGCAAAAATGACCCTCCTTTTTTCAATATTTAGAATAGGATAATAGAATAGCCCTAGTTAACTCCAATTCCTTATTTTTCACCTCCTTTTGAGTTATCTCATTGAGTCATGTTAGCACTCTTATCTCGACCATTTAATAAAAAAATTTGTCAAATCTTAACATTTTATTTTCTCAAATTTATAAATATTTTATGACAAGATGTGTATGGTCATTAAAACATAATCATGTAATTGGTTGAATTTGTATTTTGTGTTTCATCCTCGATTTAGTGAGAACCGTTGAATTTGTTTATGTTCATCGGATCTTAATCATGGTTTTAATAAATCATGTTCCAAAGTTATGTTCAAATATTAATACAAATATAATATGAAGAGTCCACTCATTAAAATATAAATAATTTTTCTTTTCTTCTTAATGAAATATTTTATTTCAATATTAAAATCATCAAATATAAATTTGTTGGAATTTTCTCTTTATTTTGAATTCCATATTGTTATCGTTCCAATTTAATTTTTTTTTTTTTTGGCTAAAATTTATGAATATATACTATATAAGGGAACATGTAAAAAAATGATACGCTCATTAGCTCTTATCTTAATGTATTGCGGGTTTCAAAATAACATATGTGATAAATTTATATATAATCAACCTCATTGTAACAATTAAAAGAAGTGGTGATAATTTTTTTGAAGAAAATGAGTTATGCTACATTTTTCTATGTATCGTATATATACTTTTCGCATATATATAAATATAACATTTCCCTTTTAAACATCATCTTAAATATAATAATTATTTTTTTTATTTTTTTAATGTAAATAATGTATAATTAAATCTTATGTAGTTTCAACTAAAATCTTTGAAATAAATTTTGTATTTTTATTTTTGTTGATCTCCTTCGTCTAAATGCCAAGAGATAATGAATAAGAAAACCAAAGAGAATAAAAAAATGGATGTCCTTTTTATTATAGAAATCTTAATACAAACATAAATTAAGATCATAAAATAATCCTCCAAATTAGTTAGCGGATTATTATTTTTTGTATTTTATGAATTTATTATTTATGTTATTTTATTTCTCATATATAAATTTATTTATATAGAGTTATCCGTCCTTATAAAATTATATGTGATATAGATAATATTTTTGAATGAATAATAAATGGATAGAATATCTTATGATGTAATTCACAATGATTTTAAACATAGCTAACTTATTTAACATAATAATTATATATTATTTATGTACTATGAATTCATTTCAAATTTTTATTTTAAATTTTCATAATTGCAATTTATACATTATAGATTGAAATAAATAATAAAATTGAAATATTCGCAGCAAAGTGCCAGTATTATTCTAATCAAAATATTAGTTTAAGTTGAAGATAAAGAGTTCACCCATCAAATATTGTATTTTCTTCTACTGACACCTTCAAATATAATTTTATTTGAATTTTCTTTTCATTTTGAACTTTATATTGGTATGATTCTTATTTAATTTTTTTTGCTTCTCTAGCCCGTCCTTTCACATTTCACAAAATGTGATTTTTGCAAATTAAAAAAAAAAAAGAAACACAAGTGTATTTCTATAAATAGAAAAGAGAAGTTGGACAATCTGAAAAAATTAGAGTGAAGAGCTGAGCTCGAGCTCTCATCTTCTCATCAATGGAGCAACTCACATCGTCTTTCTTCTCCACCAAACCACTCCCTCTCCCTCTCTCTCCCAACCCTCTCCACTTCCGTCGCCGGCGAACCACCTCCCTCCGAACCACCTCCGCCTCCAACTCCCCCGACCCAATAACCGCCCTGACCCGTCTCCTCTGGGGCCGGGCTCTACCTCCTCAGCCGCTCATCTCCGCCGTCCGTACCACCTGGTCCGCCGCCTGGCACCTCATGATGCGCCAGCTCGCGCCCTCCTCCTCTACCGGCTCCTACTCCCGCCCAGTCAGCCGGTTCCCTTCTGTCCCCTCCGTTTACTCCCAAAACCCTGGTCGTAAAACCTCTCTTCACCTCTACGTCGGCCTTCCTTGTCCTTGGGCTCACAGAACCTTAATCACTCGCGCCATTAAAAACCTCGAGCAGGACCTTCAAATCTCCATTGCTTCACCAGGATCGGACGGCTCATGGGAGTTTAAAGAATCCAGTACAGAAACAATCAAAAGCTCTGTTCTTGTTGCTGGACAGGACAGGGCGAATCGAAAGGGGAATTTGAGAGAGGTTTATGGAATGATTAATGGTGGATATGATGGAAGATCGACCGTACCGATGCTTTGGGATTCAGAGAAGAAAGAGGTGGTTTGTAATGAGAGTTATGGAATAATGGAGTTTTTGAATTTGATCGGTTCGGGCCCGAATCTTTTCCCGGCTGAGCTTCAAGAGGAGATTCAAAAATGGAATGAAATTATTTATCCCAGTGTTAATAATGGCGTTTATAGGTAAATACTTTATGTTCAAATTTACAAAAAAAAACTTATTAAAAATTGAAAAATCCCATCTATTCTTAGAAATTTCATAACAATTCAGGGGCACTTGTTGGGGATATTTTGCAATTTTTCCTTCGTTATTTTATTTCCCTTAAACTAATTATTGACCATACCATAAATTATTGTTTAACTTAATAGATGTGGGTTTGCGCAAAGTCAAGAAGCATATGATATAGCGGCGAGTGAATTGTTTACCACTTTAGACAAAATCGATTCTCACCTCTCCACTAATCGTTTCTTATGTGGCGACACTCTCACTCTAGCCGACATTTGCTTATTCACGACTTTAATTCGGTTCGATCTTGTGTATAACGTGCTTTTTAAATGCACAAAAAAGAAGCTTGTTGAGTACCAAAATTTATACGATTATATGCGCGAAATATATCAGATTCCTAAAGTTGCAGAAACGTGTAATTTTGAAGCGATAATGGATGGATATTATCGGACTTTATTTCCGTTAAATCCGGGTTCTATTCGACCCGTTATGCCATTGGATTGTGAGAGCGATTCTCTCTCTAAACCTCATAATAGAGATTCTCTCTCTAAACCGGTTCAGCTGAGTTCTGTATAGTATGAAATTTGTTCCAATAAATTAAATGCTGTAAATTCAATGAATTATATGAATTATATTGTTGTATATTTTTGAAGTGAATGATTGTTTTAATAGTACAATTGAATTTATATGGCTGTAAATTCTATTACTTTATGTAGCATATTTCTTTTACATTCTAAAATTATATTCGCTTAAAATAAATAACAATGCTGAGAGTTTATCATAAGCTTTGGTTAAACATTGTAACGTATTGTATCAAATATCAATTATACAATTTCCATATTTTATTCTATTTCATTTTTCTTTTATTAATCATAGTGGTAAGTGCTCATGAGAATTTGAATAAAGATGATTATCTTTAATATAGTCTATAACTTCATCACATGTCAGATATTTAATAGAAAGTTCTTTTTTTATGCATTCCCTGAAAAATTTGAAACAAGATAAAACAAATTAATTAGTAAATAAAACCTCTAAATTTTTTACCCTATTTTTCAATCCTTGTGTTCTTTTTTCCCTAAAATTATTTGATGTTTAATTGCATAATTCTGGCAAAAATAAATATTGTCATGTAAGCTTTTATATGAACGCTTGATATAAACTAATTCAATTACCTAACTTTTGTTGAACTGATTTGGTTCGGGATAATCTCATCCACTGAGAATATATTGCTCTGAAAAAAGAAAAATAATTAATTATGTTTAAATTGAACAACTGAACTGAATTTATTAAATAATTCATTAATTAAATTACCTTGTTTTCATGCAAAATTTCATTATTGTGTATTATATCATCAATATTTTTTCCTTCCCGACATATAGAAACGACACCGAAATTCTCACATATTTTTCTTACCTGGAAAAATAATTTGATTAATTTCTTATATTTAATTAAAAAATTACGTACCAATTATGCTAAAATTAACCCAATTTAATATTTTGCAGCATAAAATTTCACAATATCGGTTTTAAGATATTTCATGATATAGTTTTACAAAAATTATTTTATTTCATAATTGTATATTATATACAATATATTTTTCTCTTTTATTTTATGTAAAATATTATTTTACTTTTACCTGATCAGAAATCCAAACTCCAGGAATTCCAAATGATTCCAACAAATCAGATCCACACAAAAGCATAACTTTCAAAGAACCTAAAAAAAATTACAAGGGTAAAAAATAATGAAACTAAATTACGATTATACCCCTTTGTAATTTTACCTTTATTAATCAAACCGCTTTTGCATAAAGAACCTTGCACCCTAGACAAAACTGTCAGGGTTCTTTGATAACTGCTTTGTTTTGCCTATAATAATAATTTAAATCATTCAGACAAAAATTAAAAATGCAAAAAGAAATAAATTAGTTTTTCCTTTTTTTATAGGAATAAAAAGGAATATTAAATTACCTCCCATGAATCTACCATTATAAATGAGGAGCTTTTACAAGCCAGCTGGCACATTTTAACTCTATGGACGGCCGAAATAAGATCCTACAAAAAAAAAAAAATTATTTATTGGATTTACAAACATATTATTGAGAAAATTAGGGTATAGATGTAAATATACCTTTTTTTTATACGCATCATTGACTGGAGAAATATAACCGCAAAGTACCACAAAACCTCTTGAATTTAATTCATCTCTTGCTAGCTCTAATAAATGATTTTTTTAAAACATGAGAAATACTTGAAAAATAAAATAGCCCAATATAATAAATGATATCAAAATTTGGAAAATGAGTAAGAAAAATAAAATATGATAGATTAATTTACCAAACATTCTTAAATGCATGTATGTTGGTGGATTGAAACTTCCTGTTGAAACCAAAACAACATATTTTGGATTCCTGAAATAAAGAGAATTAAAGGAGAAAATTTTGTGATTTTTTTTATTTTGTTGAGAGGATTTTGTAAGATTAAATTTGTAGAAGGGCCAAAACGGAAAATTCACCTGACTGAGGATTTTGACTGGTCTAATAGATCTAGCGAAATCTTGTCCAATGGTAGGTCAAAATCTCCTTCTGCCTCCATTGACATAAGGCTGATTTAGGGTTTACCGGTTTAGAGAGAGAGAGAAAAAAAATCTGCCATTTTTAAAAAATACTTTAAGACCCAAAATAATCGTTGAAGTATGAAAAAAAAACTGACAATTTTGCAAATGAAAGAAAAAAAAATCCTAAACAAATATCGTCATTGAAACCTAATGTATATACATCAGATCAATTGCCGACTGAAAAGATTGCAATTTTGCGCATACATTTAATTTGTAAAGCAACGGATCCTCAAAAATGTTTGGATAAACCAAACTTACACCTAAATTAATCCAAAATTACGCAATCAGCCACGATTTAAACCAACAATGCCTACATTAACCCTCAATTCTGCAATCAAGCCCCAACCAATTAAACCTCATTCGCCCTCAATTCATCCCCAATTGCAAATAACACACCAAAAATAGCCAACAAAAATTAAAACAAACACGAAACGAGAAAGAGAGAAGCCCGACCTGGAGTCACGCGGCGGAGCCGGCGACAAGGAGGCGCAAAAACGACTAGCGAGTGAGTAGCTAGTGATGAACGGCAAGTAAGGTAAGTAGCAACGATTCTCTTTCTTTCTTTCTTTCTTTTATTTTTCTGTTTTTTCCTCCCACCTTTCTCTGTTTCTCTATAGTGGTCTAAATATAATTTCTATATTTTACAAGGACTAAAGTGAAAAGACCAAATTCTACATATACCCTTACAAAACCACAAATCTCATTTCCATCCCTCCAAAAGCTCACCCTCTTCGCTTCGCTTCCATGCTCTCTCCTCCTTCTTCACCTCTCTCTCTCTTCTCCAACATCTCCTTCACAAACCCTTCTCTTCCGCAAAAACGGCGAATAACGCGAGTGGAAATGAGGGACCGGAGCAAGAACAGGAGGCCGACGCAGAGAGGCCGCTACCTCAGCTCGGAGGCAATCCAGGCCGTCCAATCTCTCAAGCGGTCCAAATCGACGGTCGTCAGTGATGGGTCTGTGGCGGCGGTGGGGCCCAAGGTGCAGAGACTGCTCAAGGCTGATATGATTGCTGTCATGCGAGAGCTTGTCACTCAACAAGAACCTCTTTTGGCTCTTTTGGTATTCTTTCTTCTTTTCTTTGTGAATTCATGAATTTAAGTTTCTGTTGTTTCATCCATTTAACTTAGAATTCTTTTGGCATTGCTCAGAGTTTTTAGTGAGTTTAGTAATACCATTACTGTGTAACTTATCATGAAAATTAAAAAAGAATAGAAAAAGATGGAAATTGTCAACTTAAGCCTCAAATTTTAATGTAAATTTGTGTCCATTTAAAATAATTCTCCTCAATTGTGCAAGTAACAGTATGCCATAATTTGACCCAAATTCAGTAGAATTTAATCTTGTAAAATTAAGCATCAATTTACTGCCAAGTGCCAAACTTGCAATTAAATACCAATTTAGCAAAGAAATAATATCATGAGATAATTATGTAATATTTTTCTATATTAGGTATTTGAAGAATTACGAAAGGAGCCTCGTTACAAGCCTCGACTCTCAATGTACACCGATTTAATAACCGTTCTTGCGAGACATAATTTACAAAAAGAGCTCGAACAAGTTTGTGCTTATCTCAAAACCGAATATTACTTGGAAACCGACATAGAACGCTTCAATCTTATATTAGGGGCACTATTGGAATTTGGCTTTGTGCATTTAACGATGGATTTGTATCGATTGATGAAATTGTGGGAGTGCGAGCCGGACAAATTTACGTATAGAATTTTGATAAATGGGCTTGAGTTGAGGGGCGAAACGGACATTTTACAGTCTGTAAGATTTGAGGCTGAGAGAAGATTTGGATCTTTAGATTTTCTAGAGGAAAAAGAAGAGGACTCAGCTAGTAATGGTTTATGATTTTTCTTTATATTTACATAATTGTTAGTTTATTGTATACATTTTTTTTCTTTGTAATATGTTCATAGAATGATTCACTTTTGAGGGTAGTGGTAATGTAAAACTTGATATTTAGTAGAAAAAAATGAAGGAAAAATGACATCAGTTTTCCGAAGGCATTCGATATTTGTAATTTTGAGTAAATGTAATTTGACAAGTTTAGTAAGATTAAAAATTTTAATTTTCAAATTTTAGAAAAGCAATTTGGATAATAATTGGAAGGATTCACAATCAATTGTCAGTTGGTATTAATGTTGAAGATTTGCCAAGAAAAAATAAAGCCATAAAATAATGAAATTTATGATATTCTCAAGTTTGACTCTGCTTATTACACAGGCTATAAACCCAAAAACCAAACTAAAATGACAAATCAAACTCCACAACACAAAAAATGTAACTTTATACGTTCATAACACCAAAATAAAACTTTGTATATTTTTACAACCTCATGCAACAATATCTGTATCCTTTTTAAATTAAACCACACAAATTTCTCCACCCCTTGTAAAGAACCTTTCCTACAAAGAATGCTACCATATCATATCATAACCATACCTACCTATAAAATAAAACAAAATAAATAAAAAAACCTTACAAATAAACCCCTCAAAACCAAATATAAAAAACACTGCACCCAAATAAAACACGGATGGACCGATTCAATAAACAAATAAACATATAAAAAAAATGATTTACATAAAGTTGAGGAAATAATGAGACTGGTGCCAATAAGTGTGATAAAAGTATCTATGATGATGAATCGTGTAAAAATTGGAAGGCCGGAATCTCGCGCAATTCTTCTGCAGTTTCAACTTCCGTAAAATCTTTTTCCTGTAGAGATGTGGATATATCGTCTACTGAGAACGGTATGCTGCATTTAAAATAATTAAATGAAATAAATAAATAAAAATATTTTCTAAACTGTTAAATTCTTTTTTTGGGAAATTTGCAGAAAAATCCTTTATTTTCTAAAATTGCCAACGAAAGCTCTTGTATTGTTTGAAAATTCAAAATTAATTAGTAGTTTTAATTAAGTGGCTCTAAATGATATCATTTTTGAAGAATAGAGTTTTTTTTGTAATTTTCAATAATGCACGGGCTTTTTTGTAAATTTCCCTTTTTTAATTTTTTTTAAATACCTTGAATTGTCATCAAGCAAGAAAGAGCTGCTGTCAGCATCATTGGAATCCTCAGTCATTAAAATTCGCATGCTAGACAGAACCTAAAAAGGAAAAAATATAAATTAAATTGAGAAAATTTAAAACATTTATTTTATTTTATTTCTGTAATAATTTTCAGGGAAAATGTAATTTTAATTAAACTCACATTGGAAGAGACGCTCTGAGTGTTGTATTTATCGTCCCAATATTGCGTGCAGATTCTATACAATTGTTGCACGCTCAATATCTGCACAAAAATAATTAATTAATTAATATATTTATTTATTAATTATTAATATTATTGTTATTACTATTATTTATACTTACAGGACAAAGATCATGGACAATCTCATCGTACGAGATTCTATACTTCTGGAAAATCACCTGTACAATTACAAAACAATAAATCAGAAAAACAAATATCATATAATATAATCATATTTTTCCAATTTCCAAAAAGTCAAATAATTCATATTTCATGAATATAAATAGAATTATTCACATACCAAGAAACCAACAGCCTGTCTTATATGCTTCAGTTCATCCCACGAGGTACCGGCATACTACAAAAAAATACAAAGAAATTAATATAAAAAACCAACAAAAAATAATTTCACCATTTTTGAATTAAAAATATTATTTTTTTTAATCTTACGTCAGATTTAGCTTTGGCGCACCACATTTCCAGGTCAGCAAGACCGGCTTTCACATACTCACCATTGGTGAATGAACAGCACTCGCGACGCAACAATAAACTACAAAATTGAATTAAATTATTATTATTATTATTATTATTATTATTATTATTATTATTATTATTATTATTATTATTATTATTATTATTATTAAAATATACCTGTTGAAGAGCTGAACGTTAATATATGAAAACACTTGCGTAAAGATCTTCTGACACAACACAGGCGGCACCTAAACACCCAAAAACAACAAACAATTAATAACAAATAAACAAAAAAACTACTAAATGAATTAAATAAATAAAATAAATTACATGATTTTCTTGTAGCATATTCAAAAGCTTATCAAGACCGTCAATAATGCCCTGCCAGTGATTCGTTTGAGGCTGATTCTTCCTCGCCTTCATTCTTGGCGCCTTCATTAAATCACAGAATTAAATCCACCAAAATTACAAAAAAAAAACATCAAAAATATACAAAATTTTACGATTAAATACCTGGATGCAAAGGGAGATTAGAGAGGAGAGATCCTTCTTGACATTATCTCTAATAATTCCGTATATTTTTTCCACATAAGCAGTTAATTGCTGCTTGAAAAGCAAGGCAGGATATTTGGCCTCCACGAGCCGCACGAAATCCGTTGCCTCAAAGTTTATGTTCGATAAAGACGGCGACCTAAAACTCTGATAATAATGAAAAAAATAATAACAATTAAGTTATTTAATCAGATAATTAATGGGATATATGGGATATTTGCAAAACAGCCCCTGCATTATGCCGAAATTGTAAAAAAGCCCATGCATTGTTGGAAATTTTTTGAATTTTGGTAATAATGCATGTGTTTTTTTTTTGGCAAGTTCCAATAATATAAGGGCTTTTTTGCGATTCCGGCATAATGTAGGGACTTTTTTGTAAATGTATAATAAAATTAGGGTTTGATAAACGTACTTGAGCCATACGGCCGAACAAAGAAGTTGGTGGCGGTTTTTTACGCGGCGGCAAACCGGTCGAGCCAGCTGGCTTTAAGCTTTTTTGTAATAAAAATAATAAACTTGAAGTATTTGACAGCCAATACGCCAAATTCTCCGTATTTTCCTCATTCTAAACAAAAAAGATTAATAAATTAATAAAAGAGAAGTACATATATGTGTGTTAATAAATAAAATAATAAGAAAATAAATGATTACTTCAATGGCGGAACCGATTAATTGGATGAGACGGTCAAAAACAGAAGTTTTTTCAGCCTCAAAAGATTTCCAGTTTAAGAGGCATTTGTATATTGTTGTGGCTGCAACTGGCTTGCCGTTACTAAACCCTAGGTTTTTACTCACAACATTTATTAAAGCATCAACCGTCTCCTAAAAAATTAAAAAAAAAATAAATAAATAAATTTTAACCAATTAATGATTAATATAGTAGTAATTATTGACTAATTTACGTGTTGGCGCTCAGTGAAGGTTCGTTTTAGTTTAATTTCGTTGTTTACGAATTCCTTGACACCTGGCGGCGCACTTTGAGGCTCCTATAAAAGAGTAAGAACAAAAAATGAGAAAAAAAAAAAAAAAAGATGCATTATTTGAAAGAAAATATAAAAAAGAGTTTAGATATATTTATTTACCTTGGGTGGTTGTTCTTCAACAGGTGTTTCATCATGGAAACCATTCGCAATTATCTGAAATTAAAAAGACAATTTTAGAAAGGAAACCAAACAAAAAAGGGCAAATATGAAAAAATAATAATTATTATTAATATTATAATAAAAGAATAATGACCTGATGCTTTGGAGTAACAGGAATGGATAAATGCTCAGACATGCTAATTTGTTTGACAGGTGTCGAGTTCATAAAGGCCTGTTGCCTTAGTATTTTATCTTCCGTTTCCATATTCGCTATTTTCTCTCTCAACCTGTATTAAAAATATTAAAAATAATTCATTTTATTCAAAAAAGAAACTGGGAAAAAATATTAAAAAAACGAACCTTTGCATGGCCTTGTTAAGGTCTTCGATTTTGGACTGAGCATCGATCGCCTTTTTGAGTCTTTCTTCGCTTATTTTATTCGTTTCTTCGTATTTCTTTTCCGTTTCGTTTATTTTAATCTCAAGCGACCCCACCAATTCCTTCGAAATATAAATAAAATATATATTACACTTAGACACAATACAAGAGAATATTTGGGGGAATTTCATATATACACTTCCGAAAACTCAAAATATCAAACTCAGCCTTCAAAAACTGCAAATATCAAATTTACCATTCCAAAAACTGCAAATATCAAATTTACCCTTCCAAAAACTCAAAATATTAAATTTACCCGTCCAAAAACTGCAAATATCAAACTTGCCCATCTGTTTTTTTGTGATATTGTTGATATTTTGGAAGGGTAAATTTGATATTTGCAGTTTTTGGAATGGTAAATTTGATATTTTAAGTTTTTGGAAGGGTATATATGATTAAATTTGACAATATATCGTAAAATTAAGTCAAATTAAACTACCTTGAGTTTATCATTTTCAGCTCTGAGCGTATCCACAACTTCAGTATCGACAACAGGGACCTCTTTGATGACAGGTTCAACCTCAAGGGCCTTTTTGGAATTTTCGCGCTCTTTCGCCAACTCGGTTTTCGTCTCTTTGTACTTCTCTTCCATCGCATTTAATGCGGCCTGAAGCTTCGTGTTCTCTTCTTTCTTCGACGCCTCCAAATCAGCCTAATTAAAAAAAAGAATAAATTAAATTAATAAAATATAAGATAATATAAAGGAAATTAAAAGAAGAAAGGGATTATTTTTTTATTGTACCCTCATGCGTTTTTCGAGATCTAATCTCCATTGGAGATCTTCAACTTGCTTCTCAAGTTTGTTTTTGGCGGCTTGAAGAGCTCCAGTTTCTCTCGCCGCCTAATTAATACAAAAAATAAACAAAAATACAAGCGATAAATTTTACTTGTTAAATGACATGATAACACAAAAATGACGGTTAATTTAATTAAGATTTATACCAATTTGAGTTTGCGTAATTCTTTTCTTGCGACTCTTCCTCTCCAATGGCATTGTGTAGTGAGTGTCGCTTTTCGAGTTCTTGAATAATGTAAATGCGCCAAATATTGCCGACAGCAACTCTACAAGAAAAAATAAAAATAAATAATTTAAATAAATTATCATATATTTCGGATTTAAAAGGATAAATCTTTATATTCACATTTTTAGAAGGGTAGTTAAACACGATATACTTCCGGATTTGAAAAGGACAAGTTCAATATTTTAAAGTTTCAGAAAGGTAAATATGTGTTGTGATGAAGTTTCAGAAGGATAAATATGTGTTGTGATGAAGTTTCAGAAGGATAAATATGTGTTATGATGAAGTTTCAGAAGGGCAAATATGTGTTATGATGAAGTTTCAGAAGGATAAATATGATAATTTGAAGTTTTAAAAGCATAAATATGACATTTTTAAGTATTAGAAGGACTAAAACCTGAATGAGAATCGCAGCTTTAGTCTGGCGTCTGAAAAGCAGTTCTTTCCTCGCCGACATTCCACGGAGACCCGATTGCACCGAAATTGCAGAGGAAACCAACGTGTTGTAATTCTTACACGCGAAATGCATTCTATAGAATGTTTGTATCCTAACCGACGCCGACTCTCTGCGTAACTTCTCATAAACTTTTCTCGCATTCTCACCTTCAAAAAAATAATAAAAACAATTAAGGCGTAAGTCCAAAAGCTACGTTAGTAACATAATCATATGACATGAGTATTTTTATATGATTGTAACTTAATTATTGTTCTACTAATTTTGCCGTTCAAATCCCTATACTTTATTAAATCTGCACTTTTACTCCTTTTATTAATGAAACAAGCTACAATCATCATCCAAATATAATAAATATAAGGACTAAAAGTGCACGTTTAATAAAGTACAGGGATTTAAACGCCAAAATAAATAAATAAATACTTCAGGGATCAAAATGTAATTTTAACAAAATACAGGGACTAAATCGCGAACCTCTAATAACGGTTTGGATCTGCAAAACGGCCCTTTTGAGCTGAATGAAAGTTTTGCAGGCCAAATAAGACCTCACTTTCATTTGTATCAAACTCGCCGCTTTTCCTAACACTTCGTTTCTCCTAGCGTCTAATTCCGCCATCTGTCCCGCTCGTAAAAACACTTTTGTCTTTCCAATCTGGAAAAAAATATTAAAATTATTAAACCCTAAACCCTAAAAGAATTAAATATCTGTCATTTTATGTTAAAAAGTTGACCTGATAGCCTTTGAGTTTTGCCTTCTCTAGTAAAATCTTTGTCGCATTTACCTCGTCCGTGCTGCCAACAAATAAACCAATTTAATATAATATAATACAATTTTATTTATTTTATTTTATGTTATATGATATAATATAATATAATATAATATAATATAATATAATATAATATACCTTCCAGTCAAAACGTCAGGAGCGAGAAGGCCGAACCGATCAATAAACTCGTAAAAAGTTCTTCTCGTTGGATAACCAGCACAACTAATCCTAATCGCCTCCATTACACCCTAAAATCCCCCAAAAAAAATAATTCAAAAAATAATTCTTTTTTTTTTTTTAAATAATTTACAATAATTTGTAATTCTTACGCCGCATCTGAGCTGCTGAAGCACATTTTGATTCTCAAAAATCGAAGGTTTTAATAAATTATTTGGTTTAACGCAACGAATGTAGTGCGGCTCGGTCGAGCTGAGCGTTTCTAGAAGCGCCATCAATTGTTGCTGCATTAAATACATTTCACATTAAAAAACATTATTAAATTATTAATTATTAATACAAGAAAGGATTTAAAACCTTGAATCTGGAGCCGATAGAGGAGAATTTGGAGGATTTGTTAGAATCGTCAGAATTTGAGGGAAAAAGGCTCGAAACGAAATCGCAAGTTGAAGCGTTGAGCAAAGCTTGGTGCTCTGCTATAACGTAATCCTTGTTTTTGTCCAGAAATAAGTCGGTCTGATACGTAACCTTTTATTAAAAAAAAAAAAGTTGTCAAATGTTTTTATGGTTGGCATATTAATGAATTTAGATGTAGTTTTATAAGATTTTGAGGGTGAAATGGTAATTAGGCAGAACTTGGAGGGCTATTTTGTTAAAAGTAAAAACAACTCTGTCTGTTAAGTAACCTTTTAAAAAATGAAAAAAATGTTAAATATGTTTATGTCTGACAGACTAACAAATATGGACGTAGTTTTATAAGATTTTGAGGGTGAAATGGTAATTATGCAAAATTAGGAGGGTCATTTTGTAAAAAGTTAAATAAAATGCTTACATCGCCAGCGTAATGACAGATGGTGAAATCTGTGCGAGATAATTTTGGTTTTGTGAGTCTTTTGTGGTTTTTGAAAGTTGTGTATAATTTTTGGGCGAATGTTTCGTGTGTAGATCTTGGCAGCATACTGCAAAATAAATAAATGACAAAAAATATCAATAAAAAATCTGAACTTTTTATTTGAGGGATTAAATTTGTAAAATAAGAGAAATATAAGGATCTAATTGTAAAATTAGAAAACCTACCAACACTCGTCAAGAAGAGCGATAATTCCGCCAGGTTTCTGAATGGCAAAAATAAAAAATAAAAAACAAATTAATATGAAGATAATTAATAAGTCCATGTACAAATTTATAAAAAAAGCTCAAACCGAGTGAGAAAAGGATAAATTTAGGGTTTAGGGTGTAAGAGTACCTTCTCAATTAGGTCAAGAACATCTTGGTTGTCAATAAACTCGATATAACTCCAGTTTATTTCCTCTTTCGTATATTCTTCTTGCTCCATTTTGAAAACATGCTGCATTTAATGAAAACATAACTAGTCAGAAATCTATGACATTTAATTATACAAAAAATATGGATAAAATATTCTATATTTCACTCTCTTAGTAAAAAATAAAGCGATCAAATGTTTCAGACCTGATTGAAATGTTGCTGTAGCTTTTCATTCGTCAGATTGATGCAAAACTGCTCAAAACTGCCATAAAATTAATTATTAAGAATCATAAAATAATTCAAATTAGCAACCATATAAAATAAACGTAAATATTAGGCTTAAAATTAGGCTTCAATGGCAAAACTAGGCTTAAAAAACCGTAAATATCTTAGTAAGTCAAAAAGGGCATTTATTTCAAAAGCCGTTAGGGTTAGGGTTTCAAAAAACGAGCCTTTCCACACACACACACACACTTAAAAGCGTACCGAAAAAGCACCTGTTAATCTTGAAGCTCTCAAAACCGTAAATATCAAGCACTCCTATCAAAACCTTCGAGTTTGGATCTTGTCCTATCGAGCTGTTTATTTTATTCACCAACCTAAAAAAAAAAAACAAATTCATCACAAAAAAAAATAACATCAGTTTCTCATCTTATTTCTTCCTCTGAAATTGTTCAGTTTTCTCAAATTTTCAAGTTTTAAGGGGTACTGAGAAATGCACCAATCAAATTGAAAGCTTATACTTGTAAAATACATTTTTTTGCATGTAAAACCCAAAATTGGAAGATTACATTCAAAACACTCAATTTTTCCAATGTTTCAAAATTTAAACTTTTCAGGGGTGTAAATGAGAAAAGTACCAATCAAAAAGGCGAGAATAAACGATCTTAGCCAAAGCGTCTCTACATAACGCAGCATCGCTCGGACTCAAAGTCTTAATAATATTCTCATCTCTCGTCACAATAACTCTCTTGCACAACGCGTCCTCCAACGATTTCTCATCACACCTGTTAAAATTAAAAAAATATTAAAATTGAATTAAATTAGGGTTTTGTGAAATTAGGGTTGTTTTGTTTTCTAACAAGAAGAGCTCAGCAGCGGTTTTCAAATGAAACCAAGATTTATTAAAAAAATATTAAAAATGCTTGAGTCGAATAA
The DNA here is from genome assembly GCA_027726005.1 of Juncus effusus. Lineage (NCBI taxonomy): Eukaryota > Viridiplantae > Streptophyta > Magnoliopsida > Poales > Juncaceae > Juncus > Juncus effusus. The sequence goes on along the minus strand of CM050906.1, from coordinate 175,859 downwards.
AATTAGGGTTTCGTAAAAATTAGGGTTTCTTTGTTCCTTACAAGAAGAGCTCAAAAGCGGTTTTCAAATGAAAACATGATTTACTAAAAAATACAGAAACCTTTGAATTCAATAAAATTAGGCTTTGTAATAAAATTAGGGTTTCTTTCTTCCTTACAAGAAGAGCTCAAAAGCGGTTTTCAAATGAAAACATGATTTACTAAAAAACACAGAAACATTTGAATTCAATAAAATTAGGGTTTTGTTTCATACAAGAAGAGCTCAGCAGCGGTTTTCAAATGGAACCAAGACTTATCGTCTTTCGGTTTCGATGAGTCAGCTTCGCCCGCCTCAGCAAACTCAATATTCCCCAAGTGGAGAATCGCCGCCACAACCCTAAATATCGACTCCTGTAAAAAAAACAAAAAATTAATTAAACATGACAAATAAATATAAAGGGCATTTTCGTAATTTTACCTGTTCGTGGTTATTGATTCCGACTACTTCCATGGCCTTGCGCGTTTCCAAATACTCTTTCGTTTCGTCGAGTCCAGTGATTTTGTAACAGTTTGATTGGTTTAAGTAGTGAAAAGTTTGCGGCTCGCCCAATTTATATTTGTCCTTGTGCTGTTATTAAATAAAAATAATTTATTATTTTTCATGTAGTTTTTAAGATATTCTATAGAACTATTGGGATTTTTTACTTATATTTTTCTCAAATTTATAAAAAAACGAACTTTTCAAATATTAGAGAAACTATTGTTAACTTCCCATTTTTCAAAATAAGAAGTTAACATTATGCTGTTTTGAGTATTTCACAAGTCAGGGAGTCTCTTTATGCTGTTCTCACACAAATATACCGTTTAATATTCTCAATATACCGTTTAAGACATCCAGTATACTATTTTTTAATACCTCAGGAGGGGCGGCGCAAAGCATGTAGAAACAGTGGTAGTTTCTCTCTGGATCCGAAATCTGACACACGCGCGATCTTTCTAGAAGGTAAGTCCGAATCGCGGCGCCGGAGATTCTGCCGCTCTGGTCGAACTGAATCTCCACAAATTTACCGAACCGACTGTCAAAAGAAAAATAATAAATTATTAATTTATTGTTTTTATTTTTATTTTTATTTTTATTTTAAAGGGGGGTTAAATGATGGGTTTTGTTTTTGTACCTGGAGTTGTTGTTTCTTACGGTCTTTGCGTTTCCGAATGCTTCTAAAACCGGATTTGACTGCAAAATAAAAAAATTTAAAATAAATTGGAATTAGGTTATTATGATTATTATAACTATTATTATAACTATTATTATTATTATTACTATTATTATTATTATGCTTCTAAAACCGGATTTGACTGCAAATTAAAAAAACTAAAATAAATTGAATTTATGTTATAATTATTATTACTATTAATAATAATAATAATTTATTATCATACATGTACCACTTATTCCTCAACGAGGCCGATTTCATCCCTAATTCACCTATTCAATTTTTCAAAGAACATTTCACAATTTCTTTTATTTAATAATAATAAATAATATATTCATCTCACTAACTTGAAGGACTTGTTGTTCTACGGTAGTTCGGCCCTGTTCGACTGGCTTTCCGCCCATGTAAGCCAAATACCGCATTATCATCTTCGTGCTTTCCGTTTTACCTGCTCCGCTTTCACCGCTCACCAAAATCGACTGACTCATACCATCATGAATCATCAACCTAAATTGAAATATAATATTCATTCAAATGATGTTTTTGACCGTACGCGTGAAAAATGTATCGTTTTAGTATGCTGTAGATTAGATTTTGTTATATTTGGAACTGTTTATCTTCGCTTGTGACTTCTATCGAAATCAGAATTCGTCAACTAATTTTCAGATATGTAGATGAAAAATATATTGTTTTAGTACGAGGCAGATTAAATTTCATGATATTAGGAACTATATTATATTATATCTTCACCATCATGTCATCAAAATTTGAACAAACTTAACGACCAAAAAAATTACATCATATGACAGTAAAGATATAAACTTCAAAATATTATCAAATTCACAATCTGCAACATACTAAACCAACATATTTTTCATCTACACAACAAAATATAATTTCACGTATTTTTTTAATAAAATAATAAATTAAATAAATAATGTACCGATAGGCAGCATCGGCAACGGCAAAAGGATGAGGACTTAATTCGCCAAAAGTGGCACCTTTATATTGTTCCATCATATGTTTGTCGTATAAATGTGGCAGCCTTCTAAACGGATTCACTGCTATCAATATATTTCCTGTATATGTCTACAAAACAACAAATAAATAAAATTATTTACATAATAATATGAAAAAAAATAATATATTTAGGTCATTTTTTGACTTTAGATATATTTTGGCAATGATTTTGAATGAAAATTATATTAAGTTCATTAGGTCATATTCAGATATATTTTAACAATAATTTTGGACAAATATTATCTTATATTTAGTTAGGTTATTTATTTATTTATTTGTTTGCTTGACTTACGTAAATCTCGTTCATGTCGTAACGAGATTTTAGGTTTTGAAGAACGCCAGGCTCGTGTAAGTAGGCGAGTTTGGTCATGTCATCAACGCCACATGGCGACGCCTCAGGATCTTTCGGATGCACACTCGACATTTTAACCACAACCTAAAAAAATAAAAATATTACAAAAAAGGTAAATAAATATAGAAGGTATGTTAAATTTGAGGCGAATTATGTTGGAAAAAATTGCAAGAAGGAAGCTTTCTTTGGTAAAATAATTAACAAAGTTCGGAAATTTAATGAAATTATGATAAAATTGAACGGAATAAATAAATGAATAAATAAATTACGGTTTTGTCATTAGTGGTTTGGATCTTGATAGAATCTCCATTGACTTCCAAAACTTCACCGTCAATCCACGCCTCGTCAGGATCTTCGGCCCAAACTTGAGTTCCAACCGTTACATTGACTTGAGCCGCCTAAATCAATCAAAAGATTTAATTAATAAAAAAATTGAGTAATAAATAGCTAATGATTAGTGTCTAGAACAAGTCAACTGAGAAGATAATGAGAAAAATTGTTGGTAAGTCATGCGATTGGGACGATTAATTCGTGAGTATTAATTTGATTGGAGTTTAATTAGGTGGGTGATTAGTGTAGTTGGATTAGGAATTTAGGATATGTTATGGTCAAAGACCAGAGTTTTCGTAAATTAAATGGAAAGAAAAATAATAAGTTTTTATTCAATTGGGTAAAAGAGGATGCAGAAAAAAGAAGTAATAATTACTGAATCGATCGAAAATGAGAGGAAAAAACAGAAAAGGAAAAAAATAATCAAAGGAAAAGCTGACACCTTTCCAGTATTTTTGATACCACTGATTCCTGCATGCTATCATTAACCCTCAAATTCGCTCAAAATACAAATAAAATCTCACAAAAACCCCAGAGAAATACAAACACCGAAGGAAATTACAAACAATTTCATGCAAAAAAACGTACCATCTTTCCAGATCTCAAGGCGGCTCAGCTCAACGAAAGAACTCCTAAATCCAAAACCTCAGCACAGCAATCCAACTTCCAGTTCCAGATCCACTAAACCCAAATCAATCACCCAAAACCAACAAATCCTCTCTTCCTCTCTGCAATCCGTAAACCAGCACAGTATTATTATCCTTGACAAATTCGACCCAAATCAAATCAAGGCCCCAATTCGAAATGCAGCAGCAAAAACACCAGATCCTTATTCCTTCCTTTCCCTCTTCGATTTCCTCCTCGTTCGAACAAAACACACCAGCATAAAACGGAGAGAACCGAATAAAAACCGAACCCAATCGTCGTTTGACTGACTCCGAACAAGAAATCAGCCGCGCGCCGGCTTTCAGTTCTCTCTTTCTCCTTCTTCTTCTCTTTTTTCTCTTGTTTTAGAATGAACCTTTCTTTGTTTCGTTGTTTCTTTTCCTTCTCTTTCTGTTTCTGTTTTATTTTCGCTTTCGCTTTGCTTTTACATGAATACAATACAATACAGCTTCCTTTGCTTCAGCCGGTTCTTTTTTTAATGTATAAACTGTTTTTTTGTTCTTTTCTTTTCTGCTTTTGTTTTTTCATTCGGCATGTTTTTGTGTCTACCCCTGTCAAATATCATTATTAATTTTGGCAGTGAAATCCCTACATTTTATTTTATTTTATTACTTTATGTTATTATTCCTAATTTCTGTATTTGTAAGGACAAGCATTATACAATGTATTTTTCTTTCTTAATTTTATTGTTTACCTTCTAACATAATCAATTAGTTATTCATGCATTTTCATTAATATATGAAAGCAATTTAGATGCGTTTTTTTGTCTTTATCCTTTAAACTTATCTGTTTTTATGATGAAATAACTTATTCAAATTTCAATCATGACATTTGCTCAAATAGACAAAGTAGTCGATCATGAATTATTATTGTCTAACTAAAAGTAAATGTTAGATTTTTGCTTTAAGCTCCTCGGGTCATCTTTCGACAAAAAATTACTTTAAACTATTTGCATCTGATCTAAAAGTTTGTAATTGTACTTATATCTTTCATAATGAATTTTACTAGTATTTTAATTTATATATATAAATAATTATATTACTTGTCAGATAATTTTAATGTATTATTTTAATTTTTTAGGACACTGATTGTACATTTGTGGGTTTTGATGGAGTTTATCAAAAGATAAAGGAGGAAAGTTTTAGATCGTCGATTTAAAATTGTCGTCCAATAAGAAGGTGACACATTTCGAAAAAAAAAAATATGTATTTCGTAAAATTACGGCAAATTTTATAATTGATAGTACAATAAAATAGTGATATATGATGAAAAAAAAAGTTATATTATTCAAATTACTTCACTCAAATTAAGAATATGACGTATTTCTAAAAGTGAAGAAGATATTCAATATTCATCATTGATCATATTGCTCATTGTTATTACATTCTAAGATTTTATAAGGATGGATTCATAAAAGAAATCCTAAGGAAAAAAAAATATGGGACCCGTCCGTAATTGCAGGAAGTGCAAATATATTTGCCCCACCTTCCTTTCTTCCCGTTGTTGAAATAAAGAGCATACAAGGAAATAATTTCATGTCTACTTTTGTATTATCAAAATATCACATATATCATGGAAAAAATATATATAACTTTCTTACTCATACATACATATGTGAAAAAATAAGAAATTATTTTTTGCGTATCTTGTTTCATAAAAGTATATCCATGAATATCCATGAACTATGAGTTCTATGTTTAATGTTTTGTAGTCATCCTCGTGAAATTATTCCTTAATTGAATGCGCCTAATTAGTTAATTTTGGATCCTCACGCGTTTTGAAAAGTTGGTAGGGTCATTTTAAGAAGTTGTTGCATACACCAAGTCCATGTATTAAGTTATATACCCTATTTATATGAATGGATATGAAAAGAATTATTTGAGCAAAAAATATTCCTGATTTGATTTTTCCAATCATATTATTTTAGCTCATGTCAAAGTTTTGTTTGTTGTTTGTGTGACGTATAAAAATACCTAAGTACATTTATAGTTTATACTAGTCGTGGTTCTTATTATTTAAGTTAATTTATTTGAAAATTTTAAAATTTAGGGTCACGATTGTAATGTAACATGTCAGATCACGACGGACGATATATATATTGTTCTCCACTTTCAATATATTATTATATATTGTCTTAATCATTCTAATTGGTGTTTTTATTCTTTATATATTTTTTTCCTTTTTAAACTGTTAGAAATTTGTATATATTATTCCAGCATACTATTTTGTGTTTTATATATTCTTTTTATTCTTTATGTATATATTGTTATAAAAAAATGAATCATAAATAATGTAGTAAGCTGTATATATATTATAGTCATGATCCGGCATGCTACAGTACTTTCGTGACATATCAGGTTCCTAAAAGTTATTATATGTACAAGCACAGTCAAATGTTTTAAGTTTTATGTTGTCATGAACATTTAGTTATATATACTATTTTATGATATCTATATTATTTAATTATTTTGTTATTTATAATTGTTACGGACCTTAAAAATAAATAAATAAACGAAAACGAGGTTCTCTACCTTGAAACGTAAAACCGGTCAAAATATAATTCAATAGTATACTAAAATTGATATCTTATTTAAAATTATAATGTCAAAATTACATACAAATTCATAGAAATTGTTTGTTGGTGGAGAAAGGGAAAGAAGCTTATGATTTGAAGTTGTGACATGCATGTTTCCCCTCTCCACGTCTCATTGCAATATCTTATTTTTGCAATTTAACAATAAATTGATGTTAACTTGATTTCGATTTTTTTAATTACTATATATAACGCTAATCGATACTTATAGGAGAATTTTTTTTTTTTCAAGAATCATTAATTTCTAGCACCACATTTAGTACATATATTTTCAATTCATTGATAGAAATGTTGTAAATTTTTTTTATGAAAAAACCGTATGTAATATTCCACCCGCCAATCTATAAGAAGTAGACAAAATAATAAGGCCATGAATATGATATACAAACAACATCGCACCGTCAGATATACGACTATCAACATCATCAGAATTAAAATTATGATTGGCAAAGATGATCATAATTCATATTTTCTTATGGGTTGCCAACTAAAATGCTAATCTTGTATAAAAATTATATATTGCGAATTCGCTAATTTTAGAAAGAAGCAACCGAAAACCCGCTAATATTATCTCAGCATATAATTATATGATATATGAAGAATGATCATGAAGCATGGGATTCGATTTCCCCATGATTAATCAGGTATTTTTATAGAGATTTTTGAACGATTTAAGGATTTAAGTGTATATGTGAATATGTGAACAATGTAAGAAGAACTAAAAAAATTGGTGGCATGAAATAATGAAAGGATGCATGTCCGTGTGGGTCTAACCAAAATAGGTGGAATAGAACTAAACCAGTAGGAGCATGAAAGGGACCCATTTTATCATGAATCCAAAAGTTCAGCATAATAATAATGTCTATATATTTCCAATCAACCACAACACCGACTTTGTATTTATAACTAACTTCATTAATCCTCCCATCACATCACATCATAACTTCTTTTTGGCATATCTAATGGACTATCAACTATGTAATTTATGCAGCGAGTCAATATTAGAAGTGAGTGTTTTACTAAGTAAATTATTTAATATACTTACTAATTGACTGTATAAGCAACACATCTATGTTGACCACATATTATCAATGTTAAATCCTTTATGAGACAAGAATAAGAAACAATTTACTTCAGCATGAAGGCACAAAAATTACATCATAAGTTTACTTATACCTTTATTTCTAGTTCTTCTTTGAACATCCTTTTCATGCTTAGATACACGTTATTTAGATTAGAAAGTTGACCAGTTACCACTAATTAATTACTGCTGTTAACAATACGTACGGACAATAAACACATTGAGGAACATGATTTGATTTCTTGTAATTTGTAAATTTCTTTAATTCCACTGGGAGTACTATGCCATTCTCTGTAAGATGTGCACAAACATTAACAAAACATTAAATTTTCAAACTTTGCAATCTTCATTTAATGCCTGTCAAGGCATCTAGTTAAATACTTATTCATCAGAATCCAAAGCATGCAACAACATTTCGATTTTCTATACCTCACGTGATATAGAATTCTTAATGAAAATCTTTTCATTTCATTTTATTTCCTAAAAAAAAAATCTTTTCATTTTCACATTCTCCTATAATTTCAGAATATTAAAAAAATAGGAGCTGATACATCACGACATTACCGTAGCGACTCTGTAGCGACAGTATATAAAAACTAAAAACAATATATACAAACATATGAACTGAAAACAAACAGTATATAAACATTCATTCTATAAAACAATATATATTTAAAAAAAAATGAAAACTGTATATACAAACATATAAACTGAAAACAAACAATATATAAAAATTCATTCGGTAAACAATATATATTTAAAAAAATGAAAACGGTATATAGAGTATATATGAACGTGAGAAAACAGTATATAATTTCAATCCGTCGCTACAGTAGCCCGGCGTGATTTCCAATTTCCCTAAAAAAATACCTGTATAGCATTTACTGGGCTTTGAAAGCCCATCAATATATTATTTTAAATTCAAATGGCCCATTTATAATTTCCACTTCTCTTCTTCTTCTTCTTCTTCTTCAATTATTTATTGTACTGTTTTCACTGGTCGTTGGTGGAGCTCTGTTAATGGCGAAAGTACAGTAGAAGAACAAGCAACAGGAAAAAGAATGAGGTTGTTGTCGTACAAGAACGCCACCGTCGCGCTTTGCTTCTTCAACCTCGTCGCCGCTCTCTTCCTCCTCCTCCGCGGCCACTCCTCCCTCTATCTCCGCCCATCCGCCCCCGCCTCCGGCCACCGCCTCAGCTCCGGTTAGTTGTAACTCACGTAGCTTCGCAAGATTTTGACTCTTTATTCAATTGGTTTGCTTTGTTGTTCAATTTAACGAATTGGGTGTGACTTGAATCTGAATCGAGTGTTAAGTGATGCGTATTTGTAAAATTGTGGGTTAATTGATGCGAATTTAGCTGTATTTCACGATTGGAAGATAAATTGTTGATTAGCTTGGGGAATTAGGCAGTTTTGAAGGGTAACAGGGTAAAATCGACGATTGTTTGCTGGTAAGTTTGTATGGAATAATTACTTTTCTAATTTTAATTATACAGCGCAATTAAAGTATATATGGGAATCGGAAGAGCTACGGCGAGTTATGGAACCTGTCGATTTAATTAAAAGAGTAAGCAACTTTATATTTACTTTAAACCAATTTCATCAGATTAAGATTTTGATATTCCATTTTAAAGCTATTTTTAATTTTTGTTATGATAAATTGAGTAGATAAAGGAAATTGAGAGAGAATCTTATTCTGATTCTGAATCGGAATCTGAAAAAGCCCCAAAACAAACCGCTGCTGTTGACTTGTCAAAACGGTTACAAGATATGAGATCCGAAAATGAAGCTAATAGCCAAAAGGGTAATTTCATAATTTCCTTGATAAAACGAAATTAATCGAAGAAATCCTTTGAGTGTGTAAAAAATGAGTATTTTTTTGTGAATTTTCTTATTATTTTTAGCTATTGAAGAATGGCGGAAGCGTAAAATTGAGAGGGCGAGGCAAAGAGAAATCGGAAAGAACGGGACTGTACCAGGTGTTAAGTCATGAGATGTAATGTGTTAATTGAAATTATTTGTTTAGTTTGTTTATTTATGTTTCTGTATTTGAGAAATGTACAGTGTTTAATTCAGATTTTATGCTTAAAAAATATTGAAAGTCTTCTGTGTGTTGTTGTATTTAGCGAAGACAGCCTAAAAATAGTTATATTTTATTAAAAAAAATGTTAGTAAAAAATGTTGTATTTTATTAAATATTTAGGATTTTGAAAGAAGTAAATGCTATTTTATAAAATAATGATATTTCCATCCATTTCAGATAAAAAAAATCAAATTCGCATAATACAATTTTACGTCAAATATTATATCTTCATCATGCAAAATGAATCTAACTATATCTAAATAACAGAATTGACATCTTATTATCATCTTCGTTTCATTTTAACCAATATTTAACTGACAACAAATTCTTAAAAACTGAAATAGTTCAATAGGCTGCAGTAGCCTGTATAACATATATTACTGGATCGGGTTTTTAATCAGCCCAAAAATAAAATACGCTATCCACAATCCACATTATCCTTTATCCTTTCATGTTCATGGCACTCGCCTTCTCAAAACGAAAGAAGAAGAAGAAGAAGAAGAAACACTACTCGAAACCTCAAAGTCCTCCATCCATGGCGACCATATCTTCTTCTTCTCCTCTCTTCTTCAACCTTCTCAGAACCCCTTCGCATTCTGCTCCTTCTCCTTCCTTCCCTCTCATTTTTGCAAGACCTCTCTCAGCGTCGTACAAGTTCAGTTGGAAGCCTCTAGAAGCTTCTGGAAGGATTGCGAAGGCTGTGGCGGAAGAAACAGAGGGGTTGGTTTCTGAAGGAGAAAGTGGTTATGTAGAAACAACGAGTGAAGAAGATGTGTCCGTACCGGTTTCTCCTTCTGACATGCTTACTATGTTCTTCAAGGTTGGTAGCTTTCTGATTTGAATTTGTTGGCTGTGCTTAATTTTTGATTTTTTTAAGGTTTTGTTGTGTGATTATTGATTTTGTTATTTGTGAATTGGTGAGTTTAGGCTGAAGGAACGATGAGCGAATCCGAAATTCCGGCGGTTACAAAGGCTTTAGAGGTTATTACTTGATTTTTTTGTTTTGAGTTTCATTAGTTTTTTGTCATTAGTTATAATTTCCTGTTTATTTATTCCTTTACAATCCAATTAACTGAACTTGAATTGGGTTTCTAATTGAACAATTATAGACCTTTTTAGTGGTCTTTTTCCTTGAATGAACTGTTGAAATTTCTATAAAAATGTTATAAATCTGAAAATACTTCAAATGTTTTTAATACTCCAAGCGATTCACACCATATTAAGTGACCATTTTATTTTTATTTTTTTCTTATTTCCTTGCGAAGAATTCAATTAGTGTCTAATTAATTATCTATGATAAGTGGATACCAAAATGATTTTTTAATGTCTTCTTTTGTTGGTTCTTTTTTAAGGTCGATTTTTATTTCATTTTATTTAAATTAATTCAATTTTGGTACAGGGACAAACCGGTGTTTCTGATTTGGAAGTTACATGTCATGACGGCGTTGCGACTATTTTGGTACAACAAAATTTCAATTTAAGATCTTCAAAAAAATATTTCAATTTTAATGACGAAAATCTAAAACTGAAATAGTTTTGGCCCTTAAATTAGATTTGTTAACAAAGGAAAAAACCTATGAGGGTTGAAAGAAGATACAAAATTAATGAAAAATCATTTTAATGCAGTTGATTAAGGAAACTACTGTACAAGCGACAGGTGTTGCATCAGGATTGGTCGAGATATTACAAGGAGCGGGTTTTAAATTACAATCGCTGAGTTTGAGTTTTGAAGATGAAGAAGATGAAATTAATAAATCCATGATTAAATATGATGAAGAAGAAGAGGAATAAATAAATTCAGTTTTTTTTTTTTTTAAATTGCGGATTTTTGTTTTTGATGCATCAGGCTTGAACTTTTGTCTGTTGTTATTATTTTTGTGTGTTTTGTTAGTAAATCTGATGTGCAATTTGTAGTTAATCTTTAAGCAATATAAACCTTAAAAAATGCTTTTTTGTAAGCCTCTATTTTGTGAGTTATTTCCTGTAGTTTTCAAGTTTCTTGGACCTCTCTATTTTTCTTATTTATTTATTTTAAATATCCAGAAGAAAAGTTACGGGGATTATGAAAAATTCCCTATTTAACACAAATATTAAAAAAAAATGAAAATAAATGGAACAGAACTGATGAGCAATCTAACATACATCAATACAGTATGTGTGGTACTCTCACATGTCATGTCGCAATGTTGCTGATAAGAAAGGGAACTAAATAATCAAAATTTGATAAAAATAACATCGTCTCACCTAAAGTGAATATTTACGGGTAGAAAGATCATATATGCATGAAATTTTAGTTATTTTAAAGTTTAGGGAAATAAGATGTTGGAGGAATTTAAAAATAAGTAGATTCGTGATGTTGGTTGTGGTAATTGATGAGAGCAAATAAAGCCGGAATATTGATAGATTTGGAAAATAAGGTAATAATGAGAATAATGGGTGGAATGAAAAAGGTAACTACGCAAATAGGAACTGGAATAAGTAGAAGCAATGGAGAAGAACTAATAATTCTGAATTGTAGTTACTCTGATGTGCAATTATTATGCGTGTTCTTCCTTCAAAAAATATTTGTTGTGTATTTTGCCAGTTGATGTTTTTATGTGTTTTGTTAGTTAGTATGATGTGCAATTTGTTAGTTAATCTGATGTTCAATTTGTAGTTACTCCAAAAGCCATATGAACCTTAAATGATTTTTTAAAATCTATGTTTAAAAGTTATTTCTTTTATTATTCGATTTTTGGAACTTTGTTTTTCTTATTATTTATTATTTGAAACTTAATAAAGAAAATATGAATTTTTTTGATGATTTTTATCCAAAAAAGAATATAACTGGATGAAAAGTTCAAACTAACTTTAGCAGAATAAAAAAAAAATCATTAACGTTATATATTCAGAAGAAAAAATAAAAGAAAAAGAAACAGAACTCATGACCAATCTAACATACATCAATACAATATGTGTGGTGCTTTCTCTCATTTGTCATGACTCATGAGACTCATGCATGACACAGCACTATATAAAGGTGTGCTGCTGATAAGAAATGAGGAAATCATAAAATTTGAGAAAATATATAATTTTCACACCTAAGTAAAATATTCACCGGTAGAAAGATCATACATGCATGAATTTTAGCTAGGCAATAAGATGTTGGAGGAAATTGAAAATAGATAGAATAATGATGGTGGTTGCGTTAATTGATGGGACAATATAAGGTTGAATCAGGATAAATTTGGGAAATACGGTAATAATGAAAATAATGTGCGGAGTGAAAAGACACGCTACCACTTGGAGTAGTAGATTTGGGGAATCCATTTCTGCTCATCACGTTGCCGCTTGGAGTCGTAGATTGAACGGATTCTTCCGCTCATCACGCTGCTGCTTGGAGTAGTAAATAAGAAATTATCTACTAAAACAATCTATTCTGATAGAAAATACTCCATATAAGCCAAACATCAATGCGATTCCTAATAAAATTACAATGATTGAACTCAATTTAGGTTTCGATGGCTGTACAAATGCAAATTTCTCTTGCATAATGTTACAATATTTAGCTAATTAATATATAATGAGTTCAAAAAACATAATAACATTATTTGTCTCATTTATTTGAACAAAAAGATCATAGAAAGTTAACTTATACATATTAGAAAAAAATATAATACAGTTTAAAAATTGTATATATATGATCCATTTTATATTTTTTTCTGCAAGAAAATCCTCACAGAAGAGTCAATAAAGCACCTCCTCATCAGTCATCAGCTTTCGGGTTGAATTGAGTTGGGCTTAATCAACCAAAGTTTTTTTCGAAAGCCTAGAAGATGTTGTCAATCCAATGATTTCAAATTTCGTCAAAAAGTGGTTGAGCGTGTTTGGAAATCTGGTAAGTAGAAACGTCGAAAAACCTTCCTTCAACTGGGCCAACTATTCGCTTTTTTTGAGAGATTAATATTTCTACTTGTGGCCAGGGGGGAGAGATAAATGCAATATGTGTGGTGCTCTAGCTCATTTTCCATGACTTGGTTCCATAACCCATATAAGGAGGATGTGTTGCTGATAAGATTGAAGATAAATAATTGAATATGAAAAAATATATAATTTTCACACCCAAACGAATATTTACGAGTAGAAATATCAAACATGCATGAGTTTTTAGTTATTTTAGAGTTTAAGCAATAAGATGTTGGAGTAAATTGGAAGTAAAAAAAATAATGATGTTGGTTGTGGTAATTGATTGGATATGAGAAGCTTGAATCAGGATTAATTTGGGAAATGCGATAATAATGAGAATAATGGATTGAATCAGAGAAATTATTGCTTGAATGAAGACTCAAGGTATGAAAACTCTATAATTTCCTACCGTGATGACTCATTATCATGACTAAGTTAATGTGCAACGTTTATGAGCTAAATCAAGAATTAAAATCGATTTGAAAAATAAGTTGCTAGGAATTTTTAAATATTTATTGTTTTGTTATAAAGGTTGTGTTCCTTATTTCACAGATTAAAAAGATACACTAAAGAAGAAACTCTCTGCAAGTATTGCATATATTGCCGTATTTTTTTTTGCGTTATGTATACATTGCCGTATTTTTACATTAATACTATTGTGAAATTGACATGTTTTCAAATTTATACTAAAACTATATTATGTTTCGCACTTCGATGCGGGTATTATATTCTATTTTTCGACAATTCCATAATAATCGCTTAAAAGTTTAGTGGCTGAAAATATCATACAACAACAAAAATCAGAGAAGGTAATGAACATTTATATAGGAAATTACCTACTGAAACAGTCTCTTATGGTAGAAAATACTCTGTATAAGCCAAACATCATTGTAATTCCTAATAAAATTACAATGATTTAACTCAATTTAGGTTTGGATAGCTGTACAAATGCAACGTTTCTTGCATAATGGTTACTATATTTAGCTAATTAATGTATAATGAGTTAAAAAAATAAAAATAACATTATTTGTCTCATGTTTTTGTACAAAAAGACCATATAAAGTTAACTTATACATTTTAGAAAAAAAAATTTAATACAAAGTTGAAAATTTGTATTTATATGATCCATTTTATATTTTTTTCTGCAAGAAAATCGTCACAGAAGATTTAATAAAACACCTCATCAGCTTTCAGGTTGAATTGAGTTGGGCTTGAGTAGCGAGCACTCAATTATGGGCCTAATCGACCAAGTTTTATTTCGTAAGCCTAGAAAAACATTTTCTACTGCTGTGCAAAACTATCTTTGTTTGAGAGATTAATATTCTTATTTGTCGACCAGGGGGTTAGTGAAAAAATTCCTATTTAACACAAATAATAAAGAATAAAAAAAAGAATAAAAGTCTAATCGTAATCAATGCATTAAGTGTGATGCTCTGGCTCATTTTCCATGACTTGGGCCCATATAAGGATGTCCTGCAGGTTGAAAATAAATAATTGAATCTATATATAATTTCACACCCCAAACGAATATTTACCAACATGCATGAGTTGTTAGTTATTTTAGAGTTTAAGCAATAAGATGTTGGAGTAAATTGAATGTAAACATAATCATGATGTTGGTTGTGGTAATTGATTGGATATGAGAAGCTTGAATCAGGATTACTTTGGGAAATGCGATAATAATGAGAATAATGGATTGAATCAGAGAAATTATTGCATGAATGAAGACACAAGGTGTGACAACTTTAGAACTTCCTAACGTGATGACTCATTATCATGACTAAGTGATTGTGCAGTTATTGTTGTATCATTACATTAACACTGTTATGAAAATAACTTCTTTCACATTTATACTAATACTATATTATATTTTGCACTTTGGTGCGGATATTATAGTTCTTTTTTTCAACAATTCCATAGTAATCGCTTAAAAATTTAGTGTCTACCACCACTAGAATAATCTAATGGTAAGTTACTAACTCTACATTTTCATAGATAAAGTGTTCAAATTTCACATCCAGCATGACTGATTAAAAAAAAAAAAAAATCAAATAATCGCTCATAGTTCTCTCAAATTTTTTTTTAAACTTTATTTATTTATTTCTCATATTTCCACATCCTGTGATGTACAACAATAATCCACAACACAGATATACACTAGTTTCAACTTTCAGCCATGTCCATAACACATCACTAAAACACAATCAAGTCATGATCAACCAAAACTAATTTATTTAAATTTTGTAAGCCAAGTTTTTTACTAGGGCTAGAGGATATGATTGTCATTTCCAAACCCTCATCCAAACACGCCATTCCGCATGTTGTTACCCATCACCAGCAACCAAAACCGTGAGGGCTGCACCGCACACACATGATCTGAACTGAGCCCACGAACAAAACTCATGACTAATCTAACATGCATCACAATGCAATATGTGTGGTGCTCTTGCTCATTTGCAATGACATAGGCACATTATATAAAGGTAGGGTCCTCCGTCCTCTCATAAAGTCATAAGAGAAGAGATGAGACTAAATTAAATTTGAGAGAATATATCATATTAAGTGAAAAGTTTCAAGTAGAAAAATCATATATGGACTTTTTAGTTATTTTAGAGTTCAGGCAATAAAATATTGGAGGAAACCCAGAGTTATAGAATAGTCTGTCTTTTTGTGCTTATGGTAATGGATGGAGGAAAATGAGTTTGAATCAAATTTTATTTCGGAAATATGATAATATTAAAAATAATGTGTGCAATGAGAGACCTTATGGTGAGAACAAGAGCCCAGATAATTGGCATCAGCAACCAACATTAAATAAAAACCATTAAGACTGAAGTAAACAATAGTTAAGGGCTTTCTATTATTTAGTTAATGGGTCAATCCATTATCATGAGGTGTGAGCTGTCCTAAATTTGTTACCTAAAATTGTGTTGAATTTTAAGGATTAAGATCCAATTGTGAACAAAGTTAGTTTCAATGTACCCAATACCAATTGATTTATTAAATGTATTTTTTATTTTTTATTTTTATGTTTGTTATATGTACTTGTTGTCAATCTACTTAAAATTTTGGCTTTTATTAAGACTTAATCAACAATAAGATGCTTTTCTATTACTTATTGTTTCAACACCAACTAAGTATTGTGCTACTCAAATCATTATCCTTAAACCTCAATTAAGTCTCAACTATAGTGACTGAAATTATTCTCAAAAAAAAAAAAAAACAACTATAGTGACTGAAATTATAAAATTGGTCTGACAGGCTCCCCATCTGCCACGTGCCCCAGTTACATCTCAATTCTCAGTGCTTGGACGGTCAAAGATTGGTGGACGTGTCTTTTTGCTGTCCAAATTCATTTCGTCGGGTAACCGGTACGTTATCCTTCTGCTGTTCCTCCACTTCAAATTAACCAGCATCCACATAAACACCTCTTATTCCAATATTTTAACCTATGTTGCACATGCACTATAAAGTTGAAATTTAATAAACCCAAATCAAATTTTATTAAAAAAATATTTTAAATACTATTTCCTCTTTAATAGTTTTTTTTAATGAATTGAGATTTCCTCTTTAATATTACATACACAACACAATACTTATATATTAAACATCCAACAATAACATGTTCTAACTAAATAAAAAAAAAATTATAATATTAATGTATTAATCTAATTTTTTAATCATCAAACAACCAAATTCAACTTTGTTACCAAATATAAATATATATATTTTTTCATGACAATGTACTTATCTAATAGCCAAGGAAGAGCATACCGCTGAAGTCTTCACCACCACACCGACTTCATTTCATTTCTTAGCCTCTCATCTTTTTTACTTACTAAAACACTGAACAACCAGTTCAAAACAATACAATTCATTCTCATTCATTCGTCTCTCCATTAGTACTGTATCTCTTTTCTCAGTTCAGCTCTGTTCAAACACTGAATCACTGCAATTCATTCGTCTTCTCCGTTAGTGTAGCTCGAGGTTTGTTTATCAATGGAAGCAGTGCCGCATCTCCTCCAATGCAGCTTCGACCCATTAAAACTCCCTCAAAGCTTCTCCGTTACAAAACGTTTATCCAAAACCAGATTTTCTGTGAGGGGGAGGCGGTCTAGAGTCTTGGCCGTCGCCACCGAGCCCAAACCCAAATCCGCCCCGTCCACAGTAAGTTCTGATTCAATTCGCAATTCAATCTGAATTTTTTCTTACAGTTGTGGATTAAAGGGGTGTGTTTTGGGTAATTGCAGAGGTTTGAGAATGTGTCGGAGGAGATTAAGAGGGTGAGGAAGCAGATGGAGGAAGACGAACAGCTGGCGTCGCTCATGCGCGGCCTTCGTGGCCAGAACCTTAGTGATTCTCAGTTCGCCGATGAAAATGTCACAATGCGCCTTGTTGAGGTCCCTTTTGATTGATTTTCTCCTTTTTTTGAATTTTGCGAGCTTTAAATCTCCATTTTTGCGACAAAATGATGAATTTTTAAATAAAAGAACGACCTTTTTCTCATTTTTTTGGTTGATTTTTGATTCTTTTTTTTCAGATTGATGGAGTTAATACGGCAGATGCATTGCCTCTAGTTTACGATCCAGACGTAATTTCAGCTTATTGGGGCAGAAAACCGACAGCTGTCGCGACTCGAATTATACAATTACTTTCCGTCGCTGGTGGATTTATATCTCATTTAATTTCTGATTTAATCAACAAAAAAGTCAAAGAGGTAATTATTTTAATTAATTGCAAAAATGCATCTATAATTCATTAATTTTCTTGTATTTTATGCTTTTTTCAATTTTTTTTTTTTTGCATAACTTCCTTAAAGATCATTATTTCATTTCATTATCATCTCATTTTATTTTGTTTGATTTTTCTGATCTAATTAACAAAAAAGAATATCAAAGAGTTAATTAACCAACTAATCACAAATACACATCCATCATAATTCATTAATTCTCTCATATTCTATCTTTTATCTTCTTTTTCTTGCAAAATTAATCAACAATTTTATCAATTTCTTAATTTCTAATATTCTATTTATTTTCCAGAACGAGGTGGCAAGAGCGATAGAGCTGAGAGAAATAGTGACATCACTCGGGCCCGCATATATAAAACTGGGCCAGGCCTTGAGTATCCGGCCCGATATTTTATCTCCAGCTGCAATGACCGAATTACAGAAATTATGCGATAAGGTCCCTTCTTTTTCTGATGTTGTCGCGATGGACCTTATTAAGGAAGAGTTAGGAAAACCCTGGCAGGAGGTTTATTCTGAATTGTCTCCTTCACCAATCGCTGCTGGTAATTAATTAATTAATATTAGTTAGTTCATTAATTAATTAATTGATGTTTTTTGGCCTTTTTTTTGTGAATTATGTAGAATTGAGGGTTGATTAAGTTTAATTGTATGACTAAAATTGATGAACTTATCGAATGAGAAGTGTTTTCAAATTATTTTTGTAATAATATATTATTTTTATTTTATATTTTTGGGTATTTTAGCATCGCTTGGACAAGTATATAAAGGACGATTGAAAGAAACAGGAGAACTTGTAGCAGTAAAAGTACAACGGCCTTTTGTACTTGAAACGGTCACAATTGATCTTTTTATAATCAGAAAATTAGGTTTACTCCTTCGTAAATTCCCACAGGTAAATTTCACTTCATTTATCTCCTTTTTTGTTCTCTAAATAACTTATTAAATAATTGATTAATGTTGGTTGATTTGATTGTGATATTTGAATTAGGTCTCGATTGATGTGGTTGGATTAGTGGATGAATGGGCCGCACGATTTTTTGAAGAGCTTGATTATATAAACGAGGGTCAAAACGGGACTTATTTCGCCGAAATGCTGAAAAAAGATCTCCCACAAGTAAATTAATTCATAAAAAATATATTCAAAAAACACAAAAAAAATCGTTCTGAGACAATGATAAATTAATTGTGGATTTACAGGTCATGGTACCAAAAACTTATGAAAAATATACTTCAAGAAAAGTGTTAACAACAAGTTGGATAGACGGCGAAAAACTCTCGCAGAGCACGGAAAACGATGTGGGAGAGCTCGTCAGTGTTGGAGTCATTTGCTACCTAAAACAGGTTTGTAAAAATTCTTATTTTTAATAGCAGAAATATTGATTGAAATGCAAAGAAATACATATTAAAATTTATTTTTTGTAAAAAATTTCAGTTGTTGGATACTGGGTTTTTTCATGCTGATCCGCATCCGGGAAATATGATTAGAACTCCAGATGGAAAGCTCGCCATACTTGATTTTGGTAAGCTTAAAAATCGACTTTTGAGTCCTTAATAATTAAACTCATTAACATATTAATCACTTCTTTAAATACCCTCATTCCAAAACTAGGCCTCGTAACAAAACTAACTAGTTGACGACCAAAAATATGGAATGAATAAATGATCAAAGCCATCGCTCATTTAACCCACGCAATTACAACCTAATTCAATATCAATTTTACTACATTTTATGATTTATGCCTTGACTAACCCTTATTTAACCCACTCACGTCCTTAGCTAGTCAATTTATCCTCAAACATGTATTCATTATTCATATTATCTAATAAATTTATACATGCAATTTCTATATTAGGCCTCGTGACAAAACTAACCGATGACCAAAAATATGGAATGATAGAAGCCATCGCTCATTTAATCCACCGAGATTACGATGCGATCGTCAAAGATTTCGTAAAACTCGGTTTTATTCCGGATGGAGTGAATTTGGACCCGATTTTGCCCGTTTTAGCAAAAGTCTTCGACCAAGCTTTAGAAGGCGGAGGCGCCAAGAACATCAATTTTCAGGTAATAGAAGAAAATGTTATAAAAATATTCTCTATTTTTTTTAACAATAATGCTAGGCAACATGACGGAAAATCCTGACAGCATCCCGACAGGGTTTGTTTCGCAAAGATTACAGCTAATTAAAGAAACTAAGTAATGATGAATATATTTATTAGCTGTAATATTTGCACAACAAACCCTGTCGGGATGTCGTCGGGATTTTTCGTCATGTTGTCTGGCATTATTGTTTTGTTAATAATGTGGAATATCTCTCATATTTTTGACACTACAAGTATAACACCATGTTTATGTAGTTACATGGGTGACCTTTTATATCCCTAAATACATTGAACCTAAACACAAAACTCTTTCACCTAACCCACTAATGGCATTAACTCTCATCAATGCCCACTCCACTGATGCATCATTTGACATTTTACATGACCCTTTTATATTCTATGCCATCATTTTACATTCTGCATACCTGTAACTAATAGTAAGTTTAATATTCCAACACCAGGAACTGGCGTCGGATTTGGCACAAATTACGTTCGATTATCCGTTTAGAATTCCGCCTTATTTTGCGCTGATTATTAGAGCGATTGGGGTTTTGGAAGGGATTGCGTTGGTTGGGGATCCGGAGTTCGCGATCGTCGATGAGGCTTATCCTTATATTGCACAAGTGAGTTGATTTATTTATTTATTTTATTTTATTTTTTATGTTTTTTTGTGTGAAGTAGTTAGTGTATGTGTTGCTAAGTTGATTTCAGAATAAAGTTTGAGATAGTTAAATGAATTTTGATTTTTTTTATTTATTATTTGATTTATTATTCTTTTTTCGTGATAGCATTTCGGGATTAAATAGGATAATAGTAGGGTCAAATATTTCGATCTGCTTGTAATATATATAATTGAGCACATTTTTAACCTAGGAATCTCTAAAAATAATTTATTTATTTTGTAATAACTTTTTTTTCTTATGGAATACTTACTACGTCTCTTGACAAGTAAATTTCGCAAATAAAGTCTAATGTTACTAAACTTAATTAACATTACAACACCATTAATTAACTCATCCTAATCCATTTTAATCAATATTTTAATCAAAATCAGAGATTATTAACCGACGAATCGCCTCGTTTGAGAAGCGCATTACGATACACAATTTACGGAAAAACCGGCGTTTTTGACGCGGAAAGATTCATCGACGTGATGCAAGCTTTCGAGAATTTCATCACCGCAGCGAAAAGCGGGGGCGGCGAGGATTTGAAGGGCAACATGGCTTCACTCGGCGTTTTGAATATCCAAAACGGTACCGGTTCTCTCGTACCGGTACAAGAGAGCCCAGTTAAAGCTAGAGCGGCTCTCTCGTTCTTGCTCTCGGAGAAAGGGAATTTCTTCCGAGAGTTCATTCTTGACGAGGTAGAGTGTTGATACTATGTAATTTTAGTTTATTTTGAAATTTCAGATGAAACTGAAGGTAAGATTTTCAAATTAACCCAGAAAGATTTTGAAATTATTAAACTGACTCACTTTTCGAATTTATTCTCGAACTAATTGGAGACAAACTTTGCAAGATGGTTTTTAGGGTTAGTTTGGGAAATGACTAAACTTATTAATATTTTTTTAACTTTTATTTGTAATATTTCAGATAGTGAAGGCGATAGATGCAATATCAAGAGAGCAATTGGTACAAATAATGGGCTCATTTGGATTGAGAAACCCGGCCCCGGTTTTTGGAATAATGCCGGTACCGGTACGGGCTCAAGCTCTCGTACCGACCATCACTCAAGAAGACAAGGTCATTTTGAACAACGTGGAAAAAGTCGTCAAGTTTTTAACGGCCGGAACTTCAAATCCAACTTCCTCTCTCAATGGGGTAATTAATTTTTATAAAATTTGTTAATGTTTTATCAATTTGTGCATTGTTTTGATTTAATTTTGTGTTTTTGGTAGGATGTAAATATCGCGAATGTTATACAAGATCTTTTGCCGGTTTTGCCTGGAATTTCTGTAAAGGTGGTGCCTGAAATTTTGAATAGATTATCGTCTCGAATTATGGCACGGATAATTAGAGACGTGTTTTTGTAGATTTTTTTAATTAATTGCGAACTATATATTTTTTTTGTCTGTACATATATAGTAAAGTAGCATATAGCAAAATTTATATGAAGCTCAATTGTATGAATGTGATTTGTTACCACTAACAAATACATACCATTGTAATAGTAGTACATTTTTAAACTGCAAGGAAATATAATTTTTCGATATGTAAGAATATTTCAATCTATTTGGCAATAACATTTGCTAAATAATGTAATTATTGCAATCTTTTTCTCAATTATTGCAGAAAGCAATGAGTAAAACAAGAGAAGAAATAAATTCATAAATGCTAAAATTCAACTCAACAGAACAACCTCTTTAGACAAAATAGGAAATAACTCCCACAGGAAGAAAATTCCACTCAAAACAAAATAAAAATGCGAGTCTGGCCAGACTAGTGTCATATCTGAAAAAGCATAACAATATAATTAATATTCAGTTTTTAGTTTAGCTTTCGGTAGTTTGAACTACCGATTCAACTTGAGTTATAACTGTTTCAGCTTCTTCAATTTCCAAGCCTTGCTGCTCTGATTCCTTTATTTCTTCCTGCCATTAAAAAAATAATATAATACGTTATAACAATGTTATAATAAATGTATAAAAAACATATTATATTGCGTTGGCCAAGTGAACTGATATAATAAACAATATATTATATTAACTAAAATGTTAATTAACATTTACTATACAGATTTCAGAGATGTAAATTTGTTTGCAGATTTAAAGATGTAGAAATTCCAAGAAAGAAAAAAATAAAAATAATATTTATAAATATATAGAAGAAAATATACCAAAGTTGATTTTAAGTCAGCAAGTGCATTTTCAAGTCTTTTACGACAATCTGGCACCATCATTCTTGACTCTGCTAAAACATTCTCCTGCAATTATTTCAATTACAATTTAATACAATTATTTCAAAAATTTCACTAGTTAATAATTGTTAAAAAAAACTTAATAACTATCGCTTTCCTAACTAACAAATTTTGAATTAAGCCAATTTGGTTTCAATTTTGGGCGAACAAAATAAAAATCGGTACCTGTTGTTTGAGATCATATGGATCAGCACCTTTCTCTTTCATGTCAGCAGTTTTAGCAGTTTCACTCTCTACCTCTTTCTCATAAGATTGCAATTCCTTCGCAATGCGCTTGCAAGTGGAGGTCTTTATCTTCAAATTTCTGAGTGTCGCCATTTCTCTGTTACAAAAACAAAATCTCTTTACTAATATTTCACATTTCATAAGGACGAATATTAATCATCAAATGAAGCATGAACTGAACCCTAATCATCTAAACTATCATTTCGTTCGAAATAAAGAAAAAGAGCTTCGTTTAGGAAAATTAATGACCAAATTAAGTATGAACTGAGCCCTAATCATACTAATAAATCGGAATTAATGCTAAGAAATTGCCCACAGTTACGCACAAATCGGCAAGAGAGAGAGAGAGCAAACCTGAAAACCCTACAGCTGATCGAATCGTCGACTGAGAGAGAAAGAGAAAGAGAAAGAAGTATAAATAATCGGAAAGTATCTTAGGTCTATGGTGCTGCAGATTTAACCAAAAATTTATCAATTAATCCTTGTGGCGTGTTCTATTTCGTATGGCTCCAATTCTTCAATCCACTCAACAAAGTTACCCATATAACGGGTCATATATATCCTTATAAACTAATCCACTACAAACAAATATGTATAATAATTACATAGGAAAAAATTGATTTGAGAAACTTCAAAGCGCAGTCCACGCTGTCTCTACTATCGCCACGAAATACAATATAAACCCGGTCTATGACATCATTATAGAAATCTTAAAGTGGCGCCCACTTGTCTGCGGACATTTACTGTAGAACATGTTCACTCAATAACTATCTTCTTTCTTCTCAAAGGAAATCGACACGAGAGAAAAAGGAAGAAAAATACGAAGAGGAAATCCGTTTCTAGGGTTTTCCATTTCGGAATCCATTTTGAAGAAGAAGAAGAAGAAGAAGAAGATTGTAGTGAGATATGGGGTCGAGCTGTTGCAGGGGATTTCTAGGGTTTCTTCTCAAGTTTCTCAATTTTCTCCATGCCTTCTTTGGTGTATCAGTGGCCGTCTACGCCGTGTGGGTTCTCAAGCAGTGGATGCGGAACGGGGGCACAATCGATCTGAATAACGTCTCGGATCTATGGTAATTGAAGTTTTGAATTTGGTTTTGGATTTGTGGGTTTTTTGAGATTTGAAATTTGAAATTTTGTTTGGTTTTTTTGAGAAGGTTTGTGTGTGCTTTGATGGGAGCTGGAGCTGTGGTTTGTGTAATTGTTCTTACTGGATATGTGGGTGCTGAAATTCGCAGTGGTTGCTGTCTCTGTTTTGTATCCTTTTTTTGATTTATTATTCTTCTAAATGATTTGAAATTTCGAATCTTTCTACATGTTTCTGCGTTTTGAAATAGTATTTCTCAAGCTTTTACTTGTAATTCATGTAAATTCCTTCTCCAGTTATGTGATTACTTCATATTTCCAGCTGGAATGAAAGTTTCTCTTGTATCAAATTCATGCATATTTTTTTTAGTTTTTCCTTGACTTAATATTTGATTAAAGTACTCTTTCTTGATGATATTACTGATTATAACGGAATCAACTTTAGCTGGCGGTGTAATATTCAATAAAAACTGGAAACAGGTAATGCCCTAATTCATTATTATTCAATTATTTAATTAATTAACAAATCAATTATTCATCAAATTAATATTTTTTTTATTGTTTTGGGCAGTATCTTCCAAGTGATTCGACTGGGGAGCTGAAAAACATGCTATCGTTCATCGAAGAAAATATAGAAGTATTTAAATGTGTCGGTTTAAGCATCGTTGCCATTCAGGTAGTAAAAAAAAAATCATATATCTCACATTAATCTACACTACAATTCATTTCTCCAAATTCACAATTGTCCCTCAAATTAAACCCAATTCAGCCTTAAATTAATCTACACTACAATTCATTCTCCAATTTCACAATTTCCCCCAAATTAAACCCAATCAATCAATCCCAAATCCCGCAATACAAGTGGACCAAAATAAATACTCACCACATTCATCCAAAATATAAATTAATATTTTGTTTATTTCATTCAGGGATTGTCTCTCTTCCTAGCGCTGAGTCTAAGAGCGGTAATTCCAAGGAGGAGTTTAGAATACGAAAGCGATGAGGATTTTGTGGTGATAAGAAGGCCTCTATTGATCCCCCAAATCGCACCCAATTATCCCTCCTCCTCTCATTCTGATGTCTGGAGCTCTCGCATGAGACAAAAGGTTAACACCACTTTTCAGTTTTCACCATTTAATATTTAATATTTGGAAGAATTGTGGGAAATTTGCAAAAAAAACCCGTATGGTATGCCTAAATTACAAAAAAAAAAAACACCTGTATTATTACAAATTGCAAAAAAAAAAAAAAAAATTTTGAAAAATTGCAAAAAAGCTCCTCCATTCTTTAATATTTATATAAGAAAATAATTATGGTAAATTTGCAAAAAAAGCCCCTACATTATGGCTTAATTAAAAAAACGATTGTATTATTAAGAAATTGCAGAAAAAAACTCCATTCTTGAAAAATTTGCTTAGAATGCAGGGGCTTTTTTTTGCTATTTAGGGGTAATGTAGGGGGTTTGTTTTGCGAATTTCCTGAAATTATTTATTTGTTGTGCTTATTATTTATTATTATTTTTTTTGTGTAGTATGGGTTGAATCAGAATACTGAGTACACGTACGCTACGGTGGACAGTAAAGTATGATATGAATGGAGAAATCCGTTTCGAGAGGAAATGGAGATGAAATTGTTGTTAAGTCGGTTCTTGCGATTGTTTGTCGTGTAAATATGATTTGCATTATTTGTTTCCATGTTGTTTTTGTTGTTTGTACATGTATATCAAATGGCATATCGTATTGTAATTTTATTATTTTTATTAAGATGGTTTATTCGTGTTGTATCACATTTCATGTTTAAAAGTTTGTATTTGGGGCCTCATTTGATCTTTTTTTGGGTCTTAATGTTCTTGCATAAATTTCATTTCATTGATGAAAAGTTTTAGGTTTTTTAGTAAAATAAAGACATAGTTTTGTTCAATTAGATCCTTAAAATTTCAATTTGTTCAATCAGATACCTAAATTCTTAATTTTATTTAATTAAACTTCATTTTTTTTGTTCAATTAAATCCTTAAATTTTCAATTTGTGCAATAACATACCTAATTTCTTAATTTTATTTAATAAAACTTCATCTTTTAAATTACATGCTCCCTTGGAATTGTATGGTGTCACTATATAAATACTACAAAAATAAAATAAAAAAGTATTTCCATACTTTAGATAAAAAAAATTGAAAAGAAAAAAAATACTTAAAAAAGATATATTTCCATAAATTAATTTTTTTTCTCTGAGTCTATGTCTCCAGTTCAGTTCAACTGGAGAGGATGAAGAAAGATAGCATGAGCTTCTTGTACAACATAAAGACACTTGTAAAAAATAAAACTTGGCCAGTCAAGTCAGTCTCCATGGCTTACTGCTAAAGACTATTATCTCCTCTTCTCTTCAATTGCGACATTTGTCGAACACTTTGCGCGCAGAGTCCCAATCGCCATTAATGGCGCAGCAGAAGGTCGTCTCCATCGCCGTCGGAGAATCTCACACTCTCGCTCTCACTGGTAATTCTTAGCTCCTTTGCGTTTAATTGATTTCGGTGAGAAAAGGTTTCCCTTTTTTTTTTCGATTATACTCTCCAAATCTGATCCAATTTCTCTCTTTCTGCTGCGATTTTCGCTGTTCAACCCTCAATACGTCATAATTTCGTGATTCGGAAAAGCAAAACTCAACAAATTCTGCAACTTACATCTCGAAATTCCAAAAGATGAAATAACAAATAATCGTTCATTCATACTTTTGAGTCTGAACAGGAGATGGGATAATTTATTCATGGGGAAGAGGCATGTTTGGCCGGCTCGGCACCGGAAAAGAGTCTGACGAGCTGGCCCCAGTTCCTGTCTCTTTCGACCTTAACGAAACCGGGAATCCAAATCCCGGATTTGGAGATCCTGGACAATCAAATCCGCCCAAGTTTGTCGGAATTGCTGCTGGTTCATATCACAGCCTCGCTTTACAAGGTCATTATTATTCTATCTAAACACCTTTTTATTTGTTTACATGAAATGAATTATGAAACAATTTTTTTATTTTAATTATTTTAATTTGAAAACGGCAGATGATGGATCAGTTTGGTCTTGGGGCTACAACACTTGTATCCTAACCAATTAATACATAAATAAAATAAACAAATAAAACAATAAATATATAAATAAATAATTTCATATAATCAATCCTTGACAAATTAACGGACGGTCAGCTCGGTTTCGGCGAAGAAAATTCTCTCGTACCGATTCCAATCCCCGATTTAAATCCCCAACTTCTTTCTGCCGATCAAAACACTCCAACTCCACTAAAGGCAATTCTCTCTCTCTCTCTCTCTCTCTCTCTCATCCATTCTTTCATTTCGCCCCCTAATTTTTCACAAAATTACAAAAACGCCCCTGATTCAACACAGATAACTTCCGTCCAAGCTGGCGGGATGATGTCATTCGCGATAGATTCCATCGGCTCTCTATGGATGTGGGGCCACTGTCCAGACCTAACCCTCACTGACTCTGATGCGTTCCGCCAGGTCAGCATTTGCGATATAATATTTCATAAATAATAATTTGCGATATAATATTTCATAAAACATTATGATTTTCATATACTATTTTACGACATATAATGTTATTTAATGATATCATATAAAATTATGTTACGAAATATATCAATATTCATAGTTTCTTATGCTATATAAAATAACGCCGTAAAACAAAAAATGTATCATAAAATAGTACGATTTATATAATACAAAATAATAATGATTTCTGTTAACCGCCAGGTTAGCATTCCGTCACCGGTGCCAGCCTGGCCGTTCCGCGGTCAAACGGTGGTCAAAGTGTCGTGCGGAAACGAACATGTTCTTGCGTGCGTGACAGCTGGCGAGCTGGCATTGGTGCTGTACAGTTGGGGCGGGAATGGACAGGGGCAGTTGGGGCTGGGGGATCGAGTGGCCAGGAACGTGCCAGCTGGCGTGAAGGAGTTCGGCGCTGAGTCAGCATGGGAGGTTTATGAGATCGCCTGTGGGGCTTATCATTCCGCTGTTTTGGCGCAGAAGAGAACTTCTGACGAGATTCAGTGCAGGTTTTTGTTCGATTTTTTTTTGATGAATGTTACGACTTACAAGTGAATTTGGTGATTGAAGAAATAATGTTTGCATATTTTATTTTCGGTGGTAAAATATGAGTCTTGAGACCCAAATTTGAGGGTATTTTTGTCAATAAAAGGAAACTTAACTTAAATTATGAATAAATCCGTCAAATCCAATATTATGACTGATTTCAGATAATTATGATACATATACTATTTTTTAATCTAACTATGACAAATAAATACAATATTCATGCATGATTTCGGACAAATAAATACTATTTTTTATTTTTCAAAGCTAATTATGAGGGTATTTATGTCAATAAAAAAGGAATCTAACTTAAAATACGATCAAATCCACCAAACCCAATATTCACAAATGATTTCAGACAATTAAGATGCATATTCTATTTTTTAATCTAATTATGACAAATAAACACGACATTTTCCAACCTTTTCAATTTAGGTGTTGGACTTTTGGATTGGGAGACAACGGCCAATTGGGTCACGGAACCACTAACGGGTCGGATTTACCCGTACCCGTTATCTCTCTCCCATCCGATATTTTTCTCATCTCTTTAGATTGCGGATTGTTTCACACTGCCGTTTTATCCGCCGAAGGCCAGGTCTGAATATTTACTCACACATGCAAATTTTCAAAAAAAAAAATCCTTAATTTTATGAGAAATTTGCAAAAAAGCCCTTATATTATGCTGAAATTACAAAAAAAGCCCTACATTATTGCCAAAATTCAAAAAAAACCCCTACTTAATAGATAACACCGTTCGTTTTCATGTTTTAATTACTCAAAACATATTTGAAAATATCAATTAACGTATTTCTCTCTCTCTCTCTCTTTCTCTCTCTCTCTCTCTATTAAGAAATGTTAATTAACAGTAGGGCCTTGTGGCGATTTTAGCAATAATGTAGTTTTTTTTTTTTTTTTTTTTGCAATTTCCAATAACGCAGGGTCTTCTTTGCAAATTTCCCTTTTATATATTCCCAAAATAAATAACCCTCTCAATTTTATAATCTCAACCCCAGGTCTGGATCTGGGGCATGGAGAGAGGCTTCGGCCTCTGTCCAGACGCGAACATCAACACAGGTTCGGATTTAACGGGCGATGCTCTGAACCCGGTAAGAGTTATTCACACCGCTAACGGGTTCCCGAACCCGGTTCAGATCGGGTGCGGAGCGGCTCACACGGTTTTGGTCTCGGACGACGGATGCAAAATGTGGGCTTGGGGACGAGGAAGGAGTGGTGTTTTGGGCTCAGGGGTCGGAAATGACAGTTATACCCCCGTTCTCGTTTCTCGGCCCTTTCAACAAAATCAAGAAAATCAAGAAATTCAAGAAAATCAAGATTTGAGAGAGTTGAGTAGAATGGAGGAGGTGACGGAGAGGATGGAAGTGATGGAGAGGTACGCGAGTTTGTTGCATGTTTCGATATTTAGGAAGGCGATGGAGGAACGGAGGGTGAGAGAGTGGGTTTGTAAATCGGGGGTTTTTGATTTGAGGAGGGAGTTTGAGGGGGTTTTGGAGAGGGCAGATGAGGATGAGCTGGCAAGGATGGAGGGGTTTTATAAGGGGTTTTTGGAGAGCGTGAAGGAGGAGAGGTTGAGGAGAAGAGTGAGAGAGATGGTGAGAGAGGGTTTGAAGGGGGAATTGAGAAGGTGAGATAGATAAATTAGGTTGGATTTATTTGAGAGGGTTTTTGGGTGAATAATTGGGCTTGTTTTGGTGATTTGATTGTGGTTAGTGGTGTGTGATGGTTGGAATGTTTGTTTGTGGATTATTTGTGTAGTATAGTTTGTGGAAATAGGATAAATAAAATTTGGAAAGATATTAATTTTCTTTTTTGTTAAAGAAATTTTATAGTTGTGATTTCGTATAGAAATGTTTATTAACTTATTTGATTTTCTTTGTTGTATGATTAATTCTTTTTATTTGAAATTTCTTATGAAATGATGATTTCAGTTGCTAAAAAAAGTTCCATCATTTTATGATTTATGTTATTTTATTACTTTCCTAAATATGCTAGGCTCAAAACAACGATGAACAACGACAAAATACAAAACAAAAATGATACAAAAATATATCTAGCCATAATACAATATAAACAAATTTGAGAAAGGAGCATTTTTCTCTTGAAGCTAAGAGCAATACTCCTCAAGTTCTGAGCATTATTAACGTCATGACTAGGGAAGAGATGGTCGTAGCAAAGTTCTAATATGTCGTCGATCCATGTGTTGCAATCTCATTATTCATTTTATTTTCAATTTTCTCCAGTATCTTATTTTTCTAAGTAAAATAACTAACAATCGGTGCATTGTATGATCTTTCTACCAGGAAATATTCACTCAGTTGTGACCTCTCATGTCAAATGAGCCAGAGTACCACGCATATTGTGATACTTGTTAGATAGTCACGAGTTTTGTTCTTTTTATTCTTCTTTTTTTCTTTTAACAATTTCTTTAAAATTGCGAAACACTACCTGAAACCATATGTATGAAGGCCTTAGCGTGTGTTTGAATTGTGGAAATGTGGGTGGGAATATGATTCTCATGAGAATATGGACTCAAAAACTTTCTATTCCCATGTTTGGTTCAACGTTAGAATCCTACGCGGCGGGAAAGTTTTTTTCCCATGATTTGACACATGATTCCCTCCAAAATACATGGAAATTTTTTTTTCCAATGATTATTGCAAATTATCCTTCTTAACTAATTATATTTAGGAAAAAGATTTGGTGTTCCCATCATATCGACCTCTCATTGTCTCGTACACTATGAGAGCCCAATTTAGGGAGTACGACTATATTTGAAACTTTTTTAAGTACCTCATAATGGCTCCAATTCAAATCAGCTCAAATATTCAACAAACCCAAATTATTGACTCCCACCCGGCTCCCATCCATATCATCTCGCAATATTTTGATTTCGCACGATATGTTCAGATTGGTATCACCATACTGGTATATGTTTTGTTTAGACTGGTATGAGTTTGTCAACATTTGATATATAATGACTAGTATGTATTTGTTCAAATCTAGTATGAACTTCTATTCATCTGATATCTGTTTTGTTTAGACTTGTATGAGTTTATACCTTATTATTATGTCTTTTGCTTTAACTGGTATGTGTTTGTCAAAATTTGATATATAATGACTAGTATGTGTTTGTTGAAATCTGGTATGGACTTATATTCATCTGATATGCATTTTGCTTAGACTTTGTATGTGTATAATAAGTTACTTGTATGTGTTTTGCTTTCAATGGTATGGACATCTATTCATCTGTTTGTATGTGTACTGGTATGTCTTTTGCTTCAACTGGTATACGTTTGTCACAATTTTTGAAATATAAAAACTAGTATGTGTTTGTTGAAATTTGATATGAATTTCTATTTATCTGATATGTGTTTGTTTAGGGAAAAACCCAGAAAAAAAAATACCGAAAAAATCCGAAAAATTATACTAAAATCTTGAGAAATTGAATGAGAGCTATTGGGAGGTAGGAAAAAAAAGTGTATGCTTAATTTTTATGGGAGGTAATTTGGGAGCTTCTAATAATGTCACAAATATGGAAATTGATAGGAGGTAGTAAAATGGGAGTTCAAAATGATTTTCTAAATACCTCCCATTTAGGTGCCACGTGGCATGCTATGGTTGATTGGGAGGTAGGGAGACACTAATTATGGGAGGTAAATAGCCGTTCCCTTATATTTAATGATAATAACAATAATAAATATTATTATTTTATTAAATTTATTATATTTAACTAAATGAAAAATATAAATAATATATATAGTTTATAAAAAGATTAATACATATTAAAAAAATAATTATTTGAAATATTTTTATTTTTTATTTATTAAATATATTTAGATATATTTAGTTATATTTAAATAAAAAAATAATATATAAATAATAAAATAAAATAAAATAATTTTAATTATTATTATTAAATTATAATTTTTTCACTAAAATATTAACTTTTTAAAAAATAATTTCAATTATTATTAAATTATAATTCTCTCATTAATATAATAAATAATATAGTTAATTATATATGATTGAATTTATATATTTAATTAACAAGGGTATAATGGTCAATTCATTAATTAATAAATTAAAAAAAGTTTACATTCCTACGAATCTAAATATACAATCCAAACAATAATATTCTCATGGCATGATAATCTCATTCCCATCAATCACTTGCCAAGAAATGTTATTCCCATAGTAATTAGAGGCCGTTTGATTCGATATTAGAGGATGCCTAGGAATGTATATATTCCAAGGAATCGTATTCCAAGGAATATGTATTTGTCATATTTGGTTTGGCTTATTTATTCCATGAAATGTGAAAGATCTTGATTTATTTGATTTCAAATTTGTAAAATTGATTTAGATATACTCATTAATGAGTGGAGAGAAGTTTTCTTATATACGTTTTATTTTCTTATTTTTGTATTCCCTCCTTATGAGAATGAGGAATTATTTGAAATAATTATTATTTTTTATTTATTAAATATATTTAGATAAATTTAGTTATATTTAAAAAGTAATTATATTTAATTAAAAAAATAATATATAAATAATAAAATAAAATAAAATAATTTTAATTATTATTATCATTATTATTATTATTATTATTATTAAATTATAATTTTCTCATTAAAATATATTTTCAATTATTATTATTAAATTATAATTCTCTCATTAAAAATAAATTCTCTCATTAATATACTAAATAATATAGTTAATTATATATGATTGATTTTATATATTTAATTAACAAGGGTATAATGGTCAATTCATTAATTAATAAATTTAAAAAAGTTTACATTCCTACGAATCCAAATATGCAATCCAAATAATAATATTCCCATGACATGATAATCTCATTCCCATCAATCACTTGCCAAGAAATGTTATTCCCATGGTAATTAGGGGCCGTTTGATTCGATATTGGAGGATGCCTTGGAATGTATGCATTCCAAGGAATCGTATTTTAAGGAATGTATGCATTCCAAATATATGTATTTGTCATGTTTGGTTTGGCTAATTTATTCCATGGAATGTGAAAGATCTTGATTTATTTGATTTCAAATTTGTAAAATTGATTTAGATATACTCATTAATGAGTGGAGAGAAGTTTTTTTATATACGTTTTTTTATCTTATTTTTGTATTCCCTCCTTATGGGAATGATGATAGCCACCAAAATCGTTTTATTTTCTTATTTTTGCATTCTCTTCTCATGAGAATAAGGAAAACCACCAATTTTGATGGTTATTCGATTCTCACAAAATATTATCTAGGACATCCTAGATGCCGTTATTTTATTTTCTAGTATTTAATTCAAACATGAGAATGAAATTCATGTTGATAGATGTCAAGCATCCACAAAACCAAATGCCCCCTTAGCGCCATGTTTGATTTGGGCCCGACGAAATGAATTTGGATATCGAAATGCTACGTCGGTCAGGATGCACTGAGAGTTGAGATGTAAGTGGGACACGTGGCAGATGGTGAGCCGGTCAATGTAAGTGGGATTTGTCTCAAAATGAAGTCAATATCTTTAAAATAACATTGACAACAATTACATGTAATAAATCAAGAATAATATTTTATTTCAGAATAATATTTGGTGCACTTAAACCAAATTTTTTTACTAGATTATAATTTTGGACATGTTATTAGAAGTTGACATCTGTCCAGGTTTTTCGAGTTCTATTTAAAAAAATAGAAGAAAGATAAATAACAAAAAAGTTGTGGCGTGGTGGTTTGATGCTTGGCGCTACATGGGAGGTCGTGTGTTCGAATCTCGTTGGAGACTCGTTCATGATATCCTGCAAGGTCCAAAAAAGTTCATTCACCACATCACTAACTCTCCTCAACTAACCCTTCACGTCTACTCTGATGCTGATTGGGCGGGTCATTTATCTATAAAAAAGATTAGGAAGATTGACAACAAGAAAAAACATTAAAAATGTTCATTAATTTTTTAAAAGTTAATTAATATTTACTAATTAAGTTTGAGAAATTTTAAGTAATTTAAAAAATGCTATTTTTATAATTTCGGATAATATATAGGTTTTGTTGTAAATTTCCCAAAAGATCATTCATATTATTAACAATTTTAAAGTGTCATTTTTTTCACCGTACTCTCATCTTCAAAAAATTTAAGTGTGAGTTTTTTCACCATTCATTATTGCCACATTTTCTTTAACTAATTGTTTTAAATTTATACTTATCTAAAACCAATTCGACTGAATATTTCAGATGCATTTTATTTACTTTAGATATGCTTAAATTTGCAATATAACTTACAAAAAATTTCAAATTAAATATTAGGCTTGCAGAAATCAAAACATAAATAGTTAGATCTTTTAAACTGCAAATAATCTACCCGAAGCGGAGCGAGGAGCACACTAGTTCATTCACATTTTTATCTTGAATTGTTGATTGACATCACAATTGGTAGGATGCAAAGGCAAGATGTTGCATAGCTCATACATCATGATAAATGATAATCGATTCAGCTGTTCGCTAAATAACATAAAGCCAAGTAGTCTTGACTTGATTCTCAATTGCATTTCTTTTCACCCTTTATTGCTTCCACTTGTTGGGCCTCTTCTACCCACTATAATGTCTCTCATTCCACCCATTAATTTTATCATTATCATATCTCTCAAAAGTGGTGTTGAGGTGTGTGAGGATTGCCAATATAGTAAATTTCATCGACTGTCTTTCGAGAAGTCTCAGTCAAGGTGTAAAGATGCGTTACAACTTATTTATGGTGATTTGATGGGTCCTACGCAAAATGCGTCGTACGGGGGTGCTCGGTATATGTTGATACTCATCGACGATTTTACACGGTACACTTGGGTTTATTTTCTAAAGGAGAAATGGGAGGCGTTTTCTAAATTTCGAGAATTTAGAACAATAATTGAGGGAAGACTCGGTAAAAGGATTAAAAAGTTTTGAACCGACAATGGAGGAGAGTTTACATCCAAGGAATTTCTCTCATTTTGCGAGAGGTATGGCATCAAGAAGGAGTTGACTTGTGCTTATACACCGCAATAAAATGGTGTGGCGGAGAGGAAAATTCTGCATCTGGTGGAGGTATGTAGGAGTTGGGTGTATGCGAAGAATTTACCGAAGGCCTTCATGTTAATCGGCTTCCCTGCAGTCCGATTAACATGAAGTCACATCATGAGTTGAAGTTCGATGAGAAGCCAAGTGTGAAGCATTTGAAGGTGTTCGGTTGTACGTGCTTTGTTCACGTACCGGATGAGAAGAGGACGAAGTTAGACGCTAAGGCTCGGAAGTGTGTTTTCATTGGTTATGATCAAAGAACGAAGGGATGGAAATGCATAGATCCGATAACTCATAAATTCATTGTCTCTCGAGACGTGGTGTTTGATGAAGCGTCTTCTCTATATGGTGATGGTGGTCCCAAACGGTAGTTTCGAATCTGCCGATACCACATGTTGTTCACGTGGGAAACCCAGGTGTTGATGACATGGGTAACCCGAGTGAAGATCCGAGGTTCTCGTTGCCTACGTCGACTATGGATCATGGTGGAAGGGGGAGCAACGAAGTGTAGTCACAAGAAAATAGAAATGTACAAGCTCTAAGGAGGTCGACAAGGACGTTAACTCGGCCGGCTAGATATAGAGATGAAAACTTCGTGTCGACATATTCGTGTTTCTTTTCAGGGTCGACAGATGATGAACCTTCATGCTTTGAGGAGGCGAAAGATAACAAGTCGTGGGAAGATGCTATGGACGAGGAGATGCAAGCTCTTCGGAAAAATGAAACTTAGGATCTTGTTCCGAAGCCCAAGGGAGTGAATCCGGTTACTTGTAAATGGGTCTACAAGTTGAAACGCAAGACGGATGGGAGTGTTGAGCGCTATAAAGCTAGGCTTGTAGCGAGAGGTTTTTCTCAACGGTATGGCGAGGATTAT
Organism: Juncus effusus; assembly: GCA_027726005.1. Classification (NCBI taxonomy): domain Eukaryota; kingdom Viridiplantae; phylum Streptophyta; class Magnoliopsida; order Poales; family Juncaceae; genus Juncus; species Juncus effusus. The sequence goes on along the minus strand of CM050906.1, from coordinate 139,475 downwards.
GAAGAGACCTTTAGTCCTGTCGCCAAGATGACATCCGTGCGAGTTGTGATTTCAATGGCTGCTTCCCTAGGTTGGAAGTTGTGGCAGCTGGATGTCAAGAATGCTTTCCTGTATGGTGAACTCGACAAGGAAATTTATATGGAGCAATAGGTTGGATATATTTCCAAGGTGCATCCTGACTATGTGTGCAAGCTGAAGAAGGCGTTGTATGGTTTGAAGCAGGCACCTCGAGCTTGGTATGGCAAGATTGCGGAATATTTGCAATTTTGTGGTCATTCTTCTTTGAGTTCGGATCACAGTTTATTTGTGAAAAGGAAGGCGGGTCTACACGTAGTCGTCCTTTTATACGTGGACGACATGATCATCACCGGCAATGATGAAGGCGAAGTTGCAAGACTTCGGGGCGAGCTCTCGATTCGATTCGAGATGAAGGATCTTGGAGAGCTTAGTCACTTCCTCGGATTGGAAGTGGAAGGCTTGAAAGACGGGTATTTTGTCTCTCAAACGGGCTATGCTGGGAAGCTCATTGAGAAATTTGGCGTAAAAGAAGGTAAGCATTGTTCGACACCGCTGGATGTAAATTTCAAATTAAGACGTGATGTTGGAAAGGTACTTCTGGATCCTCGAAAGTTTCGTGCTCTTGTTGGATGCCTGATTTATCTCACGATTATTAGACCGGATATTACCTTTGCGGTCGGCCTGGTCGGTTTATGTAAGCTCTTTGCATGGATATACCGATGCTGACATGGGCGGTGATTTGGATGATCGGAGATCGACATCCGATTATATTTTCTCTTGTGATTCTGTAAGTGTTTCTTGGTGTAGTAAGAAGCAAGATTCGGTCTCTCTTTCTAGTACCGAGGCGGAGTACAAGGCGCCATCACTTGCGGCACAAGAGTGTGTTTGGTCGCGGAGGTTGGTCGAGGATGTTTACAATTATTGTGTTGAAGTTGGCGACCAATCCTGTTTGTCACGCGAGAACCAAGCACATCGAGATCGAGCATCACTTCATTCGTGAAAAGGTGTTTGATGGAATTATTGAAGTTGAGGAGGTGAGAAGCGTTGATAACGTGGCTGATATCTTCACCAAGTCTCTCTCCAAGGGATCATTCGAGGTATTGCGAGCCAAGTTGGGGCTCGTGGCCAAATACACTTTAAGGGGGAGTGTTAAAATATAAAGATGCATTTATATGTTATGAAGGCAGTCAACAAATTAGGAAAGATGTTTCTTGAAAATAAGATTTCTTGACAAGGAAGTTGGTATTACCATGAATTAGATTTTTTGACAATGAGGTTTATTATTTCTATGTATAGGTGTTAATTGGGGTAATAATTCTTTGGGATATTTCCTTATATTAGATATGACTATCCTATAAATAGAGGGGTATGGGTAGAGTTTTATTCATTCCAACAACAACAATATTTTGTATTTCTTTCTTTCTCTTGTAATAAGAAATTTATCTTATTTTTCAAGTTCCATTGTTCAATCATTTCTTCTTTTATTATTGTTCTTTCTTGGGTTACTGTGAGCTTATTACTGCACTATTATTTCCGCTGCTGATAACCACAAGATCGTTCTTGGTTTAGTGCTGTTGTGTTACTGTGCAGTCACTGTTGTTCTATTTCTCTGTTAGCGACGCGGTTATCTGATTCAGTCCCTGTGTGACTGTCTGGTTTCTTTACAGTATAGTATTATTAGTTTAAGGTTGGGAGATGATTATACTTTTTACATGATATTAATTTTTTTTTCCTTTTTATTTTATAGAGGCGATTTCATTTAGAAATGTTCTTCAACTTATCTGAATTTGTTTGTTGTTAATTAATTCTTTTTACTTGAAATTTACTTCAGTAGTAGCATCGAATTAAATCATGTTTACTGACAAATTATGCTGTTTTTTTCCTTTCCTAAATGAAGAATGCACGCTCAAAACAACTATTAAATATCACAAGTCACAACATACAAATAAAAAAAAGTCCAACAAAGTATATTAACTTAACAATCTAAAAAAAAAAAAAAAAAAACAAAGTATATCAACTTACGACCCGAATAAAGAATCACTTTTGAGGCAAATAGCATTACTTTTGAACCAAAGAGCACTACTAACACGACCCCCTTGCAGGAATCACAGTCGTATCAAATCTCCAATATGTCATTGCTCCATATGAAGTAATCTCATTATTATGTTTATTTTCCATTTCCTCCAGTATCTTATTTGTAAACTAAAATAACAAAAAAGTGATGCATGCAGGATCTTTCTACTTGTAAATATTCACTTAGGTGTGATCTCATTGGCAGAAATTATATATTTCTTTCCTTCAAAAAAAGAAGAAGAAAAAATTTAAATATCTCAAATTTGATTCATTTATTTTTCTCTCATATCTTATATCACTAGATCAGCATGGCACCCTTGTATATATGTGCCTGTCATGGCAAATGGAGTCAGAGTATCACACATATTGTAATTCTTGTTAGGTAATGTCACGAGTTTTGTAGCCACTCTCTGACAATTTAATTTTATGTTTAATTTCATTTTTTTTTTTTGAATTGTCAAATCTATTGTCAAGCACAATTGCGCTTCTCATGACCATTCTAAAAAAATTGAAACGTTAATGGCAGATGGTGAGCCGGTCGGATGGTGACTTGTCTCAAAGTTAAGTCGAAACTTTCATAAGATGGCTTGATTAGTTGAGGTTCTCAAATATTCTCAAAAATCATGTATAGTTGAGACTTAATTAGTTGAGGTTTAGACAATTATGATTTGAGTAGAAACTTAATTGATGTTTAAACAATAAAACAACTTGTGTCTTTTGGTAGGGTATAGTATTATTGGTTGTGAAGCATGAAGTTGCGAGCTGGGATCTCATTTAGATTTTTCTTAATTTAATTAAAATGCAGCAATTATTGCCTTAAAAAGATAATTTATTTAAATCATTTAAAAGAATTATATATAACAATTCAACAGATTTGCACATTGTTACAATGCAATCAGGTATAGTGACAATTCCATCTTAATTTATGATTTAAATCACAAATACTTGGTTATTCCGTCTGTTATCATAATTTTAATTAATTACTCCACCCGTTTTGATGATGAGTTGATCCATTAACGAATTAACAGAAATCCCTTAAGTAGTCTTGAGTCTCCATTTGACTTCGTCGAGCTTAGTCATTGCTTCAACTTGTTATGCCTCTTATACCCTCTACAATGTCTCTCCTTTTCACCCGTCATTCATATTAATATCACATTTTCCAAATTTATTCTGATCCAAACTCATCTTCTCTCATTCATTATCATAAGCACAACGAAACTTGACTATTATATTCATTTTCGGTTTCCTCCAATATTTTAATGTCTTTTTTCCTGAATTGCTTTGTTCAAAGTCTCAGATCGGATTAAAAATCCAAATAATTTATATTTTCAGTTTAAATATACAAACTTAATTAAAAAAGTACTTCACTAAATCAGGCAATTAAGCATTTAAGTAGCTCCACTGCAGCCTTACTTATGTAGGTGTTGTAACAAAATTCAGACTTTTTTTTTTTGAGAAAATTTGGAGAGGGCTTGAATGTCCATCGTCCAAAAAAAATTCTATTTATCTAAAAAATTGTACAAAATTTACAATATTTACAAAAGAAAGAAAAAAAGAAGAAAATATTTACAAGCCTACATCTACTGAAATAATCTCCTTTTCTATCTATATATGTTCAATTCAGCCCAAAAATGATAACTCTCCCCGGACCAAAAAGTGGCCCATAAAAGAACTCTAGGCCTTCAACAAAATTCAAGAGTTTCATAAGGGTCTATCTGCAACTTTCTCCATCTAACATTTGGATAACAGAATTTATTTACTCACAACATCAAAAAAAAAAAGAATTTATTTACTCACAACATTCAAACTTGAAAGAAAAAAAAATTATTTACTCACACACACTCACTCAAAACTATGCATTCTCTAAACTCTATTCTTCCTCCTTCGACAAACAAAGCCTTAAGCACAGTGAAAACCATAGCTGCTCAAGCACGGTGCGCTAATGTCAGGCCGACGAACTCAACTCCGCCGCCGCCCGTCCAGTCGCTCCGGCGAGGCGACTGGGTCAAGCTCATTTGCGGCGCTAGCTTTGAGGTAAAACTGAATTTTTTTTTTCTTTTTCAGAATTGCCCCTTCAAACGTCAATAATTGCACATTTGTCCTTCAATTTTGGCTTTTATTCATTCTCGTGTTGAGAATTTCATTATTGTTTTACCGCGTATTTTTATATGACATATTTTGCTTAGTTTTAACACAAGTTTGAAGAGAAATGCGTACAAAGAATATGACTTTAATTTGTTTCTTTACTTACATATCCCCAAAAAAATCTGAATTTATAAATGTACCCTTTGTAGGATGTGGCTGATGTGAGGAATCTTTCCCTTGTCTACACTCTCGCTGGCGGTATTAAACACACAAAAAACAAATAAATAAACAAAAATAATAATTATGATGCTTAATATTATTATATTATTATTATTGCAGTGGATTGTATAGATTGTGCTGCTGACGTGTCAGTGGTAAATGCAGTAAAAGAAGGAATAAATGCGGCTCGGTCGATCTCAGCCGTCGATCGGCCTTGGATCATGATCAGTGTAAATGATGATCAACAAGACCTTCATTTTCGCAAAGCCGGTCCTTTTTCTTTCTTTTCATAAATTCATCTAATTAATTAATTTAAGTGATTTAATGTATTTTTTATTTTTATTATTTTTTTCAACTTTTTTGTGTAGAATTTGATCCAAATGAGTGCCCAATTGATTGCACTAGACCGTGTGAAACGATTTGTCCTGCTGATGCAATATCTCTTGATAAAATCGGTACCAAATTTGAGGTAGTTATTAATTATTATTTCTTTCGAAATATAAAAAGGTGAACATAAATATTATGAAATTGAATGATTTTTGGTTTTTAAAGGGCGGTGTAATGACAGAGAGATGCTATGGATGTGGTCGATGTTTGAATATTTGCCCTTTTGATAGAATAAGTATGAATTTTTATTATTTTTTGTCAACTATTTTCATAATTACTTTTGCAAATATACCCTTGAAAGTATTAATAATCACAAATTTACCTCCTTAAACCTTACTATTTGTTGTCATGACTAAGTTAAGAAGTCCCACTAGAGTTTCGATTGCTTAATTATTTGTTCATTTATCTTGCTTTATTATTTTTTTCATTTATTTTTCCTTATTATTGAGTTAAATATACCATTTTGTAGGTGCAATTACATATGTGAGAGATCCAATTATCACATGCAATCTTTTGAAAAGAGATGATGTGGATGCATTAGAAATTCATACGAGCGGCAGGTTTTAATTAATTTAATTTACCATTTTTTCCCTATTTTCATTAATTTACAATTAGGATAAATTGTATGTGTTTAAAATTGTAAATTGCAGGGGAACTGAATTATTCAAGGAGCTTTGGTCTAGTCTATCTGACTCAATCAAGCATGTCAAATTAATAGCAGTATTTTATTTATTTAATAATTAATTTATCTATTTAATAATTAATTCCTTTCGAGGGCGAAATTGGAAAGAAATAATAAATGTAGGGTTTAATTGTAATAAAAAATTGTGTTATTTTCAGGTGAGTTTGCCTTACGTTGGAGACTCAACATTTGAAATTATGAATGAGATATACTCAATTATGCAATCTAGCCCTCCATCGTACAATCTATGGCAGGTTTTCCTTTTTTTTCATTTTACTTGTTAATTCTATTATTATATTTGAAAGTTTTACAAATAGGCCCTTGTATTTATTTTAGCTGGATGGCCGGCCGATGAGTGGTGATATTGGAAAAGGAGCTACAAAAGAAACAATTTCATTTGCTCTTAAGTTAAACTCTACAATTAATAAACCTAATGGTGTGTAAATTTAATTAATTTTAATTTTATCTTATTATTTTATTATTTAAAGTAGTTTTTGTTTTTTTGAAGGGTTTTATCAATTGGCTGGCGGAACCAACTTTCATACTATAGACTGCTTGAAAAAAGAGGGTTTATTTCGTACCAAAATTGGTATGGAAAAACAAGCTCTTATAGGAGGAATTGCATATGGTGGATATGCTCGAAAGGTGTATATATTAAATTATATTCATGCATTTATAATAATAATAATAATAATATTATTATTATTATTATTATTATTATTATTATTATTATTATTATTATTATAAATTTAATTGTTGGTTATTTGGGTTGTATAGATTGTAGGGAAGATTTTACGAAAGATACCGACAAAAAATGGATTTGTTAGAATCGAAGAGCATCCTGAGTTTCTTCTCGAGGCATTAAATGAAGCCTTGGCTTTATTAGGCCCAGTTAAAAAATTTCAAGATTCTTTGATTTAGATATTTAGTTATTGATTTGCTAGTTGTTTTTGTAGATTTTTTTTGGCACTTTTTATGTTGTTAGTGTAATTATGTTTATGTAGATAACTGGTAATTTGGGAGCTATGTCACAAATATGAAAATTGATAGGAGGTAGTAAAATGAGAGTTCAAAATGATTTTCTAAATACCTCCCATTTAGGTGCCACGTGACATGCTATGGTTGATTGGGAGGTATGGAGTCACTAATTATGGGAGGTAAATAGCCGTTTCCTTATATTTAATGATAATAACAATAATAAATATTATTATTTTATTAAATTTATTATATTTAACTAAATGAAAAATATAAATAATATATATAGTTTATAAAAAGATTAATACATATTAAAAAAATAATTATTTGAAATATTTTTATTTTTTATTTATTAAATATATTTAGATAAATTTAGTTATATTTAATTAAAAAAATAATATATAAATAATAAAATAAAATAAAATAATTTTAATTATTATTATTAAAAATTTCAAGATTCTTTGATTTAGATATTTAGTTATTGATTTGCTAGTTGTTTTTGTAGATTTTTTTGGCACTTTTTATGTTGTTAGTGTAATTATGTTTATGTTGTTAGTGTAATTACAAAATCTTCCGGCCTTTAAATGTTGCAAGTCAAACTTTTTTTCTCGAAGGATATCATTTGTGCTGATCAATTATTTTTAATTTTCATCCTTACAAATAGTCATGATTTGTAGTGTGTGCATTTGGTGTCATACCCACTACTCCACTAAACGGGATACCTTTTGGACCCACCACCACTCAAGTTTCTTTCTCCTTCCAGCCATGCCTATCTATAAGATGGTTATGCGAGGATTTAGGTAAGGGTTTATATACACATCCCTCCATCAGCCCCTTCAGTCCGTTGTTTATCACTGGTAAGCGGGATCCACTTGTTTTGAATATATATGGGGCCCGTTTATCAGTGGTAAACGGTGGAATCAGAGGGCTGGTAAACGGGGGATATATATACTTTTCCTTTAGGTAATGTGCCCCCTTTTGTTCTTCTGTATTGAAAAGTTGGATATCTCTTTTACCATTATATTCTTGATGTGAGGACAATTAGTAAGGAGTTTTTCATCTATTAGTAACTAAAACTTGAGATGTTGTCCATTTTAACACGATGAAATAAAATTCATTAGAAGTTCAATAATTTCCACTGTGCAAATAAATCTGAATCAGCTCGAAAAAGACAATTTTCATCCGCATACTACTGGTAGATAAAAATATGGACTTATTGTTAAATTAACTGTTTAACAGTCACCATACTTTTTTCATGGAATCATTGCCGAAAATTCACATGAATTGAAAATAGAGGAGATAAAAGTATGTATGACTAGCATTTTTTTCATATTTCGATGATGATTTCGTGATATCTTCTGCGGTACTATAATTTCTTATATAAAAGTTAGATGATAAGACGATCTATGGTAGCGGAAATTTCATTTATCAACACTTATAATATTGTTTATTAAAAATCATAGGGGCTGTCAACATGTCGAAGATTCAACACATGCCAAACAATTCTTATGAGGAAAAAAATTGGCTTGACTAGCATTTTGTATTAACGATGCAGACTTCTATTTATGCTATTGGCATATCTCCTACAAGCATCTTTATTTATATAGTTGTTATATATTAAAACTTTGTATTTGTGGAGATATTATACCCATGATCTCAATATGCTAAACTGGGTTAGATGTTTCGTACAAACATATATCTAACTCCATATTTTGCACAAAACCGAGAAACTTTTTTCAATCAAATATATAATTTTTAATTTAAATATATCATCATAATTATATTTGTGTTTTTTGTTTGAAAATTCTACTATTCATTTTGATTCAAAATACAAAAACTAGAGTTTCTATTTTACAAGTCAAATAAAGAACGGCTTGGGAGAAACCAATGGGCCCTATAAATTAATTCCTCTCGCACGCCAAAATTCTTTAAACGAACCCCACTCACCACCCAACCGCACACACCCACTCTTTGAGAGTACGTTAAAGTTCAAAAGGCTCCAATGGAAACCTCGTTAACCATTAATGATCCCAAAATGGAGGATATTCAAGAGCTAAGACGGATTCAACCAACCGTCGTGCCAGAACGATATGTGCGGGACCAGGACGAGCAACCTGCTCGGTCCAAAACTTGTACAACTGTTCATGTGCCAGTTGTCGACATGGCAAAGTTGGACAAGAATGATGGTGAGCTGGCGAGACTTTCTTCCGCTTGCGAAGAATGGGGCTTCTTTCAGGTGTATTTTCTAGTAATTTTCAGGTGTATTTTCTAGTAAACGCAATAAAACACTTCAATGTTGTAAAAATCAGAATAACATATTGATCCATTATAATTATTCTCGTTCAAACTGAAGGGTTATTTATATTCATAATATGTCACCTTAATATTAAAGAATATGCAATATGTTATATAACACAAAATAGCGCATTAAATATCATAACCGGATCTCCTATTTTGACTTGAGTGAAACAGTTAGTGAATCATGGGATTGATGAGAAATTAATGGATCAAATGGAGGAATTGGCGCGAGAATTCTTCATGCTGCCATTGGAGGAAAAAGAGAAGTATCCAATGGTGCCCGGTACAATTCAAGGGTACGGCCATGCGTTCGTTTTCTCAGAAGATCAGAAGCTCGACTGGTGCAACATGCTCGCGCTAGGTTTGGAACCCGCCTTCATCAGAAACCCTAAACTCTGGCCTACTAAACCTCAGCTACTGAGGTAAAAAATATTTTACGTAAAAGGGGAGAAATGTATATAATATAAAAATTGTAAGATGATGTATTATTAGATGATATATTTCTAAAAAGGAAAAAATATTCGTTAATCGCAGTGAGACTTTGAATACATACTCATCGGAAATAAGAAAATTATGTCAGAGAATCCTGAAAAACATTGCCGAAACACTCGGTATTTCATCAGACACCTTCAATACAAAATTTGGTGAAGCGGTACAAGCCGTTAGAATGAATTACTACCCGCCATGCGCACGGCCCGATTTGGTATATATTGATCTATTATCAAATATTGCATTATTACCATTTTATTTGAAATAAAAAAATACAGAAAAGTATTAATTTTTAAAAAAATAAAGGAAAAAAATAACAAATTTATTTTGTTATCTTTGGTAAAGGTACTTGGTTTGAGCTCGCATTCTGACGGAAGCGGTATAACGGTACTACAACAAGATATGAATAGCGTTGGACTTCAAGTGTTAAAAGATGACAAGTGGGTCCCGATTAATCCTTTACGTAATGCGTTTGTCATTAACATTGGTGACACGCTTGAGGTAATTATTTAATTAACCTTGCAAGAATATGATTTACTGATAAATAAATTTTATTTATTAATGAGAGAATTGTGATAGGTAATGACAAACGGAAAGTACAAGAGCGTAGAACACCGAGCCGTGACAAATAATGAAATTGATAGGCTGTCAATTGTCACGTTTTACGCACCTAGTTATGATGTTCAATTGGGTCCATTGCCTGAATTAGTGACTCAAAACCAACCTGCGATGTATAAGACGTACAATCATGGTGAGTATAACCGTCATTATGTGACTCATAAACTCGAAGGGAAGAAAACCCTAGATTTTGCTAAGATTTAACCCTAAATTTATCATCCTATTAGGTAGTTATTCTGTTGGGATGTAGGTAATTACGTAATGTTTTAATTTGATATGATAATTAAGATGTTAGATGTGTATTGATTTGACTATTTACTAGTGATTGGCATCATTTAATGGATTCAATATGTAATTTGAATGAATTGAGAATCTCATGATAATTGAGGAACTATAATTTGGGAATTTCAAATTTTAAAAAATATAAATATCTTAAATAACCGTTGAGCCCAATACCAATTCAATTTTATTGGGCCAAAAAGCCTTGTGACAAATAAATACAAATAGAAGGAAGAATTCAATATCAATATTCATATTCATATCAATAATAATTACAATAACTGTAGAGTAACAGTGTTTATGTATCATTATTAGGGAAGTTATATGTATTTCATATGGTACGTACATGCATGTTACTACCATTATTATAAAAGACTATAATTGTACATATTTGTTTTGCACCACATGATATGTTCCAACAAAATAAGCATTTTGGCCTAACTAGTGGAATTTCCAGTTATTGATTTCTATTATTGGACTGAAGTTATATATTTACTTAGGACCATTTTGTGAAATGGGCCCACTGGTACCAAAACAAGATACTGTTTGATTGATCTGGATATGATTGGTACCAAAGAGATGACACTGTTTAATTAGTATGGATATGAGTAGTACCAAAAGAAGATACTGTTTAATTGGTGGTAAGTATTTATGAAAAGTCACTGTAGTATATTGGACATATAACGAAAAATGAAATACTAGTAAAAAGTCCAATATACCAATTGTGACAAAAATATATAGTATATTTAAAATGATATAATATATATTCAAAATGATATAATATACGAAAGACCCAACACAATCATGAATCAATTACAATTGAAGTACTAAATGAGAAAAAAAATGGGTGAGACTGAAAGATATATATATATATATATATATATATATATATATGCATGAAAGATATTTATTATAGGAAAATTATAACTTGCTCCCTCATTTTCCCACATAGTGTGAAATTATTCTCAAGCGACACGTCTGTAAAGGCTACAGAATGTAAATAGCATAACAGCATATCATAAATAATGAAGGTAGGAATTTATAAAAAATTTATGAGGGTAGGAGGGAAATATACGAATATAAATAAACTGAGGATCTATCAAATCAATTTGAGAATAAATATCAATCCAGCCAACCAATTCTAGAGAGAGAATTGAGAGAGAAAGAGAGAGAGAGATTGGTACAGTAAGAGAGAAAAGAGCAGCACATGAGCCAAAACTGAGTCAGACAGACTGGAATCAGCTTTAAACTGTTCCTGCCTTATTTTACCAGTTTTGGATTATACATATTTAATAATAATGCCACATTTTGAAACTTAATGAGATTATAATTACAAGGGCAGATAATAATCAATAATACATAATATATAATTCCCAATTGGAAAGTAAATTATGAAGAATCTTATTATGGCATTATCAATTATGACACTTGCAATGCATCTACACAAATACCTAAACAATATATTTTGGTCACAAGGATTCCAAGTTTTTTGTGCCATAAAAAACATTGATATTATTATCAACTTGCATTTAAGCAAGCTATATAATTAAAAAAAAAATCACAAGTACCTCAATTTGCATGCACAGAAGATATATAATATCAGATTCCTTGTTAAATTACTCTCCATTTCATACATTGAAAAGAAGATTCCATTTTAACTAAAATATTAGATTTGATGGAACATAAGAAAAAAAAATCCAATATGGATATAATCGACATATTTTGTCAGATGAATAGAGAAGCAAACATGCTCTGTTGTCTTATTACTCATCCATTTTATTCATTTTTTTTATTAAAATAAAGTTTGAAAACTTTGAATTATTGATATTTAGGTGATATATATAATTTAATTTGCAGTGAGATTTTTTAGTATATATAAATGGAGATGGTCATCTAAACCATTATTATTAAATTAAAATGCAATTGGCCGTATTTTTATTTGAATAAAACCATAGGCCATATTAAATTATATGAATTTATAGTATTTCAAGAAGCCACATGATTTTTTTCTCTGGACATTCACCACGTCTTATTATGTCAAACCTAGAAATTTGTGAAATCTCAAAATTCAAAATACAATCTTTAATTTGAAGGAATTTATAACAAATCTCGAAATTCAAACCTAAAACAATAATTAATGATCTTTTGAGGAAAGGAATCTAATATAATCACTCTTACTATTTAAGCAAAAAAGCCCCAACATGTTTTATAATTAAGAATTGATATACAAATACATCATTTCATTACACATCTAAGTTGCAACAAAACACCCTATAAATATTTCAAGTACCTCAACAAAATAAACACACACACACACACACAACTTGAGGTAATATACTTTAAAAAACCTAATTACCTCATTAGATATTAATAATTAGCTAAATAAATATCATAAATTAAAACTCCAAAATAAACTCTTGGACCAATTCTTCTATAATAAACCCACAAATCTCCACACTTAAACCAAACATCTCAAACAATTTAACATTTTCCAATTTGGTCCCTGAAACTTCTTTTTTCGCGACCAAGTCCACTTCATAATTAGGAGAAAGCCTCTCAAAAGTTGTACACCAATTTCTCACAACGCTCCAAATCTGATCCGACAAATTCACTTCAAATTCAATTTTCATCCCCAAATCAGAAACCCTATACCAAGGGTAAAACTGTAATTCCACACAATTTTCTAACTCCACAATCGCTTCATTGACCGAGTCAAACAAAAGCCTTTCTTTTTCACGTTTTTCATCAATTTTATACCCTAAAAACTCGTAAAATAAACTAGGATCTAAAGGAGTTTCCGAAGAAAACCAAGTTTTTTTATTTTCTCTCTCTAGATTTGAAAATTTTACGAGTTTTTGAATGAATGTGAAGGAATCTTGTTCTTCATCTGCCTTAGAAAAAAGTCGCGATAACCTTAGAGAATTTGGAGACATTATTTCATCAAATTGTGAATTATCCCAAGATAAAGATCTAGAAACTGAACCGATTGGCGGAGACCTAGATATAATTTCTGCATTTAAAAATAAATAAATAAATTACAAGAATAAAAAATGACAATACCAATTAATAACAATAATTTGTGAAATAATCTAATTTTTTAATCAAATTAAGTCCTCAAAATCAAAATTTTACCCAAAATTATGCACTAAATAATTTTTAATTACTATTCCTTTAAGTCCTTAATCATGAAATTAATCATAAATTCACAAATTATGCATTACATAATGATAAATTAGTATAAACTAGACTTACTAGAAGTTAGAGAAGCAGGATTTTCAGATGAGAGAGAAAAGTTGTCAGAATAGTCAGAGAGAGAAGAAGCTTCTAGAACCGAAACTGGACTCGGTTCTTCCTCCTAAAAAATTAAAAATACAATAAAATTATGAAACATATAATTTGATATTAAAACATTTTATGTAAAAAGTAAAAAAATAAATATTCCGTACTTTAATAGAAATATCAACATTCTCTTGGAAATCATGACTCGAACTGGTACAAGGATCCGTACCGACCAAACTATTTTCTCTCTCCTCTGTTTCATTTGACACCTCCTTTTTATTACTATTATTATTTTTTGAGAAAAATAAACTTGATAATTTCCACCTAAACGAGCCGCTTTTACCGCTCTTTGACTTTTCAACCTCTTTTCTTACTGCCACGTCAGCATTTGGAAACGAAACCGGTAAAGATTTCGACCTTGACAAACCACTACTGATATTTTCTCTCTCCTCTCTTTCTCTCTCCTCAATATCTCTTTCTCTCTCTTCCTTTTTGTCATTTTCATGTATAGTCAACATCTCTCCTAACGTACTTTTCAACATTTCTCCCTTTTCATTTTCATTTAAATTCAAATTTTCATTTAAATTTGAATTTGAATTTGAATTTGAGGAAACGGATTCCCATCTTTCTGCGAGCCGTTTCTTTGCTTCTCTCACTACACGAGACTCACGAGAGGAGAGAGAAACCGGGCTTTCAATTCTGGAATCCAAAACCGGGATTTCAAATCCTTGTTCAAAAACCGGGCTTTCAATTCTGGAATTGAAATCCCACGATCGGCAAGAAGTAGGGGTAAAAACGTCCAAATCGCTCATTTCAATTTCTGATTTATTAAACGAACTTTCCTCATAAATCGATTTATTATTATTATTATTATTATTATTATTATTATTATTATTATTATTATTTCCAATTAGGGTTTTTTCCAAACTAGGTTTTAATAATACAATTCGAGTCGGTACGAGCGGTTTTGACCTAGAATTTTCAAAAGATTTATTATCTTCATTTTTCTCAATATTTTTCAATTTTCTGATTTTTTCAGAGGGTTTAAGCACGGTTATGTGCTTAATTTCAGAAGAAATTGGGGGATTATTTGCAAATAGAGCGTTTGGCTCTTCTAAAAATTTTACGAAAAGGTCCCTGTTTGAGCTCAAGAATTGTAAAGCGTCTTGAAACTCTTTCGAATGAAATAATTTCTCGTTTGTCGCGAGCTGTTTTGCCTCTGTGAATTTCTGGCGAATTAATTCCATTTTTTTCTCGTATGAATTTGAATTATTTGAATTTTGAATTTCGGGAAATTCGTTGAGGCCCATTAATCTGGCGACGACACTTGGCGGATTCTGATTGGTTTCGGTTTCGTGCCACATTTCTTCTTCTAGAAGCATTTTCATTGGCTTGCCACTCTGTTTCTCTTTTCTCTGTTAAAAAATATATATATTGTTTTAATTAATAAAAATTGTTCTTTTTACTCTTGTAAAAAAATAAAAATATTATAATTACTGGTACCTGTTTCAGTATCTCCTCTTTGTTCAATGCAATTTGGTCTAAGTAGCCTGAAAAATGAATGGTATAAATAAAAAACTCATTTTTTAATAATAATAATAAAAATAAAAATTAAGAAACTGGTAAGAGATTTCTATGCGTTATTTATTTATTTAGATACAAAAAAAATAGAAAAATAAATGTGAAAAAGTATTTATACCGTCTTTATGTGGCTTTTCAGCGAGGAGTTTCAAATCAAGGCCCTTTTTATTTTGAATTCCTTTCATTTCTCCAAAAAACCTACAAAAATCATAATTTTTTTCAATATTATTTCACAAATTACCATTCAGAGCGCGTGCGCGCGCGAGAGAGAGAGAGAGGACTCACCAAGCTCATTAAAGAAGAAAATTAAAACAGAATCAATCTTCAATGTAATATCTACAAAAAAGAAACAAAATAAATGAAAATGGTAAGAATGAAGTTAAAACGAGCATTGAATAAAATTAGAGAGGGATTAACAATACAATGATCCAGCATTTAAGACTAAAGATTCATCGCATTTTTTTTCATAATTCATTTCCTTTAAAACCCCCGAATCAAAAGAAAGAAAATCTAAAACTCAGCACAAAACCCCAGAAATATTCAAAACAAAAACCTAAAGAGGTCAAGGCATTATCATAAATTGGAATAATTAGAGGGGGGCAAAAGCATAAAAAGAATAGAGACACAGAAAAACGCAATAAAAAGGTATAAAAACAGAGAATAGGAAGGAATGTAGTATCGCAAAGCTGAATAAAAAAAGCTGAATTTCACCAATTTACTTTAACAAAAGGAAAAATTATGACCTAATTTGAATACCAAATCGCAACTCCAACCACTGCAACTAATTTTGTAGCAAACCCACTTACTTGATTTAGGTCAAGATACTCTCAACCAAACAGTCTCGTCACAAGAGCAGCCAGAAAGGTGATGCTTTTTTTACTCAAAAGAATTGATACTCAGTAAACGAAATCGAACCGATCTTTTTGATAAACCTAAATGAAGAGGGAATCTTTGAGAAAGAGGACGTTTTTAGAGGGACCCATTTGAAAAAAAACTGGTATCAGAAAAGAAAAGGACGAAAGGAAATACTAGCTCAATACAGTGAGTCCAGCTTTTTGAGGAGACGAAGCAATTGGGCAGACAAAAACAAAGCAAAATATCAAAAACAAAAATACCCCAAAAGAGAAAAATGTGAGAGAGAGAGAGAGAGAAATGTTGCACCGGAAATGGCGATCTTGTTTTGTCGACGGTGAGCTTGAGAGAGAGCGAGAGAGGGCGGCTTTGTTGGTTCTATCTGCTTTACACGATGCTAGTCTAAGCCCTAGAGAGAACTAGAGAGAGAGAGAAGGGGGAGCAGGGCAAGAGCAAGTAGAGAAGTAGAGTAGAGAGCTTGTAAGAGAGAGAGAAGAGTGAGTTCTCTGTAGAAGGTCATCTGTGAGAGAATATGTAGCAAGTATGTGGGTTTTTTGTAAAAAGGACATTTTGTTTGTTTATTTTTTTTTGTCAACATAGATTTAGATATATATTAAAAGATAACTAAAATTTCTTCATGATTTTAGTGAAATTGTAAAGCATAATTATGATTAAAAATATTTTTTAGTTAATAGCAAAATTTAGTATCGTATTTGTCATTGCTTAAAATTCTTTTTCTGTCATTTTTAAAAAATCAAGAGTATACTAAAAATTAAGTATCGTATTTTTCATTGCTTAAAATTCTTTTTCTGTCATTTTTAAAAAATGAAGAGTATACTAAATATTAAGTGAAAATATTGGTATGTCACTCGTACGAACCAAAAATACTAGCCGAATCTTAACAACAAGACCATCTCGCCCTAAATCCTAAATCGATCTTAAAACTTTTTTATCTTCTTGTACTGGCATTTGTACTGATAATTCATCTTTAGCTAAACCACTCAACAGAAACCAAAGCTATACCACCGAATCGACACTGCGAATGAGATTAGAACTGAAGCTGATTTACATGGAGTGCGCTTCTTCTTGTTTCTATGTGTCTTTGATTTCTTACAACTCGCCTGTCTGTACTTGTTTGAGCTATTGATCTGTTTGACTGACGGGGAGAAAATATTTTGCACGGAAACGGAAGAGAAATAATTATTTTCATCTAATTAGTCTAATCCCCTTTACTTAGGGCTTGCTTGATTTGGGGTTAACCTAGGGTAAGGAAGGGAAATGAAATTCAGTAGGAGAAAGAATGGTAAGATAATTTCCTTATCCTTGCTTGGTTTGAGTGAGAGAGAAGTGACGGTAAATGGAGAAAATAACTCAACTAAAATATAAGTCTTGAAATTTTTTTATTTATACTTTTGTTTTACAAGCTTATATTTGCTTTTTCCTCTCTATATTATTCTTTTTTGTAATTATATTTATACCAATAAATTTTTTATATATAAATATTATTGATTATACAATATAACATAATATCATTAATAATCAATTAAATTTTCTATACATAAATATTCTCAATTTTTAATATAACATACTATCATACAATAACCCAAAAAGTTTAACTAATTTATATTCAAAAAAAAATATTTGTATGCCAACATTATTATTCGTTACATAAAGTGATGCATTGAGAGAGAAAGAGAGAAAGTGGGGTTAGGCGTGGGACCGGTACGCGGATGTGTACCGACTTGGCACGTGAAGTGATATTAATTGAGTGCGCTGTTTTTCCTGTGTTTTGAGTTGCCTTTCTTTTCTTTCTTGCTCTCTTTCTTCTTCTTTTTCTGTGGGTTTAGTAGCTAGTTTAGGTTTGGTTTTGTTTAGTTAATTAATTGGGGTTTATGGTTGGATTATTACCATAATTATTGTTTGTTTAAGTTTAACATCTTTGTTTTCGTTTTTTGGGTTGCTTTCATTGTAACCGTGTCTGTCATATGAATAGTTTTGTTTAGTTAAGTAGTTGGGTTTATGCTTTGGATTATTAGCATAATTATTTAGGTTAAAGCATCTTTCTAAGTTGTTTTTTTTTTATATTATTTGTATTGTTTTTGTTTTGGGGTTGCTTTCGTTGCAATGCAACCGTGTCATATGAATATCTCTCATTTGTTTTATTGAATAGAGTTTGAAAATTCTATAAATATTTCCCTAGATGTTGGCCAGTGGACAATTATAATTAAGCAAGGAAGGTTAGTTTATTCCATTCAATGTTTTTGGATCAGAATACACATTAAATTTTATTTCGTACTTTATTTTTCAATTGGAAATAAATAATAAATAAGGAACAAAATAACATTCTGTAAATAAATTTTCATCTTATCTTGTACATAAAAAAATGTGAGGAAAAAATAGGAGATCCTTTTAATAATCTCTTTCGGTGTACTTTATGCTACAGAATATCTGCACGACTAATTAACTAGTGTATATTCACCTTATCCAACCAATCACAATTAAACAACGAAGAAGGATATTTGCATATATGCCCTTCTAAAATCTAATCAAATCTATCCCTTCCAAAATACAAATATCATAATATACTTCCAAAACTCAAAATTTATCAACACAAAAATATCAATCAATATTATAAAATTCAAAATATATCAAATTTATCCTTTCAAATTTTGACGGATTTCGATAAATGCAGGTTTATTTTCGAAAAGGAAAAGATAATAAATAATATTCACATTTTAAAGGACCAAAATGCGAAAATACACTATAAGACAGAGAGCTGCAGAATATAATGCAAACATGTGGAGAAACTTGCGGAAATTAATCAAATCACTTGAAACACAATCTTCCTCAAAAGTCTTTTCTTCTAATTTTGACCAATAACATCACACAAGAAAATTTTGCAATTTCTTCAAAATCATGCAACAATTCAATCTACCCATTTGAAAACATAACATAAAACTATCATTTACATACAACATATTGCCTTTATTATCTACTAAACATTACAAACATTTTAATAAAGTCTACAAATAAACTTTCCCATCAATGAAAAACACAATAATATTAATATCCAACAATTTACATAAATATATAAAATATATAATTGAATAAATATACATTTATTAAGATATAAATTGAGGCTGAGAGAGACGAGACGCGTAAGTTGTAACGAGTCGTAATTGCATCGCGTCGAGTTTTTCCAAATACGGCAAAAATGAATTTCCAAGCTTTAGATATATTTCCACAAGGCAAAGCAACACACTCTACATTTCAAAAATTATAACAATAATAAATAAATATAATAATGGATGATATTTAATTATATTTATTAGTTTATTTAATGAACCTTTCGAATGAAGGGGCTTCGATCGCCAAAAGCGTCTAAAAGAGCAGGAATAAATGATAATAATTGAGACATTAGCTCATCTTCTGTTAACCTACTTATTATCTGAAAATATTCAAAAAAATAAAAATAATTAAGAGATAAAGAAAGTGTCTTTAACAAAGTAGGTACTCTTGCATTTATATGAACTTTTAATATCCCAAATTATAGATTTTTTTTATTTCACTTTTTAGAAGCAACATGCACACATGGATTATCTATTTATAATTTAAAATGATATAATAAATACTGGAGCCTACTAATTTAGATGTACAATTAATGAGAGACTTTGATCAAAATACGAACTAAATAAATGACTTAGGAAACATATAAAGGAGATTAAAATGAAAATAGGAAAAGAAAGAGATTCATCAATTGAATAATAACTAAATAAATAAAATATAACAAAATTAATTAATTAATTAATTACCTTTGTCAATCTATCGGTACAAACTATAAGAAGCTTCTCATCATTATAAACCAAAAGAGGCCTGATTGACTTTATTAAAAATAAAATAAAAACTAATCACATATATTTTATTCATATAATTAAATAAAAATTATAAATTATAAAATTAATTTACCGCAAGGCATCTCAATGGATCATATTGTGCTACCACAACATTCAAACATCTTTGAGCTTGATTTACAATCTAAAATAAAATAATAAAAATAAAAAATAAATTTAGGTATATTTTATAATAATAAGAATTAATCAATAAATTTATTTATTTACCTTCATATCCATATCTTTATTTGCCTGGACTAATTTCATGACTAAAGTCTCCAAATACTCTTCCATTGCATCTTTCTGCAATTAATTAATTATACAATTTATTTTTCATTTGAAAAAATTATAAATAAATTAAATTGTAAAAAAGTGAAATTAAATTAAATTAATTACCTGTTTTTCAAGCATTTCAAGTAATAAATTAAATGCCAGCTCTCTTACAGAAGAATCATGGTCATCTATCATCTCAATTAATGCATATGATATTTGATGCAAATGCTACAAAAATAATTAAATAAATATATAAATAAAATAATTATAATAATAACACTTCACTTTTTTTATTTTATTTTATTTTATTTAAACTAACCTTTCCGCTTTTAGATATTTCCACAAATTGATTCATTGCTTCTTTTTTTGTTGAACTTGAACCTCTATTATCTCCATTACAAAACTACAATAACAGATATTAATTTTTATTTAAGTTTCAAAAATCATGAAATATAAATTAAAATGCACAAAGTTTTGAAATAATAAAAAATATAAAGAACTGACCTGGTCAATAATTTGACTAATGCTTGATTCTTCATCCGATTGGGAATTCTTAAATTTGGGTATTTTTACATTTAGCCCCTCAAAATTCACCAAATTCTTCTCCTTAATTTTAGATCCCAAATCGACCGAATTAAATCCAGTTTTAATTTTTTGATTCGAATTAAAACACGGCTCGATCAAACCGAAACGATCAAAAGAATCAATAGGCTTAATCCTCTGTTTTCTAGCATGTTGGAAATTTACAAAATCGCCCTCGATTTTAGGGTTTATTTGCAAAAGAGCCCTTCTGATCGGCTTTTGTTCTTCAATTGATAAACCGTTTAAAAATCCCAAAACTAATTGAGGGTCATAATTGGAATAAACGGCTACAATTCCGTTTAAAACCGCTTCTTTTAATCTGAAATTTTTATCCTTAAATAATGGCACGATTTTACCGAGCCAAAGCTTCACAAAATTATTATAATTTGCACCGATATTTTCATAATTAACCTTGCATTTTTCAAAATTACTTTTGGCGAAATTCAATATTTCCAATTTTGCCCTTGCTGATTTCTGCTCATCCAAAGCTCTCAAAAGTCCAGGCAATAAATAATCAATTCCATAATTTTCAGAAATAATTTTCAAAATTTCTGACGATTTTTTTCTAATTAATTCCTTATTATCGTTCAATCGCGCAAAAATTCGCGGCAAAATTCTTTCCAAAAAACCCTCAACTAATTTCTTAAAAATCGGAATTATTTCCTCAAGTGTAGAGAGAGAAGCAATCGCGATTTTATAATGTGGATCGTCTAAATGCATAAAAAATAATTTCATAACTTTATCGAAATTTTGCGTAATTTCTTGGATTCCTTTTGGACCGTGATGCAATAAAGATTTCAAAAAATTGAAAATAAAAACCTTCATTATCCAATCAGATTTAGGGTTTAAGCCCTCTGTTAAGGCTTCGTTAAGAGATGACGGTACGTCCATAAACCCTGGCATTTCGCCCAATTTTAATTTATTATTATTATTATTATTATTATTTTGGGAATTATTTTGATTTTTTTCGTTGGATAAAAACCAATTTGTCATTTGGTTTCTCAAAAGGGGCCTTTGGAAATTCGGTACGTGATTTTTGGATTTTGAATTTAATGAGGGTAAAATCGGAAATTCAGATGGGTTTGATGGAGTATTATTTTCTGAATTTGGTGAATCTTTTGGTGAAATATTATTATTATTATTAGTATTATTAATATTTTCTTGAGTAATAGTAATTATGGTTTTATCAGATATATTTAAATGATCTGAAATTTGTGCGAATTGTGGATTGGAATCTTCTCCTGCATTTAAATAACATAATTAATATGTAAAATATTAAAAAAAAAATTAAGAAAATGATTTTAAATATTTTCTTTTCTGACAAACCTAGATCCAAGTTATTTATGCAAGGAATTGGAGAAAATTGTTTCTCTGATTTTTCCTCCTCTTTTTGCTCTTCTTTATTTAAATCCAAATTAATTTCATTGTTAAATTCAGAACCGGTCTCTTGTTTATCATGATTTTCATATCCATTTGAATTCATAATTTGAACATCCAAATCGAATTCATCATAATTAATCACCTTAAATTATGAAAAAAAATACAAATTAATCATGTTAATATAAGAAATTACCATAATTAGTTTATTATTTTTTTTAAAATTTACCTCGCATTTTTCAATCGGAAAATTATCATGAATATTTTCATCTCCATTTAAATCCAAATTTTGAACCGAAATCTGATTTATTTCAGAATTCTTGCTCAAATCACTTTCTTCATCATTTATCACCTACAAATTTCACACAATTATACCATCAAATCAATATTTGGGTTAATTAAGGCCTAATTAAAATTTTTTTACATAAATAATTAAATTGAATTAATTAATACCTTTTGTCTTGCTGGATCAAATGATTCAAAAAGACGGATTGATCGGTCCGGCCAAATTTTAGCAAATAATCGAAAGCATTGCCTTGCTGTTGCTCTCACCTTTTCAAATTTCAAATTTCAATTTCAAATTTCAAAAATTTTAAATTCAAAATAATTATCTATATTGTGATACCTCACTTCTCGCATCTTCAATGCAAGATTTAATTAAATTTTCATAAAAATCGGCTGATTTTAGAATTTCTGATGATTCAGCCCAATTTTGTAGCATTAAAACCGCATATTCGCAACACCTAAAAAATAAAAAAAGTAAAAATGCAAATATGACAAAATGAAGTAAATAAAAGTATGTATTTTAGCTATTATTCCTTTTTTAATTAATTAATTAATTATAATAATTTATTATTTTTTAATATTTTACCTTGCGCGAAGAACTGAATTTCGGTCATTTTTAGCACAGTCAATAATTCTTGGAATAACTCGCGAAACTTTACAATTACACAATAACTGTACAAATTAAATTATTTAAAAAAATAAATTAGTTTTTATTACAAATAAAATTATTTTAAGAGTGATTTGTTATGTTAAATTTCCTTACTGTTTTTATACAGCTGTCGGCTGAGTCAGCAATCACTTGGATTGTGATAACAACTAACTTAAAAAGAACCTGTAAGAATAAATATTAAATCATAAGAAAATTGAAATTCAATAAAATGAAATAATAAAATAAAAATAAAATAATAAAATAAAATAAATAAAATAAAATACCGGAATAAGTAATTCAGCACAAGGCTCAAAATCACGACACATTTCTTTCGATAAGAGGCTCAATAAATGGCAAACCTAAAAGGTGCAAAAAATAGAATAAAATAAAATAAAATAAAGAGTAAATAACTGAATATCAAATTAAACTAAAATCAATTTTGTTTTTGAAACTAAATGTAAATATTTACAAAAATTAAACCCTAGTTATACCAAACTTGTTAATCAAATTGCAAAATACTGAATTTAAGACTATAATTTAAAAAGTAGTTAAAATGACCAAAATACCCTTAGTCAAATTTATAAAATAAATAAAATTAAAATAATAAAATTGATTAATATAATTAACCTGTTTAACAACAGTAGATCTTCTGTCGAGTAACTGATTAATAAAAGGCGTTATGAGATGTTTCACATGAGAATTAAATGATTTAAATCCCACACAACCTAACAAAAATAGAAATAAATAATTAAAAAAAAAATTAAAAATTAATAAAAGAGGACACCTATATTATGCGGAAATTGCACAAAAAAACCTACATTATTTTGAAAATTACAAAAATCTTTTAAGAAATATTTTCCAAGAGAAAGATAGAATATATGTTAATTAATATTTTAGAAATATTTTTTATTATGTATAAAAATAATACTAAATGTGGGGATTTTTTGCAATTTCGGAAAAAAATTGCAGGGACTTTTTTGCGATTTTCAATGATACAGGGGCTTTTGTGCAAATTTCCCATAAAAACAAAAAAAAAAAATATGAATAAAACCTCCAAGAATTAAGGATTCGAGTCTTTGCATAGCAGAAATTCGGATCGACCAATCTTTATCTGGCGATAAATTAAGTGCGATTTTTTCTATTTCTTTTGCTAATTCCTTTTCTGAATTTAATTTTATCGCCTCAATTGTCTTGTTCAAATTCTCATTTTGACCTACAAAAAATAAGAAAATTAATTACACTTTCATTCATAGTTTTAATTTAAACCCTTAATTCAATACTGTATTTTATTTATATTTTATCAGTTTTCTGAGCTTTTATTTAGTTCTGATTTTTATCAAAATAAAAAATAATAATTTACTAACCAGCAATTAATGAGGCTTTTGGGCTGCTTTTCGCTTGATTTACGCCTGAATTTTTAGTATCTTTAGTAGTAGTATTAACATGTTTTAAATTCAAATCTGGAACTGAATTTTTCGCCTCTAATTTCTCAGCTCTTGCATTCTTCTCTTTCAACTGCATTGATTAAAAAATAGCAAAAATTATAATTGAAAAACCACTAAATTGTAATGAAAAAAAAGAAAAGAAATGCAAGGTGCAAATTGCAAAAGAACACAAGAATTTTAACACCCAAGAACTGATTCTCGAAGGGCGAAAAACAACTTTCAGCATTCTTTTGAATCAGCAAGAAATAAATCAATGTGTACAAAACAGTAGAATAATGAAATCGTGCTTACTCCCAATCGATTTGATTTCTCTTTACTGCTTCTGCCGCCATTAATGGCTCTCAGAGGCGCCATATACGGTGCTCTTTCAGTGGGTTTATTTGTAAATGCGAGTTTTTCAGAGGGTATAAACGCAAACTGGATTATATTCTAGCTGGCTTAACTCGGTGAGAAATTAATGCACTTCGCAAAGAAGATGAAGAAGAAAGGAATTTGAAATTGAACTTAAATGAAATTCAAATTTTGTTTAGTTTATTTATTTTTTTGTTTTGAGGAGAAAAAGGTAGTTGAGTCATCATACAGTCAAACTGCGCTGTGCTAACTGAATTGATGACGTGTCAAACAGATACACGTGTATTCATTGGGCTTTTTTTATGTTTGATTGGGCTTTGATATATCCCCAAATATAATATAATAACTGTTTCAATCTATGTTACTTTATTAGCTTCGTTAACTATTATTTTGTAGCGTTGTATGCTAGTTATAACAATATATAAGTATATAGAACCGATATATAATTATAATGAAAAAATAATTAATATAACAAAACAGCACAGAATAATAAATAATTAGTGATGATGAACAATTATTTAACTATAACAAAAACAATTAACAATACAATAAAATAATATATATGAAATTTTTCCTACACTCATTATATACCCTAACTAAAAAAATCAAGAAAACTAAGGTGTAAAACTAAATAAAAATTGCATTAATTAGTTCGACACATACCTCCATGAGAGAAACCAAAAAACTTCTAGAAGCCTCTCTAACAAGTTGGCTCTCATCTCCTAACCTCTCCACGACGACCGGACTCAACCGGTCGAGTCGAGACATCACACGCTCGTCAGTCCGGCTCGAGTCCGAGTCTAGCAACATCACGATAAACGCCAGTGCGTGCAGTGCATTTTGCGAGACGGTCGAGTCAGAATCTCTGATCAGAAGGTCCGTGCAGAGTCCGATGAGCGAGATGGATTCGTCTCGCGAGAGATTCTGACCCGACTCGTGCCAGTCGGAAAGCAGTTTGTCGATCTGAAGCAGGATAAACGTGTGGTTGGTAGGGTCATTCGATCGAGCTAGTTCGAGTATTTCATCCATTTTAAGGGGATTTTTCTTTCTCTTTTTTGGGGTTTTGGTGGTGTGTCCTGTGTTGAGAATTGGGCTGGCGGGTTGGAGTCATGATTTCTTATATACAGGTCTTGATTTAATTATTGATGATGTTGAAACTTTTTAAAGTTTGGTCTATGATCAAATTATTGTAAAGAGAAAGCAAATGTACTAAAAAGATTATCACCACACAATTGTCGGTTGAAAAAATGTAAAAATAGTTGAAATGTTCGATGGTACTATTAATAATACGTATATAGCTTCGGTGTATATAGTTTCGATTTGATACAATTGTAGTTCAGTGAATAATTCGGATAGAAAAACGTGATCTGCAAATATTATGTCGTATACATTTGTGTATTTAAAGGTTTCGCTTTGGTTCTTATACAGAAACACCTTATGCTCTTACTTTCTCAACATAACAAAATTAACCAAATACAACATTATTTCAAAAAATTAACAAAACTATGTCAAATATCAGTTATAATTATTTCTTAAATTAAGTTTCCTAATTTAATATCAAATTCGGAAAAATTCGGATTATTTTGCCAATTTTTATTCATTTTCTACAACATTTTTTATAACCCATTCAGTCAACATATGTTCACATTCTTAACTATTCAAAACATACATACATTGTAGATATGTTGACCATTCTGTCTGAATTATTCTTTACCGAAATGAAAACATGTTTTAGTCGTAGGTATAAATGAAATGAATACACATGAGCTTCACATTTATTTTAACTGTTGAGAAAATAGAATTATTGTACGCATATAATTCGCAATTCATGTGGAAGCTATATTTGCTGGTATCTAAACCCAAAAGACCATGTTTAAATCCTTAAAAATGCTCAATAATGGACATAAAACTATAATTAATTCTCATAAAATAGATGTATTATACTGTATTATACTATGCTCTTAGCTATAATTCTCAATTTGAAAGTCGCGTTGGTATAAACTCAAAAAAAACTGGATGAGGCTCAATGATCAGTTGGTACGTACGAATCAAAACCAGTTGTTACATGTTCAAATCACGTATAAGTACAAGAGTTGTTGTATGTTCAATATCTCGTATCAGTACAAGAAAAAGGACACACTATAAATACTCCACGGTCCACGATGGACCATCCAATGATACAACACCACGTCAGCAAACAGACAGCATGTCGTGCTCTCATTGGCCAAACCAAATGTAGAATTAAAATTATTTTTGCAGGTCTGCATGGCATGTACGTAGGAGTAGATGAGACGTCGAATTGTGAGATGGAGAGATGAGTGCCAACGGTTTCGATCGTGCCACGTATGCTCTAGCTAATGGGAAACATAGATTTAACAATTCATTCAACTAGTCAACCACCCCTACGTATTTTTCATTTTAGTCCTTTTGGGATACTTCTTTCTTCTATATTCTTGAAAAGTTTAATAATATCAAATCTATGTTTCAAAGATAAGATATGACGGTATAGTTAAAAAAGCTTAAGATATGATACAAAAATTTATATTTTCAATTATTTTGTATATGCTAAGATATTATATATGTTTGATTTAGGAGATATATTAATATTTCTTGCTAAATTTTGTTAGCTCAAGTGGTAGACACCACTTGAACTTTGGAAGAAATATCAAGTTCAGATTACAACAAACACATTTAACATCTCCCATATTTATCAAGTCACTCAATTCATTAGTAGTGAGTTTGAATCTAAAAAATATATTTCTTAGATTTGTGTAACACATATTTAACAAAGTATATCAATCTATAATTATGAGTTTGATCTAAAAAATTATTTCTTAGATTTATAGGGCTTTAAGAGGAAAATGGTGCTTTATATACTGTTTGAGAGTTGAGAAGACAAAAACAAAAGAGGTCAACTTCCCTTTGAGGGTTCCATTCCAACGGTAACATAAGAACCAAAGACACGTAGACCCACTAAGATATGTAGAAAGAAATATAAAAAGCATGACTAATGACTTACATGAGTACCATAAGTTAAAAAATTTATAATGATCGCAATTATTAACCGGATCCAAAAACACAGACTTCAAAGTCAAAAATACCTTTGATTTCTTTGCCAACCCAGGCATAATTGATCCGGACAACACCAAAATCTGGCACTCAATTGCCCGGCTTAGAGTCAAAATTTTTGAATGGACCCTAAGGAAAAACAAACTCAAAACGAGGGATCACATTAGTAAATGAGACCCATCAATACAACCAACGTGTGTACTATGCAACGGAACTCATGAAGAGACCCACAACCACTTATTTGCATCATGTACATACTCCAGACAACTATGGCAGGCGTTCCATGCCCCCAAACTTGGGATAATTTAAACGACATGCTTTTATCACTCTGTCATGGCAAAGACCATAAAGAAATAAGAACCATTGGGGCACTCTGGCTAGCATGCAACTGGAACCTTTGGAAAGAAAGAAACGCAAGAATACTCAAAAATTACAGACGCTCAGTCAGCCTCACGGCCAGCACATCAGAAGCAGATTTCAAGCGCCGGCAACAATGGATGACACCCACAAAACATCAAAGACATAGCTTGGGTGGAGCTTAGATAGATTATTGTTTGGTTACTCTAGAATGATTCTTGCAATTCTTTGTAAATATTGTAAAAAAGACCTTTTATTTGAATGCAAATCCTAGTAGGCAATTGTCTACTCTTCAAAAAAAAAAAAAAAAATTAGTAACATGGATTGAGGATACAACCTTAATTAATCGGGTACATATGATTTGTTAAATATCCAAGTCAAGGCTACAATGTTCTTAATTAATTATAACAACCTTAAATTGGTTGTGCATGCTTTGTCCAACTTACATCATATTCATATGGTGATATAAACATTATATATTTTATTTGAAATATATATGACCAACAAGGCAACAACCCAATGACAATGACTTGTATGTATTTTCTCTTTCTAGACTTTAGTGGCCTAAGTTTATTCCATTACATATATCATACTTTTTTTCATTTATTGTATAAAGATTTTTGCTATTACATTAAAAATGACTAATCATACTGACTGATTTGATACTTAATGTATATGATTTGTTTAAATATCACACAATATTAAAACACTTTTTTTAATGATCAGTATTGAAAAATAATGAAAGGCATGAAATCTTGTGATAGACTAACAACCTTTGTCCTCTTGTATCAATTCTTTGTGTGCAACATGATCTTCTTGGATAACCATACATTAACATTTGACATACGTGTTATTTACTGGAGGTCTATAGATGAGTTAAACTGATCTAATTTCGTGTGGAATAATTGAACTTTTTAGGATTTCACAATTTTAAATCTTAGACCTTTTAGATGATGATTGTATAAATTATAATTAACAAGCTAATTAAATAAACATAAAATTAAAGTAAATAGAAAAAGGAAATCGATACTGAACACCAGATCTCTTGACAAAATTCGGCGAGGTGGTTGCGTTAGCCTTAACCACCCGTTTACTCACTAGCGGCCCTTACCGCGTTCACGAGTTGCCTACTCTCCGGGACTTGTCTTGCGGCTCCGATTTCACTAACAAACAAGATCATTTACAGGACCTCGAACCACCGTCGCTTTACAACAACCTCTTGACGACCGTGTGACATTCTGAGCTTATAAGACATTCTCAAACAAAATTAGTAATTACGAAATTATTTTAAACATCATCAAACCGAGAAGAACAATACGAAAATAATTTGAATAAATTATTTATGAATTGGAATTTGTCTTTCCTCAAAATGAAATTGGAATGTTCATAAAGACCTTTTTTTCACAATTGAAGAATATTTGTTCATAAAATATTTATGAATTGGGCCAACAATATAATCTAAATGATATCTATCCCTTGACAGGAATAACCCACTTCACCCCAGCCCAGCCCTCAAATTTAGAAAATATCATCTAATATTCTTAAAATATTCCTTTTTATTATAAAAGATACAGATTCATTAGTTAGGTTCAAAATTTTATTGACATAACAAAACAAGTATAAAATTGTAAATTGAATGTTACTATTCAGCCTCTCGTTGAGCTGTCAGGCCTGTTGCTCTGTTCTTCAAAATATGTAACTATGTCGAGACCCAAAAATAATATCACTATTTCTGGTAAATCTTAGTTTTATCCTGATTTTATGTTTGTTCTAAACATGTACAAATGCACCTAACATGTATATTTTTTGGATATACAATTAATCAACTGTCATCTTCTGGCAGGTGAATTTTCTCGAGTAATTAATGTATCGGATAAAGAACTTGATCAATTTCAATCAAAGATAAAAAAATATTTAATCAGGTTCTTAATCAAGTTAAATTTAGATCAAAATATTTTATATATTCCAACTTGTAAGTAAAAACATATGATATTTGCTTAATCAAAACTTGTATTTCATTTTCATCATAACTTGATATGATTTTGTAATTAACAGCTCTAATTAATTATCAAAAAAGAATATAAATGTCATTATGCTTATACTTAAATATCACATGAATTTGTCAGCAAATTATATTGCAGTCAAGAATTAATTCTCATCAACTTCTTTGAAAATGAATAGTTTTTATTTTCTCCTTTTTCTAATTCGTTCCAACTTCACCTTTTGAATAGACGGTGAGGCCACTCTAGACAATATATATACATCAACTATATTCCAAAATCTCTCTCATATTATTCCATCAACAAAATTATGGCTAACTACTATTTTTTCCTCATGATCATCTCTCAAATTGTTATCATTTGCACATTAACCCACACCAGTAATGCCTCTAGAGCCTTCTTTATATTTGGAGATTCTTTAGTAGATAGTGGAAACAATAATTATCTTGCGACAACAGCTCGTGCCGATGCATGGCCTTATGGAATCGACCACCCGTCTCACCTTCCATCTGGACGGTTCTGTAACGGCCTAACCGTGCCTGACCTTATAAGTTATTATTCCATTATTTCTACCCTAAATTATAGTTTAAAATGTAGTCGTTTCGTAATTTGTAATGACTTTATGGAATATTACTAGGTGAAGAGCTTGGAGCGGAGTCAGTATTGCCGTACTTGAGCCCAGACTTAGACGGAGAGAAGTTGCTCGCCGGCGCGAATTTCGCTTCGGCAGGAGTCGGAGTTCTGAATGATACAGGATTTCAATTTGTAAGTTTACTCAAATATACATGTGTATAACATACCATATAAAATTTAAGATATATTTCATAAAAAAATTCTTCTTTTTTTCAGATGGATATAATAAGAATAATGAAGCAGTTAGAGTATTTCGAGCAGTATCAGGACAGGCTAAGCGCAATTATTGGGACCGAGCAGGCGGCACGGCTTGTAAACAAAGGACTCGTTTTAATCACAATTGGAGGCAACGATTTTGTGAATAATTATTACTTGGTTCCTTTCTCCGCCCGATCGAGAGAGTTCGCCCTTATAGACTACGTCCCTTATGTGATTTCAGAATTCAAGAAAGTTCTCGCAGTACGTTACATTTCAAACCATTAATTTCATTTCATCTGAAAAACCCTAAACTCTGAACCCTAAATAAAAGGACATATATAATATCATATACTATGTTATCTAATATGTTGTATTGGCCTTGAATTTCTATGTATAAGAGGATCTATGAGTTGGGAGCGAGACGAGTTTTGGTAACCGGCATGGGCCCAGTTGGATGCGCACCGGCTGAGCTGGCACAAAGAAGCCGAGACGGGGAATGCGATCCAGAGTTACAAAGAGTGCCCGACTTGTGGAACCCACAACTTCTCAAGATGCTCAGCGAACTCAACAGTCAGATTGGATCCGACGTTTTTATCTCAATCAATGCTCACAAATCACAGATGAATTTCTTCTCCAACCCTCAACAATTTGGTATATAATCCCAAAGCAACCAAAAAAAAAATAATACTAAGATTAACTGAGTTTTTCCTCTTGTTTTAGGGTTTGAGACGGCGAAAATCGCGTGTTGTGGACAAGGACCGTACAACGGGCTAGGTTTATGCACGATGTTTTCCAACGTTTGCGCAAATCGGGATGCATACGTGTTTTGGGACGCATTTCATCCATCCGAGCGGGCCAACCGAATCCTTATGAGTCAGATCATGTCCGGCTCAAGCGAGTTCATCTACCCTATGAACCTCAGCACCATTCTTGCCCTCGATGCCGATCAGACCAAGTTTTAAAAATCAACAATAGCTGATATTAATTTTTTGTCAATATGTTGTATAAGAACATACTAAAATATATATGATCATGTGAAATATATGTATGAAAAATACAATAAATTATGAATGGCTGTTCAGCTATTTCAATTTGTTTCGTTGGTCTAGTATGTAAAATGTGACTCACTGCACGAAGATCTATAGAGAAAGTTATACATATAATCTCCCGCCGGATTTCTCCACTCATCTCTCTCTCTCGATATTTATATTTACAGCGGTTAATTCCACAATGACAAAGCAAATATAATACAATTTAAACACATACATGTTCTGTCTATATAACATTCATACCTGTAAATAACACTCCTCCAACTCTACTCTACCCCAGTCCTCCTCCTCCTCTCTTTCCTGATATATATTTAAAGAGCTAACTTCTACATATACAGAGCAAATATAATTCATTCAAACACATGCCTGTTCTGTCCGTAAGAAATTAGCCTTGAACTCTTCTTCAATCTCGTTCTCTCTATGCTTCTTCTCAGTCGAATTCTCTCCGTCTCCAAACCCTCTCTTCTCCTCCGATCATCATCCATGTCTCCTCCCTCGAGGCTTAAACTCCGAGGCGTGGTGTTCGACATGGACGGCACGCTCACCGTCCCCGTCATCGACTTCCCGGCGATGTACCGGGAGGTGCTGGGACCGGACGAGTACACCTCCGCCGTGAGAGGAGGCGGAGGCAGCGTCGACATTCTGCACTGTATTGAGCAATGGGGCCCGGAGAAGCAGAGGAGGGCGTATGAGATCATTGCCAGGTTCGAGCAGGACGGGCTTGATCGCCTCCAAATCATGCCTGGTTTGTTTTTTTTGTTCGATTTTGTGTTCAATTTGTGATCTTTTGTTACTGGATTGATCAATTTGGAGAATTCAAGACTGAATGTGGAAATTGCTACATGGAAATTTGAATTCACTCTGAATGAATCTGTTATGCCAATTCATCATGCCTGATTAGATGAATTACGAAATGTGAGCAGTTTATGAGTATTAGTGTACTGAAATTTACTAAATTCACTGAAATTTAGTGTTTAGTAATTAATTTTCTGAATTTTTTTCAAAATAAATTTCTGAAATATTTTATTGATTCAGGTGCGTTGGAACTTTGTGGATATCTTGACTCTAGGCAAATTAGGTAAATAAATTATTACATCATATTTTCTGTTTATTTTATGAAATTTACATTTACACTAACACTGACTTCTCAAATTCAACTTCTTCATTTTTTTTATCAAGTTATTCATAAAATAGAATATCAAATAAACTTAATATTTACAGAAGGGGATTAATCACTCGAAACGTCAAGGCTGCAGTTGACGTATTTCATCAAAAATTCGGGGTATAAACATTAATTAATCAATTTCAAGTTTACATAAATCGAAATTTCAAAATTATGAAATATGATTAATTTCAGATGAAATTCGTACCGGCTTTGAGCAGAGAGTTCAAGCCCTATAAACCTGACCCGGCTCCTTTACTGCACATCTGTACAAATTGGAATATTCCTCCTAGTGAGGTCATCATGATTGGCGACAGCCTCAAAGATGATGTCAGCATTCTTCCTCTTTTTTATTCTCAAAAAGGACATTTGCAAAAAAAGCCCCTACATTGTGCCAAAATTGCAAAAAATGCCCTGCATTATTCGAAATTGAGAAAAAAGCCTCTACCTTTTAAATACCTAAAAACATGTGAAGTAAAAAACATGTTTTTAGGTGTTAAAGTAAAAAAACTAACTGTGTAACTCCTGACAAAACATGTTCAGGGGCTTATCTGCGACTTCAGCATAATATAGGGCCTTTGTTGCAAATTTACCTTTTAAAATAATGTAGATTATTTTTAATTATTTTTTGTAATTATTGTAGATTGTGTGTGGGAAAAGGGCGGGAGCATTTACGTGCTTGTTAGATGAAACGGGTCGGTACGGGTCGCACGAGTCACTAAATGACGAAATTAGACCGGATT
The DNA here is from genome assembly GCA_027726005.1 of Juncus effusus. Taxonomy (NCBI): domain Eukaryota; kingdom Viridiplantae; phylum Streptophyta; class Magnoliopsida; order Poales; family Juncaceae; genus Juncus; species Juncus effusus. The sequence continues at coordinate 105,577 of CM050906.1, read as the reverse complement.
TTAAAGTTTCTTCTCTCGTTGAAGTTTTATCTGTTTTAGAGTCTCATTTTGATCTCACTCCACAACAAGAAGCTCAAGCTGTTTAGAGTTATTTTATTTAATTTTCTGGGAAAATATTAATTGTAGTAAGTTCTTGTTTTGTTGGATCCATTTTCATTTTTGAAATGGTTTTATTTATAGTTAACTCAGTATTTATTCTCAGTATATTTGGACATTTATTTACGAAAAGCAATATACAATTTTCTTGAGTTTTTTTGGTTTATTTATTTATGATATAATATTACTAGATATATCTGGATTGTGTATAAAATAAAAAAAAGTGTATGTTTAGGCCATAATATCATTTGTAATCCTGCAAAATGACAAACTATTATCTTACGGAATATGGAAACATCAGATGAAATTGAAGTTAGATGTACATTGTTCCCTGTATAAAGCATGAGGAATATAAAATATTCTCGTTTTGATATCAAGTGAATCATTTATTTTCAGATAAATTAAATTAATAATTATGTTTGCCATCAAATTAATCAGGCACGTGTCAAAATCTTATTTTAGAATGTCACATAAATAAATCAAATATGCAATGAGATCTCCTTCCCCTCCTATCTATATAAACTCCTCTCAAGCCATCTCTCAAGCTCTGTTTTCGTAAATATAACAAGCAGAAAAAAAAGCAAAGATCCAAATTTCTAATTTGCAATTTCAAAATTTCAAACTCTCAGCAAATGAGATCCGACAAAATCCACGTTGAGAGCGAGGTATGTTGAGTATTTTTTTCTAGTTATAAATCACAACTCTGTCAAGGAATCAGCGAGCTCAATCGAGTCGGTTCAACAGAAGAACGAAGAATCTAACAAATTCCTCCGAAAGGTAAGCCCTTGAATTTTATTCATTTCATGCTAACCCTAATAAATCCTCATAATGTATTAACTTAATTTAATTTGTAACTTCATTTTTGAAATGTAGACTAGAAAGCAAATGAAGAAATTGGCGCATGAAGCCAAATTAGTCATGAAGATTGCGGCGGCGAAAAAAACCACCACACGAGAGACAAAAACAGAAGATCGAATCGTCATAAACCGTCGCAATGATCCATTTTTTCATGAACATTTCCCTTAATTGAAATAATATTATTTTGGTGAGAGTCTTAGTAGGCTTTTCGCCTACTAGTTAAAGAAAATTAGACACTTTAAGAGTTATAAGTAAATTGAGTAATTGTTAGGCTTTGTTATGAGTCATGACTCACGAGTCATGCAAGCATCAATCTTGCATTTATTTTCATTTTTTCATGATATTTGTGGAACTTGTCAGAATTGATGTTTCTTGATTTAATAAAAGTTGATGTTTGATTTATTTTGTAAGTATGCAAGGACAACCACCTACTTAATTTTAAAACGATAGAACTAATTAAGTGTAATTTTCACTTCTTTTTAAAATGTATGTACAAAATTAATGTTATAATTGTGATTGGTTCTAAAAGCTACTAGCTTTTGTTTTTGTTGATGTAAAAGATTTACAATTTGTTTTGTTAAAATATGAATTCAACAACTTTTATTTTCAATTTTACAAAAGATAACATTAATTATAGGAAAAAGCTCACTTTAGCACCCTTAACTCTTGAGTTTACTCATTTTTGCACCCCCAACTATTTTTTGCTCACTTTTGCACCCTAAACTATTTAAATTGAGCACTTTTGCACTTTCCATCCGTTAAACATCTAGTCAGCAGTTAGATGATGACATGGCACTATAATGTGGCAAAAAATATTGTTTATTTATGATGACTGGATCTTTATTTAAAAAATAAAAGAAATATACCCTCTCCTTCCCTCTCTCTCCCCTCTCTGCCTCATGAAAGAAAAAAAGAAAGAAAAAAACACAAACACACCCGTCCCTCCCTCTCATCTCCGTCCGTCCGCCGGTCAGTTCGCCGGTCGTCGGTCACCGTTGGAGAAAAGTACCAACCTAAGTAGATAAAGAACCATTACAGAAGCCTTTCCTTTAGTATCGGTTAGTTATAACTTTGTAACGGTTCTTTCCTAAAAACCGTTACTAATAAGTATAATTAGTAACTGTTTTTCTGAAAGAACCGTTACAGAATTGTAAAGAAAAAAAAAAATTCTGTAACGGTTCTTTAATAAAAACCGTTACTAAATACATTTTAGTAACGGTTTTCCCTAAAGAACCGTTACAGAATTTTTAAAAAAAATTTATTTATGCATATTTGTAACGGTTTTTAAATAAAATCCGTTACTAATTACACTATTAGTAACGGTGTTTATTAAAGACCCGTTACAAATATGCGTAAATAGATTTTTTTTAAAATTCTGTAACGGTTCTTTATGAAAAACCGTTACTAATATGTAATTAGTAACGGTTGTAATTAAAGAACCGTTACAGTCAAACGGCCCAATAAAAATAATAACTAGAGAAAGATCAGGCAGTTAAATTACCAAACTACCCCTTTCATAAACCCTAGGATCTGTTTTGCTCCATTTCTGCTCTCCAAAAGCTCGATCTGGTACTTCGATTTTATATCCGATTTAACTTCGTTTTTCAGTTTGATTTTGATTCATTCTTCTTATGTTTGTATTTTTTTTGCCAGTACTTTTTTTACGAGGAGCTGAGATAAAAATGGCTGCTCCGTCGAATTTGGAGAGAGAACAGGTAATTAATTGTTCTTCCTTTTCGTAATACTCTTTTATTAGACCGTTGATTCAAAATTTAAGACCAATTGATCAAATTATTCTGTAACTGAATTAATTTTCTCATATAAAGTATAAACCTCACATCTTGAGTCTCAATTTAGTAATGCACTATAAATTTGATGAATTTGTTTCTTGTATATTGCAATATTTGCCCCCCCTTTTTTTTGCTAAGCTTGTCAAACAAATATTCCATATTTTTTTCTCAAAAAAAAAAAAAAAAAAAATTGCATAATTAATTTTGAATTTTTTGAATCAGATATTTGGAATGGCAGAGAAAGAAATGGAATACAGAGTCGATCTTTTCAACAGGTATTTAATATGATTACATATTTAATTAATTTAAACAAACATAATTTCCTCATTTAAATAAATAAATCATATATCATCACCAGGGCCGGCCCCAGGATTTCCGGGCCCTAAGGCCAATTTTCAAAATGACCCCTAAAAATTTTCAAATCTCAAAAAACACCATAACTCAAAAATATTCAAATATAATATTCAAAAACATTTCTTCACTTTCACTAAATCAAAATACAAAGAAAGACCTTTTAATACTAAATTTAACTACTACATCTTGATCACTATCGCTTAAATATTATCGTTCTCAAATTTTCCAAAGAGATTTTTTTTAATAATAATTAACATGAAATTAATAAAACAAATAAAAATTAAAGCTTGAAAAAGGTAATTACAATTACAAAAGTCTAACAATTCTGGAAATTAATGATCCTAAATTCCTACCATAAATTTCTAACAAATCAACATAATAATCCTTATTATAAAAAAAAACCATAATTTTTAAGAAAATCAGTTGAAGAAACCTAATTTAGCAATCAAATTTGAAACAATAATAATTAGCCTCTAAATCAACATAATAATTCTTATAATTAAAAAAAATAACCCTAATTTTTAACAAAATCAATTGAAAAAAGTTAATCTAGCAATAAAACTTGAAATAATAATTAAACTTCAAGACTCTAATTTTCAGAAATGAGAAATTAAGTATTTAAAAAAAAAAAAAATTGAAGAGGGAGACTTCGAGACGAAGAAGGAGACGGATCTTGGGGAGGAGAGGGGGACAAAATTCAGAGAACTGACTGTCGGCGGACTGAACCGCCTATCATCGACTTAAAGTCAGACAGGAGAGAAGGAGAAGAGAAAGATGTCAACTGTCAACGGGATTTGGGCTGGGCTTTTTAGTATAATCAAATTAACTAAAAAAATTATATATAAGATATATATAGTATTTTCTATATATAACGGGCCCCTATATTTTTCAGGCCCCAGGCCCGGGCCTTGTGAGCCTTTAGCTCGGGCCGGGCCTGATCATCACACAACTTATTTCGTATTAAATATATTTTTTTTTGTTTTAACTTTATGTAGGCTCACTAAGACCTGCTTTGAAAAATGCATTGAAAAAAGGTACGTTAAAATATTTTCTTCTCTATAGCATTATATATAATGATTTATATTAATCATAACTTAATTTATTTATTATCATTTTTAGGTATAAAGAATTGGAATTAAACATGGGAGAAAATAGTTGCATAGACCGTTGTGTCGCGAAATATTGGCAGGTTTGTTTATTTTATGTTTTCACTTTAATTAATAATGTAATTATCGAAATATATTTTCTTATAATTATTTAAATAAATGCAGGTGACAAATTTGGTGGGCCAATTACTCGGATCGAACAGGCCACCAATGTGAGAAAATATTATGAAGTTATTTTTGTCTTTATGGGACAAAAATGGAATTATTTTCAATTTTTATTTTTGTTTTTTGAGTTTATATTTTTTGTTGTCCAATTCTTGGAAGGAATAGATATTGTACCAAAGGAATTTCTTTTGATGATGTCATGTTATTTTTGAAATAATTGAACTTGTATTTTTCTTAATGCAATCAAATAATTTGGCATTAATAGTTGATTTATGTACAAGGATGCAATTCATTATCTCATATATTATTGATAGAACAAACTATGCTCTCTTTATATGCTACTATTTTTTAATATTTTCGTACTTTTTTATTTGCTATTATTATTTATTTTGTTAATAAACTGGTACAAAAAATCATTTTTTAGTTTCTTGAAAAATCTTTGCAAAGTTGGAATCTACTTGAATCGTTATCCTAAGTTGAGTGTTTAGCATCTCTGAAAACAAATCATTTTATCATCTCAACTTAAAACTTATCATCTCAACTTAAAACTTACCAGATGCAACACTAAATACATCTTAAGCAATTATAATTGATTACACTAGCCGTTCAGCAAAGCATGAAATAGATGAATAATAAAAACCGTTACTAATTACATATTAGTAACGGTTTTCATAAAGAACCGTTACAGAATTTTAAAAAGAAATCTATTTACGCATATTTGTAACGGTTCTTCAATAAAAACCGTTACTCATAAATTATTAGTAACGGTTTGTATGAATAGCCGTTACAAATAGTGTAATTAGTAACGGTTTTTATTAAAGAACCGTTACAAATATGCATAAATAAATTCTTTTTAAAAATTCTGTAACGGTTCTTTATGTAAAACCGTTACTAATATGTATTTAGTAACGGTTTTTATTAAAGAACCGTTACAGATTTTTTTTTTACAATTCTGTAACGGTTCTTTCAGAAAAAGCGTTACTAATTAGACTATTAGTAACGGTTTTTAGGAAAGAACCGTTACAAAGTTATAACTAACCGATACTAAAGGAAAGGCTTCTGTAATGGTTCTTTATCTACTTAGGTTGGTACTTTTCTCCAACGGTGACCGACGACCGGCGAACTGACCGGCGAACTGACCGGCGGACGAACGGAGATGAGAGGGAGGGACGGGTGTGTTTGTGTTTTTTTCTTTCTTTTTTTCTTTCGTGAGGCAGAGAGGGGAGAGAGAGGGAAGGGGAGGGTATATTTCTTTTATTTTTTAAATAAAGATCCAGTCATCATAAATAAACAATATTTTTTGCCACATTATAGTGCCATGTCATCATCTAACTGCTGACAAGATGTTTAACGGATGGAGAGTGCAAAAGTGCTCAATTTAAATAGTTTAGGGTGCAAAAGTGAGCAAAAAAATAGTTGGGGGTGCAAAAGTGAGCAAATTCAAGAGTTAAGAGTGCTAAAGTGAGCTTTTTCCTTAATTATATGTTGATTGCTGTGAAAACTTTTAAAATTTGTTTGGCTAAAATATGAATTCAGCAATTTTTTATTGTATATATTATAAAAAGATATTATATTGTATTATATGTTGGTTTCTGTGGAAAATTGTAAAATTAAAATATGAATTCAACTACTTTTTATTGTCTTATAAAAGATAATATTGAGTTATTATTCCATACAGCCGCTTGTAAAATATTTGAGAAGTTCAAGACTAATCTCATCATTTAATTCTAGGGGTAAACTAACAGGAGAAACATGTCACATGTATGTTCCACAGTCTCATTAAATGTTCAGAATAAAATAACAATTCGTGGATAAGATGGTGCCCAAGTAAAAGAAATCATCCGCCAAAGTTGGAAATTGCAGGACACCTTCTCTAATTCCCCTCTTCCTTTGATTATTTGTAACATGTAATTTATAATTTGTAATATCCTATGTAATATGTAAGAACTAACTTTTATTTTATTTAATTGAAAATCTCAGTAAGACAATTCGCCTCCTCAAGCTTAAAATACCAATTACCTGAATAAAAGAAAAAATAATATCAAATTGGATCAAATGGATAACTTGGCAAGATAAAAGAATATCAAATTGGACCAAAAGATAACTTGGCCAGATAAAAAAAATATCAATTTGTTTTTTGGAATAAAAAATGTCAAATTGGATCAACAGATAACTTACGACTGAAACCTATTGTGAAACAATTGGAGCAACCTCATTTTGATCTCGCTCCACAACAAGCTCAAGCTGTTCAAAATTAATTTTCTTCTTTTTTTTAGTAAAAAAATATTAATTATAATGATATATTCTCATTTTATCAGATCCATTCTCATTTTTCTGAAATGATTTGGATCCGATTTATAGCATCCTTAGTATTTTCAGTATTTCTTTCAGTATCTTTTGGAAGTACAGAACTGATTAACCTGTTTTCTTATGGCTTATTTATTTATAATATAACATTATCAGTCACATGTCATGACCTTTTAAGTTATATATAACATTTTGGGTTGTATATCAAAATGTTAGTACCTACAAAATTTAGCATGTATAACCTTACAAAAAATGAACAAAAAGTGTATATGTTTAGGCGATAATTTCATTTGTAATCGTGCAAAATAGCAAAATATAATCTTGCAACTACGAAAACATCACTTGTACCTCTATGAATATGGAATAACATACACATATACATACATTTCCCTGTAAATCATGAGGAATATTTGCTATCAATAAAATATAAAAAAGTTACTTTGTACCTCTGTGAAATCTGATATCCAATTAATCAGTTTATTTTTAGGTGATTTCAAATTAATCAGTTTATGTTTGCTATCAAATCAATCAAACACACGTATCACAATCTAATTTTAGAACGCCACATAAATCAAACCGACTTTATACAATCTCTCTTTCTCCTCTATATAAGCTTCTCCCAATCCATCTCTCAAGCTCTGTTTTCATAAAATATAACAAGAAGAAGAAAAAACAAAGATTGAATTTCAAGAAGAAGAAGCTCTATCCTCAAATTTTAAATTCAAAATGTCGAGCGCTCAGCTAATAAAACCCGACAAGGCCCAAGTTGAGAGCGAGGTACGCTCGATTCTCTCCTTTTTCCATTTTTAAATCATTAGATTTGTAATATATAATTATCTGGCTGATAATCACATTTAATTTACTTTTTAATATCATATGTTTATGCTCAAGCGTGTAATATAAAGAAAGAATGAGAATCATCAAAATTTATGACTGATCTTCACTAAAAAAAAAAATGTTCTGATTGCTCTTTTTATTTTTACAATTATAAAGGGAGATTCAGATAAATGGGTGAATTCTGTCAAGGAATCAGCAAGCTCAATCGAGTCGGCTCAACAGAAGAACAACGAAAAATCTACCGGATTCCTTAAGCAGGTTCATTCTTAATTAATTCAACAATTTTAATATTTATGAATTAATTAGTTGTTTAAATTTAATTTAATTTTGTTTATTATTTTGATTTGAAATTCAGACTGGAAAGCAGATGAAGAAACTCGCGGTTAAAATGAAGAGTGCAGTGGCGAAGAAAAACAACCATGCGAAAGACAACACGGATGGCAACATGCAGGATCCGATCGTTATTAACCGTCACAACGATCCTTTTTTTCATGAATTCTGCCCTTAATTGAGATCAGATGAAAGTCTTAGTGGGCTTTTCGCCTACTAATATGAAAAAAGTATATGTTATGAGATGATTTTAAGAATGATAGGAAATCTTGAAAAATAAGTTTGTTATATAAGTCATGAGTCATGGTAAATATTGTAATCATTTTTGGTCATTTGTTCTCTTTTGGAGTTTGTTTTGAATTGAGAGACTCATGATATATGTTTGTCGAACTTGTGAAAATTGATGATTTTTTAATAAAAAATGATGTCTTACGCACGTTAATATAGAAATTGATCAACAAACTTCGAATTGGTTGGAGTTCTGTTAGGTTTACATAGGCGGCGATTCTTAGTAGTTAAACGTTTGCTTGCATTTTTTTTTCCTACTTTTATTTCTTTTCTTCAATTCTGCCCTTCTCTCACGGGTTGTAAATAATCTTTTTCAATTTTGTACTTTACTCTATTTAATCAATGAAAATCTCAGCAACGCATTTCGTCTACTGAAGCTTCAAAAATAAAAAATAAAAAATGATGTCTGATTTTTTTGTAAGTTGTTTTATGGACAAACATATTTTTAATCTCATATGATAGAGTTAATCGTAATTTCCACCTTTTTTTGTTAAAATTATATAAAACGTTGATGAAATCATTGTAATGGTGGTAATAAAAAAGTAATATTAATCACATGTTAGTTGCTGTGGAAATAAATTAATTCACCAATTTTAATTGTATATATATCTAAAAGTGTAATATTTTTGTTGTGTGTATAAATATACTAAAATAAGAAGTCGGAATGGTTTCTATAAATATGTTTTTTTTTTGTGATTTATTAATTTATTTCTTTAAGGTCGTTTCAAAATAATAAGTGGTCCTAAGCATAATCAGAAATAATCAAGAATTTTCCGAATACTTGATATTTAATCTGTCAAGATTAACTCTTTAAAAAAGGGTTACTACTTGCTCACCAAATGCCTTAATAACTTGACACGTCTAATCTGCAATTCAAATCCTTCTCCCTCTAATAAATAAAATCCACACTCTATCATTTTTCAAATTCTAAAAAGAGGATGTCATTTTAAGTTTTAAACTTCAAATTAAGGGAGAATTTCAAATGGCAAGTTCACAACTATTCAAATCTGAGTGGGATAAGGCAGCGGAAGAAGAGGTAATTTCTTGTTCTTCAATTTTGTTCTGAATATTGTTCTTTCTTTAAATCTTGATATCTCTATCTTTTTAAAATAATGAATACATTATTTTGTTCTGATGCATAAACATTAAACAATGAGTGTGAAAGAAAAGAAATCTTATATTCAAATAAAAAAGAGTGAACGAATGAACAGAAAGTACATGAAAATTATGAATCTCCTTTTCTTGTTTTGTTTTAAGAATTGAAATTTAAATTTGTACTAAGTAAATTTGTACTAAGTAATATTACTTCAAGCACTAAATAGAATCAAGAATCAATTTTTTTTGTTTTTTTGTGAATGAATCAATATTTTTTTCTTCTAATGAATGATAATAACACATCGTATTTTCATGCTATTGCAACTCAAAGGAGAACAAACAACCAAATTGCAAAAATATTAGTAGATGATAACCTAATAGAAGATCCATCTATCATTAACCAAAAATGCACCCTTTACTACAGGGAGCTCCTTGGTCAACCGTATACACCATCCCAACCATACAACCTCTCCATGCTTTACCCCCCATCTCTCACCTCCCACTACCTCACGTCTCTCGTTGATCCTTTCACTCATCAAGAGCTTAAAGACGTAATTTTTTCACTCCAAAGAGGCAAAGCATCCGGACCCGATGGGTTTCCATCCGAGTTTGTTCAACATTTTTGGGACACACTCAATAATGATTTCTTTAGATTAGCGGATGATTTCTTTCACAATAGGCTAGAACTATGGCGCATCAATCAAGCTTCAATCTCACTAATCCCTAAGAAAGACCTAGCTATTGAAATTGGAGATTACCGTCCAATTAGTATCATTTCACTCCCAATCAAAATCCTAACGAAGCTCCTTGCTAATAGGCTTCAACCCCATCTATCAACTCTAATTGATGAATGCCAAACGGCTTTCATTAAAAAGAGATCAATCATGGAGACTTTCCTTGCCACAAGAGAAATACTAAATTTCTCTCATAAATTTAAGATCCCAACCATAATGATGAAAATAGATTTTAAAAAGGCCTTTGACAACATTTCGTGGGATTTCCTCATTAATCTTCTTAAAACGCGGGGTTTTCCGTCTAGATGGATCCTTTGGATCGAAAGTATTCTCACCTCATCGAGTTCATCCATAAAAACAAACGGCATAAATGGACCGGCTTTTTTCCACAAACGTGGAGTCCGACAAGGGGATCCACTCTCCCCATTACTATTCAACTTAGCCGTTGACTCCCTCCAAGTTATCATTAAGAAGATCGCCCCTCTCCTCACTTCAGCGGCGAGAATAGCACCAAAATTACTTCAATTCGCCGATGACACCATTATTTTCGTAGAAGCACATCCACAAAATTTGAGAATTCTTTCACGTACGCTTGATCACTTTTGCATGATGTCCGGTCTCCAAATAAATTGGGATAAAACTTGTTTTGTCCCCATTTCAATTCCTCATGAAGCTTATGATACCATCAAAAACATCCTAAGATGCAACCGCCGTTCTCTCCCTATCAAATACTTAGGTCTCCCGCTCACCATTAAAAAACCGACTAAACTGATGTTCCTCCCATTACTTCAAAAAATGCAATCTAGATTGGCATCTTGGAAAGGAAAAATGCTTAGTTTAGGAGGTCGTACCACCCTTATTAAATCGGTGCTATCCTCTCTCTCCACTTACATGATGCAAGCATTCCTTCTACCCTCTTGGCTTGTTAAATCGATTAACAAGTTAATTAGATCTTTCTTTTGGAAAGGAGATGAAAATTGCAAGGGTGGACATTGCCTTGCGCGATGGAAGAAATGTTGCCTCCCTAAAACTCATGGAGGTTTAGGAATCCTAGATATTCGTACTCAAAACATAGCCCTTCTTCTTAGATGGCTATGGAGGCTAGATGCTCCCTCCAACTCTCTCTGGCGTGATATTGTGTCAACCCTTTATAATGTGAGAAGCTCACGAGACCTTGCTATAGCTGCCCAAAACTCATCTTCCTTCTTCATCCGCGACCTCCTCACCCTCCTCCCAATCCACTTTGCCGCAACGAATCCATCCCCATATGGCATAGTTTGGCGATGGGGATCTTCCACGACATACTCCTCTCAGATAGCTTACAAACACATCATAAATCCTGGTATGATCATAGGATGGCAAAGTCACTTATGGAAGCTCAAAGCCCCTAGCAAGGTAAAGCTTTTCCTTTGGCTTGCCATTAATGGCAAGATCCTTACGTCAGACAACCTACAAAAACGAGGGTGGCCGTGCAACCCGATGTGTACATTGTGTCGTCGTTCACTGGAGACAGGCCAGCATCTACTATCCTTCTGCCCATATGCTGTGGGAATTTGGACACACCTTCTGATGCAATGGAACATGTTCGACAACGCCGACAACTTTTTTGATAAGTGGAGAACGACAGAAACCAAACTCTCGGGACAAGAACGTCGGAAATGGAGCTCCACTTGGGCGGCATCATGCTGGCTGATATGGACGGAGAGAAATAAGAGGATCTTCACTGGCAAAAATAGACCTCATCAACTTCTTGTGAAAGAAATCATTCATCAACGTGACATATGGCTTCAACACTGCTAACAAAGCCTCCTATGTAGTCTGTTTAATTAGTTCTTAGATGTTTCCTACATTTAAATCATTCCATTGTAATTGAGTTAAAGTTTGCAGGTTGCAAACTAGATGTAAGAACTTTTAATATTTAAATGAAAATCGAACTGAGCGAACGCTCATAGATTTCCTCAAAAAAAAAAAAAAAAATGAATGATGAATGCAGAATCAATGAAATTCTTAGCCTCAAAAGAGGATTTGAAACGAAACACAAAAAAAAAAGAAATCAATAATGCGTATGTCAAACAAATGAAAGTAATTGCAATTTATGATCACGACAAACTTTTCTTTTTATTTTCTTTGTGGAATTCAAATTTCTTTGTTTTTTTTCACAAAATAAATAATTAAGAAGAAGAAAATCTAACATTTTTCTTTTGACTCAAGAAGAACAAGACTGATAATAAATGTGAAGGGTCGACTCAACAGCAAAAGGAAAAAGCCATTGCCATCCTTGAACAGGTACCACATAACTTATAATTTAAATTATAAATACTAACTCTCTAATATGTAAAGTTAATTGCATTTCAGAGACTAATTAGTATTGTGCATATCAGAGACTAATTAGTACTGAAAATGCATATCAGTGTTCGAATGTATATTCAACTTAATTTAACTATATTCTGAATATAAATATAGACGGGAGATGAAATGAAAGAGTTAGCACGTCAAGCGACGAAATTAGTGGAGATAAAAAGTGACGAAACGAAGACTACAACAACGAAAGAACTAATCAGGGTCAGACGAAACAAATCTTTCCATGCGTACCATTTTAATGATTTAATCTAAGTAATGAAGTTCCATTAAGTATATGTCTTAAAGCTAGTTAAGACTATATTGTGATAAAATAAATCTACACTCATTAAATATTTCAATAAACTTTTTCATTGATAAATTTGATCATTGTGAGATCAAGAAATCAGTTAAGTTTGTGGATTATTTTCGTGATATATGAGTCTTGAGCTCAAATTTTCAAGTTTGCTACTTTATCTATTGCATTTTCTTTTGAAATGGCAAATTATATATAGTTGACACTTCAAAAGTTCAAAAGCAATTTTTTCATCCTATATTTAGTTTGTTATATTTTGTACAAAAAAGAAAATTTTGCTCTCATCGCATTGCCTTTTTTAGTCATTTGATTCCTTATTATTCGCTAAACCACAACTTAGAATCTCACACTTGTCACCCTCTAATTTTAGACTGCCACATCTCAAACCAACTTCAATTCCTCCATATATACGATGAACCCCTATATCCCTGCCATTTTCATAAACACAATTGTCAGCAATCAAACAACGGAAAACGAAGATTCAAGTTCTAATTCAAAATGTCAAGCGCTCAGCAAATCAGATCTGAAGAGACCCAATTTGAAATCGAAATAGAGGTACATTATTCTATCTTTTCTTTATCTTTCTTTTTTTGTTTTTAAATTTTGAAAGAAACTGATATAAAATCCAACTATTTGTCTACAATTATGAAGGGAGATTCAGAGAAATGGATGAAATCCGTCAAGGACTCGGCGAACTCAGTCGAGTCGGTTCAGAAGAACGAAGAGTCCAAGGGATTCCTTCAACAGGTAAATTTTCAAGATTTAAACTTGTTCAATTATAATTCAATTTGATTTGATCTGACCTGATCTGATCTGATTTCATTTATTTTTTAATGTATGTTGAAATTCAGACTGGAAAGCAGATGAAGCAATTGGCTCAAGAAACAGCGGTAGCCATGAAGAGGTGACGAAGAAAAAAGACGACGCGAATGACAACACGGGAGCCAACACGGAAGATCCGATCATTGTTAACCGTCGCAACGATCCGTCTTTTCGCGAATATCGTCCTTAATTAATTAAGATTAAGGGTTTTTAAGAATAATAATAATAATAATAACTAATAGGCAATCATGAATAATGTAATAAGCTTTGATGTGAGCCATGAGTCAAGCATGTGTGAAGCATGTACTTGTTTTGGCCATTTATTTGTTTTTGAGTTGGTTTGATTTGGATATTCATGATATTTGTGGAAATTGATGATTAATTTTTGCAAGCTTTGATCTGTTATTTGTTTTTCTCATGATTGTGGTTAAGGGAATGTCCAAAATTATACAAAAAATGGCTCGATAATTCGATATCAAATATCTTGCTCAGAAAATATATAACAAATACCGAATGAGCATTTCATGCACTTTTGCACAAAATAACTGGTAATTTAGATGTCATCTCATGTACTAGTTAAAAAAATCATAATTATTTTTATGGACTAAAAAAATCATAATGATTAAACCAAAACTTGATTTTCTTTTTTATATATTTCAGTATCAAATGCATATTGGAATTTGGATAAGCCTAGATATTTAAACATATCAGTATATTATAATACAGAACATAACATGTTAAAATTGTAACGACATATAGTTTAACAAAAACTAGACCTTCCAGAATATAAGTTTGATCTCATTAATTTTATCAAATAAAAGCCCTAACTGATTCTCAATCGATTCCACATAACTACCATATATTCATGAACTTTACTATCCGCAATTTCGGATCCATTTTGATTATAAAATCACCAAATCAAACATGTCCTGCAAGAATAGCACTATGTTTTGTTCTCTATGAAGATAATAATCATTTGTTGTTTTTTTTTTTTTTAGCCTTCCAGCATGCCCATAGGCTTTAAAATACTCCCCAAAAATTTGATCAAATACAAATGAAGGCAACCTAAATTCGTCAAGCCTCTTTGTAGACTTGTTTAGGTCCCTGATAATAATTGAACTGCTTGATCAACAGAAGTCTCTCATCACTAAAAACCCCAAAAAGCTAAATAAGGAAGAAAAAAAAAGTTTTCATCTAAAGTTCTTTTCTATCGAAAACCCAGAAATATATTAGCCGATTCCTTGTGGTACTGTATGGAACGGAATGGGTTAAGTTGTGCCGGCTACCTCCACTCGTGATCTTCTTGCTCCTTTGGCGAGTTGGTCGGCCTCCTAATTGAATTGCCGCAGGAGATAAGCTAGGGTGCATCCTTCAAGAGCCCGTATCATCTTCCAACACATCCAAATCTTTTTGGCGGCTTTCTAATCGTGCAGCATCAGTAGCTCCTTGTCACACATGTTTTTGATGAGGTTGCGACAACCCGATGTGATAAGGCACGGCAAGTCTAGAGCTCGAACCATTTGCATCGCTTTGGGCATGGCTATCGCCTCCATTTGAGTCGGTGATTCACCTTTAACAGATGAGGCGTAATATTGGATTAATTGGCCTACTTTTTTGATAATGATTCCAATGCCGCCCTCATCGTGTGGTACCCAAGACCCGTCCACGTGGCATACGTCCTCCATGGGAATTACATTGGTTAGGTTAATGTCGGTTTTCTCTTATGGTTGATGAGGTTGATGTCAAAGGAGATTTGTCGCGTGGTTTATTATGTCGGTTGGCGATGGTTGTTTATTTTCAAACCTCATCTTGTTTCTCGCTTCCCATATGGCCCAAATTAGATTTGCCCCGAATCGGAAATCATCGGGATTTAGATTTTTTGTATGGGAGGTTTAACACCTTAGATGGGTTATTGGGAAGACGGTCCACCTTGAGGGCTAGCCTCGATTCGTACCATGCGGCTCAGCTAGTCGGGCAATGAAAAATTGCATGCTCGGTATCCTCAAAATCGCATTCACATGATGATCAAGTTGGGTCCATGTGAGGTATAAGGTAGTTTCCCCGCCGTTGGTAGGGCACCGGTACAAAACCGCTACAAGAGTATTCTAACTTTCGGGAGTAGGTTGCCGAGCTTCCAAATTATCTCACAAGTAGTCGCATCGAGTGATGGTGGGCCCGGGGGGTCTCCATGAAGGTGACGGTAATCTCTCCAACCGTATATACACCGCTTGTGGCGGTATCCAAGCTAGTTTATCGGGAATGTCTTGGAGATTATCTTCTAGACGTGTCCCGCTTGAGATTTGTATTGCCGCTGTGCATACGACTCTTGTTATGATTTCATGAACATCCCACGTACCGGTGGGCCAGTGAAAAGGTCGGCGACAACCCCCGACGGACGGCCGCGGTCATAGATGGTGGCGGATGGGGCGGACCATGAGTGGAACCATGGCTCTCCTTCAATAGGACAAACCGCCTCATTACCAAAAATCCATCGAATGTCGCTTCGTAAGAGGTCGCAGTTATCGGCGATCGCCCTCCAAAAAGGCGAGCAATTTGTTCGTCTAGCGGTTGTCCAAATCAAACCGTTCGGATAATATTTAGCGCTAATGATGTCGGCCCATAGGTTTGGTTTCTTTAAAGCCAATTTTCAAAGATTTTTCAAGAATAGCACTTTATTAAAAAGAGATAGGTCTTTTTAATCATTTGTTGTATTATAGCCTTCTTGGGATGAAGTTTCTTTTTTTACTTTTTTACTTTTCCTTGTATTTTGTTTATTATTCTGATCGGCTCATTTATGCAATCAAATATCTTAATAGATTAATAAAAAACTTGCTCATATTAAAAATAAATGTTAACTCTTGGTTTTATTCGTTTACTTCTTCAACTATTCAAATTTGTTCCTTCGACTCTTCATATGTTAAAAATAGTGTAAATGATGATTTTGTTGTCAAATGGTGACATAACATGTTTATTGTGTGCATATGATTGATATAATTAGATGAAATGAAATTTTAACTAAAAATATAAAAGTATCACATCATCGTTTGGTTTTATATATGACATGAGATATTTTATTATAAACATGACGAGACATTTCCAACTATAAACATATGACACATTATTATAATTAGGAGGTAATTGAAAACCAATAGTTGAATGAGCCAAAAATAGATTTTATCTTCTAAATTTATTGGTGATCTGATTGTCATTGTGACATAATTGTACAATTGCTTGATAAATTTAATTGATATAAGAAATATATAATTTGAATCTATAATCTTGTTTCGAAATTGACGCACTTCAAAAATATTCACGAGTGAGCTTCAAAAAAAAATTCACGAGTGTCTATTATAAGATTTACTTTCAAATTCAAAACTGACCAAATAATTTGTTAGCAATAAATGCGTGGTTTGTTAACGTATCTAATTGTATCAAACAGAGAATACGCTAAAATAAGACAACTAATTTTTCATTTTCATGATTTATAAACAACATAAATATGGGCTATTCTCAGATTCTGTTACCCTATATAAGTACCCTTCAAAACACAATTCTCTATTCAAAACATTTCTCACTCAATTTTTCAAAAACAACCCTTCGACTCAAAATCCAAATTTCAAGAAAAACAAGAAAAATGGCGAGCGAGCAACAAATGAAGCTTCTTAGTGCTCATGCTGAAGGCCAGGTAGATACATCCATAACAATTCTCCATTTCTTTAATTTCTTGTTTAATTTCTCCTTCTTTTATCTTACATTTTTCTTTTATTTTATAATTGCCAATTAGGATGATGCGGAACAGTGGACCGAATCCATGAAGGAGTCGATCAAATCGGCTAAGTCCACCGGATCCAAAGCGGTCAAGTCGGCATGCGAGGCTGTTGTGTCCGTTAAAGACTCACTCATGGAGACTGGATCTGATGCGATCCAGTCGGCTCAGGACGTAACTAACCCTAAGGTTGAGTCCGTCAAGAAAGGCGCATCCGACACGGTTGAGTCGGCTAAGCAGAAAGCCGGCTCGGTGAAGGGAAGTGTGTATGATACGGTTGAATCGGCAAAAGAAAAAGCAGGCTCGGTCAAGAAAAGTGCATATGACACGGTTGAGTCGGCCAAGGAAAAAGCCGGCTCGGTCAAGGAAAGTGCATCTGACTCAGTTGATTCGGTCAAGAAAGGTGCACTCGACTCGGTTGATTCGGTCAAGAAAGGTGCACTCGACTCGGTTGAGTCGGCTAACGAAAAGGCTGGCTCAGTCAAGAGAACCGTGCTGGACTCGGTTGAATCGGCTAAGGGAAAAGCCGGCTCGGTCAAGGAAAGCGCAGTCGACTCAGTTGAGTTGGTCAAGAAAGGTGCAATCGACTTGGTTGAGTCGGCTAAGGAAAAGGCTGGCTCGGTCAAGGAAACCATGTTGGACTCGGTTGAGTCGGCTAAGCAAAAAGCCGGCTCGGTCAAGGAAAGCGCATCCGACACGGTTGAGGCGGTCAAGAAAGGTGCCCTCGACTCGGTTGAGTCGGCTAAGGGAAAAGCGGGTTCGGTCAAGGAAAGAGCATCCGACACGGTTGAGTTGGTCAAGAAAGGTGCACTCGACTCGGTTGAGGCGGCTAAGGAAAAAGCTGGTTCGATCAAGGAAAGCTCTTTCGACTCGGTCGATTCGGCAATGGAAAAAGCCGGCTCGGTCAAGGAACGTGTCGTGAGTTTTGCTGAACAGGTATGTAGTGTTGATTTCACCATTAAAATGTTGTCTGTTTAATTATATAAATGAAAGGGTGTTTTAAGGCTGTTTTTCTAATTTTTGAACTAAATTTGTTTGACAGCTGGCGATTAACGTGGATGAAGCGATGAAGGATGATATGGAGATAGATACGGATAATTCCGGTACTGCGAGTTTGTACCGTACCAGTACTCCGTCTTTTGATGAGATGTGCTAAGAATTAATAACGAATAGAGATCAAGCTATTAAATAAGAAGAGTTTGTTTATGTTATGAGAAATAAGTCTTGGAGTTTATTGTTTGAGTTTTCTTGTTTTGGTGGGATTTCGAATAAGAGAAACCTACTGAATAAATGATGGTTGTAGGTTGATGGAATAATTTGTTTGAATGTAGCAATTTATTGTGGCTTTGGTTTAATATAAGAGCTTCCTCATCTATCTTTTTGTTTGTGTTTATGTTGATCTTGTAAATACAAGCTTGAGATATATTGATTTTTTTCTTGACATTTACAATGATGTAATTTTTTTTGAAACAATTACAATGATGTAATTGGATGCATTTGATTTTTTTACCTTACATTGAAAATGTGAATAAATTTAATGGGTTTATATAGATTTGGGCCACTACCACTATGGAAAGATACTTATTTCACATTTTCATAGCGAGGGTTTAAATCTCGCGTCCAGCAGGATTGATATAAAAGAAAATAAAAATCAAACGAACACTTGTAATTCTTCCTAAATATATATATATATATATATATATATATATATATATATATATATATATATATCTTTGGGCCGAATAAAAGAAAAACTAGAAAAAATTATAGCATGCTCAATATTATCTTGATACTCTAAACAGTATAAATCAACTAAATAAGATTTTAAAATAATAATTCTCACATATCTTTGTGAATTCTCATTAACTAGCAAGCGAGATATTTATAGCATTACGTCACAATAATATTTGCAAAAAAAAAGCCATAATTAAATAAAAAAATCATTTTTTCAATATATATTTTAATGACACTAAAAAAGTATTCCTTTATCATAAACGGATGCATTTCTTTTGTATAAGATTCATCAAGAGAATTACAAAAACAAAATAAATGAAATGCTAAGTAAATTATTTTGAATGCAAAAAAGTATCCAAGTAGAAGCAGTGAAGCTTAATCCCATATCTTAATTCAGCTTGTATATTTCCCACCAGAGTTATGGCAGACAGTTTTTTATAAACCCTAATCCTCAAGAAACCAGAAGGGCCAAAACCTCGTTTGCCACAAAACTATAAAAAGAAAAATTAGGAAAAAAAAAAGCAATTTAACTAATAAAGTAGGGAAGAATCTATAAGCTAATTTAATAAGCCAGAAAATGAGCCTTTCAAATCTATATATATGAGTAAATGACATAATTAGCAATTAAAATTAAGAAAAATGTGTGAATGATAAATCACAATATAAAATGGTTGAGATGGGGAAGATTGTACGTTCATTCTTTTGTTTCTCTTAATGTCTCTTCATACCTTTACTTGTCTTCAATGACAAAACAAAAACAATTTTTAATAGAAAATTATTTAAGAAAACAGAAGGCACAGAAGAATACTCTCTAGTTTTGTATCTGCAGATAGATTCAAAATTTGAGTATAGAAATCCTTTTTCTTTCTTATCTCCTTGAGAATAAATATTAGAACAATTAAAGAGCGACTTGTCCTCTAATAATTTTTTTTAACCAAATCGCTGAAATTAAAAGGGCGACGTGGCTGCTCTGTAAAACAGGAAATTTTGTAGAATTATAACCTATTATAAATTATAAATGCCACACATCCTAATTGTTTCAGCTGCTATATGATGAGATAGAGACAAATTTCGCAGTGGCGGAGCTTAATAGATACCTAAGTTTTCCAAGATTTTGATAAAGTAGTATATATCAGTTATGATTTAGTGAAATTTTTTTTGCCCCCCCCCCCCCCCCAATTTTGTTTTTTACAATATTAATGTGTAGGGAGAAATATTTTTGGCTCCTCAGAAATTATAGTCAAATTTCGGCCATAAATTAACAATTAAATTCTTATATATATATATATATATATATATATATATATATATATATATATATATATGTTATTTGTTTGTAAGCTTTTATGTGTATTTATTTACAATAATTATTTAGCATTCTTACAATGATACATCATCTTATTTAATGTTGAACTAATTTTAACCAATTGATTATTATTTAGCATTATGTTCAAATATTAAGTTAATTGTAAGATGAAAGCTTATTTACCAAAATACAAATAACATTATCCATTTCTTTTTTAAAAATAGTGAATTCTAGTTAATTGTTGTATTTCTCATATTAATTTTTTTTTAGATTAAACCCACATTTAATGTGATGGGTTGAGAGACTTTGCCAATTCTCATGTTAGATTTTAAAATATGTATGGATTCATTTGAATTTTTTTCTTTATTTTGATCTTCATGCTGGTATGGTTTCAATTAAATTTTATAATCTCGCTTGAGTACGTGAAAGATTAGACATTTATATAAAAGAGTGTATATTTACATAAATAGACTTACAGAATTAGAATTTCAAATACATTTCATTGAAATATTTTGCCCTTGCATAATATTAAATGTCAAAAAGTAGGGTGAGACTTATCATAATTATATATTATTATAATGATATATACCAAAACTATCTCATAGTGACCATTTCTAAATTATTTTAATGATCATTTAAATGTACATAATTATTATGAGTAAAGAATAATTATCATAAAAATATTATTTCTTTAAATATTCACAATTATTGTGTCTAAACTGATCAAATATACTTATTGTTTACAAAAAATATATAATTATCATTATAATTAACATTCATAATTATTGTTGTAATTATATTTTATTTATACTAAATTTTTAACTTTATTTAACAAAAAAATTAGAGTTATTTTGATAATTGTCATTTTTATGTCATTTGAAGTTTTTTGTAACTAAATAATTGAATCTGTTTGGAATGACTCCTATATTAAATAACAGAAATAAAACAAAGTACCGCAAACTCACAATCATAACAAATATATTTATCAAAACCGCCATCAAATTAGCTCTTTCATTAACAAATTACAATGAGACATTCAAGCCTCTCTTAATTACATCAACTAAAAGCTTACAATTTATCACCCAATTCAAACAATTTCATCAACAATATCAACCTTTCATTCTCTCAATCAATCATATCAAATAAGGAAATGTGTTGGCCAATTGGATCAAAACACAACTCATGAAGGTTGATCTTATAAGCTAAATATATGTATTTAGCATATCACATCAAAAGAGGAAGTACTTGTACTACCATCACTTGATGTGTCAGATCCAGGCGAACCCGGCTCGGTTCGGTCCGCCTTGGCTCGGTCACTATCAGTATTATTGCCGTTCGCATATTGAACTGCAGCTTCTATTCCAGACTGAATATCCTACATTAAAAAAAAAACAATTCAACATTCTTAGTACGTAAATAATATAATTCAATATTTGTAAAAATTAATGTTTAGTATGTATGAATATATATATATATATATATATTTGAAAAAGACGAGTACGTGTAATGGGAAATTAATCCATTCATCATAATAATTCAACTCTTCCTTAGTCAAGCTCGCCTCAGTCTGCATTTACAACACGAGAATTCAAATTTTACATCTATTTAATTATATAAACTCAATTTTTTATATTTTAGAAAAGCTGATACCCATTTGAAATAGACGGCGTTTTTACTCTGCTGATCTGATGGCACCAGCTCAGAAGCGAAGTTCGAGTTCTGACCCGGCTCAATCATGTCAATTTTCCGTTTCTTAACCGAGTCGGACAGTTTACCCGAATCAATCATGCCAAATTTGCGTTTCCTGACTGAGCCGAACGGTTTTTCCGATCCGACCGTGTTGTGAATGTTTTCTTCGATCGGCTGGAGCCCTTCTGACACGGGCTCCTGTTTGATCAAGTCAAAGTTCGGCTCGACAGCCTTGAGCTCTTCAGACTCAGTCCCCTCCTCTGATTGTGTTTCTGACTCGGTCTTTACTTCTGCGTTAAAGTTGAAGTTCAAGTCGGAGTCACAGATCAAGTCGAAGTTCAGCTCAACCAGCTGGCGCACTTCTGACTCGGTTTCCTCCTGGTCGGCACGGTCTAGGAGTGACTCAACCGTCTCGCTTGTGTTGTCGTACAACACAATCTTTTCTGATCCATTATTCTAAAATAAAATAATAAATAAAAATTTATTAATATAAAATAGAAGCTATATATTTATAAGTATTAGAAAATATGTAATTTATAGAGAGATTTATACCTGGCCTTCATTACTGGCATTAGCGGTGGGATTCATTTGTTGTTCGCTCGACATATTTTTGCTTTGCGAAAAGTTGGCTTTGAAGACGAATTAGGGTTGATTAAGATGACTGTGAGTGAAGTTCTTTAATCTGAGAAATATGTTGAGAATTGATCCTTCATATATAGACTTGAGATGGTTAACTTACTGTCATGATAAAATAAACGCACGGTAGAAAAATGACATGCTACAATAAGGCAATTAGTGATCTGTTTATCTAAATATTATCAACTCTCAAGCCCTATATAAACCACCCCTCAAAACCAATCTGATCTCAAAAAAATCATCTTAAATCCATCCTTTATTAATCATTCCTCCTTTTCATAATTTAACTTTCCGATTTTCAAAAAGAAAGAGAAGAAAAGAAAATGTCGAGCGAGTAGCGAATTCGGTTTTCTGACGATCAGACGAAAGGCCAGGTATATAACAAATATTCATCAACCATGATAAGTAATTCATCTTTTCGTTTTTCTCCTTTTAAATTTTTTTTTTTTTTGTATTTTTCTATTTTAAGACGGACACGGTTTGATTGGCAAAAAATGTGAAGGACTCAGTCGGCTCAGTCGAGTCGAACGCGTCAAATGTAGTCCAGTCGGTTAAGAACAAAGCCGCCTCGATCAAAGAGAGCTCACACGAATCGGTTGAATCGGTTAAAGACTCGATCAAGTAGGTGAATTTTAAAATAAAATGACAAGTAAAACTTCACAATCGCGTTTAAAGTTAAATTATGAAATAATTTGCAGAGTGGAGATGTTGTCAAGCAGCTAGCAATGAAGATGAATAATAATAATGACGTTAATGACAAGACCGGTACGAGCGGTCCGTACTGCACCGGTACACCTTCGATCGATGAGGTGTGGTAGAAATTTCGGACAAAATGGACTCCTAAATAAATAAATAAAGTTTGTTTAAATAATTCAGTACTTGTCGCTGTTTTGAAAATAATGGAGTATCTATCATTTCCGCTACTACCAGTGGTGGAACAGATACTAGTGGCGGAACATGTGAATTTTCAGTTTTTTCAAAAATTTCTCATTTGACTGACTAAACTGGGTTAATTAGTGTAAAAAAATAGTGTTCCGCTACAGGTAGTGGCTGAACAGGAAAAAAATAATTTTTTTGCATTTTTTTCCTGAGAAAAAAATTACTTTTTTCCTGTTCCGCCAGTGGAAGTGGCAGAACACGTAAAGTTTTTCCCTGTTCCGCCAGTAGCAGTGGCGGAACACATTTTTTTCACTAATTAATCCCTTTTTGAAAAATTATAAAATCCAAATGTTCCGTCACTACTAGTGGCGGAACACAATCTTTTCCGTCATGACTAGTGGCGGAAATGATAGATACCCAATTATTTTGAAATGAGTGGTATTTACTGATTTTTTTTGAAAAAAATAGTATATAAAAAAAAAAGGGTGGTGCTATATTGAGAGCGGCACTTGCTGTGTTGAGAGCATTTCAAATTCTTATTTATCAAATACCCATTTTACCCTTATTAATGATGGATCATTTATCTTGTCATATTAAATTTTCGCTACCTATAATATCTATTAAGATTTAATTACATGACAAAATTAAGAACCAAATAAAATCTAGAATCAAATATTAAGCACACCAAATACTTGTGTTTGTCCTCTTTTTAAGCTACAAATACATTCTTTTCATTCGAACACAATCTTGGCTAGAAAGTAAGAGTAAAGACCAAGTCCAACACATATAAGTTCTTATATTTGCATATTTATTTCACTATTTCTTTAAAAAAAAATTATACAATTTCAGTATCAAGTTTGTGATATATTTCGGTGATGCTAGAATAACTCAACAACTTGTTGATCAGAACCGACCCGATTCAGTGGTTGAACCGGAAAAAATCGGACCCACTTCAACGTTTGATGAGATTCCTTTGAGAGCTGTTTCACCACTGCCCATTTTTCCGTCAAATATATTTGGCACTGCTTCACCACACAATAGCAGATTCACTATTTATTGGGAACCGTGTCCCAAAGGAGCGGTGACTAATGGAAGGGTCGGCTAATTATCTTGAACAATGGGCCATATATCTCCTCTTTCAGCGCCGTGATCTCCTCCAAGAGCCGGCCGTACTTTTCCTGGAATTTACAAAAGCCCTAAATTAAAAAACAAACAATTCAAATAATAAGTACATTAATTTAATGATAAAAAGTAAATTACCTTCCAGAAGTCTTCCACTTCCTGCAATCCCCTTTTGGCACGCGCCAACACCTCAGAGTCGCCTTCATTCGGCACCGGATTTTCCTTCTGCCTCTGGGCCCAAGTTATTCGTCACATTACATAAAGCAAACAGCTCTCTGCAAATTCTAATTTCTCAGAGCTCCAAGTTATTTGCCCGGGCTGCTTATCCTTCTTTAATTTTGTCGCTTCGGACTCCTTCCCCTTCTTTACTTTTGTCACTTTGGGCTCCTTCCCCTTCAAATCACGAAGATAAGACATTAATTAAAACAAAGTAAGCTTGTGTATATGGAAACAAATAAAAAATGAAAATATTTTCAACATAACACGAAAAAAAAGCACTTAACACAGTTAATGTGCCTATTGCCTATGTATATACATATGGATACGGATATGCATCTGCATATGTATATTCATATGTATATGCATATACATATAAATTTGAGAATATTATGTATTCTTGTCAATTCTATTTTTGAAGTTCTTTAGATATAATTGCATATGTTATTATTTAGTTTGCAAGAATTTTCATACAAATGAAGAAATTTAATATAAATTTAAACAATTTTTCTATCTGTTGTTGTGCAATAATTACAATTTAAAATGGAGCAACATGTGAGGAACTATCACAAAAGGAGCCCAAAAGAAGTTGAGAATTGATCATTATAGAGAGACTTGAGATGTTCTAACTTACTTTAGTAAGTTAACGTACTGTCAAGAATTGATCCTTATATAGAGATCGACATGAAATGTTCTAACTTTAGTAAGTTAACGTACTGTCATCATGATAAAATAAGTCTACAGTAAAAAGGAGTGACAGACATGCTAAAATTTAAGGCAATTAGGAGATCTGTTTATATAAATATATCTCACGTTCATATTATCAACTTTCAAGCCCTATATAAAACCACCCCTCAAAACCATTCTGATCTCATAAAAATCATCTTAAAATTCATCCTTAGCTAATCATTCCTCCTTTTCATAATTTAAGCTTTCGATTTCCAAAAAAGAAAGAAACAAAAATGTTGAGCGAGCAACAAATTTGGTTTTCAGACGATCACAGGAAATGCCAGGTATATAACCAATAAGCAACAAATTCGGTATTCTTTTCCTTTTTGTTTAACTTGTTTTTTTATTTTTGTTTTTTAAGACGGATGCGGATCGGTTGGTTAAAACCGTGAAGGACTCGGTCGACTCAGTCAAGTCCAGTGTGGTTCAGTCGGTTAAGAACAAAGCCGGTTCGATCAAAGACAGCTCACACGAATCTGTTAAATCGGTTAAAAACTCGATCAAGCAGGTGAAGTTTAAAATAAAACAAAATAAAATGATAGGTTGTAAAATTTCGTAATTGCGTTTAAAAGTTAAATTTTGAAATAATTTGCATAGTGGAGATGTTGTCAAGGAGCTAGCAATGAAGGTGAAGAATAATGATGTTAAAAAAGGGACCGCTACTAGCAGTCTGTACCGTACCGATGCACCTTCAATCGATGAGGTGTGGTAGAAATTTCAGACAAAATCGACTCCTAAATAAATAAATAAATAATAAAGTTGGCAATTTGTTATGAGCCATGAGATATATATGTAAATTCAATTCGGCTGATCATTTTTTCATTTGTTTTCCGTTTTGTTTTGGAGTGTTTTATGCTTGTTGCTTGAATTCAGCTACTGATTGTTGATGATGCTTTGATTTAATGAGATGTGTTGATTGTTTATTTGGTTGATAATTATTTGTTTTCTACCAATGTGCAAAAATATCATAATTAATAAAGCACGAACTATCTTTTTTTCCCTTTTTTATACATATCACAATAAGTAATACATATTGTATCCAATATGATGACTAGATATTTGAAGTCCAAGAAAACATGAGCATAAATAAAACTAGATCATCAAATAAAGAACACCAATTAATTAATTAATACTTCATCAAATAAAGTTAATCAATCCACAATCACCTAAACCCTACAAATTAACCATAATTGTTAATCAATCCACAACCACTTAAAACCCTAAATTAACTCACTACACAAAACACCCCTTCACCCTCAAACCCTAAACCCAACCTAAATTCATCAAACCCAAAACACTAATAGACTCAAAGCCCCACAAAAACCCTAAAACCCTAATTTTCCATCCCTCACAAGAAACTATCAGCATTAGTAGGCAACCTCCTAAAAAAGCTCATAAACGGACTCGGCAACCGTCCCCTAAACCTGGGCGGCCTAAGCGCATAAACCCCCCATAAACCCACTAAAACCCTAATTGGCACGCAATACACCACCAAGGCCGCTAAAAGACAAAACCCTAGAAAGAGGATCGTCGCGCGCGGGTCCCGCCAGCTCAGCAGGCCCTGCATTCTCTCTCCTTGAGTCGCCACATCACCAACTACTGTTTGGACTCGGCCCGCCACGCTGCGTAATCTGTCGTACCTGAAATAAAAATATTCGCAAAAAGGTCCCTCAAATTTGTATAATTATGATTTTGAGCCCAAGTAGAAAAAAGTCCCACCATTCTTTAGAAAATTGCAAGAAAACCCTAGAAGTATGAGATTTTTTGCAATCTCAACAAGTCAAGCTTACGACAAGGGCTTTTTTGCAAATTCCCCTTATTTTATTACTACCCAAATAAAAAGAGAGAAAGAAAGGAACAAAATTCTGGGGGAAATTAGCAAAATAACTTCTACATTATGCATAAATTATAAAAAACTCCTTCCATTCTTTAAAAAATTGCAAAAAACCCTAAAAATATGGGATTTTTCACAAAACTTATCCATTTTTTCATTATTACGTCCTAAACAAAAAACAGAAAAAATAATAAAAATAAACCGTACCTGACTCGTACCAACTCAACGGCACGATTAGTAGGAAAAGCATCAAACTCTTCATCCAGCTCATCATGAAGCGCCACATCAGCATGAGACAATCTCATGTCCACATTTTGCGGATCTCTAGGTCTAAACCTATAATTCCACAACCCTTTTAATCCCAAAAACGCGAAAAAACTCGGTAAAATCAGCTCAGGCAGAATCACAAACCCTAAAAACACGAAAAGTACCAAAACCGATAAAACAGGCCGGTTCCAAGATCGTACCAACTCAACGTACCGACCTACCGAAACCGGTATGGATAAAAAATTCACCAATCGAAAGAAATTCGCTTTGCTTCTTCTCATACTAAACAATTGAGAACCATGATCTAACATAAATTCTACAACTTCACGGCCTAGAGGCGGCTCGGCTCGTACCAGTCGATTCGCTACGCAATTGGTCGCTTGGTACCGTAAAGTTTCCACTTGTCGTACCAGTAACGGTTCCACGTAATGCATTTTGGGGAGTAAAGGTTTTATGTAAGAATGTATCATGTTTCCCATGTTTATGCATGAAAATCGCACCGCTAAGTGAATTTCCCCCATTTTTTTCACGCCGTTTGAATGAAGGATTAAAAGAGGATAAGTGTAAGTGTAAACTCGATCGGATTCTAGGGTTGAGAGTCGGATCCGTACCTTTCCGACCCGGTTGTCTCGTACCGACCCATTATGAGAATTCTGTACCGGTACGGTACCGACACGACAGTTGTCAAAAACCCCGATCGTTATAACGGTACAAGGGTCATAAACCTCCCAAGTATACTGCTCGTTCCACTTAGGGTTTAAGGAATCGATTACCGTACCGGTACGGACCCATTTCGTACCGTATTTCGCAACGCAATACGCGTCAGTCGTACCGGTACCGGATTTCCCATCCCGTACCTTCATCGGTGCCAAACCGCTCGCCCCCAAAATCCCCAATTCCAAAACCCCAACATGTGGGGCCCACAATTGCTTAGCTGTCGGTCTCAAATCAGAACTATAATTAGTCGATTCATCAAGCACATGATAACCACCATCTAAACTCAATCTCAAATGAACACGGCTCCCAAATCGAGTCAACGTTTGACTTTGACTTTGACTGAGCGGGAACCAACGAGACTGTACCGGTTTATCGTTCCATCTCCTTTCGATCGCCGAAACGGGTATGATGAACCGGCCTAACGGGTCGTCTCGACCCGGCCCGATTCGATCTTCGATTTGAATTGTTAATATATCGTCAAACGGCTCAGCTACAACGAATAACAAATCCTCGTTCCATTTAGGGTTTGAAGGCCCGCGAGTAGGTACGAGATTTGCGACTCGAGTCCGTACCAGTTGGTTACCCACTTGAGCTTTGACGAATATTTCAGGGTACCTGTTCGGTACCGGTACGAGATCTTGGGCCTCAAGGATTGAGACTCGTAAATACCAAAGTTTTGGTGCGACATAAACTTTGGATTTGATTGAGTTTAATCCGTCGAAATGAATTCCAGCCGATTTTGAGTGCCAAGCTTCTTGAAATGCCTCGTCAGCTTGCGTACCGGCCCAAACCGACACCATTATCTCGCCGGTACGAGACTTGTCACCTTTTTTGTCTTCTAGCCGGTACCATTGAGGAGCTAATGTGCTGTCAGGCGGGACCCGTCTCGGAACTTCGGTCAAATCAAAGATGACTCGACCGATGAAATTTTCAGTTTGGTCCCTGTCTTTTACGTAAATCTCGATTGTTGAGGATTGGATCGAGTCTTTTGAGAAGGCGAAGACTTGGTCGTAGTGGTGAGATGAGTTGGGTCTGGTCACCCCCCTGTAGTTTCCGAGCTTCACTTCTGCGTGAGTCAGCTCACCTCCTGTTGTGTTGTGGGAGTGCAAATCACGAGCTTTTACGACTCGCACGTATAAATACTGCATTTGCTCTACTAAATCGTAAGTGGAGTTTGTTTTGTCGCGGTTTTCAGTACCGGTACCACCTAAGTTCGGTCGGGTTTGTTTCACAGAGAAGTCTTGAGAGTTTAGCATACCGGTAAAGGTACCGGCCATGTGGTGGTACATTTCAGGCGGGCCCATCATGCCGCCAGCTGGCACGAGCTGGTTGGTGAAGCCGCCTGTGTTGTTGCGAGATGTTGGGGGGGCTAAAACAACGGGCGGCTCCAGTGGTTTTCGTTTGCTGAGAGGCTGCACTTGTTTTGCCTTTGTCGTACCGGTACCGGTACCGCCATTTTTGGTTGTGGGTTTCTTCTGATCGTTTGTGTTGTTGTGGTGGTGCCCTTTGACTTTCGTAACTGCCACGCTGTACTCTGATGGAGGACCCACGTGTCCTGCCATGTCAGCGTATACTCTGTAAATCTTGAGGCTGATCTCGCCTTTGATGTGAGAGAACAAGCTTCTTTTTTCTAACGGAAAGAGCTGAGTCACCGATTCCTCGCCGGGAGCCGGAATGCCAGAGGCGGGAATACGAACCTTCCCAAGAAAGTTTCTTCCGACAGGTCCGGCGGCGGCGGCTTCGCCGGAGACGGCGCAGGAAGCCGAACGGTCGTTGTAGATGGACACGTCGATGTAGCGGTACGGGAGGTCTTCTGGGTCCGGTACAGGGAAGACTAACCGCTCGTTCCAAACCGGGTTGAGATCCCTGGGTTTGGACCTTGTTCGCCGTTTCTGGTGCTCGAACTCCACCTCCACGTAGGGAGAAGAAGAGCCCTGGCCGTCCTTGGGCATCAGGTTGTGAGCTGCTACGATTTCCACTACGAGCCTCTCGTCCTTCGCCATTGTTGGGGGAGTTTGGGATTTTGAGGTTTTGGAGGGGGGAAGAGGGAAAAGGGGAGAGGGAAAACTTAAAAGGGAGTTTAATGAAGAGGAAAGAATGTTTTGAATTTTATTCTAGGGGTTTTGGGGAGCTGTGTAAAGACCAGATAGATATCTGTTGGTGGTCTTGGTCTATGTGTCAAATGGTTATAGTTAATGTAATTTGAAAATTTATTAAATAATTAATGTTGTGTTGAAATTATCTTTATAGTTATTTTCAAACTGATTAATAATTAGCTTTCTTTTTATAGAGAAACCAATGATTGTTTCCATTCCTTCTTCATTAATAATACATTATATGACCGTTGATTTATATGTGTATTACTGAGTCGGTATAACTAAATAATATTAAACTCAGACATAAAAATAGTACTTGTCAATCTAAACCGAGATAATATTAATATTCAAACACAGTATCATTAATATAGCAAATTTATACTTATCATTTTCACTGTTTATATAAGCTATTTCAAGTACACTTAACATGTCATGCAAACAATCACATAACTAACTAGTCAGAGCGGGTCAAAGAAAGAAAGAAAGAGAGGTTGTTTGTACGCCGGGTGCAGGAAGCAAAAGAGAAAGAAGACAAAGGGGCGGGGGAAAGCAGAGATCAAATCCGTAAAAAAGGAAGAAGGCTGTGTGGCAGCTTTTTCAGCCTTGTCCCGTTTCTCTTTTTTATTTCTCTTCAAAATATCATACTCTCCTCCCTGCAAAATTAAGAATATATAAATAATAACAATAACAAAAAAATGATTTTTATAAAAGAAATTAGGAAATAATGGCTCAAAGCCTTTCACATTAAACGAAAAAAATTATAATCATGATTCATGCAGAGGAGTATCAGTGATCTAGTATGTGTGATAAGGATATATACACGATATTTGAAATTTAAGGGGTGTGTAAGTGATCTTGTAAGATAAACCAGTTCCAACTTCCAAGAGTAAAACAAAATATTTGTTCTGTTGTACTTGAGGAATAATGTAACTACCAATATAATACAACAAAAATATAAAGCTGCTGTGATTGTATTGGTCGAAATACAACGGAAAGCGCAGGTGCAGGAAACGATGGTGGACAAAAGACCGGCCTCGTCTCGAATTGGGGAGCAATAAGTGCGAAACAGCACTACCTGAACCACTTAAAAAAGCACACGTGTCGGAATACTTGCTGTTCGGAATTGTTAGTAGGACAGCGGATGGACTGCACGGGCAAAGCAGCAGAAACTCAGGCGTGCTCTGTAACTTCCTATCTGTAAATTACTGAATGGACCTGGTTTATGGGAACAGAATGAGTGGGGTGTGTTGGATTGAACAGTCGAGAGGTGAGCTGCGTCCATGTGAAATGAAAAAAAGAAAAAGAAACATAATATTGGATAACGTAACGTAACGTATCAGACCATGACCCGTCTTGGGTTGGTGCATGATATGGGAGTATTGTATTGCTTGGATATTCGTGTTTTATTAAATTATAGTGCATTTCGTGTAAATGGAAATGGATAAAAGAATAGAGAAATTTCCAAATATATCCTATTTATTTTAAGATTTTCTGTCAATTTAATTATTATTTTTCAGAACCTATATATTTTTTTTTACCAAAATAACATTGTTTAATTTAGTTAAAATAGCAAATAGAATTTTTTTTTTGTGAATATGATTTTTATGGTATCATTTTATATATTATATTATTTTATAATTTATATATTAAAAATATATTTTCCCATTATTTTTTGATTATTTTATGTGTGTTCTAGTTCTTATTTATTTATACTTAAAATAGTAGAAAGATTTTCACCCCCGCATGGTGAAGGCCTGTAGACCCAAATCTTAAGCCCAGTAAAAAATATCTCAAACTTATTCAATTCACAGCCTAATGTTATGTAATATAACTCCAACTCAACTCAACTCAACTCAACTCAGCCCAATTAATAATATATTGTTGTTTTTAATATATTTAACTCAATGTACATTTTATAAAAAGAACTCGAATGAATTCAACTATATATATACTAATATTTACATCACCATATCTGGCTCTTTGGACTGATTTTCTACACTTGAATATAATAATACCATATGTGCAGGACAGGACAATATTTTGTTACCACAAGTGTTTCTTATTAATTAAAAATAATAATAATACTAGAGACAAGAAGCGCATTTAGTGCCCCCACTGAACAGACACTGACACTGGGCCCGCCTCTATCCTTCCTATTTTGCTCATCATCCTCTCCAGTTTCCCAAAGTTGACTGAATTTCCTTCACTTTCAAATGCGCTTTATGCCGAATACTGGAGAACTCCAGTGATAAATCACTGGAGGGTTAGGAGCTACTTTCCCTCTTCGGGATTTGAAAAATAAAAAGGAAAAGGAAAAGGAAAATATAAAGCATGGGTTGTGTTGTGTTCTGTTCTTAAGCCTCCGTCTCTAAACCCAACCCAGAATTAGAGAAACGCAATAAATGCTCACATGAATTGAACACAGAACCAAAGGAGAGAGAAAACAGGAAGAAGAAGAAGAAGAAGAAGAAGAAGAAGAAAAGAGATCTACGAACAGCGAGCGAGGGGAAAATCTTCGATCCAATCCAGTCTCTGTCTTCTTCGCCATTTCCGTCTCCTTACTTGCTTGAGCGCGGCGATAGTAGAGTTGGAGTGAAGAAACTAGGCGATTCTGTTGATTTGTTAGATCTAGGGTTTCAATGTGACGGAATGCTGGTTTAATTCTGACATTTTTGGTGCGGATGGAGCTTGAGCTGTGATGGTTTCTTACTACCGATTCGGCTTGATTTGATGCGCAAGATGACTCGATCTACCTCAGTAATTCTGATTGTTGCGCTGGTTCAGTTGACTGCACTTTGCTCAGGTACTTGTGAACTCTCGCATTGTGCGCGAATTTGCTTCGAAAGGAGTTTTATGTTGATTTTACTTAGATTTTGAGGATCTGATGGAATTAAAAAGGATGGATCAAACTAGGTTAAGTTGAATTTTGGATCGAAATATTTATTTTTATGCGGATATTTGTCTCGAAAGACATTATAAAGGCCTATTTTGAGAGCTCCCTTTTCTTTCAATTCCTTTTCAACTATTTTTACAGTGATTTTAGTGCTGTCTGACAAAATATAGTAATTGTCAGACAATGTGCTTACAAATCATGACTGAAACAGTTTAATCATTATCAGTCAAACAGCTAGTACAGATCTAGTAAGTAAACTGTATTAATCTAGTAAGTAATTTTCAACTATTTTTCCCCTGTTTGATTTATCTCCAAATAGAAATTATCAAAAAAGGGTCAAATCACTAATTAAATCAATATTGACTGGATTTTGTGTAGAAAGAATCAACCTTTGGATCTAGAAAAAAAAGTAACTAATTTTTCAGATTAGTCCATGATAAATCTACTTATTTGACCAAT
This sequence comes from Juncus effusus, assembly GCA_027726005.1. Classification (NCBI taxonomy): domain Eukaryota; kingdom Viridiplantae; phylum Streptophyta; class Magnoliopsida; order Poales; family Juncaceae; genus Juncus; species Juncus effusus. Next base: position 71,799 of record CM050906.1, on the reverse strand, counting down.
CTATTTCTTTCTCTTTACCATTTCCAGCGAGAATTCCATTTCTTGGCCACACTTCAAATCCTTTTAAAGCACCGTTTCAAGCTTTTAGTCCATTAAATCCGCCTCAATTAGCCCCTCACGTACCGCCAACCGTACCGGCGTTTCCTCCAAGTGCTCAGCCTCCAATTTCTCCAGGTATTTTTTGAGATTAATTTTATTTTTACCCTTACAAAACATAAAATCACAATAACATTTACACCTCTATAAAATTATTAATTTTTTTTCTGATTTTTTTTAGGTTATGTTGCTAGTCCGCCTCGCGTAAAACACCATAAAAGACCACAACCGATTCACGCTTTATCTCCTTCTTTCTCTCCTCCTCAAGGTTTTAAATCCTTCTTTCTTTTATTATTTTTCTGCATTATTAAAAATCATAAAATAACCCGAAATTCGCACTGAAAGATCCCTACATTGTTGCAAATTGCAAAAAAAAAACCCTGAATTATTCCAAAACAAAAAAAAAACATCTCTCAAATAACACAATTCCTTTTTGCAAATTTTGGCAAAAAATCAGTGTTAAATGTTAATACTATACAACTAACAGTAGTTCTTTCTTGCAAATTCTGCAAAAACGCAAGGTCTTTCTCGCAACTTCCAACAATTCAGGGTCCTTTCCGCAAATTTCCCTAAATTAACTCGTTTTTTTTTCAGCTGGCTGCGATGAGATTCTCTGTTCGGAGCCCCTAACCGCGACCCCGATCGGATCTCCGTGCGGCTGCGTGTTTCCGATCCGATTAACAATGGATCTGAACGTCGCTCCGTATTTGTTATTCACTCATATTGCTGAGCTGGAGATGGAAATTGCTTCCGGAACCTTCTTGAAGCAGAGTCAGGTCAAGATCATGGCTGCCGTGCCGAGCTTAGAAGACCAGCAGAAGACCAGGTGAAGAAATGAAAATGATTTTGTTTCATTAATTTTGTTTTCAAAATTTAAAAATTGGACAAAAGTCCGTTTTTGTTTTTGGAGCTACTTTAACTATTTAATTAGACCCTTTTTGGCCCCTCAACTTTTCATTGGTCCATTTTTATCAGAAAAAGAGACTAGTTAAATAGTGGAGGGGCTAAAATTGGACTTTTCTCTTAAACTAATGATTTCATTGTCTTCATTAGTTAGCGGCCGACCTGCATCTTGTTCCGAAATTTGAACTAGTTACAAAATAACTGAATAATACAAATACTAACTCAATGTATTATAAATTAACACATATTATCTCCAATACTAGGTGAATAAACTCGAATTTGAAAATGATTTCATTAATTCTCTTTCAAATTTTAAACTGATGATTTCATTGTTTTCATTGGTTAGTGGGCTGCATCTTGTTACGAAATTTCAACTAGTTACAATATAAAAAACTGAATAAATACAAATAGTAATTAAATATATTATAATTTAACACATATTATATCAAATATCAGGGTTACTGTTTATTTGGTGCCGTTGAGAGAGAAGTTTGACGATACGACGAGTTTGCTGATTTATGAGAGAGTCTGGCAAAAACAGGTGCCAGTTGATGAAACGCTATTTGGGGATTATCAAGTCGTTTCTGTTGATTATCCAGGTAATTGTTTTGTTATTTTATTGGCGTAATATTTGTAGATTATCCGGGTACCTACCTTTTAGGGTCTAGGGTTTAAGTTTCTGTTTCAAGGTTGGATAGTTTTAAACTTTGAAGGGGTATTTATGGATTTAAATTAATTCACATGAGTTTTGTAAAAGAGGGATTTAATTTTTGAAGAATGGAGGTTTTTACTTGCTATTTTCAATACTGTCGGGTCTTTTTTGCAAATTTCACATTTTCTTATATACCATATCAAATCAAGTAGATAACAAAAAAGAAATATCTCCCATTACTTTTTCACATTATATAAAATATTCTTGTATTAATTAATTAATTAATTAAAATATACTATTTTTTGACAATTAGGGTTACCATCATCTCCCCCAAGCGTACCAGACCAATCGCGCGGATTCCTTGGTCCCGGTACCGGCCCCAAACAGAGGCCCTTAACAGCCGATATTAGCGGAAATTCCAAAAACAACAAAAATCAGAAATTAAACGCGTGGATTATAACCGTGATAACAGTCTCTTCGTGCGGGCTCGTGCTTGCGTGTGCTGGCGTGACTCTATTGGTGATGAGGTGGCGGAATTTGCGCCAGGCTGGCGGCGGATCTGTGGGGCCCACTGTTAGTACTCGGAGTAATGCGAAGAGATCAGCTGGTAACTTTTTCCCCTTTTTGTTAATTTTTTTTTTTCTTTTCCCTTTTTTTATTTTTTTTTATTTTGCTGGCTTTCTTTAGTTCGTAGTTGCTCTGTTTAAAGAAAATGAGTAAAGATTCTGCACGGATGAAACTTTATTTAAACTTCACAAAATGGAAGATGATTTTAAACTTTATTTAAACTTCACCAAATATATAAATAAATTAATTAATTAATTAATTAGTAAATAAAGTAATTAATAAAATTAATTAATTAATTAATATTTAATTAAAATAAATAAATAAATAAGATGATTTTGTTAAACAAGGCTTAAATAAATAAATAATATGAAATAAATAAATATTTTTTTTTTATTATGCAGACCTATGGTCGACAAATAAACAAATAAATAAACAAACAAACTAATAATAAATAAACAAACAAACAAATAAATATATAAATAAAAACTAATAAATAAATAAATACTTGATAAATAAATTAATAAGTAAATAAATAAATAAAAATCTTTTTTGATTACGCAGGTCTACGGTCGACAACCCTATCCACAAGCATCGCCAGCTCATCGATCTCTCTCTCGGCCACCTCAGCAGCCCCCCTGAACCCCTCGGTGCGCACCTTCTCCCTCGCCGACCTCAGCGCGGCCACCGCTGACTTCAGCCCCTCGCGCCTCCTGGGGCAGGGCGGCTTCGGCAAGGTCTTCCGAGGAATCCTTCCGGAAGGTTCCGGAGGAAGCGCTGAGGTGGCGGTGAAGCTGCTGACAAGGGAGGGCAGAGGCGGGGACAGGGAGTTTGTGGCGGAGGTCGAGATGCTCAGTCGATTGCATCATCGCAATCTGGTGAAGCTCGTCGGGATTTGTATTGAGGGCAGAAAGAGGTGCTTGGTTTATGAGCTCATTAGGAATGGCAGCGTCGACTCGCATCTTCATGGTATGTTTTTATTTTTATTTAATGTAAATAAGGTAAGGGACTTTTTTGCAATTTAAGGATGATGTAGGAGGATTTAATTAGGTTTTTGTGAATTTGTGACAAGAGCCACTGCATTCATTATCTCTAAATTGCAAGAATGTCCCTATCTTATTGAAAGTTGCCAAAAAAAGCCGCCCTTACATTCTTAATGGGATGGACTTAAATTTCATTTTTTAAGAACAAAGCTTTTCATTTTGGGACTTTCAACAACGCGGGTTGGGGGGGTCTTTTTTTGCAACATTCTTAATGGGAGGGGCCTAAATCAGATCTTACGACTCATAATTTGTGAAATATTTAATATTTTATTTTTATCAGGGGCGGATAAGAAAAAGGGATTGTTGGACTGGGACGCGCGGATGAAGATTGCATTGGGGGCCGCGAGAGGTTTGGCCTATTTACATGAAGATTCAAACCCGCGAGTTATACACAGAGATTTCAAGGCGAGTAATATTCTCTTGGAGGACGATTTTACCCCTAAGGTTACGGATTTCGGTTTGGCTAGAGAGGCGCCAGAAGGGACTCATCATATCTCCACCCGCGTCATGGGCACTTTTGGGTATATACGTTTTTTATTAATTTTGTTGTACTTATTTTATTATGAAACTTTGCGTAAATGATGCCCCTGCGTTATGACTGAATTGCAAAAAAAGAACCATGGGGCCTTTTGGCTATGTGTGTGTGTTGTTTTAATTTAATTTAATTTAATTTTTGTTGTTTTGGTAAAAATGGTATGCAGCATGACCGAGAAGCATGATTGCAGCCCGACTGGGTTTATAGTAGAGCAAATATTATTTCTTTAGTTAGCTATTGTCAGTTGTAATATTTGCACCGTAGACCCTAAACCCTAATCAATCCTTAAACCCTGTCGGCCTTTTGGTCATTCTGTTCAATTTAGGCATAATATTACATTTCATTTTCATCCAGGTACGTGGCGCCAGAATACGCGATGACAGGCCACGTGCTCGTAAAATCCGACGTGTACAGCTACGGCGTGGTCCTTTTAGAACTCCTCTCCGGCCGCAAACCCGTCTACATCTCCCAGTCCTCCTCCTCCGACGGCCCTGAAAACCTCGTCGTGTGGGCCCGCTCTCTGCTCGGCTCCAAACAAGGTCTGCAACAGCTCATCGACCCTGATTTAAACGGAAATTACGATTTTGAGGATGTCGCCAAAGTGGCGAGCATCGCGAGCATGTGCGTGCATGCTGAGGTGGCGCAGCGCCCCTTCATGGGGGAGGTTGTGCAGGCGCTGAAGCTGGTGTATAATGATTGTGGCGATGATGAGTGCAGCAGAGGGGAGTATGATGATGAGGAGAGTAACGAATTAGGGTTTGACGAGTCGTTGAATGATGGGTGGTGGAATAACGAGAGTCCGTTTATAACGATGGATTGTTATAGTTCGGGCGGAGCGGGGAGGAGTGTTGGGGGGTCGGGGGGGAATGAGGTGATGAGTAATAGGTCGGGCCCGTTGAGGAGTAGTAAGAGGAAGAAAAGGTTTGAGAGTTTTTATAGGTTGAGAGGGAGTCTTAGTGATCATGCGGATTTGCCCAAACATTCTTCTAGGTTGAGGAGGACCGGCTCGTAGTTGGTTGAGGAGGAGAACTGACCTTGTTTGTTTGTTTGTTTGTTGGTTGGTTTTGTTGTGGAATTTTTCTGTAGATGTACAGGTATTTGGATTTAGAGGGGGATGATTGGGTGTGGTTGGTTTTGCCTCCATTGGTAAGTTGGGGGTGAAAGGTGGTGGGGGTCTAATTCTTTTTTGCGGTTCATTTCTCATGCATCAGATTTGTAATTTGGGGATGATTGATTTGGGGGGATTGTTAAGAGCAAATGTAAGGCACATGCCTCTTGTGCTTAATTAGTATTATTTGGTTTATGGTCTCGAATTCAATTTATTTTCTGTTGAGCCTTAGATTTCGCATAAACATTTTATTTGTGAACCAGTTTATTATTTTTTTGAAAAAAACTGGGTGGATGAATGTGAGACTGAGCTATTCGAAAACTAATCGGAGTTTTCTAAAAAAACTGATGTTAAAAGTGAGCTACGTGAGAGTTTAATAATTAAGCGTAAGTTCCATTCAACTAAGTAGTGTCTATTATTTGCTCAAGATACTAATCACCAATTTCTGTTCAACATACTATTCTTCAAGTAATGCTTGGGATTTGTATAAACTAGAGTTCATGTAACATAGCATCGTATAATAAGCAGTCGCATATTTTCTGTATGCAAATCTCCTGTTGAAAAAACTAAGATATGAATATCACAATCACGCATCAAAATAAACAAATAACAAAATAAAATGCTACTAAATAATACCAACTCAAAGTAATAATCTCCATTAACAAACTCCAAAACAAACATTCCAAATCCATCACCTTAACAAGTTCCAAAACACCAAAAACAAAACCCTAAACCAAAACAAAATGTCTCTTCTTAAACCTTAACCAACAACACAAAAACCTCCTAATACCCTCCTTTAAGATCATTAACCACATCGTACGGAATCGGAGTCACAGTCTCGAGCGTCATGCCTTCAACCATGAATCCCGGTTTCGGTCCCTCAGGCTTGCGCTTGGTGCTGATGATCTGTCCGTTCTTCTTCGCCTCGGCCTTGAGCTTGTCGTTGCTGAGTTTCCTCAGCTTGAACTCCTCCGCGCATCTGGATGGCTGCACGTGCTCGATGCGGACGTGGATCCTCTTCGGTATGATCCTGTTTCCCACCTGGTTGAGAAAAATAGCAAATTGTATGGATTAAGTACTGATTTTAATCTAGATGTAAATTTTAGTGATCAGAAGCTCATAAAACGGTGTATATAACGATAATAGCATATCAAATAATTAATCGAAAACCAGATTGATTGTGTAAATTGAGTATTATGTTTGAGGTAGATTAAAGATGCAGATCTGTTTATAATACATTTCGTGACAAAAAAAAACTCGTTAAATAGTGAATCAAAAACCAGATCTGAATTGATCTACTTAGATCGTGCTTAATAAAGCTTTAACAACAGTTCACATATAATCTAAACAATGCTTACGAAACAACAATCACACATATCTAAAACCATTTCTCAGTGTAAAAAGTAAGAAATCAAATGGAAAAAGAAAAAGGATCTTCATACCTGCTTGTTGATTTCGACGCCGATGGCGCGCTTGGTGACGTTCCAGACGCGGCCGGTGCGGCCGTGGTAGAACTTGTGCGGCATGCCCTTGTGCACGGCGCCGTTCACCTTCACGTCCACATAATCTCCGACCTTGTAAGTACGCAGGTAGGTGGTGAGGTTGATGTACCCCTTCTTCCTGAACGGCCGCGAGAACAGATCGCGAGTCCGAGACCTCAGTCCGTGCCCCGCCGGCATTGTTGCTGTTCAGAGAGAGAGACGGAAGAGAGGTTTTAGGGTTTTGAAGGGGAAGAAGAACGGCGGCTGGCTAGGGTTTGAATGCTCAGAGGAGGTGTCTATTTATACCTGCGAGAAGATCATATCGCGCCTTTTTTGGGCCGGATATTTTGGGCCTTTATACAGTCCTTTCTTTGTAATTGTAAATATCATATGGGCCTTTTTAATTGGGCCTTTATACAGGGCCTTCTTTGCGGTTATAAGTAAATAATGGGCCTTTGTGTTAATCATCAACCTGCTGCGCTCGAAAGAGAAAGAGAACGGAGAAGAGGAGAGAAGGGATTTTGAATGGGAGGAATGGCGATAGACGGCGCCGGAGAAGAAGCCGGCGATGACATCATCACGCCCGGCGAGCTCTTAGGCGACGCGTCTCAGTTCGTGGCCGGAAAAGGCGCTTACGTCAGCCCTAACGGTCAGCACGTTCGTGCTTCTCTCACGGGCAGGCGGAAGGTCACTCCTCCTCCTTCCGATTCTTCAGACCGGGTGAGTTTAGGGTTTAGGGTTTAGGATTTTTGATTGTTTTTAAATGTTTTTGTGATTTGATTGTTGAATTGGATGTATTTACAGCGGGAGATTATAGAGATTGTGGGGCATAAAGCTCATGGAGCGGTTCCACAACCTGGTTCGATCGTCATTGCTCGTGTAAGTTTCTTGTGTGTATTTTTTTATTTTTAAATTTAATTTGGATGTGTTTTTCATGTTTAAGTAGTTAAGGCCTCTGTTTGAGGTATTAAATATCTTTCATTACTTTTAATTAAACAATTAAATATTGAATGTGGATAAACAGACAACAAAACAAGACGCAATATGTGATTTATTTGATTATCTCTCAATTTGTTTTACACAAACTAATACATTACTTATTTATTTTTTAGATTAAATATTGTTTTTTTTTAATATTTATTAAATAGGTTACAAAAATAATGGGAAGGACAGCTTCAGCTGATATAATGTGTGTTGATTCAAAAGCAGTTAAAGAGAAATTTTCTGGAATAATACGGTATTATTTTCTGATACTTTATTGTTAAATATTTTATTTAAACCCTAAACCCTAAATATTTAAACAATTTTATTCTAAATATTACAACAGGCAACAAGATGTACGTGCAACTGAAATTGACAAGGTTGACTTGTACCAATCTTTTCGACCTGGCGACATTGTTAGAGCTTTAGTCGTATCCTTAAATCAAAATTTAACATTTTTTCTACTTTTATAATCTTTTTAATTAATTTAATTAATGAAATTTGTGAGACTTAACTTGGAATAAAGTTATCTCTTGGTGATGCACGAGCGTATTATCTTTCTACAGCGAAGAATGAACTTGGAGTTGTGTCCGCTCAAAGTATTGCTGGTAAATTTTTCATTTTTGCCCCTACAAAAGTTTGAAATTACGTATTGGTCCTTGTGGAAGAAATTTGATGGTTTGTTTTTTGGTTTTAGGTGGTACGATGGTACCGATTAGTTGGACTGAGATGCAGTGCCCTTTGACTGGTCAAATCGAACAGCGAAAAGTTGCAAAGGTGGATTAAATTAAAAATATGTTTTGTTTTTTAAGATTGGAATCTTTATGGTTTTTTACCAATATTATTTGGGTTTTTAGTTTTGAATATAGAACAAATGTTTATTGACGACTCTTTTGTTTGAGATAATGAAATCATGCATCAAGTATTATTTAGCCACAACTGTCTACAGAAAATTTGAGTAGTAATTTGGCAAGAAATAAATTTACATATTTGCCATACCTAATTGATTTGAACTATATAGCAAATCGAGATTGTGTTATTTTAAACTAATGACATGACAGATTGTGTTGCTCATTATTTCAAGATGATAGAAAAGGATTAGTGTGATTTCATTATTTTAAGATGGAATTGAGCGAGAAAGAAAGGTCATATGCATGAACCTCTCATTTGTTAGTCATGTAACAAATTCATCTAAATAAGATCTCTATCGCAACAATTTTGTGAGCTAATGTGCTATAAAATTATCATCCATCTCATTATATGTTAGTCTAAACATTTTCGTTCTCAAGGGAAAAAAAAGGTTCTTACAAGAGATGCGATTCAATGCTTGCCCAACTATATAGAAAAATATTTAGACATGGGAAGAATACCAATGTTAGTTTGTTATCATATAAGTTATACATGTTTTATGCACCGCTCTCACCATGCATGATAATGATGAAGGGAGTATAATATTTCAACAATGTCGATATGTTCTCTATAACTTAGCCATTTGAAACCTTTTATTTACTTGGAGTAACTGCATTGTAATTTGTAGCATGAAGGCCTAAGTCAGCGACATGCATGCATAACATGTAAGATTTGCAAGATGCTCATACAATAATTGTAAACTTTTTCTTTGAGGACTGAAGTTTGATAATGATATGAACTTTTAGTTTGAATTTTCTAATGGCCGATCTTTAGAACCTTGCTTCGAAGTTAAAACAGAATAGAGCATACCCACTCAAATAAAAAGAAAGTAAAAAAAAAAACAGTCCATAGAAATAAACTCAAATAATAACACAATCATTCAAACATAACACCAAAGATTGTCAATCCAATTCCTAAGAGTCCCATTACATTATTGATTATTCTAACATAAAACATAATTAAACCTAACGCTCGCTCAAAACAAACATAGTAAAATATGATTAGTATGTTTGTATCGACGCGTGTTATGTTTAAATTTTTTTGATGCAACAACAATAGCGCGTATGGGTGACTGGAAAGGGTACGCAAGTGGCCGCATTGGGTGTTGGATTGTAACCGCCCTTCGCGCATGGTCTCGCACAGTCTGAGTCCTTCACACATTTTGTCACCACAAAATTACAATTATCACCATCGCCGTCTATAATATTAAAATTTTCATTTTTCAAAGTTAAATTATAAAATGTGTAATATATTAAAACTTGTGTCCCTGTAAGCGTAAAATATTAAAAAATTCAAATACATTTCTAGTTGAAATAACATATACAAGTATCATGTGTTCATATAGTCCTTGTAAAGATCCAAAATTTAGCGTTTGTTTCTTTGGAACATCTTTCATTAAAAGTCATGCAAAGTCTTATAAAGTTCAAACTTCAAATTAGGGATATGAGCTTAGGGTAAGTTTTTTACTTACTAGTTGATTGTGCGGTGAGGATGACAGAGAGGAGGAGAAGGCCGAAGAAAATGGAGCAGGTGGTCAGCTTTGAATAAGCCATTTGTAATTCTTAACTAGGTTTAGCTAATTAGGGTTTAGTGTTTTACTTTATAAGTAAATCTAGGAAGGTTGTGAATGAAAATAAGATGGTCTGATAGATAGGGAGGGATGTGGGCGCGGTTTTATAGTGGAGTTGAGCAATTAGTATTTGAAATTAAGTAAAATAAAAATATTTGAAATGCAATTAAAGGAGGATGGTTAACTGTAATTAATTATAGCGAGGATGAAATATTTCCTTTTTTGTGGTACAAAGTCACGAGAATCGAGATGCATTCATAACATAGCATTGACAGCTTGAATAAATCATAGGAATTGTAATTGAAAGATATGAGAGGAGCATGGCAACATGTCAACATGTGAGTGATAAAAATAGGAGAGGATGAAATATTTCCTTTTTTTGGGGTACAAAGTCACAAGATGCATTCATAACATAACGTTGACAGCTTGAATAAATCATAGGAATGATAATTGAAAGATATGAGGAGAGCATGGCAACATGCCAACATGTGAGTGATAAAAATACGATTTTCTAACATCGAGTATTTATGTTGGTCTGCCACACTGGACTAGCCTCTGGCAGAGAGATTAATTCTTCAAGTAAATTTTACTGAGTAATAATTTGACAAGAAATAATATTTCCATAACTAATTGATTAGAAATATATAGGAAATGAAGATTGTGTTAATTTGAGCTAACGACATGACATATTGTGTTGCTCATTATTTCAAGATGATAGAAAAGGGTTCGTGTGATTTCATTATTTCAAGATGGAATTGAGAGAGAAAGAAAGGACATATGCATGACATTTGTTAGTCATGTAACAAATTCATGTAAAAGAGATCCTTACGACAACAATTTCATGAGCTAAATGTTTTATAATGTTGTGCTATAAAAATACTCATCCATCTCCTTATATATAAGTCTAAAATATTTTTGTTTAGAAAAAAAATGTTCTTAAATGAGATGCAATTCAATAGTTCTTGAACTTCATGAAAATTTATTATGATATTGGAAGAATATCAACGTTTATTTTGTTATCGTATAAGTTCTATATGTTTTATGCATCATTCTCATCATGCATGATAACAATGGAGAGGGTGGAAAGTTTCAACATTATGCTTATAAATTATCCATTTGAAGTCTTTTATTCACTTGGAGATAACAAAATGGTAGTAGGAGGGACTACTGTGAGTGATATATGCGTGCATAACATGTAAAATCTCTAAGATTCTTACTGCAATTCCGGGGACAGATGACTCAACCATCGAGCTCCTGCAAGAATTTCTGCAAACAATAACTCCATCTTAGGACCTACGAGACATTGGGATGCAAATTTCAGAACAAGAAATTAAAGAAACAGTATTCAATTTGGCAAAAAATAAGGCCTCACGTCCGGACGACTTCCCAACAGTATTTTACCAGTATTATTGGGAAACCATCAAAGATGATCTTTTTTAGCTGTGCAAAGACTTCGAACTTAACAAATTAGATCTATGGCGGATCAATAAAGCCCAAATTTTGCTAGTACCAAAAACGACAGAGACAAAAAATGTGAAATATTACAGGCCTATAAGTGTTATTGATGGCCCAATCAAAATTCTTTCTAAAATTTTAGCAACAAGACTGCAGAAGAAAATGCCTGAGCTAGCCTCAGAAAGTCAAACAACATTCATAAAAAATAGACAAATCCTAGAATAATTTTTAGCAACACGAGAGTACATCAATTTTCTGCACCAAAGCAAGATGTCATCAGTCCTTTATAAAGTTGATTTTAGCAACGCATTTGATACGGTCAACTGGAATTTCCTAGAAGGACTAATGGAAAAACAAGGCTTTCTGCAAAATTGGAGACTTTGGATACGAAACCTTCTTGTATCCTTCAGCTCGACCATTAAAATAAATGGCCAGATCTAGCCTTTCTTTTTTCATAAAAGAGGCTTACGCCAGGGGAATCCTCTCTCCGCACTGTTATTTAACCTAGTAGTAGACTCTTTACAGCATCTTATTCGATACATTAACTCGCTCGCCCCCCAACCGTAAAAACTACATATAAAAGCAATCCAGTATGCAGATGACATAGTCATCATCACCAAGGCACATCGCACCAACTTGCAAATAATCAATCTAGCACTTCTCTGCTTTGGGAATATGGCAGGAAAAATTAACCACAGCAAATCCTCTTTTATAGCAATTGAAATCCCAGATGAGATGGACAGATCCATCCAGCGATTTCTCCAGTGCACCAGCCAGCAATTTCCGATAAAATACCTCAGATTGCCATTAACGCTCGTCAAACCAGAAAAAGAAGCCTACCTCCCAATGATTGAAAAAATATGGCAAAAATAGCGGGGTGGTCCACAAAATTTCTGTCAATTGCAGGAAGAGTTACCTTGCTAAATGTAGTGCTTACGGCAACCACTCTTTACTTTATGCAAGCTTTCTTACTACCATCATGGGTGATAGAAGAAATCGATAAACTGCGGCGTAACTTCCTATGAGTTGGGGGGGTTTTGGGGGTGGGGGGGGGAGGGGGAGGATACAAACGAATACCAACGAGAGAAACATTTAGCAAAATGGGAATTCGCATGCACCGAAAAGAAAAATTGAGGTCTAGGAGTCAAAGACCTCAAACTGCACAACAAAGCATTACTAATGAAATGGATATGGAAAATACAGGACCAAGAGGCAGGTATTTGGAATTTCACAATCAAAGAATGCTATGGGTCACAAAGAGAACCCTGGAATTGCAACTTCAAGAGTTTCTTCCTAAAGGACCTTGAGACGATCATGCCAATGTTCAAAAACAAGGCAAAAATGCAACTAGGCAATGGAATCAAAGCTAAGTTCTGGAAGGACAAATGACAAGATGCAATTTTAGCCAATAAGCACAGAGGACTCTACCGAAGAGCGGTCAACTAAGACTTGACGGTAAGAGAAGCACTCGCAGGCCAAACCCCTATCCAATGGGCCATGCCTCTTAACTCAATCCTAGAAAGGGAATTTAGTGTCCTTCTACAAGAAGCAAGGGTAACCATCCTAACAAATGAAGACGATAAAATAGTTTGGCAACCTAACCGAACAAATGAATTTACAGTAAAATTTGCCTACTCCTTCACAAATTGTGGGCATAATCGACCCTTTGGGAAATTCCTTTGGAAAATAAAAACAATCCCAAGAGTAAAAAATTTCGCATGGCTTACGAGTAATGAAAAACTCAACACAAGCGATAGACTTTTCAAAAAAAAGTGCATCCAAACAGAGGAATGCATACTTTGTTCAGCAAGGAGGCAAAAATCCCACGCACACCTCTTTGCACACTGCTCATACTGACATGACATGTGCACTAAAGCTTGCAACATATTTTGCATCACACCCCCTTCTATTATTCAATCTCCCACAAAGCTGTACAACTGGGTGTTAAAGCGGGTGGGTAAAACGCAACAAAAGAAATGGGGAAGTGTTTGGAACTCATGCTGCTGGGAAATTTGAAAAGAACGAAACTCTAGAATCTTTCACAACAGGAAAAGCTCCAACGAACAAGTATTCTCGCTCATAAAAGAGAATGTCAAGCTTTGGACAAGAATGGCGGACAAGGTTCCAGGCCGACCATAAACCCCACACCAAAAGATTCATCCAGGATTTTATAGGATAGAATAGAATAGAATAGAAGTATTGTTTGCAATCTACGGAAAATTGAGTGTATCAAAAGCACTCAATTAATCAGCTTGTTAATAATTTTTGTAAAACTCTTAAAATTGAATGCAAAGTCTAAGTAGGCAATTTGTCTACAATTCAAAACAAAAAAATCCTTACTAATTGCCACCATACCCCTTTTTTCCACATATATTTCATGTGTAACAACTTGTAAGATGTACAACATATGTGAGCTATTTATTTTCAATCTAGTGATGCTATAACAAATCTACAAGATAGAATGCATATAAAATTATTTACAAATCATATCAAACAAATCACATCAAATTGTCATCAACAAATGTGAATGATAAATAAGATCACATCTAAAAAAAACAGCAAATTAACAAAAGGAGCGAAAAATAAATTCATTTCACAAATCACAATTTAGCGAACAATTGAGCCGCATTAATATCACATGAAGATGGATTTGATAAGCAGCCGCAAAATCCTTCTTCATCCTTCGAAAACGTTAACGGAAGCGGAAAATCCGGTGCTATTCCCACCTATAATAATAATAAAGTAATGCGATTTATATTCTCATATATATCTAAAAAATGAACATTATATTTCAAATTTACGTTGTCAATATCAGTATGAGCAAAAGACAGTTAAGTTTTATTAAAAAAGTTAAACATAATAGAGCATATAAAACCTCCCAAATAAAAAGGAAGTTAAAAATCACAGTCCATAGAAACAAACTTAAATAACAACACAATTGTTCAAACATAACACCATAAAAGTCCCATCACAATATCGATTATTCTAACATAAAACACAATTAAACCTAACTAGCACTCAGTTCAATACAAACATAGTAAATATGACTTGTATGTTTGTATCGACGAGTGTTCTGTTTAATTCTTTTTGTTGCAACAACAATAGCGCGCCTTGGTGAATGGAACAGGGATGCAATTGACCGCATTGGTTCTTGGATTGTAACCGTCTTTAATGCACGGTCTCTCACAGTCTGAGTCCTTAACACATTTTATCTGTCCCAACAAATCAGTACAATGATCACCGTCGCCGTCTATAATATTAAAATTTTCATTTTTCAAAATTAAAATTATAAAATGCGTAATGTATTAAAACTTGTGTCCCCGTAAGCGTAAAATATTAAAATTTCTTACATTACTAGTTGAAATAACATATAAGTATCATGTGTTCATATAGTCCTTTGAAATAACATATAAGTAACATTAAAAGCCATGCAAGGTCTTACAAAGTTTAAATTCGTACGCACAAGCAGAAATTTATAAAGGGAGGAGGATATGAGCTTAGTGTTAGGGTTTTGCTTACTAGTTGATTGTGCGGTGAGGATGAGAGAGAGGAGGAGAAGGCCGAAGAAAATGGAGCAGCTGGTCAGCTTTGAAGAAGCCATTTGTAATTCTTAACTAGGTTTAGCTAATTAGGGTTTAGGGTTTTACTTTATAAGTAAATCTATGAAGGTTGTGAATGAAAATATGATGATCTGATAGATAGGGACGGATGTGGCGCAGTTTTATAGTGGAGCTGGGCAATTAGGACTTGAAATTAAATATAATAAAAAAGATTTGAAATGCAATTAAAGTAGGATGGTTAACTGTAATTAATTACAGTGAGGATGAAATATTTCCTTTTTGTATGGTGCAAAGTCACAAGATGCATTCATATTGACAGCTTGAATAAATCATAGGAATAGAAATTGAAAGAAATGGGAAGAGCATGGCAACAAGTGAATGATAAAAATAGGAATTTTTAACATCAAGTATTATGATTGACTGTCACACTGGACTAGCCTCTGACGGAGAGATTAATGCTTCAAGTAAGCTTTACTGAGTAAAAGTTTTTTTTTTTATGTTCAACCAAAAAATTATTTCAAGATGAAATTGAGAGAAAAATGTTATATGAATGACCCTCTCATTTGTTTGTCATGTAAGAAATTCATGTAAAAAAGTTCCTCCCACAACAATTTCATGAGCTAAATGTTTATTCTTTTATGCTATAAAATACTCATCCATTTCGCCATATGCAAGTCTAAAATATTTTTGTTGTCAAGAAAAATTGTTCTTATAAGAGATGGAATTCAATGTTTCTCTAACTTAATAAAGGAATATTAAGATATTGGAGGAATATCAATATTTGCTTTGTTATCATTTAAGTTCTATATGTTTTATGCACTGCTATCACCATATATGATGAAAAACCGGGAGAGTTGCAGTTTAGATTATTTGTCAAATATAAATTTGAAATCGTTTTCAAGGATTGAAGTTCAATGAATATGATGATTGATGTTTTAGTTTAATTTTCTCTCTTTATTATTCCATTAGAATTGATCATAATTCTGCATTATGTTTGATTTTCTTATTGATGTTATAGTTTACTATGGGTCTCTTTGGTATCTCATATATCCAGAAACCTGAAATAGATAAATTTATAACCCACACTGATTAAACCCATATTTCCATATATGTATGTTCGTGTGTGACAACTGACAACTTGTTTGCTATGGTATATCTTTTAATGTATCAAGAAATCTCAATACACTTACAATCAAATAGAAGAATTGATATCTTTCTTCTTTACTCTTATTTTATAGCAACATTATTGTGATGCAGATTGTGTTATATATATTCATCATTTGAAAATGTAAGTGCTGCGAAGAAAATCAATGTGTATAGCAAACCACACTTGTTTATCATCTAACAACTTGATGCAAAAATGTTTTTTGTACATTTTGTAATCTAATTCTTCTTTAAATTACTGATGCTACAAAAGATCGATAATATAAAATGCATCATTAAAATCATATAAAAATGATAATATATAAATCAATCAATAACAATACAAATAGACCTTATAAATCAATCAATAACAAGACAAATAGACCTTATAAATTTTATGCACATCTAAATACCTAACATAACACAAACCTATAAAATATAATATACAAAGAAAAAATCACATCAAATTGTCAAAAATAAACGTGAATGACAAATAAGATCACATCTTATAACCAAAAAAATAGCAAATTATTTTTACAAACAATGAACAAAACGAGGAAAAGAAAATCAATCATTTCACAAATCACAATTTAGCGAATAATTGAGCAGCATTAAGATCGCACGAAGAAGGATTTGATAAGCAACCGCAAAATCCTTCCTCATCCGTCGGAAACGTTAACGGAAGCGGAAAATCCGGTATTATTCCAACCTACAAATAATAATAAAATAATAATACAAGTTATATTTTCTTAAATATCTAAAAAATGAACATTATCTATATATATTTAAATTACTTTGTCAATATCAGTATGAGCTGGCGTCTCGTAACGCGCGACCGTGACAGCTAATCCTGATCCGTCTGAAAGCTCAAAAACCGACTGAATCTTCCTGAAATAGAATAATAATTATTCCATGAGAGAGAGAATTTAGGGTTTAGGGTTTAGAGAGAGAAAGAGACCCTTTTCCAAAAGTCGGTTCGCCATAAAGAACAGCTCTTTTATTGTCTTTTAATGCACCAGCGAGAATTTCACTCGCACTAGCCGTTCCTTTATTAACCTAAAAATAAATAAAAAATTCAATAAAAATTTACAAATTAATAAAAAAGAATATTTTAAGAAAATGATATCAAATGTTACCAAAACGATTAAAGGTTCAGAGACGGAAAAATCAGAGGTTCCATCAGCTTCATAAATATCACGAACTCCTTTACTATCGCATATATATACTATCACTCCTTTCTCTAACCTTATGAACATTATTAAAATAATATAAATATAAATATATATCATCATCATGACATCATCGAAATGTTTATTTAATTATAAAAAAAGAGATATTTACCAGATTTTGGCGATCTCGATTCCTTGAGGAAAAAGCCCGCCACTGAAAAACATATTTATATGTTACTATTATATGACTAAATAAATATTTTAAAAGTATATATATTTTTTTAGTGAAATTATTATTTATTAAACCTGTTATTTCTCAAATCGAGCACAAATGATTTCACATTATCGTTTCGGAGTTTCTCAATCGCTTCTTTCACAGCTTCTACAAAAAGAAATATAACACATTTAATCAATAGGGACAGTTTGGTCATTTTACCACAATTTGTAAATTTGAAAAATAAAAACCTGATGCATTTTGGTTGAATGTAGTGAGTTTAATATATCCGACTTTCGAGCTTTCTTTTCCCGAAGCATTTATCTCGCATAATGTCGATTTCACTGGATTTCTCATTACTCTCTCTCTCCTATTTAATAATTAAATAATCCTTAAATATACCCTACTAAAAATATATATATATATTATTAAAAAAAAGAAAATTACTTTAAAATAACGTGCTTAGTCTCATTTCCAGTACGAATTGTCAAATCCACCTTACTTCCTTCCGGACCCCTAAAATAAAAAGTATGCTAATTTCATGTCATAATTTATTACTAACATTTTTACAATTTTACAACAACTCACTGTAACTTATCGGCAGCATCATAAATATCCATATTTTCGGTCGAAACGTCATTTATCGCCAGAATAAAATCACCAGGCAAAATCCCGGCCTTGCCAGCTGGCGCGTCAGGATTCGCTGACATCACCACGAATCCAGAACCCGACCCGTTAAGACCTCGCGGATACGCAAATGACAGTCCTACCCCTATCAGAGCCCCTTTCGTGCCAGACTGCCTTCAAATGGAATTTTTTACATTTTGTAGGGGCAAAAATGGAAATTTTATGAAATTTTTGTGAAATTATGAACGTACCCTCAAGCTTTTGAATTTTTCGGGTTCGAGAAATCGGGTGAAAGGATCGTTTAATGTTGAGAGCATCTTTTTTATCGCCGCATCTGAAATTAATTAATTAATTAATTCGCATAAATTTAATATATTTTTGCGTTTCAAATTAATAAATTAATGAATTAATAAATATTGTTTTGGGCTACTCAATAAATTAATATATTAATAAACTAAAATATTAAAGAATTAATATATTAATAAACTAGAATATTAAAAATTAATAAATGAATGAATTGACATTTTTAGTAATTTAATATATTAATAAACCAAAATATTAAAAATTAATAAATAAATAAATTAATATATTTATTAAATGAATACATGTTTCTTGGCGAGTATTCATTGGTTCGTTTTTCAAAGCTTTTTCTCTGTATTTAAACCAACTTTGACCGTTGAATGATTTGTCGTAATACGCACGGTCAACCGCTCGCCAAGCTTCCAAAAATAACAGATTTTCTTCTGTCAATGCATCTGTTTAATTCGTAACAAAATATTAAAATTGGTAAAATTCGAGGTTTGAATTGAATGATTTTTAGGGTTTATTGATGCTTACATGAAGGTGTTGAGTTGAAGGATAAAGAAACCGCTGTTACGAAAACCATTCCAACAACAAGTTGAATAAAAGGCTTTTGTTTTAATTGAATGATTTTCTTTCGTTTTACTGGATTGAATTGTAGCCTTTTAATTAGGGAATTGTAGTGAGTGGATATGAATGTGTGGAAAGATGAGTTGCATGTGACTTGATTTTGTCCCTGAAATCTCGTTTTGCTTATTGAATTGAATTGACCAACGTAAATTAAAGGAGAGCTGAAACTGGAAGAATATATTCTTTTCGCCTGAAATTACAAAACGAGTATTAGCAAAAGAAAAGAAATTTATCGTCATACAGAAATCGAATTACAGGAAACAACTAAATCTGAGTAAAATTAACCAAATTGGATTAATTAGCGAAGCAGAAGCTTTTCAAATGGAGATGGGAGATGAAATGTATACCTGAAAATGGTTAGAATGGTTTTGAGGGATGAAGAAACAAGTGAGATTAGGGTCTCGCTTGAGGGAAGAGGAGAAATTGGAGGAGAAGAGGGGTTTTGGAGCAGTCTCCATCTCAAGCTCAAGCTTTGGAAGAAAGAGCAAGAGCAAGACGAAGAGTGGAAAAG
Source organism: Juncus effusus (assembly GCA_027726005.1). Classification (NCBI taxonomy): domain Eukaryota; kingdom Viridiplantae; phylum Streptophyta; class Magnoliopsida; order Poales; family Juncaceae; genus Juncus; species Juncus effusus. The sequence goes on along the minus strand of CM050906.1, from coordinate 52,348 downwards.
CGCTCGAAGATAGAACTGGTAGTAGCCTTATTCACAGGGCTTACTTTTGTACGGACATATTGTTTCTAACCCTGAGAAGTTTTGTGAATAGAGGATTTTGCTCTCAATAGAAATAAAAAAATAAAGGCCATCTTTGGATTGGATTAGCACTTTTTCATTGCTGTCCACTACTTTTTTCTCATTGAAAAAAACTCAGAAAATTATCCATCCAATTGACTGACTAGATGTGGATTGAAAGAAAACATAAACTCAAATTTAGCTAATAATATATTTTATATTTGAAAACATTATTTTATTGAATACATTTTATTATATCACACCAGTATTTTCTTCAACCACTCAGTCATTTGAACCAATTCAACCAATCGTATAATTCTGATTTATTTTCAACATTCAACATTCAACATTCATAGTGTTATTTATTAAGGCTTGCTTGGGACAGGGCAGCAACAATTGAGATAAACGCCCCCGCTGTAGCTGCACTGACCACGAACATTGATTTTGCGTTCTAAACATAATTGCGTACAATAATCTATCGTGCAATTCGGTGTCGGTATGCAATTCCCCGACGTATTCTCCAAATTGAGCAAATTCATCCCTGAAATTCGCAAACAGAAACAAAATTAAGAAAATATGTTCTGTGTATTGTTGCACCTCAATATTTAGACCGAAAATTGTATGTAAAAGTTAAAAATCTAAATCTAATACAACCAAGTAATGAACAATGAAATATTGTATTTTTGTTAATTTATTTACAGACCTGTTTGAGAGGAGGAAACATGCATGGTGAAGAGAAGGGTAGAAAGAAGAAAAACACAAGTGATCTTAAGAGGTGCCATTTTTTGTGCAATTTTTTTTTTTGTTAGTTCTTGTATGAATTTATATGCAACTTCTTTCAACAAGATATGCACGAATTGGAGTGATGAACTGAATTAATTGCAGAGATGTGGTGGGATTTTCTTTCTTGATTAACTTACTTGCCATTTAATTGAACTCAACAGATTGCATTACAAAAAAAATTGAAGTCAACAAATAAGCTTTTTTTTAGAAAACCCACAAAATCTGTTGGTTGCAACAACCAATGTAACACAATTAAATGTGCATCTCTTATGCTAAAATGTATCAATTTTTTTTGTTGTATTATATGCATTTTATATTAATATAAAAAGCAATACGAAAAGCAACTTATATTAATATAAAGATCAACATGAAATTGATTATTATTATTATTTTTTTGAGGGAGTGAAATCGATTATTTTATATATTGCATTTTATATATTAGATATCAGTACCAAATCACCAGTAATGGGTGCATGAATTTCCTGATGTGAAAGAAGTCGTTCACTGAATGAGTTATTATTATTATTATTTTTTTTTGAGGTAGTAGGCAAATGGTTCAATGTATGATTCAGAGTTAAATTCCATAATTTCTGTTCAGAAATGAATTCAATGGCTCAAAATTAATCTAGTGTGTTTTTGGTTGAATGATCATGTATGATTTATGAACCAAAAATGATATATTGAAAGTTATACTATTTTTTTTCCTCGTCAATTTTCTTAGCACCCATTTTTTCTCCCTTATTTTCAATTAGTAAATCCCTTTTTTTGATGCTATATGTGAGAAATTAACACAAACAAAAATTCAAAAAGCATTTGGCTATGATTCAAAATCATCTTCCTCTTCCTATCACAACCAAACAATATAATAATATTTTTTTCCGTTGCATTATATACATTGAAAAATCCACATTTCAATACTTGATTTTAGAAAATAAAGTATAATATAAATAATAATTTTGATAACTTACTTTCAGTAGAAAAAGTTATTATGACTGTCTACATGATCAATTAGTGTCTTATTTTTATACAGTGTGTGTCACCAAACACACGTCCCTGACATCTCAAAGCTATACAGTTTTGGACCTTGATATATATCCTCACAAAAAAGTCTCTATTTTACCCCGGTATCCATGACTCGTTTTAAATGAGACGATATCTCATTTAACACTTATATAAGGGGCAAAATGAAGACATTTTAAGGGAAGAAATTAGAATTTTCCTGAACTTATCAGTTAGAGTTTATGTTGCTGAACGATAAGCACATTAGCTTTCATTGAAATCTCTGTGACAAGCATGTCTCCTATCATGCCGAGCTCTGGAGACTCTGTCCATTTTGCCAAATATTGTTGACCAAGAATTGACAAGCATTCTTGCTTTCGACCCGCAACCATCAAATCATAATAGTCTCCTAAAGCCCCTATTGTAGAAAATATTTGCTCCACACTTCCTACAGGGATCTCAGATAAAGCTACGCGGTTATTTGCAGCATTAGCTACTTGCAACCCGACAATCACCTCATCATCATATGCTTTCTCTATTTCATTGTATGTATGTTCGACCAAAACAATGAAGCGTAAAACATTGAGGTATACACTTGGGTGGCTTGCCATACGAGACACAATGGCAATTGCCTCACGGTCGTCTTTGCCGCCCACAAAAATCACGCCAACATTGTACTGCCAACTACAAGACTCCATGACCCTAGTCATGCCATGATACACCATTATGCCAACTGAGCATGGTGCCTGTAATTTTACAAATCAATTACGAGAATTACTTGTTATTTTATATGATTTAAAAATCTATTTACTAAATCAGTAAGCTCATTAGGGTAATTTCATATGGGGCATCACCTGTTCAAGTATAACAGGTACTAGGTCACGCGAGGCCGGGTCAGCTTCCAAATCAGCCAATGAGTCCTTTCTTGGAAAAGGGACAATTATAAATGCAATATGTCTCTCAATAATGAGTGAGCATACATCTTGGTGTATGGAACTCAATGGAGCGATTGAAGTGAATGGCAGAACAGTAACACCTCCTTTCTTAGTCTGTTTAGAATTCATTTATTTATGTAAGAAAATAAAAGTACTTGGATTGTAATTGAAATATGTGAAATAAAAGTTATTACCAGCTCAAAGTTTATAAAGTGGTCGTGGACGATGTCCATCTCCGATATGTTGATGTACTCATCATTCTTGCCGTGGCAGATAAGACTAGATTCATTTCGACCTTTTAACTCTACAAGGTGGAGATTATATATGCATATGGAGTTACCTGTCTCTAAGGAAGAGGATAACTCGAGGAACTCGAGTAAAGCCTGGACAGGTTTATTATCAAAGAAGCATGTCATTACACGGATTTCAGCATGAGAAAGTGCAAATTGCATCGTCTGAAGCCCTATTTTCTTTGCAGTCTCCAATGGATTGTAGAATTTTGAGACCAGTGGTGCACATATCGTCGTTATACAAATCATTGCCAAAGTCAACGCAGCGAATGTTTCACTATTCATTTGATTCTAATATGCCATCGACATGATGGCGATTTTACAAAGAAAAGTACTTAGTGATATTTTACAAGCATTTCCAGAATTTAGGTATTTAAATATTTTTCTATAAGCAACATAAATAAGTACCCTTTCACTCAAAAAGTGGAAGAAAAGGAGCATGTCTCCTATGCCTTTGAAATTCATTATCAATCCCAATATAAGCCCATCTTTGAGAGACATCTTGCAGTACAGAGCGGCAGCGGTGTTTGCGGCAAACTTTGTAATGAAGATGACTAGAATGATGATTTCTAGCTGGAGCATAGGACCCAATTGAGGCTTAAGTCTTGCAAAGTCGATATAGAATCCCTCGTGCATGAAGACGATCGGGAGGAACACCTCCTTTGCCAGCAATTCCACCCGCTCGAGTAAAGCCGTTCCAAGCGGCGGTCCATGCGGTACTACCAAACCCAGCATTATCGGACCATCGGTGAATATACACCCACCGATGTCACTCACCATTGCTACCATGAGTGCTAAAAATGCTATAACGGTGATGTGCACGCCCCTGGTTCATATCCTTCAAGATCAATTCATAACATATGAGTACTAAAATTGATTTTACAAAGAAAAAAAGTACCTAACACGGGCGTTGGAGGGCGTAGTACGAGCAACCCACAATACATAGGGCTGAACTATGACAAATATGAAGGTTGCAAGGCCAAGATATGTTAGTAATGTCCACAATCCATTCTTTCCGGCTCTCTCGAGAACAGTGTGCCCTATGAGGAGTAGATATGACAGTGCAAATTGCAACAAGGAGCATGTTAATGCCAGGCGACCAAGCTCACTATTAAGGAGCCCTAATTCCTCCAGGATCTCAGTCAATGCAATGGGGAGAGTTCCAGCGAGTAGGATAATTATGATAGCTGAAAGAATATGTGCGTCACTTCCAAGAAATGGATCAAGCTGATCGTGTTGGCAGACATACATTGACAGTCCAACTACGGTCGGGACAGACATGCTTGCAAAGCTAATGATGAGTGGTTCCTTCTTCCAAAACATGAAAAGGTTACGGGCGTCAACTTTCACTGCAATCATAAACACGCTATACAGTATACCGATTCCTCCAAAGACATGCTCTAATCTACGATTTCTGGGATTCAGGGCTATGTCACCGTGGTCACCGTTGATTGATATGCCATATTTTCGTTTAGGCCGAAAAGAGAAGACAAGAATACCGGTCTACAACATAAACAGGAAATTTAATTACTATAGCAGTCATTCTTTTTTTTCCATTTTGACGAAAGGTTGTGTGCTAGGGTGACAATTCAATTTCCCTTCCTTTCTTTCGTTCTATATATAATAAAAAATTAATGATTTTCAAAAAAAAAAATAATAATAATAAATTAATGAGAAAACAGAAGAACAGGCCTTGTTCGAATCCTTACAATCAGTTGGCATACGATGAGCGGAACCTTGAGATAACTAAGAGAGTAATGAAGTACACGAGATACAACAACAATGATGACAATAATCGCTAAGAGATGAGGCAAGAATGCGGCCATAATCTCTTCAAAGCGGGTTATTCTATTTATATCACCAGTGAGGTGGTTTCTGAGAGGTGAAACGTCGAATGGGGTGTCTCTAAGAATCGTGGTGGTGTTCTTATGGAAAATCCAATGACCGATCATGGAGAAGATTCGAGGAGCCGGCTTAATTACATAGGAGGCCGTAAGGTTGCCGGCATGATCAGGGCAGGCCATGTTTTTCAGCATAAAGCTTTAATTGTGATTTTTGATCGTGTATAAAAATGGACAATGCTCAAAGTATTTGGATAAAAAGATATTTAACTGAAGTAGCATTAAGGTAACAGAAGGAATGGGTTGAAACAGAAGGTATGAAGGGGTTGAAACAGAAGGATGAGAATCAAGGTTGAAACTTGCTATTCTCTCTCTCTATATAAAACTACTCAAAGTTGGACATGGCTGATTGGAGCTTGTCAATCAAGTTTTTTGTTATTTTGTTGTAGTTGGCTCAAATGATTAACTTTTATTTGGTCAGCGAGAAAATAAGCTATGATTAACTTTTTTATTAGTAGGTCTTGTTGTAGGCTCGGTTGTAAATACTAAATTAGTTTCTTTTTTTGTTTTTGTAATTTACGAGTTGTGATATTTGAACTCTTATTCAATACAAAGCTCAACTAGGCGATCCCCTATTGTTTTTCTAAATAAAAGATTATTGCAGGTTGGGCGGAAAGATGGTGAAATTTCAGTTTTTTTTTTAATGCATTTTCAGTTTTTATGTCCTCTTAAAAATAGAAAAAGAGAGGTTTTAGATTCAAAATGGTGAATTTTCGTATAAATATTATATCAGTGAAATTTGAGGCCCAATCAATTCTGTGACCGAAAATTGTCATCTCGTGAATTGTGATCAGCTTGTTTGGATGAGTATTAAATGTTTGGCTTAGTCTAGGATAGGGAAAATTTCCTAAGTTTTCAAAAGTGCAAGTTTGAATCCATTTTTGGAAATTGCAGGAAGAATTTACTATTAAGAATTTGTAGGAAATTTTGTATAGAAAGTAGGCCAAAATGAAAACTTGACTTTTTGTTAAGTTTTTTCTAGGAATTTTTTAGAAACTATTTTAAAACATGATAACATATTATTTAATAATTAATAATCAATAAATAATAATTAAAAAGTTAATAAATAATAATTAAAAATAAGAAATAATAAGTAAAAATAATAAATAATAATTAAAAATAATTAATAGTTATTAATCAATAAATAATAACTATAGACTAACAAATTATAACTTTAAAAATTATAAGAATTCACAAACTAATGAATAATAACAAATAGTTAATAAAAATGATAAAAAATAATAAGTAATGAAGTAAACTATTTACAAAATAGTTAAAAAAAATTTAAATAATAATAACTCAAATATAATAAGAATTTATAAAGAAAACAAGAATTAATAATTAATAAATAGTAAATAGTAATTAAAATAAATAAATAAAAAATTATATTTAAAAAATTATAAATGTAATTAAATATTTATAGATGTCATTAATATGAATAAAATTTAAAATAATTAAACAAAATATAATTAAAAATTTACAATGTCATTAATGTTAGTAAAATATAAAAATAATTAATTATATATTAATAACTTTTTACATATGTATATTAATAAGATAAAATATTGAATAATGATTAAATAATTAAATAAATATTAAATTAAATTAAATTAAATTAAATTAAATATCACATAAATAAATATCCCTAGAGTTTCTATTTTTTTAGGATTGGAATTTTGCAAATCCTACTCCCAAGAAATATCCTAATTCTATACTAGAAAATTTGACACATCCAAACAAGCCCTTAAACAAACGAACAAAGAAAAGCAAGATCAGACCAAGTTAAAACCAAATTGATGGAAGTGGGCCCAGTAATGTCGGAATAGGATCATATGAACTAATATTCTTATTTTTAATTACGTAAAGATATAATATTTTTTTTATAAACAATACATAAAGATATTTTGAGTGGCATTGCAGTGTGGGACAAGGACCAAATTGACATTGATGTTATTTTTAAATAGATATTATTAACTATATTTGCAGATAAAAGACAGCCCACCATTTTGTGCAAACCGCTCCTCCTTTTTCCATCTATCAATCATTCACATCCTCTAGATATTTTGTCTGTTTATTAATTTATTCACACAACCAACCCAATATATTCTTCTTAATATTTTTTCACAGCATACTTATCCTATCCTACCAAAGCTTTCTTCAGCAAGGCCTTCTTTAGTATTTTCCCTATAGATCAACTGCTAAAAGAGAAAATGGCTCTGAAAGTCCTCCATGTATCAGAATATAAATTTAACATCACAAAATGGAGCTCCTCCGTTTCTACTATGAGAAACAAAGCCTCTTCAAATTTTAGTGGAAGAATTAGTTTTGGACTGAAGAAAAGCTTGAAGCTAAACAGATCAAAATCAGTTGAGTGTGCTTCCACTTCGTCTGAAGAGCACCGACGCTTAATTCCATCGCCAGAACAAGACGGAGTAACGGAATTACCATTAATTCCAATTCCCTTTGTTCTTCTTCCCGGTATGATAATTCCATTTCAAATCTTCGAATTCCGATACCGAATCATGATGCAAACTCTTCAGCAGACAAACTGTCTAAGATTCGGAGTTGTTTATCAGGAAAAAGCAACAGGTTTAACAGTTAATGTAGGTTGTGTAGCACAAGTGGTGAAACATGAAAAGCTTGTCGACGACCGTTTCTTCCTTGTTTGTAAGGGTCAAGAGCGGTTTAAAGTTGAAAATATCGTAAGGAAACTTCCTTATTTAGTTGGTGAGGTAAAATTGTTGAAAGATCAGCCATGTCAAGACCTCAATGAATTGAAAATCCTCAGGAGAGATGTGAACCAATGCATGAAAGATGTCGGACGGCTTTCTGACAAGTTGGGTATGAAGAGTAAATTTATCAAGAAGGAAATTATGAATCGTGACGATATTATAATAAATGGTGAGATTGTTCCAGCTTGCTTGTCATTTTTTGTAGCGAGCGCATCTGACTGCTTTTCGACTAGAGAGCAACAAGCATTGCTCGAACTGGAGGATACGAGTGTCCGGTTGAAGAGGGAGAGAAACACGTTGGTCACAACGCGCAACTATCTTGCTGCAAAATCTGTAATTAGAGATGTGTTTGATCAATATACTTCTTATAATGAGAATTAAGTTTTTTGTCTTTATTTTGTTTGTTTTGTTTTCCTATTTGGCTTGTAAACTAGTTTGCAAATTAATCTTTTGTACAGAAAAAGGCAAAAGTTGTTGAGCAATGTATATCAGTAGCATAACATAGTAACAGGTCAAATTTGGCAGGGGGACATGATTGTTTTAAAAAAAAATAGATAAATATATGGATAAAGAAAGGTATAAGTGACCAATTGTCATATTATTAACATAATTGATGTAGTTAGAGTTTATTAATGACACAAATAAATTAATCGCAAGAGGCCCAAGGACATGTAAGGCCCTCACTCTTGTTGGCTGGATCAGAATGGCTCTCATTGTGGGCCTCCTTCTACTTGATCTTTAATATTGAGATAAAACCTAATTTTAGAGTATTATTATGGAGACTGTACAAGTAAGATGTAAATAGAGTAGTGTTTAAACTTTTTTTAGTTCGTAAAAATTTATAGTATGTGAATGTGCCAATGTGCATTGAGTCTATAATAATTTAGTTAGTTGAGTGAACTAATAATCTAGTTAATTGCGTCAAGTAATATATCACATATTCAAATTACATTGGTATTAAATAACAAAAATTGGATAAATAGTCTTACTAGTCAAAATAAAACGTGTTAGAAGAGAAGTAGTGAAAGCAATATAAATATCTTGGGTCTTGCTCGAAAAGAAAGAAGAGCAAATTTTATTGACGGTGGAACAGAACTGAAACAAAGAAACAAACAGTGAGAGGACAATACAATACAAATGGCGGTCTTATCTACCTGCGCTTCTCTCAATCTCAGCCGTCAGATCAACTCCTCTCCCAACTCTTCCGCCGTCCGATCGCTTCACTTCTCGCCGTCGCCGGTGAGGTTCCGGGGACTCTCCGCCGCCGCACAGCCTCGCCGCTCCATTACTAGGGTATGTTCGTTTACGACTCAGTCTTCTGAGCTCCCCTGATTTGAAAACTGTGTTCAATTGGAACTGGGACTTGAGTATTGTTTGGAGAAATTAAGTGGGTTAAGAAGAAGAACTCAGAAATTGAGGATTTGGGGAAGAAACGAAAGAGAAGATAAACATCACTATGGAGTGATTATGTTCATTTAATTTTCCTTGAACCAACAAATTCAGAACATTAGGATATTTCTGCATTTTTTATTTTAATTTTCTTCATTCTATTGATAGATTGAAGCAAAAAAGCAATCCTTTTCATCATTTGATGAATTACTTGAGAAATCTGACAAGCCCGTGTTGGTAGACTTTTACGCAACTTGGTAATATCATATCACCATTCTTCCTTTTCATTTTCTAAATTATGAAAGTACACAAATTATTCAATTATATATATTTTTTTGATATTTTTTACATTACAGGTGTGGGCCGTGCCAGTTCATGGTACCGATTTTGGAAGAAGTGAGTGAGAAATTGAAGGAGAAAATACAAATTGTGAAAATCGACACCGAAAAATACACGCAAATTGCGAGCAAATATAGTATTGAAGCGTTGCCCACTTTCATTATTTTCAAGGATGGGAAACCGTGCGACCGATTTGTACGTAATTAATCCGACTTTCAAATCCATTTACATTTTCCAGGATTTCATTTCCCAGTTTTGATGGTTGTGTTTTTATTTTATTTATTTATTTTTGTGTGTATAAAGGAGGGAGCCTTGCCAGCTAATCAGCTCATTGAACGTATTGAGACCGCTCTAAATTAATGTCGGTACGTGAATTTTTAAACTTTATTATTCATATTATTATTATTTTGTTAAATTATGACAATTTTACCATGACATGATGAACTTTATTTGCTTATCTGTTAAGTCTCAAATTAACTCAAAGAAATATTAAGTTCTGTTTTGATTTGAGTTTTGGTTATTTGTGGCAGGTCAGAATTGGAGGGTTTCAATTTAATTCATTGCTCATTTCTTTTGAATGTGGAAAATGGAAAATAAGGTTGATCTATTTTCTCACTTTTGGTAAACAAATTGTGGCATGCTAATGTTCTTTTTTCATATTATTTTTGAGAAATTTTACTTTGTCATTATTTTTTTGTTTGATGTTTCATTTCATCTATTATGGTTCTTCTGCCATTTCTCGTAGTTGAATGTTTATGGACTCTTTAAATATTGAGGTTGAAGCACTTACAAATAAAATGATATATAATTATCAAATTACTATTTGGTCATAGTAGAGTTTCGCTTTCATCATAAATATTATATTTATCAACATTCACCAATCAATGGAAAATAATTTATTGAGTTTTCAAAAAAGATAGAGAATTTTCCAAAATATTAAGAAAAAAAAATAGATTTTTCTTAATTTTTTCCTAATAATGTAAGGCTAGTACCAAATACGAGTACTCAAACTAAGCAAATTCTCAAGACCAAAAGAAGAAAATAAAGGTGAAACAAATCATAATCATACCACGTACAATAAAAGAAAAAGTGAGAGACATTTATAAGACATGATAATCAAAGAAGAAACCACATACAAGAAAAGAAAAACTCACAAACATATTAGAGACATGATAATTAACAGAGAAACAAACCAAACCAACCCAAATTATAAATAAAGAGCACATAATAGATTGCTCTATGCATTAGATAAATGTATAAATCCATTATTGGTTGGTTCACTTGCCGAACAAGTGATGGTGCTCCTTGTGCTTCTTGGCCTCGTCCTCGGCTTCTTCCTTCTCCTTGTGCTCGTGAAGCACGTATCCGCCCGCTGCGACAACCACCACTTCCGCCATCTTCTCCTCCGTCTTGTGGATCAACTTGTGGTGCTCATTCGCCTCGTGCTTCTCATGCTGCCATCATAAATTTCATATTCCAATTTAATTTAGCAATAACTTAGTTCATAATAAGTATTATAGTCAATTTTGTAATATTTATATCAGTTATTAATATATGATTGAGTGTAGGTTTGAGAACCTGCTTCAGTCTATCAGAAGAAAAATGGGAACGATGGATATTATATTATTGATGAAAAGGAGTAGGATCTTTGTTCTGCATCCAATATATTGAATTAAGAGAGTATTTTATATGCTTGTGAGAGATCGGAAAAAGAAGAGAATATTCATAGTCAATATTAAACATGAACTTAATGATTCATCGACTGTATTAGACTATATTATTTTGATGGAAGAAAACAAAATAAGATATCTTAATCAATTAGGTATATACCACAGCAAAGGCGCCGGCAGCAATAGCGATCTCCTCGCCTTTGTGCTCCTTGTGCTTGCTTTTCTCCTCTTCCTTCTTGTACTTCTCATACTGCTCCTTCTCCTTCTGCTTCGCTGCTATTTGTTCCGGTGTCTCGGGCTCGTCCTTGTGGCCGAACAAGTGGTGGTGGTGTTTTTCCCCCTCCATTTTGTCTTTCTTAATCTACACTTTTCTCAAGATTATCAAATATTGTTCCAGATATTTGTGTTAATGAGGATGGATGGAGTGGTTTGAGGATGATATATAGCAAATTAAAGTCAAAAGGAGCATATGGACGGTGGAGATCTACATGTATCATGGATCTGGTTTAGAGTTCAATAATGGAGACATTTTGCAAATTAAACCTAATATTTGTAAAGCCTTCAACATTTCTGAAATAGTTTTTTACCTCTTTATTCTAAAGAAGATATAGGTGGTTAGTATGAAAAAGTAGCTGATGTATTTTATGCAATTTTATCTATTAGGGCCTTTAATTAAGATTGAATTGGGTACAACAAGTGTAAACAACACAAGATATAATTACCCTAATTAGTACCTTTTTTCAAATCTTATAAATATTTCGTTCAATCTGTAAAGAAGCAATAATAAATGTCGGTAGTTGAATTAGCATCAATCAAACATTTCTCAATCGATCTTAAATCTAATGGGAGGCATATATATTGATTTGGTCCACACGGCTAATTTGCCACCCCCATGATGGCAACATCCTTTTAACATTTTAATGTGTAGTTACGATGTGATCCCATTTTATTTTTCTCAAATCTTCAACGCTCTTTATAAGATATAGTCAATAAATAGACGTCCGAAAATTAATTTCATTGGCCTCTCTAGTAAAGAGCAAAAAAATAAAAAAATAGAAAATTGCAGCACTAAAACGGTGGCAAGTGGTCATTTCTTTTTGCCATTCATTGTATCATTTCAATTATGAAACACACTAACCACCAAATTATTAGAACGGGAGCAATCACTTAAAATATTTTGATTACTTTAGTTAATCTGTGCTTTCCACTCCTAAATTCGATATAATATTATGCATTATTTATCCATATTCTCTGTTGCTTAAATATTATATATGTTTTTTGTAGAATAATGATCATGTTTTCTTCCGTATGTGCAGAAGAGAATAGGGTGCTCACATGCATGTGTAAAAAGTGGGATGAAAATTGAAATAGGATAAATTTTCTCTGAATATTTTAATTAAAAATTTTGATGCTAGGGAAATATTAAATAATCAATTAATGCTGGCCGATTAGTGGACAATATTTCTTGCAGAAGCAGTTATATACTTTTTCTGATAATGATATAATGAATGGCCATTTGTAATGAGCGAGTATATACTAAATTGATATTGAAAAGTACACCGCAATGTGAACAAATATTTTTATGAAGATGTGCACATTTGTTAAGTAAAATACAATATTTAATATAATAGGATATACACATTTAAGAACGTCTTATAATATAATTATACGTCAGTTGCTTTTTATTCTTTAATCTGAAGTTTGATTCAGTAAAATATATCTTACAATACATCATGGAATTCTGAGATTGAATTGAACTTATTAGCATCCATCCCCCCAAAAAACTACATTATCAATTAACTGCAAACATTTTTTTAGAATATGATGTTGCACGTCGTAACATTTCGGTAAAGAATGATAATTTAGACACAGGGTTCTTGCATAATCATACAGTAAATTAATTTTTATATATTTCTTGTATTAAAAGGAAAAATCTCATAGACGTGACCAGCACATGTTGGCATATTCTTCTAGAATCTAGATCATCAATACAATGCGATCGAATCGATAGACCATTAGAAAATCATAGATTTTGCCAGCATAATAAACAAATCAAATTGTCCATTTAGACATTAAATTTAAAATATAAAATTAAAATCTTGCTACCTTAATGTCACTATATATGATAAATCATGTATTGATGACCCATATCCTTTGGATAGAACAATGGCGTTAGATTGTCATAAAATGTACGAGTCAACAATACATATGTAGCATATGCTTTCACAAGGCAGCTACAAACAAATTCTTATCATAACAAGAAGATTATTTATCAAAAACATGCCAATTTAACTTTACATGTTACACTACAAAATTACATTATTTTTTTTTTAATAAAAAAAAAAATTACATTATTATAGATTGTTCAGGGTTAGTTCAGGAGAGTTTAATCAAGTGATTATATCAATTGAAGGGATATGAGCTAATTTTGGCCAGAGTAGTCCAACTTTCCTTTGACACTTCTCTTCTAACTCAGGGCCACAAAATGCGATTCTCAATGTTTTCAGAGACTCGGGCATTTGTGGTAGTGATTTGAGATTTATCGCTCCTTCAATGCACAGGGTTTTGAGATTGAACATGTCGCACAGGTTAATAGGCAGAGAATCTACATCACCGAACTCTTGCAACAAGAGCTCACAAAGAAATGCCCTATTTTGCAACAGGAAATGTTCGGCAAGTGACAGCCCTTGCGAGCAGTTCTGTATCGTCAATTCCTCAACTGTGGAAAAATTTCTTAGCGGCAGCAAGAGTAAATACGAGGGATCATCAATGTTAACTACTTTAACAGAAAAAGAGGTAGACTGAGTTATGTCGGTATTTGTATATGACTGTTGTAGAGCTACAGCAGAAAGGTTTTGGCATCTAAAGATAGAGAGCTCGTGTATTGCGGTAAAGCCCATCAAAAAGTCCAATGATTCCAGCTCATCACAATTTTTTATTTTAACATCTTCAAGTGCTTTTGCATGTTGTCTGTTTTCAGTATTAGTGTGTGACGGTGGCATGTATGTCAAACACACAAGCTTTGGGCACTTGCAAATAGTTAACATTGTAAGAGAGGTAAGATTGTACAAATTCTCCATTGATACCAGATTCTGGCAGTTTTCTATTTCAAGAAACATGAGCTCTGTCAATCCTTTGATACCTTCTCCCCTTTCGAATTCAAGCATTTCTAGCATGTCACACCCATGGATTCTTAAATCCTTCAGGAAAGTGAGAGCATATAAACCCCCCAGTGATTTAAGCCTTTTAAATTCATATATAGCGAGATATTCTAGTGCGGTCAATTTTGTAAACTCCTCTTCACTTGGCAACGATTCTATCTCCGATCTCTCCAATTCGAGCCAAGAAAGAGAAGTGAGACCAACTATTTCAGGGAGGCATTTTTCGACTTGATCAACAATCGTAAGCCTTTCAAGTGAAGCGGGAAAGAGATTTTGGCATATGTTCATTGATGGAGGAAGTTCCATGTACAATCCTTTGAGGGACCTAAAACCTACGAATCCGCCCTTTGGTAGAGAGACTACCTCTTGGCAACCTCTGATTTCCAAATTTTCCAAACAAATTAAATGTTCTTGATTCTCAAAAAGACCATCAACAAGGGATGTTAGGTTTGCGCAACCCCAAAGTTTTAACGAGGAGAGAGAGCTCGATGACTTGGATGAAGTACTTTCAGAATGACTTGTATGCTGGACCCAAAAGCTCGGAAGAGAACTAATACCCACATCATCAAGATCTATTTCGTTAATACAAAGAGGTAGTTGTGGAATATTCTGTAATTGAGGACATGAGGATATGGAAATACTCTTTAATCGAGGAAACCAATCTAACGAACCGGCAAAACCAAGCCATTCAGTACATTCTGGCAAGTCTCTTATTTTCAGCTCCTCCAATACCGGAAAGAAATTAACTGCACCAACTCCATAGAGCTCAGGACCGATTCGTATTATGTTTGGTAAATCTACAAGATGAAGAGATTTGAGGGTAAGGAAGTTACCAAGAGGAGGGAGTTGTTTCATTCTTTGACAACTCCGAATCGTGATAGAATTAAGATGGCTAAGTGATCCCTTAGTTAGCCAATAAGGGGGGTCCAAACCAGCATATCCGCTAATCGTAAGGTCCTTAAGCTCAGAATGTGGTTCAAGGTGATTTACGAGTTTAGCATCCATTATGGTTCTTTCTTCTAAATCCATGTCATCCAAACTCCATGTAAATGACAAAGCGTTAAGGAACCTCTTATTCTTTAAAGAAGCCTCATTAGCTTCTCTATGATCTTTTACATTCTCAAGACACGCGATATCTAATGAATCATGCAGTTGATCTAGGTTCTCTAATTCTCTTAGCTTATACCCGTGTTCATCTTTAACATCAAATTTATCGAGCTTTTGCAAGGAAGTTAATTTTCCAAATCCAGGAAATAGAGCAATAGAACAATCAATATGGTCCCCTACTAGGGTGAAGTATCTAAGACTAGTAAGCTTATTAAAGATATCAGCTGCGACGAGTTCTTTACATTGAGTTTCAAGATCGGATGTGGTGCTATATGCAAGCAAATAAAGACCGATGACTTGCAAGTGCAAAAGCTTGTTAAATGAATTAGGAATTGTAAGGTTGCATGTGGAATAGAATGAAATATAACGGAGGTGTAATAAGTGATTAATCGCGATTGGAAACTCATCAATGCTTGTACCGTGTAATTTCAATACACGCAAATTGCTTAACTCTCTGACAAGTTCATTAAGAGCACTTGCCAACCCTTGACTACTTCCATTGAATTCTAATAATAATGTGCGCAAATTCCTAGGTCGAGTTATGACCTTAAGAATAGATACATCATCAACCCTCACTGATAGATGCCTGATACTTTGAGGGACATTATTTGAATCAATGCCCTTAACACTCCAACATTCCTCTTTTGAAATATTACATGCTAGGTCATGCAAGCAATCATGCATTCTATAAGTATCCCATAATGTTTCCATAAGAAAAGATTTCGCAATTAAAGCATTAAAGTATTCTTCACCAGTATCTTCTGGTCGAGCTTTTGCTATATCAGTATGAGGTTGTGGTATTAATCCAACTGCCATCCACATTTGAACCAATTCATCTTTATCAAAATCATGGTCTTTAGGGAAAATACTACAATATCTGAAACAAGAACGCAATTTTGTTGGTAAATTTTGGTAACTTAATTTTAGGATTTCATACACCTTGTTGTCACCTTCTTCTAGTTCCATAACATCATTATAAAGCACCCTCTCCCAATAATCATAATCCAAGTAGGAATTGAGGAGTCCTCCCACAATTTTTCCAAGCAATGGTACTCCCCCGAGTTTCTTCCCAATCACTTTACCAAGAAATTGCAACTCTATATAATCATGAATATTAACTCCATAAAAAGCATACCTATTGAAAAGAGGCATAAAATTATCATATTCCAAGCTCTTCAAATCATATGTTTTATGTATAGCTTCGCCCATGACATTTTGGGCCATTTTTGCTACTGAACCAATTCGAGTAGTAACCAATATCTTGCTGCCGCTCCGGCCATACTGAAGAGGAGCAACTAAAGCTTTCCATTTTTTGGTTTGCTCATCATCCCATACATCATCCAAAACAAGAAGAAATCTCCGAGAACTAAGCTTCTTTCTCAAAGCCTCTTGAAGAATATCCACGTTGTTCTCTCTAGAAGTCCCACTTCCCTCAAGTTCATCCTCCACCATCTTGTATAAAACTAGAGGCACATCAAAACTACTCGAAACACAAACCCACATCATTTTGGAAAAGTATCTTTTCACTTCAGCATCATTATAAATCTCTTGTACAAGAGTGGTCTTTCCTATTCCTCCTATACCCACCATTGTCAAAACCGAAATGGAACCGACCCGGGTGTTAGACTCAGACTGGTGAGTAAAATCAGACTCAAACAACCACTTTGTAATTTCTTCCTTCTCCTTATCTCTCCCAAAAATTTTGGTCTCAGTTGGCAACGAGCCCGTCTCACGACTACGCACCATCTGAAGATGGCTCTCATCCCTAACAATCCGTTGCTTCAAGTCGTCTACAAGCTGAATAAACACGGCCATGTTGGACACAACCCTATCGAGCTGCCTCACGACCTGAGTCAGCCTCTCCATGAGAGGGTCGCTACCCAAGGAAAGTTTGGAAATTTTAAGGAACTTGGTGGTGGGGCGAGAAATAGAGGGCACCTTGACACCTTCTTCGGCATGAACTTGCTCTTGTAAACGACGATACTCAAAATCATCAAGCAAGTCATCGGCTGCATCAACAGCATCTTTGAATTGCCAGATCCAAGACCTCAATCCTGCGTTCATCTCATCCATGGTCACCGGCCCATTCTCAATCCTTGTTAAAACCCCTTGTATTTGGTCTTGACGAATCTGTAGCCGGTCCAACTCTTCTTTCATATTATTTGACTCTTCTTTCATCCTATATGGTTTTTGCGAATCAAGCTTGTTAGGTTTTTCATTGGTGAAGTTTGAAGCAAATTGCACAAGCTTGATGATGGTAGCGCCGGCCGTCCATCCTGCTATAAATCCTGCCATATTCTTCCTTCCTACAAAGCCAATTGAGGTTGGATTGTAATGAAGAAAGAAAATTAAACATAACCTTATATTGATATATGCATGATTAACAGTTTTGTTAGTTAATATTGATTTAATAGGAGGATATAAGATGATTATCTACGGATATTAATTGAATTGAACTATCAAGATTATTTGTTGCCGATTTTTTTAGTAAGCAGAGAGTTGTTTATTGAAAGCATGACATGACATGAGAAATGAGACTGCTCATTTGATAGACAGCTGATTTACATTAACGTTAGGAGTTTTACAAGAGGTGCTCAAATCCCACTTCTTTCTCTCAAATTCTCAAATGCAGTACCAATCCGAGACAGATTTTTATTTGGAGAGATCAATTTTACTAGACTCAATAAGAAAATAAGTACATTACCCATCACCAATCAAATTCAATTTGACAACTAAAATCCCAAGAAAAGTATGAAATCCAAACGACCTTTCAGATTGAATCTCCAAATGAAATGAAGCACTTTTACTAGAGGATCAGAAACTGTACCTTGTTGGTCCTTGAATTATCTGAGTCAGTTAAGAAATTGAAGATTCCACCAGAGAGACAGAGAGAGAGAGAGAGAGTTGACTAGGTTTGATGAGGTGAAGGAGGAAAGTCCACTTTTGCAACTGAACAAACGGGTCGGGTC
The DNA here is from genome assembly GCA_027726005.1 of Juncus effusus. Taxonomy (NCBI): domain Eukaryota; kingdom Viridiplantae; phylum Streptophyta; class Magnoliopsida; order Poales; family Juncaceae; genus Juncus; species Juncus effusus. The sequence continues at coordinate 34,016 of CM050906.1, read as the reverse complement.
TAATTCTGCTCGGTTCATTTTAAATTCGGGTCTAATTGAGGTCGACCCGTTATTTTAGTACTTCTTTTCCAAGCCTAAACTCCCAACTCCAAACCCGAGCCGCCTCCTCCTCTCTCTCTCTCTCTCTCTCTCTCACAGATACGCAAAGAGAGCCCTACACTCTCTCTCTCTCTAGCGTTTAGGGTTCATCGTCCATCAATGGTAAGCCCTTTTTTTTCTCTGTTTTCTTTTCTGAGCTTTTTTGGGCTTGTTCTACATCGTTTATTGAATGAAGCCAAGACTTATTTAGGAATACTGTTCATCCATTGGATATTTTTTCGTAATTTCGTGCTTGCAAAATTGGTTTGTGTAAGCAGAAAAGGGTAGGAACTAGTAGTGATATAAACTAGATATATTGATGAATTGTATAATTGAAATGCTATATTGTCATATTACCGATCGTACTAATTCCCTCGATTAAGAATTTAACCGTTGAAATTAGCCTTAAATTTGGTCCAAACTTTGTTTTGTGTATGTCCTCTTCAGTTTTTGTATTTATTATCGTTATTATTTTTTAAATTAGGCTGCTAGGATTCTTGCAAATGTGCTTGTAGCAGGATCTATGGTTTTGGGACGAGCTGTCGTTCAAGCCTACCAAAAAGCAATTCAAAGTAATTTTCCTTTTACTTATCATTTATTTATTTGGTTATTACTATTATATTTACATTATTTGAGAAAAATTTCATATTTTATCATATGATTTTCTTTTTTTATTGTAGATGCGAATAAAACGGGTGTTGCACAAGAAGCGTTAAATAATATACAGAGAGTGAGAAAAGCAATGACTGAACAAGAAGCACGACTCATTTTGGGTACTTCTGAAAATTCTACATGGCCAGAAATTCTTCAGGTTTGTTTATGTAATATATTTAATGGTAAATCTGACCTTAATATACCATTTTTTGTGTATAATATACCAATTTTCTGTATAATTTTCAGAGATACGATGCTTTATTTGAGAAGAATGCAAAGAGTGGGAGCTTTTACATCCAGTCAAAAGTTCATCGTGCAAAAGAATGTTTGGAAGTTGCGTACCAAAACAAAGGCGGGACAGCAAGTTAAAATTATATTGTCTTGCTATTTTTATTTTATTTATTCTGTTTTTTTTTTCTGATTTTGGGCCATTTTTACGGATTACTCTGATTTGTAATAATTTTTTTTTAAATTGTTGTACTAATTTTATTGACTAATGTTATGGCGGCGGAAACGGGCTAGAACTATGTTTTGTTCTTTAGCCATTCTAGGTTTTAATGTGTTGTATCGTAGTATTGTGGAATGAAAAATTAATAAATTCTTCTATTGTTATGACTATTGTTATGACAAAATGCGAAATATCATAGATACCATTACAAAATTAGTTATCACATATGCCTTTTAAAATATACGAAATAAAATGTATAGCATATTTTTTTTATAATAGTATAGCATAATTTATGCGCACAACAAAATATTAACCTTCATATCATCACATTTTGATTTCAATATTTTATCTATATCATAAATTAAAGTTGAATAAAATAAGTGAACATAGCTTATATTATAAAGTTGAGGGGACAAAATTAATCTTTCTCAAAATAAATAAAATCATGAACTGTAAGGGTAAAACGGCAAAAGTGGAACTCCACATTAGTCTCCTCCATATAATTACAAACAAATAATTGGACCAGAACACAAAATCATCATCAGAATGGAGCGGCAAGGCGATGAATCAACCGTCGACGTCGAATCCGGCGTCCGTCGCCGCCCTCTCGCCGGCGGATCCGGCGGAGCTCTGACGTGGCCGACCGTCGATGGTCCGTTGGGAGTGTCTTGGGAGGAGGCAGAGGCTTATGCGAGACGATTCTATCTTTGGGGTTTCGCTCTTCTGCCATTGTTGTGGGCCGTCAATTGCTTCTACTTCTGGCCTCTTATCTTCTCAAAGGGATCGAGTTCGCCTCCTTCGCGTAATCGGATTCGTCCCTGTAAGTTTCTGATTTCTTGTTATGGACCTTACAGATTTTGATTTTGATTTTGTTGTGTGAATGCTTCGGTTAACTCAATTAACGAGAGAAATCGATCAATTAGGTGCTTTGATTATCCCCAATAAACCTTACTTTTCGCAAATATGCGCTGACATTAAGCTTGAATTTTGATTTTTATCAAAGGAATGTTTTATTCAATCTGTCAGACACACAAGTCATGTAATCAATCAATTAATCAGAGAATATATATTTGCATGTATGATACCCATTATATTGATTCAGTGACAAATGCATGCCATATCTGAATTTGTTCTGTATTATTACATCCGTTCCCTTTTTTATTAGAAGCTTAATTTCTCTAGCGCGCTATTACTGCTTACAGTAACAGAAATTGAACGACATTCAGATGCATGATAAATGGATTAAATGCAAATGTTTTGTTTATACTAAATAAGTATGAAAGCATGTATATAAAAATGCAGATGTGGTGCGGTCGGGCATAGGATTCATGATATTTGCAGTGGTTTTGTCGACATGGGCCATCACATTTGCGACAGGTGGCGAGGCTCTTTTCGGCCCGACATGGAACGAACTTGTCATGTACAATCTTTCTGATAAATTAGGCCTCACTGGCTTGATGTAATCTAATGTAAATCCATTTTACTCTTTTTTTTTTTGAACCTTTCTTTTTCGGTTTTTTTATTTTGTGTCTAGATAATGAACTATCGAATTGTCTTTCTTGCTGATAAATTTGAGATATTGGTCAGTGCTTGTGAATTATTATTTATTGGTTTAAAATATTATTTTTTTCAGATATATATCGGCTTTTCGGTTTATGAAGAGCTTATTTTCATTATTCAAGCATTATCTGCAATTATAACTCATTGTCAACTATGCACGTCTTGTATTTTGAACTATTTTATAAATTATAATAACTGAATGTGCTCACCATTTCCAGTGGTGTATAAATTAGGCAAGTCTAAAATGAAGAATGCATTCCATTCCATGTAGACAACAACCACTATAAGATAAATCTTTGTTTTTCTTTTAAAGATGCAATACACTTAATATTTTCTCCCTTTAATTAAGTTAGAAAGATTCCATACACAAATGGAGTCTGCTATTTCCTCTGTACTAAGCAACTTAGGAACCCTTGCCTTATCTGAAGCCAAATTCCTCGCCGATGTTCCCAACAAAATTAAATCCATAGAACACAAGTTGCGAGCGATCCAAATTTACCTGAAAGATGCAGACGAGAGCAAACCAGAATCAGAAGATCATCTGACAGTGAACTTACGATGCGAGATGAAAGATGTGGCATTTCGAACCGAGAACGTGATTGAGAAGATCGTCTGGATGGAGAGACGGCGAAATCGGAGGAGAGGCTTCGTTGGGGCTATGTCGAGGTACGCGCACGCTCCTTCTGATCTTAAAACTCTGCATGAAGCTGGTGCAGAGATCGATCAGATCAATCTCACGATTCCTGAGATATCTGAAATAACAAAAACTCTTAGTGGTATGACTTCTAGTTCAGGAGAAGGCAGTACTACTAAGAGCCACCTTGACTCTGAGGTTCAAGGGTTGCCAGACGACCAGATGACTTCAATACCTATTGAAGAAGATCATGTGGTCGGTTTCGATCGAGAAATCGCCAAAATTGTAAAAGAGCTATGCGTCCAATGAACAAACAACTCTCTGCTGTTTCTATCGTGGGGATGGGCGGTCTAGGCAAGTCCACCCTCGCTAGAAAAGTTTTTACCCACCTTAACGTTAAACAAGATTTCCTTACATGTGTTTGGTTAACAGTTTCTCAAAATTATAAAATTGGTAATTAGTGAAAGAAATTTTGCGAAACACAATTAAAATTGAAAAAAGTATATTAGAAAACATGGGAGAAGATGAAGCAAGAAATAAGCTTTTCGACTCCCTCAAAGAAGAGAGGTACTTGATTGTACTAGATGATATTTGGTCAACTTCATTTTGGAACGAAATAAATTGTAATAATAAATTATTTCCTGATACGAATAATGGGAGTAGAATTATTCTTACCACACAAAATAAAGAAGTCGCTAAGTGTGCTAACATAAGAAATTATATACACGAGCTAGGAGCACTAGATAATGAGAAAAGTTGGGAACTTCCTAGGAGGAAGGCTTTCCCCTCGTACCAAATAATTGATGAAAGCACAAAAAATGAGTTAGAGAGTTTAGGGAGACAACTCGCGCAACAATGTAATGGTCTTCCTCTTGCTCTAGTTGTTTTGGGGGGATATTTGTCATGTCATCTCGATGAACATACTTGGTCGACAATGGTAAATGCTGTTGATTGGGCAGACACAAGCTCAAATCTAGTAGTTGTCTCAGAAATCTTGGCCCATAGTTATCATGATTTACCGAGTGAACTGAAACCGTGTTTCCTGTACCTAACTGCTTTCCCAGAAGATTATGTTATTAATGTTTCCAAGTTAATCAAGTTGTGCATAGCAGAAGGTTTTATTTCTCCCAATCAGAAGTACATGAGAGAAAAAATCGCAAGAATGTACATTGACAAATTATGCGAAAGGGGCTTGGTGCAAGTTGTAGGTAAGAGCAAAGCTCATGGATGGATCAATGGGATCAAAATTCATTTCTTACGCGATTGGGGTATTGAGAAAGCTAGAAGAGATGGGTTTCTCAATGTATGGCGAGCTGGTGATCAGGCAGCTCCTTCGGAAAATACCACGATTTATCGTGCAGCTCTTCATGGCTTCTATGACGAGGAGCTCCGCATGTATGTGCCGAATTTGCGCACCATGCTTGTGTTTGATTTACCTGAAAAGGATCCAACCTTCCATGGATTGAACTTTTTACGAGTTTTAGATCTTAACGGGATATATTGGATAACAAAATTACCTCCATCTATAGATCGTATGATCCACATAAGGTATCTAGGCCTAGTAGATTGTTTTATGATCGAACTTCCCTCCAACATTGGGAACTTGTTTAACCTGCAAACACTTGATACGCGCGAAACTGATATAGATGATCTTCCCGATTCATTTTGGTCTATACCGGCACTTAGGCATGTAAAAATTGATACAGTGCATTATTCCAAAACCCCGAAATTCGGGGATCAAAAGGGCTTACAGACACTCTCATTGGAAATTGAGACGTCCCACAAGAGTGTCGCAGATGGATTAGTTCGATGGTTGGAAAAAATGAACCTATCTTATGAAGTAATGCCTGTGATAGTAGTTTGTTTCCACCAAACCTCACAAAGCTCCACTTATCCGAAACGTGCTTATCGCAAGATCCAATCCCGGTGCTAGAGAAGCTTCCGAAGCTCGTGGTGCTCGTACTGTGGGATGTATACGACGGCACAAGCCTCTATTACTCACAAGATGGTTTTTCGAAACTGAAAGATTTAACATTGGGCAAATTACATAACGTCAAACAATGGAAGATTGAGCGGGGAGCTATGTCTAGGCTAAATTCTTTGTCCCTCTTTGAGTTTGGCGAGGTGTCGATAGAAATGCTAGAGGAGCTCCAACAGCTAACCTCCCTGATGGTGCTACGTTTGAGGAATACTTCCAAGTGTCCCATCGATTATCTTAAGAAATTCGAGGAGAATGGTTGCAAGATGGTCCAAGATTCCTTAAGGTAATATCATTCATGCTCTAATGTTTGACTTTCAATACTAAACATCATCATATTAAATATTTTTTTTTTTGAGACAACATCATATTAAATTTTACTGGGTCTAATTCAACAGGTCGGATATTTCGGATAGTTCTGGTGAAGAAGTTTAATTCCGATGAAGAAGTCGTGTGAGCGAGTCGGTATGGATTGAAGTGAAGTGACTGTAAGATTGAGTGTTTTTTCGGTGAAGAGTGAAGCAAATTGGTATGATTTTAAGATTTCCATGTTTTCAATTGTTTCCACTTGAAGCAATTCCTTTGCTGTTTTCGTGAGAATCGTTGTGATGGTTTGAAGGAGCAAACAAATTGCTTGTTGCTGGTGTGATCCCAATTATTTTGATATTTTGTGTGTGTGTCTGCTCGATTTGTATTTCTTTTTCAATTTGTTGTGTAAAGAGTACTCTATATTTAGTTGAAACTAGACAAGCATATTATACATTACAAGTGCAAAAAAAAAAAGGGTGAAGGATCCTTTATTTCAAAAACAACACAGACTTTATTTCAAACATATTTGTCATAACTAAATATATACATTTAGGGTGAAGGATCCTTTCCAAAACCCATCAAAGCATGAGTGAAAAGCATAGAGCCCCTTCTTGTCATTTCTGCAACACGACCCATTAATGGAAAGTTGACAGTATCTTTGTTCTTTAGTGGCTTCTTATCCCACCTGTCATATGTCATTTTATTTTTAATTGGATTACTTGATATATTACTTGTTTATAGTTTTTCTAAGAAAAATTTAATGTTCCTTCAGCAAGTAAAAGTAAATAAAAAAGAAAACGAACTAACCAATCTTCATGACGGATGACTTTTCCTTCTTCCACATTTAGTCTAATAAGACTTATCATATCTATGCTTCTTCCAAATATCTTGTAGTATTGCTTGTTATCTATTAGGATCTATTACACAAACAGAATAATTAAAAGTAATTAAATTGCAATTTTCTATCTTGAGATTTGAATTGGAGGTAACAAAATCGAAATTTTGAGATAAAAATAACTTCGCCAAAAAGAGGAAAAAAACTGACCTCCAATTTTCCTGGTGCAATTACATTCTCTTGCACGGTGTATTCCACAATTCTAGATTCACTGAACAACTGTTAACACAAAAGAAAAAAAGTAAGTAACAATTTAAAAATATAACAAAAGTTATAGATATACATACTAAAAATATAAACAAACATTTACAATACGTATGTCATATGTGCTATAAATATAACAGAAACAAACCTTGGGAATAGAATAAAATGCTGATTTTATCTGACTTACCCTGCAAAATGAAATGCACAAATTTACTAATTAGAGCAACATAAGAAAAAAAAAATACAGTTTTTCACCATGCAAATTGTAACAAATTAAATCTTCAAATCAAGGATTGGATTATACATACCCGTTAGCACGCATTAGAGGGTCCTCAAATGTAGCATTTGATGCGTAAATTTCAAAATCTTTAGCCGTTGCACAAGATCCATATCTAATTAATAAAACATAAATTATAAAAAGTAAGTAAACATAAATTACATGTTTTGAGCACAAGAGATTTTTATTACATGTTCTGAGAATCTTATCTAATTCTGTTTGTATGCATGAAATATTCCTAATGTAAATAAGTAAATTGTAAGAACAAATAAAAGGAAATCATGTGAAAAAAGACTGACAAGTTGAGGAGGTGAGGCATGATAAGCTCAGTGATGCCTCGCTCTGTTTTTGCACTTGGACCCTCCATTTTCTGTTGATTTGATTTCACTGAGTAATTTTCTGACCGAGAGAAAGCTCTCGACAGAGGAATATAGAAAGTAGTGTTGTTGTTTGATTTAACTTTTATGTCTAGCACTAAACGCCTGGACATCAACATTTTTTCATCTTCTGTTATCCTAAATTGAATTTAGTAGAGGTTTGGGAATACGTGGCAAAATAAGTGACATTGCTGATTCATGGCTTGAAACCTGTCCACGTTTCAAGTTTGATCTTTCTCTAATACTTTTCTATTCCTTGTTAGAAAAAAGAAAAAGAAAAGAAAGAATACTTTTCATTTGTGCATGTTTGATCTGACTATTGTTGTAAGTATATAAAGAATAAGATGAGATGGAATATCACAAAGAGCACCCGTGGCCTAATGGATAAGGCGTCTGACTTCTAATCAGGCGATTGTGGGTTCGAGTCCCACCGGGTGTGTTGTCAACTTTTTTCTCGTTACGATTTTAAAATGGGCCGGGCCGTAACTATAACAGTCTAAAGCCCAATGGGCAATTTTCTTTTCTTGTAAGGAAGCTTACTTTATTCTTCCGTCTGGTCTTCTTTTGTATGCTCACTGTTGATTCAACGAACGAACGAACGGAAGCTTCTTTCTTTTTGCCTCTTTCTCTTGAGTGAGTGCCAATTCTCTCTCTTCACACGCAAGGCCAACCAGAGTTTTTTGTTCCCAGGTTTGTGTTTAATTCTTCAATTAGTGCAAAATTTTGGTTTAGGTTCGTTTTTTTACTTGGATTTCTCTTCTGTTAACTGTTGAAATAATCCTCATTCATCCCATCGCTGCTTGTCAGCAGTGGTCTCCTTTTACTTTTTTCTAATCGGAGCAGGTAAGAAGTGAGTTTAACACTCTCCTTGAATTGATTCTTTTTATTCTATTTGTTTATTTTACTACATATTAGTTAAGACTGGTGCCGTAATTTGGGTCCCCAATTTGATATTGGTAGCTAGCAGCAGTATAGTCATTGTAAAATTAGAATTGTGAGAATTGAGTTAATTAACGACTTACTGCTATTTTTATATCCAGTAAGCAAAGCTACAAGCAAGAGAAAAATGTGGCATGGAAAATCACATCATGTACATGACATGCGTAACGCAATACCCGACAATTTCACCTCTGTCGACCAGGTTAGTTCTCACTCCCATTTAATCCAACAAATCAGAATTATCACAATTTCTTACTTCTATTTAATTCCTATTAACACCTAATCACTTTATATAAGGTAATAAATGCGCTGAGAGAATCAGGTCTGGAATCCTCAAACCTAATCCTCGCAATGGACTTCACAAAAAGCAACGAATGGACGGGCCGACGCTGTTTCAACCGAAAAAGTCTCCACTTTATATCCAACTCATCATCACAAAAAAATCCGTACGAGCAAGCCATTTCTATTATCGGCCGGACTTTATCGCCTTTCGATGAGGATAATCTGATTCCTTGCTTCGGTTTTGGAGATTCCACTACGCACGATCACTCTGTTTTTGGGTTTTTTGAGGATTTGAGGCCTTGTCAAGGATTTGAGGAAGTGTTAGAGAGATATCGCTTAATTGTTCCTCATCTCAATCTCTCAGGTCTGATTTTTGTTACTTTTTTTTTTGGTAATTGTGAAGTTCTTTTTTTTTATAATTATTTTTTTGTGAAATAATGAAGGGCCAACGTCATTTGCACCGGTGATAAATGCTGCGATTTCGATTGTGGAGAAAAGCTGGCAGTATCATGTGCTTGTCATTATTGCTGACGGTCAGGTAATAAAACAGAGATAAATATTTAAATATCCCAATATTGTACTCTATTTGGAAAATTAATGAGCTAGTTGTATTGTAAAGTATAGGTGACTGGAAATACAAAAGGGGGTGATGGGAAGTTGAGTCCTCAAGAAGAAGCAACCATAGATGCGATTGTCACTGCCAGGTATGATTATTATTATTCTAATTAATTATGCATATAATAAAATGTTTTGATAGTTATTTAATGAAAAATGCAGCAATTATCCGCTTTCGATAGTGATGGTAGGAGTAGGAGACGGGCCGTGGGACGCGATGCAGCATTTTGACGATTGCATCCCTCAAAGATCTTTCGATAACTTTCAGGTCCTCCACCTCTCATATTTGAATTAATTACCTCTTTGTTGTTTTGAATTATAAAAACTGGGTTTGTTGGCTGAGCAGTTTGTGAACTTCACAAAGATAATGTCGTCGAATATGGACATGTCCAAAAAGGAAGCAGCGTTTGCCCTTTCTGCTCTCATGGAAATGCCAATTCAATTTAGAGCGACTCAAAGACTCCAACCCCCACAGTAACTAAAAATAAAATAAAATAAAACAAAATAAAATCATGCATTTGTTCGTTACATTAGATGATCCAAACATTGTTGTTTGATAAATTAAACAAACAGAAACAGAAAACAACATGCGCCAAAGATTTTACCGCCGCCAAGCCAAGTCATTGAAATTGACAATGCAGCAAGTGCGCCTCCTTTGAATGCAACTAGAGGGTCAATTGACGATAATGCCCCTGTTGAACAGGTTCTTCTTTTTCCCCTTCTATTTTTTCTTTCTTTTGGATAGATAAATCTAATATTAATATGGTATTCTTGTGAAGGTTTGCCCTATATGCCTCACAAATCCGAAAGATATGGCATTCCAATGCGGTCATTTGGTAAGCCATTTTATTTTATCTGTCTTTTAATTATGTGGGTGTCTGAAATTGATTCTCTCTAATATTTTCTTTTTCTTTCTTTTTCATTAAAAGACTTGCAAGGATTGTGGTTCAACGCTTGGGACGTGCCCTATATGCCGTGCAGAGATAAAGATGCGTGTGAGATTGTACTCTTAGTACCGATAAAAATGTGTGAACATCAATTAATTAAATACTTCGTTTTGTCAATTATTCGGACATTTAGGGCTTGTTATGTATTTAATTGTTGCAAAGAGAATAAATAAAGATGTGTACTTGTGTATCTTTTTATTTTGAGTTAGGTGTGCTTGTATATCTTGTACTATAGATTTTAATTTTTTTAAGAGAACTGAGGGTGGCACAAAATGTAAAACCTATAAATTTCATTGACACTCGATTATTTTTTGGTCATGATGATGCACCATCTGTCTGGGGCCCGGATTTGTCGTACATGCAAAATATCATTTTTTTAGATTCTCTAAAACCATAAAAAAAAATAAAAGGCTAATACATGCAATATAAATATTTTTTTATTTTCTCCAAACCCAATATAATGAAGACAAATACATGCAAATTTCTCAATTTTATTAAATTTTCACAAAATCGGAAAAATTTAATTCTAATACATGCAAAATAATAATTTCTTAATTTTTTCTCAATATTCCAAAATATAGAGGTAAATGCATTAGAAGTTTTCACTTTTTTAATATTTGCTCGAAACCCCATAAAAAATGAAGGCTAATATATTTATTGAAGAGTACATTTTTTATATAAAGAAAAGCATTTATGTGATTCATCATTTATTGAAGAGAATTATCGGCAGCATAAATTATATCTATAAAAGGAAAAGAAAGAAAGAAAGAAAGAAAGAAAGAAAAGCTAAAAAACTAATTGCAATTGGCAAGAGGAAACAACTGACTAAAAAATGAGGCAGAAAAAATAATAATCTGCAGCCCAATAAACAAATTGAGCCCAGCATCCGTCTTTATCCTAAAGTGGAGTTGGTGAAAAGACCAAAATGCCCCCTCGACTCGCCACTCTCTTGACTCTCCTCCCGCAATCTCGCCATTTTGAATTCAAAAGAAAAGAAAATAAAAGATGCTTGTTGTTTATTCATCTCAACAATAAAAAATTAGGGAAAAACACATCTGCCAAAATAAATAATACAAAAAATAATGGTCAAAATTTACCTTAACATAAAAAATACATAGTGCTCAAGTTATCTTATAAATCAAAATCAACTCATTACTAGTACATAATAGCCGCTCAAAAAACATAATTTAACACAAATAAATACCTAAATTACAAAAACAAAACTCCCAAAAATAAACCAGGGGCATTTCAGTCATTTATCACCCCTTTGGAAATCCACTCCCTGAATATTTTTCTTAATGGACCTAATTTTGGCCGATATTTCATACTTCTGCTTAAATTTCGGATCATTTTCTCTCTCGTTCGGATCTGCTGTGGGCTCATCCCATGCGGCTTCCTGTGTAGCCTCTTTCTTTTCATTCTTAGAGCCGGTTTTATTAGATTTGTTCCTCAGATAAGCCGCACTCCTGTTTAAAAGGAAACGTTATGAGAATTTAGACTTGTACACATAAAAACCTTAAAATTACAAAAATTTTAAAACCCCTGTATTCTTCTTAAATTTATAAATAAAACTCTCTAACTTTTGGAAGAACAAAAAAAAATTCCTTTTAACTTTCTATTTTCCAAAAAAATACCCCTAACTTCCAAAGTTCCAAAAACCTGTCAACTTTAACTTCTACTTTAAAAAAACTTACATAGTATTAAAAGAATATATAAATAATAAATATTATGTGAAAACGCTTTTCAAATTATTTCTCTATTATTTCAAATGAATCAGTTTTTTCTAAAACAAAACATTACAAAGTTCCTGGGTTTTTCAAAAACTCCCCTTAAAAACAACAAAAATAAAATAATAATTTAACATAACGTACCTTTTGTACTGAGGATCGGTCGGATCGAGCGCAAACAAATGCGAACTGAACATCTTCGCAAACCTCGGATCCTCACTCGCATCCATTTCCGGAACCTTCTCTTTTGTCTCTTCCTCCTCTTTTTCCTTCTTTCCCTTTTTGCCCTTCTTCTTGTCTTTCTTTTTCTTCATATTATACCCTTTTTTCTTATTCTCGTTATTTTTCTCCGTATCCTCTGCTAAAAGTAGTTCTAGCTCGGCTCGGCTCGCCTCTCTTTCTCTCTCTAGAGACAATTTCTCATTATCTCTCTCTTTCTCTTTCTCTCTCTTCTTTCCTTTGTCTTTTCCCTTACCTTTCTTCTCTTCCATAAAGAAATCATCATCATCATTACTATCACTATTATAATCATCACTATTACTATCATCATTATTAATTTGGGACATTTTGAGGGCTTGTTTTTTCTCTCTCTTCTTCCTCAAAACAGACTCCCAGACCGTCTCCTCCTTCCCTTTCTCTCTCTTGTCAGAAATCTTCCTGCTCAGCGCCTCGAGATCCGTGTTGAACGTGACCTCCATGTCTCCCTTTTCCTTTTCCTTTTCCTTTTCCTCTTCTTTTTCGTCTTCTGATTCTCCTTCATCAGAATCCGGGATTTCATTTCCCGGTTTTAGGAGAGAGAGGAATTTCTCTCTTGCTGCTTTCTTCTTTGATTCTTGTTCTTTCTCGTCTTCGCTCGAATCAGAAGAAGCCAAATATATATTCAACTCATCCAGCTTCAAAAAAATACAAAATAAATAAATAAATAAACAAATAATAATAATACATGTACCGAATTATTCACTTAGTAAAAAGAGAAAATTTAAAAATTAAATCACAAAACATATAAAAAGTAAATAAATAAAGCATACTTTTATTTTTTCATAAAAATATTTATCAAAAAAGTCCCGTGTTCACAAAACTAGTTTCCAAAAAAAAAAACATATTTCAAAAAGTTCATTTTAAAAATAAAAAATTTCCACAAAACGTGCCACATCAACTAGTCATTAGAGAACGAATGGAAAACTAACAGAGCGACTTATTTGGACAAATTCACCCATAAAAAATCAATTAATAAAGGGAAATTTACAAATAACCCCCTAACTTTTCTCAATATTACAAAAAAACCCCTATATTTTCTGATTTACAAAAAAAACCCTATGATAAACTTTTCATTTACAAAAAACCCCCTCCATCCACTTTTCCATCCATTTATTAGTTAAACTTTTCGAAATTCCCATTTTGCCCCTATGATAAAATATTTTTCTTAAAAAAAATTATGAAAATATATTTTCTGAAAAAAAAACTTCTTAGAAAAAAAAAATTGAAAAAAAAATTATAAAATAATAATTAAGTAATAAAATAGTACCTGATCGAGATTGAAATTACGCCTCAAGACCTTGTTCCTGTCGGACTTGTCGTCCTCCCAGGTCAGCTTCACCTTGCTGTGCTGCAGCGCCCGCGTCTCGAAGTCCGGCTCCTTGTACCCAGCCGCCACCTGGCCAACAAAACAAAAAAGTCAAATTTTACTTACTGGTAAACGAAACATGATATGATGGTAAATGAAATAGTATAATGCGATAACCAAGTGAAATTTGCAAAATGGTCCTGCGTTATGCCGAAATTACAAAAATGGCCCTGCAGTGCATTATTGGAAAGTGTTAAAAAAAAGCCCCTACAGTTAGTTACGAGTTAACACGCCAGTTTTCGTACTTTAATTGCTTAAGAAAAATATTATAACATTAGCTAACATTTCTCTCTCTCTCTCTCCTGAGATTTTTCTTAAATATTAACTAACTCATAACTAACAGTAGGGGCCTTTTCGCAATTTTCAACAATGCAGGGACATTTCTTGTAATTTTTGTGAATTTACAGAAAAACAATTACCTCGGTCGCAACATCACGAGGCGGGTTGTTGAACTCCATCGAGTCAGGAATGAATCGCAAGTCAAACACGTTTGACGTGTCTAAAAACTCGGTTTTGTCTAGCGTGTTGTATATGTGGTTCGCTGTGGAACTCGAATCGCACACCACAACCGCGTAATAATACCTAGAGAGAGAAAAAAAATATGGATATTATTTATGTATGTGGGAACGTTGCAAAAACGTCCATGTGCTGTCTCTGAATTGCAAAAAAGTCCCTGCCTTGTGATAATTGCAAAAGATTATACATTCTTAGGTAAGTGATTGTAGTGAGTTGACTGACGGTGTTAAGAATTAACTAAAGTGAGGGACTAAGATTTGAATTTGTTAAGAATGTAGGGTGTTTTCGCAATTTTTAATAAGGCAGGGGCTTTTTTGTAATTAAGGGATAATACAGGGTCTTTTTTGCAAATGCGTTTGATGTGTCTAAAAACTCGGTTTTGTCTAGAGTGTTGTATATGTGGTTCGCTGTGGAACTCGAAGTAGGGTCTTTATTGCAATTGTTAACAAGACAGGAGTCTTTTTTCCGATTTAGGGATAACTCGAGGTATTTTTTTGCAAATTTCCCTTAAGAAAGTTAATTGAATAGTACCTAAGTTTATTTAGCTCATACGCACGAAGTTTCTCGTTCACTTCATCATCGTCCTCGTCCTCCTCCTCACTGCTTACATCATCACTGACATCATCTTCCTCCTCATCGCTGACATCGTCGTCATTGCTGACATCATCCATATCGTCCTCCATTTCTTCCTCACCACCACTCATACCGTCATCATTCATTTCTTCCTCATCCTCACTCATATCATCACTTACATCATCACCCATATTATTATTAATATTACCATCATTATCATTATTATTATCATTATTTAAATCCATTAAAGCGCCAGGCCCCTTACTCCCCTCGATCTCCATGCACTTCATCCCGAACTCCGACGGATAAACCGTCACGCTCTCCACCCTCCCGCCCTGAGGTAAGCATGACGTCATCACCACATACAAATCCACCGCCTGGCCAAACCACACAACAACCAATTAATCAATTAATTAATATTAAATTATGATTAAATTAGGGATTATTTGTTTACCTTGATGTGGTCCCAGTCCATGTTGACGATCGCGAGTCTGTGAGTCTCTTTTTCGATTGTGGGTGTGTCTTCATGATCCGCCATTAAATAGTTGGAAATATCGTGATTTCCCAAATTCTACAATAAAGAAATTAATAAATAAATAAAATAAATTATACTCATTAAATAAGCTGAATTAATTAATTAGTATTTTAATAATTACCTGATCGTCATCTTCATATTCATCCTCTGAACTGCTTTCATCATCACTCGAACTGCTGACATCATCATCACTTCCCGACTCATCACTTTCTCTGTCTAACTTCTCTTCTCTCTCCTCTTCTTCCTTTTCTCTCTCCTTTTTATCTTTATTGAGATAATAATGCGACATTAAACCCTTTCCCTTTTCGTCCTTTTTGGGTTTTCCCCTCTTATCGACAGGAGCCGAAGAGCCGGCGAAATCTTTGTTCTCAAACATTTTGGAGAATCGCGAATCGATTTCGATTTTGGAGTCTTTCTTCTTCATTCTTCTGAACATTGGGTCGTGCAGAGACGAAGAAAATCGAGAGTCTGTTATTGTTTTATCTTTTTCATTGTAAGATTCTTGTTGTTGGTCTTCATTGAATTTCTGTTTCTTTTCATTCTTGGTGTTGTTCTTCTTCTGCTTTTTGTCTGTATGAGTAACCAATTACTTAATCTTTTTTTAGAAAATTTGTGAATTACAGGGTTAAAAGTCAGTATAAAAAAAGGGAAAAAATAGTGCACCTGTGTTGTTAATAGTATCATTATCGCTCACTTGATTCAATTCTGATGAAGAATCAAGCTTACGCTTCTTGGTCTTCTTAGAAGGTTCAGATTTTACCACTTCGAATTTACCATCCCTCTTCATATTCTTCTTATTCTTCTTCTCCTCCTCTTTACTCATATTCTTCTTCTTCTTGGTATTTTTCTTTTGCTCGATTCCGGCCGGCGGAGCCATGACGGCGGCGCAAGAGGAGAGAGAGAGAGAGGATTTAGGAGAAGGGTTTAAGAGGGTTGAGAATGGATCAGAATAAAGTCTATAATTGGGTTATGTTTTTATTGTTTTATTGGGCTGGGCTTGCTTTTATCATGGGCCGTGAAATTTATTGTTTTGATCAATTGAAGATGTATATATGTATGGATCATCCATGAAAGTAGCTTGGCATGTTTGATTTTAGGTATTTTGGGATATTTTATGAAGGAAAAGCTCACTTTTGCACCTCCAATTTTTTATTTAAATATCGGAGGATTTAGGAGAAGGGTTTAAAGAGGATTGAGAATTGAGATCAGAATAAAGTTTATAACTGGGTTATGTTTTTTTGTTTATTGGGCTGGGCTTGATTTTATCATAGCCGTGAGATTATTGTTTGATCAATTGACGATCTTATAATTAACGGTCCAATCTTATAATTACCATTATATCCCTAAATTTAGTTAATGAATTAGATTTCATATTAAAAATTTATTTGATGATCTCTCTCTCTCTCTCTCTCTCTTTATCTATCTATCTCTCTCTTCATGATTGAATTTCATATATAAACAAAAATAATCTTCACTTCAATTTGTTAGTCAAAATAATTTGACACGAGAGAAAAAATTATTCAAAAAAATAATCAATTCATTTCTCTCATATCAAATTCTTTTGACTTCAAATTAAAGAATTTTTTTTGCTTATATATAAATCTAAATCATGAAGAGAGAGAGAGAGAGAGAGAGAGAGAGAGAGAGATGTTTAATATGAATATAATTCATGAAATGAATTTAGAGACATAATGGTAATTATAAGATTGGACCGTTAATTTTAATGGAAAAAATAGATGGTGTTAAGTTTTGAGTAAATTTAAAGGCAAATTTGATATATTAAATTTTTGTAATGGCAAATATGATATTTTAGATTTTGTAATGGCATATATGATATTTTTAAGTTTTTATGATGGCAAATATGATATTCAAGTTTTTATAATGGCAAATATGATATTTTGAGTTTTTGTAGTGGCATATATGAAATTATCCCTAATTTTTATTATCAAGGGTTGGTAATTAAGGCCCAAATTCATTTTTTTCTTGGCCCATGAGGATGGTTTCCTGGGCCGGAGAGGTGGCGACTTCTGATTGACTGTTTACGGATAAAGCGCATCTGACTTGCAGTTTTATATAAGATAGAAAAATATATAAAAACTGTATTGGCCCATGGGCTAACACAACCATACAACCCACTTGGCCTTTACAAACAACTTATTTTCATATGCTTCAGGATCCCTACAAACAATCCCCCTCCTATCTCCACTCATAACCATCACCAAAAGCCTCAACATCCGACATGTCCACCTTACACTCCTCCAATTCCCAATAGCAAAACAACGTAAATTTTCTACTTACCAACATATCAACCAAAATCTCAAAACCAGAAAACAAGAAAAAAATAAGTTCGATATTCACAACGAGAAGGACGGAGTTGAGTCGACGAGCGCAGAGATGGATCCAGACCAACCCAATCTGGATGAATACCTCCCGCCTGACTCAATCCACTACACTTCTTCCTTTAAAAACCTCAATCTGTCATATTTCCATCTTTTTCTCCCTGATTCTTCTTGTGATCAGTCTTTTTTCATTTGTTTGATTCAATTTTATGTTTCGGGAGGGATTGATATTTCGCCTACTTTAAGCCAAGCTGTTGGAGATATTGTGGATGTGAGCTCCAATTTAGTTCATTTTCGTAATTTTGAGTCAATTAGATTGGTTTCATTGCAATTACTACACTGTTATGTTATGTTCAAAAAGGTTTTTTTTATTATTTTTTCAACCATATAGTTATTTACTGCTACGATTATATCAATTATGTAGTATTAATACTTTTTAATCTAATGTGCATGCCTGAACATGATTCTTGCTGGGCTGTGCAATATGCCTTCTTACGATTAAATACAACGTGATTTTTGCTAATGCCTTCTCTAGGTTTGTTCACAGGTAGAAATCATAAGCATTTCGGACAAGACTTTTCCTGATTCTGTTGAATCTGGAAGCAAAATGATAGTTACATTCTCAATGCAAAAAGCAGCAAGATGACACAGGTACTCACTAGTTATATTTTTAGAAGATTAGTAATTCTAAAAAATAAGTATCGTAAACTAAAATTACAATATGAAAACCTCCTAATATAAAATACGGAAAAATAAACAAATACATCATTTCACTCTTAAGTATTTCCCAAATTACACCTTAGTTTTATTGAATTGTTATTGCTTGAACAAAATTATAGTTAGATTATTTCCTAAAAAATATTATAGTGAGACTAGAGGCGCACATATAATAAATTTTGGAAATTCGTTTATTACCAATAACAGTATAAGAAATCACTATCTAGGTTTTAATAGCATATATGATAGGTTAATCTTTAATTTAAGCCCTAATCTCATAAATATAATGACCATTAATTATGCCTAAGAACTCCCAACTGATTTGAAATTTTTGCATGCGTTTGATTGTAGAATGTTCTTTTATTGTTCAACTTTACTTGTTCTTTGCCTCATAGGTCGTAAAAGAACGGATTAAACAATACATTAAGTACTATGGAGCTCATTATACCCTGAATTGGTTTGGCCTGGCCTTGCAAATTGGTAAATGAAAAGAACCAACTGATAAGATGGACAATCTCCAATTAATAGGCCTAGGTGCCGTACTTATCACAACAGTAGCATTTGTTGTGGCATTCACGCTGCCAGGAGGTTTTGGTTCAAACGGCTCCTCATTGTTAGGACAGCAATATATTTTTAAAGCATTTATCTTAGCAGACACTTTAGCATTTATTATGTCTGCTTTGTGTGTAACCTTTGTTATTTATGATACTTTAACTTTCAGGAACTATAGTGATCAAAGTGTTATAGGAATCCCATTGGTTCTATTGTCTGTAGGAGTGAAATGTATGGTTTTAGCATTCGGTTTAGGTTTGTATTTGATGCTGGCTCCAATTAGTAAAGAGATCGGCATACTTATCCTTACCTTGATTCTTTTGACGGTTGTGCTGGAGATAGTAATGATCCTAAAACCCTTCAGGTATTCGCGATATGGTTGGAGATTGGTCCAGAGTGTTTCTTGCCCTGGGATTTTCTCTGGTTCCTTTTTCTGTTGTGCCGTTCTCTTCATATTTCTCTTTGCCTTACTCTCTTGAGAAGGGCAATATATGTCACTAGCTTTTCATTGTGCTTTCTATCTTGTTGCATCTTGCATCAAGTTTGTATCATTTTTTTATTTTCTTCGGCTGGCATTTGATTTATAAAATGTATTATTTGTTGTAACGGACAATATTTGATTTTTCATGTCTAGAAGTTATTGTTGTTATGTTGTATCACTGTAATAAACCATCTATTTAATTTATATTATGTTGGAATTTCGTGAGATTTTGTGATCAATTTATTATTGACGTCCTCCCTCTTTATATAGCATTCATTCAGTCCGCTTTTCCAGAACCATGGAATGGATATATATTTCAACCCTTCAAAAATGACCTAAATCATGCTTGGAAAAATGGAGATGTTGTGGACAAATTTTCTCTCTTGGGACTTTTCTCAAATACCTTGTGTGTTATATTTTGTGTTAAACTGAAGGAAGCAATTAAACATCACAAATCAACCTGATTGATTCACACTAATAAGAAATGGATAAACAAACACACCACAAAGAAACACAAGAATCAAGGAACACTTCTTAATATCATTAACTCCGCACCATACTGATTTTAATAAAATACAAAAATATAAACTTTCTGGGTTTTGATACAAATAAAACCCTATGATACATTCATCACCTTACTGTGGATCACGCATCTAGAGAGATCTCGCTAGAACAAGGAAAACTAACCGATTGAAGAAGATTTTCACCATACAGGTCGTACCAAACAGATGATATGTGAGATCTCTATCTCCCTCTACTTTGGTTAGTAGACCGGATCGTTCTTTGCTTCTTCTCCTCTCTTTTACTTCTTCCTTTTTCTTTCTCCTTTTCTTTTTCCTTCTCCGTGCAAGAAATGGAGCCTCTCTTTTTTACGTTTTGGTCACCGGAGAAGAGTTGGTAATTAAGGCCCAAATTCATTTCTTTTTCTTAGCCAATGAGGATGGTTTCCTGTGTAACGTAGCAGCTGGCCTTTATTATTTAGGGCTGGAGATGTGACGACTTCTGATTGGCTGTTGACGGATAAAGCTCATCTGAGGTGGCAGTTTTATATGGATGAGTTGGCAACACTCTAAGAGGGTTACAATGGAAGGATAAAATTAAAAACATTAAAGTAGATATTTCAAAATGGGCCTCCAGTAACTCTTTTAACCCTACTAAAAGGTTGAGCCAATTAAAGGCTCAAATGGAGGTGTCGGAATAGAAGGCTACACTGAACCCAATTCCAGTCAGTGAACAAATGGCCTTGGTGCAATCAGAGTATAATAATTGCCTCTACATAAATTTAGGAGAAGGGTTTAAGAGGGTTGAGGATTGGGTCCAGAATAATGTTTATAATTGGGTTATGTTTTTTTCTTGGGCTGGGCTTGATTTTATCATAGGCCGTGAAATTATTGTTTGATCAGTTGAAGATATATATATATATATATATATATATATATATATATATATATATATATATATATGTATGAATGACCCATAAAAGAAGCTTTATAGTATGTATGATGTATGTATAACACAATCGTTCTAGTCAATATTGTTAGATGTGTCATGTGTGACGTTACAAAATAATCAAACAAGATAATGATATTTTGTTTTATGTTTTGATCTTTTCATGGTAGTTGCGTATGTAGAGATTAAGATTGGTCATGCACTTCAATAAAAGAAAAATATTTTCCCCTGATGGTTACATGGCTCGCCATCTCATATTGTACTTTTTTCTGTTCATTGTAAAATATTTTTATTTGTTATTGTGTAAGGATCAATATTTAACTCTCGTATATGAAGCTTTAGTGCATTTATGATGATCATATTAAAAGCGTAGTATGAGTTTGTTGTGTATTTTGCTTAAATGCCCGTAGGCTTTTGTTTATTTTATTTTATTTTATTTCCTCTTTGTTATGCTTGTAATTGCGGCGTTGGCGCTTTTTCAGCTATTAATAATTACCTACGGGTTTGTAGAAAAAAAGGAAAAACTTCCTTCTTTATATATAATTTTGAGAACTAACGTCATCTCATGTTATTTTTTACCTTATCTCTTTAGGCTAACTTATTGTTCCAAATCATTCAAATTATTTCAATGGTCATATAATAAGGTGTGGACAGATGTAAAATACTGATTGAACATTAACTTGCTCTCCTTTTTTTTTGTTTTTGAATTTTATACAACATTATTTTTGTAAACTAGCACACAAGGACCGGGGGGTGAACAAAACAAGAAAATTGGCTTTTACAAAGTCATGACTGTGCTACATAAGATTGAGTTTATCGGAAATTGAATTCATAATTTTTTGCTTCACATATCATTCAAATGTTTTTATCAATTAGAATATGTGTCATTTAATTAGACGACCTACATGTTAATAATGTCCATGTTAAAACGGTATTTTTCTTTTATGTGTTTTGTAGGGGTACACATGAAACTAGTGCCAGTATATATAAATATGGCTTAAAGAATGAGTAACATAAGTAGGGTGGACGTGCTGTCCAACATCAACAATTTTTTTCTTTTCTTATTTTCATTTTTTTATTTTAAGCTTCATAATAAATTAAGCTTGTGCTCTCAACAACCTGTCCATAAAAATAAAAAACCCCGTGGCTTGCACTCTCAGTTTATAAAAAATAATTATTGATAAATGTCATCATATTTACCCCCAATCTAAAAGTAGATGGTAAGCAAATTAGCAATTGAAATAAGAAATAGGCGAAATTAATCATACCTCGTTATCGTTCCTCCATCTTTGAGCATTTTTATTGTGTTAAATCATCTAAATTTTTGCAGTCGATGAATAATATCAATGTGCAAAAGCAAATCTAGCTAAGCCATTAATTTTATGACTATTATTTTCTTTACACTTTTATGTGGTATTATTTTATGATTATTTTTAATTAAATTTTAAAATGTTACATCATCTTTTATTAATGACATGGATTGTTTTCATTTGATTATTTTATGTTAGAACGGATTCAAACAATGTTTCATCATTTGGGACTATTTAAGATCAGATATTAATTCAATAGAAAATGAATGGTTCACCAATTATCAAAGCACATAATTTTCCTCTCATTCTTAAAAAATGGTGATTTCAATCATGTATTATATTTCTCCTGCTAAAAATCTCACATATAATTTCGTTTGAATTATTTATTGTTCTGAACTCCATATTTGTATAATTCTGGTTTAATTTATTCTCTCACATAAGGATGTCAAAATCAATTATGTATGGAAGTATATGAAAAAATATATATAAGAGATATCTATGAAATATAATGTGTGTTTAGATAATTACATAATTAGGCTTTTAAATATAAGATATACTACGTACGAGATATACAAGTAAAAAAATATGTAAGAAATTAATATGTAAAATAATATATATTTTGATAATTATACATACTCGTAATTAGACTTTTAAAATAGCATATATGATAAAAGAAACAAGTGGTAAAGTAAGTGTTAAGCAATATTGCATGGACACTTCACAAAATCAGTCGTACGCATATCGGACATATGTCCGAATATTTTAATATTTATTAACTTTTGAACACGATTAAGACATGAAAGGACATGACAAGAACACGGCATGACACGTCATGAAAACAGCTCATACACGGCCCAATGTATAAAAACTCAATTTTAATTATTATTTTTCTGATATAAGTCCATTTTCTTTCTCTCTTTATTTATTTATTTTGATAAAAACCATTTTTGCATAAAAGTCTTTCTTTTCAAGTATATATATATTTTTTTTACTAATGACATCAACTCGTGAGTATTGTGTCCAGAGAATTTTCGAGATTGCTATATCGCCATGTCCGTAATCGTATATGATATGACATGCGTGTTCGTGTTCTTGCAAAATAGATGTTAAGTCATTAAGTTTTTTTTCATTTATATCATTTGTCATTATCATTGTCGTAAAAGTGGGGGCCGAATAGGGGGACCAAATGTTAAATTTAAAGGCAAATTATCTTTTGTTTTCTGTTTTTTTTTAACAACTTTAATTTATATATAAACTAGAATCTAGATTTTGGTGGCATTTCAATTGTAACAATTCATGTGACGAATTCCTACAAAAAGAGAATCACTACTGTTTACCAAAGATCAACTTCGGAAAACTGTTTTGTACTATAACAGAATTCATTTCCACACTAAAGAGTTTAATTAGATGACAGCCTAAAAAAGAGTTTAATTAGATAATATAAAAAAATTTGAAATTTTGATCAAAAGACAAAAAAACATTTCATTAGTTCCTAACTTCCTACAGGGATAGGTGCTTACATTCTTGCATTATAATTAATTAATAAGATAAATCTCACAATTTCTTCAATAATTAAGAAAAAGTCAGCCAGCCAACAACTAAGTTCATGAACCATAATATCTTAATGCAAAACCATATATAAATCTAATCAACTACATAATTGGACGCAATTGCAGTCACCAATGGATGAAGAAGAACATGAAGAAATAGATCCCCAGCTCGAAAGGAAGCAAGAAGCAACACCATTAGATCCTAGACTCCTCATAGCAGCCAAAACAAATAACAAAGAACTCTTATCACAACTACTCGACCTGTCTGAACCAACTTACCTCAGCAGAGTCACCTTTACTCGCAACACGGTCCTGCACATCCTGGCTAGTCACGGTCATCATGATATCATCGAAACAATATGCTCCAAAAATATATCATTTCTAGACTCTCGCAATACATTGCTCGAAACACCATTACACCATGCAGCCAGAGCAGGTAACAGCCAGATAGTTTTTATGCTAATCCATTTAATACGTGGCGAAGGAGGTGAAGAGAAGGTGAAGGAATTAGTTAGAGCGAGAAATGCAAACAAAGAGACTGCGATGCACCATGCAGTGCAGGGCGGTCATGCTAATGTAGTTGAGGAGCTGATCTGTGCGGATTTTGGTGTTGCGGGTTTAACGGATGATTTTGGTGTTTCCCCTTTGTATTTGGCGGTTTCGTTGGGGTTCAAGGAGGTGGTGCGATGCTTGATACGAAGAATGCCGGAGGGCGAGGTGTTGAGGGAGTTTTATGAGGGCCCTGATAAACAAACCGCCCTACATATTGCGGTACTTTTGAATATAGGTAATAATAATATAAAATTTTACTAGTATGTAACATTCTTTATAAGAAAATATAAGTGATGAATTGTGCATTCGTGAAAAAGAATTTAATAATATAGTGGCCATTTAAGTACCTCGATTAAGAATGTTATTAATCTCATTCTCCTCTCAATTTTGTATAATATAATATTACCACTAAATTAGACTTGTAGACTACTATTAAAATATTAAAATTAAAATATATATACAATACCCGATGGTATAACACAATCTATTAAATATAGCTCAAATTTGTTTAAATAATAAATATCAACTTTTAAATAAAAAGTCATTTCATTGAAAGAATTTTAGGTCCATGACACCTATTATACACTCCAAATGCAGGAGAAATCGCGGAGCAATTATTGACGTGGAATTCTAAACTCGAGAAAGAAAGTGACACATCTGGCAGAACACCTCTACATTACGCGATATTAACAAAAGATCGAATTATGTTTAACCTTTTGTTAAAACATAGCAATTCTGCTCTTTATATTTCAGATAACAATGGCATGTTTCCTTTGCATATAGCATCCATGACAGAAATTTTTTATATTTTTTCTGATCTTGTTGAAAAATGCCCGGATTATGATGAATTGATCGATAATCAAGGCCGAAATTCTCTCCACCTAGCGATCGAACATAAAAACAAGAAAATTGTTGGGTATATGTGCAAAAGTACGAGGTTTGTAAATATGTTGAATGCGAAGGATCGAGATGGAAATACACCTCTGCATCTAGCTGTGAAGAATAAAAATTTTGACGGCGTAGTTTTTCTTGTTCAAAATGAAAGAGTGCATCTGAACATGGTGAATAAGGATGGATTAACACCTCTTGATCTTGCTTACATGGAAAGCGATTGCGGTTTATATTCTGTTATGGTAAATTCTCTATTTACTTCCGCATTTACCTCTTAAGTTTTGAATAGTGATACTGACAAAAAATAAAAATCTTAAATTAGAATTTATTGAGTATTGAGGCTGAGGCTAAATTTATCATTTTAAATGCTACTTTCCGTTCCAAATAAAATATTTTTGTTTGGATATTATATACCTCTTTTCTGGTAAGTTTATTATTCTTCTCCTTTTTCAGAATACAGAAGGGATAATTCTACATTGTTTACTATGGGCGGGAGCAACCCAAAGCCCATTTCATTGCAATCCAATAACTCAAGCCCAACAAATGAAAGTCACCTCAGAAAAAGCAATAAACAAGCTAGAGAAAATTGCACCAATATTAATCATAAGCTCATTACTTATCGCTTCCATTTCATTCGCCGCAATTCTCAGCATAATCTCAGCCTACAAATCCGATGATCATACTAGCACCAGTACAGCAAAAAGGCTAGCCTTCAGAGGATTCATCATTTTCGACTCTCTAGCATTTTTCTATTCCATAACCTCTGTGAGATTTCTGAGACGTTCTTCATTGACAGTCATAGACACTATGCCGCGTGTTAATTACATAATGAAGAGTGGGAATAATTTAGAAAAGGCGATAGGTTGCCTTATCACATCTTTTTCTTTAGGGGTTTATGTTGTGATGAGTTCGGTCAACGAGTGGATCGCTTTTGTCGTGTGTTTGTTTGGAGTAATTGCGGTTCCATACGGTAGACCACCTTTTTGGAATTTGGTTTTTGTTGCGAGACCGATACAAAGAAGAGCAGGATGGAAAGGACTCGTTATAAGCAAGGGGTACAATGGAAAATCGGTTGTTAAATGTGTGCGTAACGGTTTTCTGTTTAGGGTTTTAACTGACATGTATTTGCCGTTAGTTCTTGGTGTTTTTGTCTTGCTAGTTGCTTTTTTATATAATGTGTTTGGAGCGTAGAGTCTTGAAACAAAGAAGGACCTTTATTTAAGACTTCGAAATGTCGTCTAATTATCTTTTCTTCTTCTAGTATTAAATACAGAATTTCTATCAGAATATATAGTAATTATTTTCTATGTCAACGTTTAGCTCGAAATGTAATTTATTATGCTACTTAATTAATAGAAGTTAGAGCCTCATATAAATTGATTATGAATACCTTTTTTTTTGAATACTTGCTTGAGGATTATGAATGCCTTGTTGACTAACTTAGCCACCGGACAGGCTGACACAATCATATAGGTCTTACATATCTCGCAATCATAAAATCTTCCACACAATCAATAGAAAAATTATGTTTAATCAAAAGTCAACTTCCATCAATTCCAAAGAATCAATTGTTTTGGAAACAACATCCGCTCAGTACATGCGGCCTATGTCGGCTTGACTTTCCTTGCAGCAATTCAAGGCAACAGACGAGTTTTTGAATGAATTTTGCAAGATACTTCATAGACAGACCCGGCCCCAGCTATAGACCCACAAGGCCTGGGCTTGGGGCCTGAAATTCTAAGGGGCTCAATATTAGATTGCAAAATTCATTCAAAAACTCGTCTGTTGCCTTGAATTGCTGCAAGGAAAGTCAAGCCGACATAGGCCGCATGTACTGAGCGGATGTTGTTTCCAAAACAATTGATTCTTTGGAATTGATGGAAGTTGACTTTTGGTTAAACATAATTTTTCTATTGATTGTGTGGAAGATTTTATGATTGCGAGATATGTAGGACCTATATGATTGTGTCAGCCTGTCCGGTGGCTAAGTTAGTCAACAAGGCATTCATAATCCTCAAGCAAGTATTCAAAAAAAAAGGTATTCATAATCAATTTATATGAGGCTCTAACTTCTATTAATTAAGTAGCATAATAAATTACATTTCGAGCTAAACGTTGACATAGAAAATAATTACTATATATTCTGATAGAAATTCTGTATTTAATACTAGAAGAAGAAAAGACAATTAGACGACATTTCGAAGTCTTAAATAAATGTCCTTCTTTGTTTCAAGACTCTACGCTCCAAACACATTACATAAAAAAGCAACTAGCAAGACAAAAACACCAAGAACTAACGGCAAATACATGTCAGTTAAAACCCTAAACAGAAAATAGTTACGCACACATTTAACAACCGATTTTCCATTGTACCCCTTGCTTATAACGAGTCCTTTCCATCCTGCTCTTCTTTGTATCGGTCTCGCAACAAAAACCAAATTCCAAAAAGGTGGTCTACCGTATGGAACCGCAATTACTCCAAACAAACACACGACAAAAGCAATCCACTCGTTGACCGAACTCATCACAACATAAACCCCTAAAGAAAAAGATGTGATAAGGCAACCTATCGCCTTTTCTAAATTATTCCCACTCTTCATTATGTAATTAACACGCGGCATAGTGTCTATGACTGTCAATGAAGAACGTCTCAGAAATCTCACAGAGGTTATGGAATTGAAAAATGCTAGAGAGTCGAAAATGACGAATCCTCCGAAGGCTACCCTTTTTGCTGTACTGGTGCTAGTATGATCATCGGATTTGTAGGCTGAGATTATGCTGAGAATTGCGGCGAATGAATTTAGGGTTTAGGGTCTTAGGGTTTAGGGTTTGGGGTTTGGGGTTTTGGTTTTAGGGTTTAGGGTTTGGGGTTTTTAGGGTTTAGGGTTTGGGGTTTTTAGGGTTTAGGGTTTATGGTTTTTTAGGGTTTAGGGTTTAGAAACTTTTAGGGCTTAGGGTTTAGGGTTTAGGGTTTAGGGTTTAGGGTTTAGGGTTTAGGGTTTAGGGTTTAGGGTTTAGGGTTTAGGGTTTAGGGTTTAGGGTTTAGGGTTTAGGGTTTAGGGTTTAGGGTTTAGGGTTTAGGGTTTAGGGTTTAGGGTTTAGGGTTTAGGGTTTAGGGTTTAGGGTTTAGGGTTTAGGGTTTAGGGTTTAGGGTTTAGGGTTTAGGGTTTAGGGTTTAGGGTTTAGGGTTTAGGGTTTAGGGTTTAGGGTTTAGGAGAAACACCTAAATTTAGGGTTTAGGGTCTAGGGTCTAGGGTCTAGGGTCTAGGGTCTAGGGTCTAGGGTCTAGGGTCTAGGGTCTAGGGTCTAGGGTCTAGGGTCTAGGGTCTAGGGTCTAGGGTCTAGGGTCTAGGGTCTAGGGTCTAGGGTCTAGGGTCTAGGGTCTAGGGTCTAGGGTCTAGGGTCTAGGGTCTAGGGTCTAGGGTCTAGGGTCTAGGGTCTAGGGTCTAGGGTCTAGGGTCTAGGGTCTAGGGTCTAGGGTCTAGGGTCTAGGGTCTAGGGTCTAGGGTCTAGGGTCTAGGGTCTAGGGTCTAGGGTCTAGGGTCTAGGGTCTAGGGTCTAGGGTCTAGGGTCTAGGGTCTAGGGTCTAGGGTCTAGGGTCTAGGGTCTAGGGTCTAGGGTCTAGGGTCTAGGGTTTAGGGTTTAGGGTTTAGGGTTTAGGGTTTAGGGTTTAGGGTTTAGGGTTTAGGGTTTAGGGTTTAGGGTTTAGGGTTTAGGGTTTAGGGTTTAGGGTTTAGGGTTTAGGGTTTAGGGTTTAGGGTTTAGGGTTTAGGGTTTAGGGTTTAGGGTTTAGGGTTTAGGGTTTAGGGTTTAGGGTTTAGGGTTTAGGGTTTAGGGTTTAGGGTTTAGGGTTTAGGGTTTAGGGTTTAGGGTTTAGGGTTTAGGGTTTAGGGTTTAGGGTTTAGGGTTTAGGGTTTAGGGTTTAGGGTTTAGGGTTTAGGGTTTAGGGTTTAGGGTTTAGGGTTTAGGGTTTAGGGTTTAGGGTTTAGGGTTTAGGGTTTAG